>CM062805.1:587472792-588137380 GCA_031772625.1 Pinus tabuliformis
TTGTGTACGAAGGGTATGAAAAATGCTTGTGAACTCCGGCACATCTTGGTCTTGTCCCTGCCGCAGTGTGGTCCATTTGATGTATTTGTCCTCATAGCTTTTGACAGGGTAGTACTGCTCCTTGATGGCATCCCGAAGTCATTCCAAGTGGGTGCGGCTGAAAACAGTGAGCCTATACTTTCATCCTTCTGTTCGTAGTAGGTTTCCCACCAGTCCTTGACGTGGGGGGCTACTTTGAGAAGAGCGAAAACAATCTTTTCCCGACTTGAAAAATTCATGAACAGAAAAATACCCATCGAGCAGATTTAACCATTTATCTACGGCATCTGTGTCTATTTGACCCTTGAAGATGGGGATTTCAAAATTAACTTGTACCTTAAACGGTGTGGCATTTCCAGAGTAGCTGTTGGAAGCCGATGCGTCGCCTCTAGGTAGCCGCTGAAGGATTTGGGCAAATTTTTCCCTCATCGTATTCCTTTGTCGCTCGAGGGCTTCTTCGAGCAAGATTGTGATAGGATCTCCTGCCCCCTCGTTTTTCTTCTCATCCGCCATGGGAGGTCGTCGAGATTTGCGAGGCTGGTCTTGCAAAGGTTTGACCACTTCCAGACCTAACTCCTTATATCCCGACCTCTTTGGGGACATGCAAAGAAAAACAGAGAAAAAGCAGACCGCTCTGATACCACTGATCTGGATTTAAACAGGAACGCAATAAAATACAGAGATAACCATAAAGACAAATATGCAGCGGAAATAATACTTCATTTCATTACTGTGAAATACTGAAATATGCTTACAAATAGAAATGGAAATAACCCAGCTAGGGCGATGGTAGCTTATCTCTGAGAAGAGATGTGTCGGCTACATGCCTCTGAACTATTCTCCAAAAAAATTGTGTTACAATGATGCTCGAGGGCCTATTTATCATTGAGAAACAATGGAAAACCCTTCACATTCCAAAACCTAATCCTAGAAGATGAAACGCCAAATTGTGGGCCCCGTTTTTGGGTAAGTTGGTACATCAACTTCCCGAGGTCACGAATTGGTCGTACTATCTCCGTTTGACACGCATGATAGCCCGTTGGAAATATCTCTCCGAGGACTACAACAGAAAAGATGATTTTCAGACAGAAAAATCGATGGCGGTGGATTTCCCAAAAAGCGTCATTTAGGGCCTCAAAATGGCTCCGGAAGTTTAGGACCCGAAAAACTGCTAAAAATAGTAAACTGCGCTATAATTAAGGATACAGAAAAACTGAAAGAGACAGTTGTGGGGGTCCAAATGGGATAGGTGGGTGGCCACCAACATCCACCTGGATCACCTTTGTCCAACTCGTTTGATAGGATGCGCATGGTTGTCCTGGGTGCGACCGAACTGGCAACATGTTGATGCATAATGTCTACACTAATCTCCAAGCCTGTGTTGGTGGCCATGCACATCAGCTTGTCAAAATACATGTTCAGCTATAGTTGGACTTGCTTCTTGTCTTCACCTCGGTGAGTGTGCCAAATGGGTGGGATCGCATGCATGCTGCTAAATTCCCTTGCATGCAATCAACAATACTACTCACCTTGTCTACTCTATGCCAGTGACTGGGATGGATCTATAACTTGTACGGGCGCAATTTCATCTGTCTATGCATGTTGCACCCCCTATTGTACATGTTCCTGCTGCAACTCATTCTCTCGTCTATGCAACTCATGTTCTTCCTTGAGTTTCTTCTTCAGCACATTCAACTCCTTCTCTGTTATGTTCTCTGCCTTCATACGATCTTCATGTCGCGTCGTCACCTCATAACCTCAATCTCCAAAGTTGCTTTCGTCATGAATGGATCTACTTTGAACTTGCAACTTTGCTCTGCCTCTATGTTGTCAACAACCTTCCTCTTCCATTCATCACGAGTGGGTGTGATGCCTTCTTCTACTGCTAATGGTGCTTCTCGTTGTGATGTTGCTGCCATATAATCTTGATTTCCTTGTCCATGAATAACTTGATGTCTTCATAGGTAGGCAAGCTCATAGATACTTGCTTGGCTGCAAACCCTGTTATGCTCTCAATGGTGTCCTTTGACTCTGCTCTCCTGAAGGCCATTATACTTGTGTTACTGAGAGAACGACGGACACCTGCGATGCCTAGAGACATATTAACACTCGTGGAAAGCAATTTGTCAGACAAAAACCAAAACAAACTTGAGGACTGACTTGCAACATCCCTGTGTGATTGATCGTGAAGGTTGCGCAATTTCCACTGGGAGGTCGGGAGACTGACTGCCAAAACTGCGTAAGGCACAGTCCAGGCTATCAGGAGGCTGACTAACTAGCTAGAACTGCACAATGCACAGCCCAACCTAGCTTGCTGAGGATTGAAACTACGCAATGCGCAATTTCAGTCAGCAGTGACATGCAACCAGCAAACTACATTGCGCAGTTTCTGGGGCCAGCAGGACACTACCTCCAAGAATTGTGCAATGCAAGCCTGGAGGTCAGTGTTGGGCCAGACTTGCACAATTTCTGGAGGGAAGGCAGAGCCTTCGCTTCTGGAAATGCACAGCGCTAGCCAGGTAAGGCACAGTCCAGGCCAAGGCAGCCCAGACTGGCTGATGAGCGACTGAAAACATAAGAAGTCTTAATGCATGATGAGATGAGTGAAAATAAGAGTGAATGATCATACATGCAAACAACAAGTGCAAGATTTAGAAAATGGGAAAGCATGCATGTGTGTGAAGCGAGTCACCGCAACGGCGATGTTCATGCAAAACAGTGCCATGCATGCGACAGCAGTGAGATGTGAACTAAAACTAAAACGGTGATTCTACAAGCTAACATACATCAAAATGACATCAAGCGTTCACTAAAAATCAAGCAGACAACACTCACACAAAGCGAAACACAAAAAGCGACATAAACGCAGCACAAGACATGCAAAGCGGGCTTACCCCGAAATAGCTGAGTTGAATGTGTCGACGACTCCTAGATACAATGTGGGATGTCAGAGCTGCAAAGTCGATGTGAGGAATGAGCTCTGCAGCGTCTGGTTAATGAGTTTTGATAAAATTGAGGTTGTGATGCGCGTGCCACAAATCTAGGAAAAATGACACTTTGCAGGAGGTTTCTGAAATGATCCCTGCATGTAGCCTCCAGATACTAAAAATAGATCCTTGAATCAAGGGATGCCTTCGCATGCTGCCTTGGGAGAAGCAGTCCATGCATGCAAACTAGTTTTTCTCGGTCCTAGAGGGAACCAATCAACCTGAAGGCACATGCATCGGTCTACGATCTTGGGATGAAAATTTGCACAATTTCTGGGTTGAGTAGAGATGGTTGTCCCAGGGGGATTGCGTAATTTATGGGAGAAATGGGTGACTGTCTCCCAGGATTGCACAATTTATGGGTTGAGCAGCTGTCCTGGGTCAGACCTTGCAATTTTCTCAAGTAAGATTTTATGACTGTATTATGCAATTTCTGAGCCCAGTAGGCTACCTGGCTGGATTTGTGCAATTTTTGCTAGCTGTTGGGCTAGTTGTCCTAGAGGGATTGCATTATTTTTTGGAGCAGCAGGTGACTGCTGCCTAGAATTGCACAATTTCTAGGCTGAGCAGCTGTCCTAGGATGAATTGCGCAATTTTTCAGAGGAAGACTGTCAGCAAGAATTACGCAATTTTGGAGCCCAGTTGGGTGTCCAGCTAGGTTTGCACAATTTCTAGAGGGAAGGCTGGTTCCCCTACATAATTGCACAATTCCCAGAGGGAGCTACTTAACCAGCAACTAACACAAAGTCCGGAAAGTAGCCTATGAAGGGGGTGGAACAAACTTGCATGCACAGGCTGACAAGACTCTATGAAACAACTGAAGCTGATGCAATTGACAATGCAAGACATGCTTCTGAGGATGGTCGATAGGGTGGCTCCAAAACGAAGCTAAGGAAAAATTTTGGAGGGTGGTTGTAGCCGCTACAACACTTGGCGACACACTGGTAGAACTCCAACTCTCTGAATCGACCTTGTTCGTGAAAAGCAAGTCTTACAGCTCCGGAAGTATTGTTCAGTTATCTGTTCGTCTTGGTTTCCACACTTGCTTGATTATAAGATGTAGCATCTACCAAGCTCTTGGTCGGTCGACACACATTCCAAGCCAAGCCAACACAGTTGTTTTGATTGGGTTTGAGGGCTATATTGGTGCACAAGCAATATAGTCGTCAGAGTTTTAGTTTCTTCTCTGGTGTTGCTCCGCTGCGAGTAGGCCTGGACAGTACCCTGGCGGAGTCATGCAGGAACACAAGCATCGCTCCGCTACCAGCGAGCCTAGTTAGTACCCCACGGAGTTACTTGTGTCACCTCTCTGCGCATAAATCCTTTCTCTTCTTTCGCCTTATTCACTTTTCATTTTTTCCGAAAATTTTCACTTTTTCATTTTTTTCATTTTTTTCATTTTTCATTTTCGTAATTGTGCATAACACTTATTCATTTCAGAGGCGAAAGAAGGATCCTGACTTATTGAGAGAAAAAGAGGTTTTTCTTTCAGAGAAGTAGTTTATATATACCTCTGACGTGCTTGTTAAGGTTTCCCCCCTCAACTTACTCTACCTGACTGAGTTGACAAGGATTAACCCAAAAACAACCGACTAGAGTAGTTGATACTAGTTAACACGGAAGCATTAAGTTTTCACCAAGGTTCACTTCAAAAAGTACGTATTTTCCATTGATGTATCATGGACTGAAGACAACAAGTTCTTACATAAGAGAGTGGACAATAGATAACCAAATGTTGATAGTTGTACAGGTCCTCTTGTACTTTACCTAGCTTGTTTCAAGAGTCGCATAGGGTCCATGCGAAACCAACCTACGGACAATAACAAGAAAACGAACCAAAAAACGAAGTAAGAAGAAGAAGCAAATGTGAAAGCAAAGAGAGTAAGCAAACAAACAAGCAAGAAAACAAACACATAAAGAAAGAAGCAAACATGCATGCAAGAAAACAACTCAAAAAACAAACACTACCCCTACTCCTAGGCTAGTAGTGCATGGGTCGTCTCATGTGAAGTGATACTTCCAATGCATCCTCCGGCGCATTGTGGTGGGCCCCAGTATTGCAGCAATAATGCTGCAACTCCTGGAACTCCCTTCTTTATTTTTATCAACCCGGTAGTTTGTAACAAACTTGGAAGCGACGGTGTTGTATGCACAAGTACTAGCTCTTGCCGCAGTTGTCACTTGATCAGCTGGCACAAGTCCGCTAGGAGCTTAAGCCAACTTCTATGAGCTCTTAGAAGAAGCTTTTTAACTGATGGATGAAAGCTAACTCAAAGGAGGCTAATCCACTTGCAGAAAGAAACTGAAAGCAGAAAGGAAATGCAAACCCTAATTTTACCAGCTAGCCCTATCGATGCAAGAAGGAGGATGCAGGCTACTGAAAGAGATGCCATTGACTTCTAGGAAGGTAAAATGCATGTGTCTAAGCTACTTCTACAGTAACATCTGGAAAAAAAAACAAAAAAACAAAACAAAACAAAACAAAAAAACAAAAAAAAAAACAAAAAAAACAAAAAACAAAAAAAAAACAAAAAAAACAAAAAACAAAAACAAAAAACAAAAACAAAAAACAAAAAAAAAAAAACAAAAACAAAAAACACAAAAAAAAAAAACGAAAAAAAAAAACAAAACAAAACAAAAAAACAAAACAAAACAAAAACAAAAAAAACATCTTTTTGTATTTTTGAATAAGTTGTCAGAATTATCAAGCATGTGCTTTGACTGTTTTGACTGTGCAGAGGGGGATTGGCGAGAGGAAATGCTTGCAGGAGGTTGGGAAGGTTCAAAGAGGGCCTAAGGGGTCCCTAGCACCCTTCTAGAGAGTTTCACAAGGTTTGGCTATCAAGAAACCGCTTTCGTGAGCTTCTACAGGAAGTCTACAGGGGTTCTACAGGATGTTCCGAAAGGGAGTTTTGGAGGGTTGATGGAGGAAGAAAGGTGAATAAGTGGGTATGGAGGTCAGATAAGGGTGTGAGGAGGTCCAGGACTTGGTGGATGGAGCTGAGGAGTGATTGGATTCGTTCGAGGATGTAGGGAGCAATGATGCACAAGAATGTAGAAATTAGGGCAAAGCGAGAGAATGTGGCAAATGTAAGGCAAGAATCCGAGTTAGAGGATGGAGTAGGTGGGATTGATGGAGTACAGGTAGATAAGGAGGTGTCGCAGGAGATCCGCAAGTTATTTCTCAAACTGAACAAACAAAGACTCGGAAAATCAAGGACCTAACTACTTTAACCTAATCTGACCTAAATAGCAGCAAAGAAAATGAACAGCAGTTTATTTGCAACGAAATCATGTGAAGTAGCTATGAAAACTAAGCAATCATGAACCTGAGCATATAACCACAACTGGTATCAACTTCTGCAAATGAGAATCTAATACTAATAATTGCATGATGAAGCAAAGACAGTGTTTTTGGTGGCAGCAAGGACACCTTGGTCCCAACTCATGGTCCCACTAAGGGAGAGGTGAGATCAGAGGTGCTTGATAGCCTTTTTCTAAAGATCTTCTCTGTTATTAACCTATCAAATCAATCTGAACATGAAAATCCTTTTTAATCATCAAAAGCAACCTAAACAACAAAACAAGATTTAAATCTAAATAGCAGATTTTATTCTAAGAATGCAGCAAAAACACATAAAAGTAAACAAAGGAAGTACTGGGCACTTGGGTTGGGCCCAACCCCAAGAGCTACAACCTCCTAAGAGAGATTAGAGCTGGTGCAAAGCTGGATTCATCTTTATTGATCAAAAGAAATGTTACATTCCAAAAACTGTCCACAAGGAAAAGCTTGAAAATGTGTTGAAATGCAAAGCTAACCTACTGCCTAAAAAATGACTAAAATTGAACTACAAACTAGCTAACTTCTGCCAACAAAGTGACTAACTGAAATGAGGCCCTAAGCCTTCTTATTTATACAAATTGAGGACCCCAACAGCCCTCCTAAACTTTAGGAACTTGCCTGCAAAAACTTGTAGTTAACAGCATCTTTACTAACCCTTGCTCGACTGCCCTTGTGATAATTGATGTGGTGGCCCTTGAACTTCGAGCTGATGGTGGAGAATTCGAGGTAAGGGCCCATAAATGAAGGGGACACCTTCCTACAAATCCTCTCCCTTTTTCTTCCACGAATTTGGCTGCCAAGTGCTCATTAAAACCTTTGATTTATCTCAAAATTGACCAAAAAATTGCACAAAGCACCCATTAGACTTGTTGGCATAATGACTAACCCAATTCACCCTATTAACATAAATATAATCAAAAACATGCAATAAACTAATGAGAATGGTGGATTAAGTTGAATTAGGAGGCTGAATGAGCCCATATAATTATCCATTTTTGGGGCTCATCACATTGGTTGACCCATGTTGGTGAAGGCATGATTCGCGAACAACACAGCTGTGCGAACCAACAGATGTGAAAGATATAACAATAAAGACAGACAGACTCTGAGCTTACAAGTGTCCACAAAACCAAAATGATTGAAAGTGCATGACATGCAGTCCGTGGACATACCATGATGTTGTGTGACACTACGTGTAGATGTGAAGCACACGGAGGCTCTTGAATGTGACATGTAGGCACAAGTAAGGAAGGTAGACCACTTACATTGCGCAAGTGTGCTTGCTGAGTAAGATTCCTCCAATGCATGAGTGATGGGATCGTGTAGTTCGAGTGGGGGAAGTGAAATCTAAGTGTTGGATTGTTCTTGAGCGCATACAGATGAGTGATGAGGAGCCTTGGGTGTTTGAACAATTTCTTGATCATAAGTGAAACCAACCTCAGGACAACGAGGGCCTGACATAAACATAAGCTCGGGCAAAAGTGCCTCGACCTTCTGGGGGGTTTCAACTTCGTTGACAGATGGACCACCGTAGACTAGTGTCTTAGACGAATTAACAATGAGTGAATCAATATCGTGATTGGATGATGAGGCAAAGAGATCACGACAACCAAGATCAGAAAATTCAGGATGTTGGTCGGCATCCTCATGATTTGATGAATCGCACAGAGGGGTAGATGAGAAGCAAGAATGTTCATCCTCTATGTTTCCAGAAAAGATAGATGAAAAATCAAGTGGATGTTCAAAGAATGATTGGTCCTCTCCGTTGTCAAATGATGGACTGACATCCGGTGTGTCCTGCGAATGATCAACAATGGGTGCTTACGTGGACGGAGATACATATGAAAAATCTGGGATGGCATGATCACCAAGGAGATCAGGAAAAAAACGAAGGACGTATGGGCAGACAGGGATAGTCCTCTACTGTTGGTGGATGTTTGAGCTCCCAGTCATACTCTTCATGAATGCCAGTGCATGGCGGTTGTGCAACACCAACTATGTCGATAGATCGATCCTCGTTCAAAACAGGTGTAGAGTCCGAAATGGAAGAACACAAAACAGTGCAATCTGGAGGATGATTAGAATACGAGGACGGAGGTTAAGGTACAAAAATACACATGACAAGGTATGGGACTCACAACCAAGTCTGCGTGAAAATCGTAAGGAGCAATGTCGGGAGGACGTGACGATTCAATAAATGTGTGTGCATGTTGTCCCACATCACTCTACGGTGGTGGAGTTGTTTGATGAAGGGACGGCGGACAGTCACTTGTGACAGCAACCGTGTCTATCTGTGATTGCGCAAATCCATCACCAAAGTATGTTGAGTAGGGTTTGAGCTTGAAGTTATTATTGGGATTGACATATTTGATAAGGAACTACTTGAATCTATCAATGAGACATTGAAACTTCATTTGGCTTTTCGGAGCTTGAAACTGCAAAACACGGAAGCGCTACCAAAAATCATCAGGCGATTCACGTGGGGCCTTCCATCGTTGTAACAGTTTTTGGTCAAGATGTTTTGGATCAAAATGATGGAAAGTATCTTCAATGAGATCACAGAAATGCTCAGCGAGTGCACGCTATCAACCGGCAAGCTGCAAAGTCACCGTAGTGGGGATTCGCAAAGTGTGTATGCAAGCAGCAGGCTGGCCTATTCGTCAGAACATCCCTCGTCCTCGTCAAGCATGGAAAGGAAGTCATGTAAGAACACAAGCCAAGCCACTTCGCCTTCACCACCATACATGTAGTCGGACAAGAGATAAAAAAACTCCCTCATGATTTTGAGAGGTTCGACATGCAAAAAACATCGTGGAGGGGTGAGTGTGCAAGAATCCATGATAAATTTTCAAAGGTTCAAAACAGATGATGAGGGATCAATTTGTCATCTGGCCCTCCTTCTAGCGCCATAATTGTTGACGGTGCTAGACCCGCCAACATATCAGGGGATCTCCCCAGTAAGAAGTCCCAATTAGACCTCAAATTGTTTGGTGTAGGAGTCCCAACAGTGGGTCGTACGGTATCGCCTTGACCGCGGTTTCACACAAAGGCAAGTAAAATGTCCCTATTGGTAGCAATGTTGTGACAGTTGCAGCGAATCTAGGAAGGTGCATGAACGGTTCTAACACATGGAAAGTGGGGTGAGTGCACCCCTTGGAAACTTGTAATAGTACACGGCTTGGAAGGGAACACACGAGCGAAGATGCATCACAAGATGGAAAGAAAGATAACAAGCAATCCAAAGTGATGGTTAAATCAATCAACACATTTCAGTCAGATTCATACATACTTATACATAATAGTCCATACATGCATGCGTAAGCAAACATATACATATATCATTTAGAGTAAACAAGATAGTTGGAATACAATATGACATATGCATGAAACATGTTGGCTCTATTATATTAAGAAGTGTAAGTTCCAGTCATACACTACATCCATGTCCAACCACTAGTTCCGATAGCAAAATGTTATAGCGACAATCGCCTGCTCCTCCAAAGAGATATACTAGCTCTGCACAGTGGAGAAGCCAAGGCTCGTTACAATATAGTCCAAGCTTTCTCTAAGATACTCCTATTGGAAGATTGGCTGACCAAAAGTCTTTACAATGAGTTATGAGGGACTACTTATAGCAAAGGGTGGGGTGACCCTTGACATTCCCCTTTGTGACTATTCATGTATCCTTGTGACTCTTCAACTACTCTATGATTGTTACATTCAACTATTGACACTTGAACTTCCACTTGACAAGATGTTACATTGCAATGCACATGTGCCAATGTGAGACAAAATGGCTTGAGCAAGCCATGCAAGACATTGCTGACACTCGTACCGTTGTGGTGAGACCAACTCTTTGACATCCTTGTGATGGTCGAAGGTGGTGAGATGATGCCAAGCTTGGTCATCCGTGATGGTGTTTGTGCACTCAATGGTGACATCTTGTTGAAGCAAACTCTTGCCTCTGTTGCATCCGGGTACACTAATATGGCTCCTCCGTCCAACTCGTTTGATAGCATGCGCATGGTTGTCTTGGGTGCGACCGGATAGGCAACATGTTGATGCATTATGTTTGCGCTGATCTCCAAGAATGTGCTAGTGGCCGTGTGCATCAACTTGTCAAAATACATGTTCAGCTCCAGTTGGACTTGCTTCTTGTCTTCGCCTTGTTGAGTGTGCCAAATGGGTGGGATCGCATGCATGCGCACAATGACATGCATACTGCTAAATTCCCTTGCATGCGATCAAAAAACACTTCTCACCTTGTCTGCTCCATCCCAGCTATTGGGATGGATCTATAACTTGTACGGAAGTAGTTTCATCCGTTTGTGCATGTTGCACCCCCTGCTGTACTTGTTCCTGCTGCAACTCATTCTCTCATCTATGCAGCTCTTGTTCTTCCTTGAGTTGTTGCTTCAACACATGCAATTTCTTCTCTGTTCCATTCTCTGTCTTCGCGCAATCTTCATGTCGTGGCATCACCTCATAGCCTCAATCTCCAAAGCTGCTTTCGCCATGAGTGGATCTGCTTTGAATTTGCAACTTTGCTTTGCCTCTATGTTGTCAACAACCTTCCTTTTCCATTCATCGCACGCGGGTGTGATGCCTTCTACTGCTGCTGCTGTTTTTTCTCGTTGTGATGCTGCTACCAGATCATCTTGATGTCCCTGTCTACGAAAAACTTGATGTCTTCATGGGTAGGCAAGCTCACAGACACTTGCTTAGCTGCAAACCCCGTTGTGTTCTCAACGGTGTTCTTTGACTCTGCTCTCCTGAAGGCCATTGTACTTGTGTTACTGAGAGATAGAAGAACACCTATGGTTCCTAGAGACATAGCAACACTCATGGCAAGAAATTTGTCAATCGAAATCCAAAACAAACTTGAGGACTAACTTGCACCATACGTGTGTGATTAATCGTGAAGGTTGCGCAATTTTTGCCGAGAGGTCGAGAGTCTGACTGCCGAAACTGCGCAAGGCACAATCTGAGTTGTCAGGAGGCTGACTGACTACTGGAACATCTAGTTCTAAGGAATTCATCTATCTTTTCTATCTTTTTGTGAGCTGGTTTCATAACATTTGGTATCAGATCTTTGGATTCTAGGGTTTCGCTGCTCCAAACAGGTTATCGTGGAATTTGCGCTATAACTTTTTTTCTACGATGTTTCAGACACTAAAACAAAAACCCATTTGGGTTGACATCGTTCTAAACCTTGGGTCCAAATTTCAGAACTTTTAACTCTATATTGGCGGATATATGATCTGAGGAAATTGGCCTTTTTGTAAACTCTTGAATTACATGCCAAATAGGTGACCTGGGGAAAATCGTCATAACTTTCTCTCTGAGCATCAGATTTAACTTTTGTAAGAAGTTACAGAAAGAGGACGGACTGTAGTTTTTTGTGTGTATTTTCAGATACGAAGGTTAAAATAGTGACGCCTGGCAAGTCATACATTTTCGCTATTCGGAATAGGTGTATACTCAATTCATCTTAGGAGATTGTGCATAACTCTTTCTTGGACAATCTAATTTCGATCATACTGGTGGCATTGGAAAGAGGACATAGAGGACTACTGTAGTTCGCGATTTCAGAACTGGTAGATTTGAAATTACAAAGTTACAGTCTTTTCAAGATCGAGCTCCTAAAATCAAGAAAAAGTGAGATGAAGAAGTTTGATGGCAAGGACCGGTAAATTGGATACTACAGATGGAGAAATATTTTGATCTACATGGTGTACCATTGTTACAAAAGGTATGTATTGCATCTAATTATTTAGAACCGAATCAATTTTTATGGTGTAAAGGGCTTTGTTCTCATAAACCACTTGTCACATGGTCAATTTCCATGGAGGAAATGATTGCACATTATGAGGATTCAAAGAGAAACACCTTCTTTAGCCAATTGATAAATCTCAAACAAAAGTGTTCAATGGAAGAGAACGTTGAGGACTTTCAAAAATTGAATATAAGGGAAGATGATATTCTAGAGAAGCAGAGGACTAATGTCTCCATAGGGACTTTAAAGGATAGCATTCAACATGAGGTTCGTCTTTGGGAACCTGATTCATTGGAGAAGGTATTCAAGTTGACAAGAAAAGTGGAAAGAAAAATTATGCAAACAATGAATTCTACCCCTCACAACTATAAACATGGAGTGTTGTTTCTCCTAGCATTCCACAACCTACAAGGGTGACACCACAACAATTGGAAGAAAAAAGAGAAAAAGGGCTTTGTTCCAATTGTGATAGCAAATGCACTAAAGGTCATAAGTGTGCTGAGAAGAAATTATTTTACATAGATTATGAAGAGAAGGAAGAAAAGGATCAAGAAACATCAAAAGAAGAGGATATACACCAAGAACCAACCCTAGAGAAAGAAGAAATGAATCCAACCATATCATGTAAAGCATTGGCAAGAATTACCACTCCTCAAACTCTCAAGATAGAAGGACATATCAAGAAGAAAAAGGTTCAAGAAGTGAAAGATCACATCGAGAAAGAAGAAATGAATCCAACCATATCTTGTAATGCATTGGCCGGAATTACCACTCCTCAAACTATCAAGATAGAAGGACATATGAAGAAGAAAAATGTTCAAGAAGTGAAAGATCACATCGAGCATCAAGAAATGAATCCGACCATATCTTGTAAAGCATCGGAAGAAATTACCACTCCTCAAACTCTAAAGATAGAAGGACATATCAAGAAGAAAAAGGTTCAAGCAGTGAAAGATCACATCGAGCATCAACAACAAGTTCTCCAACTTTTAAAGGATAATGCCACTTTGGTGCAGAATCGAATGAAACAACAGGTAGATCAACATAGTAGTGAAAAATGTTTTGATGTAGGTTATTAGGTATTTTTAGGGATACATCTCAAGCAAGCTATTTGTGAGAAGGAAATCTTGGCAATATTACATGCACTTAAGAAATGGCGACCTTACCCAATGGGAAGACATTTCAAGGTAAAAATGGATCATGATAGTCTTAAATACTTTTTAGAATAAATATTATCTTTAGAAGAATAGAAAAAATGGGTCACAAATATGTTGGGTTATGACTTTGACATCATTTATAGAAAAGGGAAGCAAAATTTTGTTGCAGATGGACTCTCAAGAAAGGATGAGGATGTGGAAGCATTGTTGTGTGCTATTTTATTATCCAACTAGATTGGATACACGAAGCAAGGGATGAATGGAAGAAGGACGAAGAAGTGTGGCCACTCATTCAAAAGTTGCAGAAGATCCCTGTTCAAACAGTATTGCAAGAACTTGACAAGGAAGGAAAAATCATATTGGAACCTGAAGCAGTCACAAAACCGAGAAATCAAAAGCGATGAAATAGATCAATTTCAGAGTATCTCATTAAGTGGAAGAGCTTACCTGCTGAAGATTCCACATGGGAGGACAAGAATTTATACAGAAACATCAAGAACTACTCAAGCATTGAGGACAACACTTTTTGAAGGAGAGGGGCATGTTAGGTCCCTATACTACTAGTGTAACCCCTTATTGTTATTAGTACAAACCCTTATTATATCGTTGTGCACATGTAGTCCCCATATTGTTATTATTGTGCCCCATAGAAGCCCACTATTGTTATTATTATGCCCTTACATTATTATTGTTATGCCGGCTCTAATTATATTATGACCCCTTAGACTCCTATATATAGAAAGGAGGTCTTGTCATTTGTATCATCCAAGAATTGTTCATTTGTGTAATGTAAAGGAGGTTGCTCCCTTGAAGAGGTTGAATTATAAGGTGTTCAAATATCTTTTCTATCTTTTTGTGAGTTGGTTTCATAACATTTGGTATCAGAGCTTTGGATTTTAGGGTTTTGCTGCTCCAAACAGGTCATCGTGGCATTTGCGCTATAACTTTTTTTCTGAAACGTTTCAAATGCTAAAAAAAAAAACCCATTTGGGTTGAAATCGTGATGAACCTCAGGTCCAAATTTCAAAGCTTTTCGCGCGATATTTGTGGAGATATGATCTGAGGAAGTTGGCCCTTTTGCAAACTCCCGAATTTCATTCCAAACAGGTGACCTGGGAAAAATCGTCATAACTTTTGTTTTGAGCATCAAATTGAAATTTTGTAAGAAGTTACAGAAAGAGGACGGACTTTGGTTTCTTGCATATATTTTTTAGATCTGAAGGTCAAAACAGTGACACGTTGAACTTCATACAACTTTGCTCTTCTGAAA
The DNA here is from genome assembly GCA_031772625.1 of Pinus tabuliformis. Taxonomy (NCBI): domain Eukaryota; kingdom Viridiplantae; phylum Streptophyta; class Pinopsida; order Pinales; family Pinaceae; genus Pinus; species Pinus tabuliformis. The sequence goes on from CM062805.1 coordinate 587,487,365, forward strand.
AGGTCTATAATCCAGTCATCTTGGGAGATTGTGCATAACTCTGCCTTGGAGAATCTAAATTCGATCTGACTGGTGGCATTGGAAAGAGGACGCAGAGGGCTACTACAAGTTGCAATTTTAGAACTTAAAGATCTGAAAGTTCAGAGTTACAGTTGTTTCAAGATCGAGCTCCTAAAATAAAGAAAAAGCGAGATGAGGAGGTTTGATAGCAAGGATCCAATAAATTGGATACTACAGATGGAGAAATATTTTGATCTACATGGTGTACCACTATTACAAAATGTATGTATTGCATCTTCATATTTATAATAAGATCAATTTTTATGGTATAAAGGGCTTTGCTCTCGTAAATAACTTGTTACGTGGTCAATTTTCACGGAGGAAATTATAGAACATTATGAGAATACAAAGAAAAACGCCTTCTGTAGAGAAACACCACAACAATTGGAAGAAAAAAGAGAGAAAAGGCTTTGTTACAAAGTGGAAAGAAAAATCACGGAAACAAATAATTCTACCCCTCACAACTATAAAGATGGAAGTGTTGTTTCTCCTAGCCTTCCACAACCTACAAGGGTTACACCACAACAATTGGAAGAAAAAAGAGAAAAAGGGCTTTGTTACAATTGTGATAGCAAATGCACTAAAGGTCATAAGTGTGCTGAGAATAAATTATTTTACATAGAGTATGAAGAGGAGGAAGAAAAGGATCAAAAAACATCAAAAGAAGAGGATATACGCCAGGACCCAACCCCAGAGAAAGAAGAAATGAATCCGACCATATCTTGTAAAGCATTGGCAAGAATTACCACTCCTCAAACTCTTAAGATAGAAGGACATATCAAGAAGAAAAAGGTTCAAGAAGTGAAAGATCACATCAAGAAAGAAGAAATGAATCCAACCATATCTTGTAATGCATTGGCCGGAATTACCACTCCTCAAACTATCCAGATAGAAGGACATATCAAGAAAAAAAATGTTCAAGAAGTGAAAGATCATATCGAGCATCAAGAAATGAATCCGACCATATATTGTACAGCATTGGAAGAAATTACCACTCCTCAAACTCGCAAGATAGAAGGACATATCAAGAAGAAAAAGGTTCAAGCAGTGAAAAATCACATCGAGCATCAACAACAAGTTCTCCAACTTTTAAAGGATAACGCCACTTTGGTGAAAAATCGAATGAAACAATAGGTAGATCAACATAGTAGTGAAAAATGTTTTGATGTAGGTGATTGGGTATTTTTACTGCTACATCTCAAGCAAGCTATTTATGAGAAGGAAATCTTGGCAATACTACATGCACTTAAGAAATGGCGACCTTACCGAATGGGAAGACACTTCAAGGTAAAAATGGATCAGATAGTCTTAAATACTTTTTAGAACAACTATTATCTTTAGAAGAACAGAAAAAATGGGTCACAAATATGTTGGGTTATGACTTTGACATCATCTATAGAAAAGGGAAGCAAAATTTTGTTGCAGATGCACTCTCAAGAAAAGATGAGGATGTGGAAGCATTGTTTTGTGCTATTTCTATTATCCAACCAGATTGGATAAACGAAGCAAGGGATGAATGGAAGAAGGATGAAGAAGTATGGTGACTCATTCAAAAGTTTCAGAAGATCCCAATTCAAATAATATTGCTAGAACTTGAAGAGGAAGGAAAAATCATATTGGAACCTGGAGCAGTCACAGAAACAAGAACCCGACAGCTACAAAATCGATCAATTTCAGAGTATCTCATCAAGTGGAAAAACTTACCCGCTGAAGATTCCACATGGGAGGACAAGAATTTTATATAGAAGCATCAAGAACTACTCAAGCATTGAGGACAACACTTTTTGAAGGAGAGGGGCATGTTAGGCCCCTATACTACTAGTGTAACCCCTTATTGTTATTAGTATAACCCCCTTATTATATTGTTGTACCCATGTAGTCCCCATATTGTTACTATTGTGCCCCATAGAAGCCCACTATTGTTATTATTATGCCCTTAATTTATTATTGTTATGTCGGCTCTGATTATATTATGACCACTTAGACTCCTATATATAGAAAGGAGGTCTTTTCATTTGTATCATCCAGGAATTATTCATTTGTGTAATGTAAAGGAGGTTGCCCCCTCGAAGAGGCTGAATGCTAAGGTGTTGATCTATCTTTTCTATCTTTTTTGTACGTTGGTTTCATAACATCCAGCCTGGCCTACTGAGGACTAAAACTGCGCAATTTCAGTTAGCAGTGACATGCAACCAACAACTTGCATTGCGCAGTTTCTAGGGCCAGCAGGTCACTACCTCCAATAATTGTGCAATGCAAGCCTGGAGGTCAGTGTTGGGCCAAACTTGCGTAATTTCTAGAGGGAAGGCAGAGCATTCGCTTCCGAAAATGCGCAGTGTTAGTCGGGTAAGGCACTATCTGGGCCAAGGCAGCGCAAACCGGCCGATGGGCGACTGAAAATATGAGAAGTTTGAATGCATGACGAGATGAGTGCAAACAAGAACGAATGATCATACATGCAAACAGCAAGTGCAAGATTCAGAAAACGGGAAAGCATGCATGTGCGTGAAGTGAGTCACTGCAATGGCGACGGTTCGAGCAAAACAGTGCCATGCATGCGACAGCAGTGAGATGCGAACAAAAACTGAAACAATGCTTCTACAAGCTAACATACATCAAAATGACAACAAGTGTTCACTAGAAATCAAGCAGACAACACTCACACAAAGTGAAACACAAAAAGCAACAAAAACGCAGCGCAAGAAATGCAAAGCGGGCTTACCTTGAAACAGATGAGTTGAATGTGCCGACGACTCCTAGATACAAGGTGGGATGTCAAAGCTACAAAGTCGATGTGATGAATGAGCTCTACAGCGTCCGGTTGATGAGTTTTGATAAAATCGAGGTTGTGATGCGCATGCCACAAATCTAGGAAAAGCGACACTTGGTGGGAGGTTTCTAAAATGATCCTTGCATGTAGTGTCCAGCTGCTAAAAATAGATCCCTGAATCAAGGGGTGGCTTTGCATGTTGCCTTAGGAGAAGCAATCCATGCATGGAAACCAGTTTTGCTTAGTCCCGAAGGGAACCAGTCAACCTGAAGGCACATGCATCGGTTTGCGAGCCTAGGATGAAAATCTGTGCAGTTTCGAGGTTGAGCGGAGATGGTTTTCCCAAAGGGATTGCGCAGTTTTTGGGAGGAACAGGTGACTGTCTCCCATGATTGTGCAATTTCTGGGTTGAGCAGCTGTTCTGGGTCAAACCTCGCAATTTTCTCAAGGAATCTTGTCTGACTGTATTGCACAATTTTTTAGCCCAGTAGGTTGCATGGCTGGATTTGTGCAATTTATGCTAGCTATTGGGCTGGTTGTCGTAGAGGGATTACGCAATTTCTGGGAGAAGTAGGTGACTACTGCCCAAAATTGCACAATTTCTAGGCTAAGCAGTTGTCCTAGGATGAATTGCGCAATTTTTGAGAGGAAGACTGTCAGGAAGAATTGCACAATTATGGAGCCCAGCTGGGTGTCCAGCTGGGTTTGCACAATTTCTGGAGGGAAGGCTGGTTCCCCTCCAAAATTCCGCAATTCCCAGAGGAAGTTACTCAGCAAGCAATTGACACTAAGTCTAGAAAGCAGCCTGTGAAGGGGGTGGAACAAACTTGCATGCACAGGCTGAGAAGACTCTATGAAACAGTTGAAGTTGATGTGCTTGACAGTGCAAGACATGCTGCTGAGGATGGTCAGTAGGGAGGCTCCAAAATGAAGCTAAGGAAAAATTTTGCAGGGTGGTTGTAGCCACTACAACATAACCCTCATATAACTCTCCTCGTTCTTCCCATGAATTTTCATATCGAAGGCAGATTAATTAACAATTGTATAAGTGGTTGGTAACCTTGAAGGACCTAATGACATTTGACCTTGAGACCCCTATGAACTTAGAACGAGAGCATGTACTAATCAATATAAACCTTTGGGTTTGTTTGTGTGTGTACATACATACATACATATATATATATATATATATAGAGAGAGAGAGAGAGAGAGAGAATCTCGTTGGATTCCCTTACTACCCTGAAATATCTGGATGGAGGATGGTTGAACTACTAACCTTAATAGTAGCTAGTAAACTAACATGACTCAACTAGATTTGAAACTCGACAATATTAGAATCGGAGAGCTTACAATGGATTTTGCCTTGAATTAATCCATTTGAACCAATTGATCTAACCCATTAGGCTTGGCATGTGTAAGTGCACACACAGAAGTTATTACCTTACTAGCACCGAGAAGGTTCCTCTCCCTCTTCCATCGGGTTCCCAAATGAAGGGTGGTACCAACCCCAACCATAATAGTGTTGGTATCCTCGTAGGTTTGGTAAGAATGGATATTGAGACCTACTTTGCAAGAAAATTGGGGGATGGTCTCCCCTATTCGAGGATGAAATCCTTAGTAAACTTGTTCATGTAAAGGTGTGCACCTCACACAATGGGGTTTCGACCATGAAGCTAACAAAATATCCAACAACATTGGTGAAAATTGTTTGAGCTAGCCCATGGGATATATATATATATATATATAGGAATATATATATAGGAATATGCCTGTATATATATATATATAGGAAATATATCTATATATATAGGCATATAGAATATATCTATATATATAGGAATATTCCTATATATATATATATATATATATATATATATATATATATATATGAATATATATATTCCTATATATATATATATATATTCCTATATATATATATATATATATATATATATATATAGGTATATATATATATATATATATATATAGGTATATATATATATATATAGGAATATATATATTCATATATATATATATATATATAGGAATATATATATTCCTATATATATAGCCCCAAGGGTTACCTCAACTGGTCAAATAAGTGTCTCGCCATTCGGGAGGTCAGAGGGTCAATTCTCCCCGAAGCCCTTGGGGTTAGGCCTAGCTATTGGTCGCAGGGCTTGATACCTTTGATCAAGCTCAAATATTTCCATGGACGTAGCGGCTACCCAGTGACTGCGGGTGTCTGTGAACCACAAAGGAAAATATATATATATATATATATATATATATATATATATATATATATATATATATATATATATATATATATAGAGAGAGAGAGAGAGAGAGAGAGAGAGAGAAAGTGAAGACTGACGGATCCGCGATCGATTCCGGAGATGGCCTCGACTGCTCGCGTCTGCTGTTCCTTGGGCTCTCTAGAGGGTTTAGCGCATGGAGGATCCAGATCCATAGTCGATCGTCCGCCTCTACAATCCCTGGCTCAAACGAACCCAGATCTAAACGAACCCCCTGTCCGCCAAGATCTGACAGATACGGTTAACACCCAGAAGACGAAGATCGCCGACAATCTTTGGGTTGAAACAAGCGGTTCGAACGGCCATTCAGGATACCACCAGGACTCAGCTGACGAGAACAAGCTCGGCGGAGAAGCGGTCTTCTGCAATAATGGAACTCGCAGGATGGAAAATCGTAGACTTTGTTCAAGGTATGGAAGAAAAACCCCTTTCATTGAATATCAGAACGCTGCTCTGTCTATTATTGGCGTAGATCTGGGTCCCCTCCTACCATGGAGCTCCGAATTGGAGTCTTTCCCACCGATCCGTGGCATCCTGTACAGAGCATGCCCTGAACTAACAGATCTAGACCCTATTATGGCATATCGACCCTATTTTGTCCCGATCCAGGGGAATATGCGCAGATCGAGACCTGGGTTCGTCGAACCAGATACCAACATGGCAGATCGGACCCATATGATAAATCGGACTCAAACCATATCAGATCTGGTCGCCCATCCATTGATATGGGACATGCAAAAGCCACAGAACAAAATCTCTGCATCAGATCCATCAATTACAAGAGTTGGAACTCCGGCAAGAGGATTCCAAGTATTTATAAAACTACCTGAAGGAAAATCGAAATTTATCTGGGTACAAGAATCAGATACTGTTAAGCAAGTGCAGGAAATGATCATGAAACAATTAGGATTCCCCATCAGATCACAAAATCTGATATATGAGGGCAGAGCTCTTCAAGATACTAAATATCTCTGGGAATATCAGATTGAACCCCTGTCAACAATCATACTCAATCTGAGATTGAGAGGGGGAGCATCTGTCAATGGCAGGAATAATAATAGAGCTGAAGGGAGTGGCACAGGTGCAAGGAAAAAACCAAGTAACACCTCCTTCAAAGACATCCTACAAGGGAAAAACAAAGAAGGAACAACACCAAATCAAACAGGGATGGTCGCCAGGCCATATATTGTGGAACAGCTAGATCATACCCCAGTATATAACATAGACACACCAGAAACAGAGGAGTATTGTAATATATATGAAAGGCAAGCAGTAATATGCAGATTTAACAGTTTTTGGCCCAAACCAGTTGATTTATTCCACTGGATCTTCACGAACTGGACCATGCAATGCGAAATACACCTCTGCTCCAAAGGATTCTTTGTAGTAAATTTCTTATCAGCATCTGACAGGGACACAGTAATGCAGGAAGGACCTTGGTTCTGGGGATCCACATGACTTTTCATCACACCTTGGTTTCCAGAATTTGACGCAAATACAATGGTTGTTACCAAAATGCCAGTTTGGGTGCGACTACACAACCTCCCAATACATCTCTGGACTGATCAAGTACTAGCTGGAATTGGAAATACCATCGGACGCTACATCAAATGGGACACACAGCGATTGGAGGAAAGAATTTACACATATGCTCGGATATGTGTGGAAGTAGACCTCAGCAAAGGTCTGCCAGACCAGATTCAGCTGAAGCATGGACAGAGGAGCTGGACTCAAGGTTTAGACTTCGAAAATACTGCCTTCAGATGTCGAATATGTAGACAAACAGGACACCTACAAAGCACATGTCCAGCAGCCAAAAAAGACAATCGAAGAAAGAAGAAAACAGAAAAACAAGTGAAGGGATGGCAATTCTCCTCACCTGATTCAGATGACGAGGAGGAAGAAGAGATGGAGACCACAAATCCCAAACAGCCCAGCCAGACGAACGAAGTACCAACAGCAGAAGACAAAAGACCACAGGAACAATTAGAAATAACACAGGCAAATACAATAGATACTATGGACATGAGCAGAAACAAACGACATCACATATCAGATTCTTCAGACTCTGATAAAGAAAATCCACAACCTGTGGCTGAAACTGCACTGGCATTGATAAGTCCAACAGAACCACAGGGGGTTTGGAAAAAAGTTGAGAAGAAAAAGGGGCGAAAACTATGATTTTCCCCCACATGTACATAATCATATATGCATAACATGATATTTTCTTGCACTCGTACACCCTGCGCGGTGTTGACGGATCACTGCTTTTTTTAAAAAAGCACCATTTTTGACGGATCACTGTTTACAGCATATGCCGATGGCATCTACAACATGTAATTTTTCAATATTAATGAAAGATTACGATTTTTCCAGTGGAAAAAAAAAAAAATATATATATATATATATATATATATATCATAATGGGTGAGTTGGAGTGGTTGAGTGTTTTGTATTGAAATGAGAGGTCTTAGGTCAAGATCCTAAGTTGGTATTTGTGATATGTTAATACTCAATGTCTCTTCGACTGCCACCATGACAACTAATAAGGGGACAAAATAATCTACAAGAAATGAACGTTAATTAATGGTGAAAAACTCCTCATTCCTCACTAGTAGAATTAATCTCTCTCTCTCTCTCTATATATATATATATAGTGAGAGAGAGAGAGAAAAAAAAAATATATATATATATATATATACTCTTTGTATATATATAGAGAGAGAGTATATATATACTCTATATAGAGAGAGAGAAAAAGAATATGGATGTATGATATTACCATGTTTGTGGGACAAAAGACCCCTTGTCCACAATAATTGCATAGCCAACATTAAAGTTTATTCTTTTATGACTGTATAAATAATTTTAAAAGCAAACTTAATTTTAAGAGAGGAAAATAAACTTTACTCTCTCCAAAATTTAATAAATATATATATATATATTCTAGAATAATTATATTTAAATAAAAGATATATATATATATATATATATATTCTAGAATAATTATATTTAAATAATCTTTTATAAAAATTTATTTAAAAACAAATTATTCATTAATGACTAATTAAATACTTATTTTTATAATAAAAATAAATTTTTAACAACACTTTGTTATAATTAGTTATAACATTTATTTGATTTTCCATATACCACACATAATTTTAAGTTTACATTTCTTTAAAAAAAAACATATTTTATTTCTCATATATATATATAATTATATTTAAATAATATTTTATAAAAAATTATTAAAAAACAAATTACTCGATTAATTAAATATTTATTTTTATAAAAAAATAAAACTTTAACACCACTTTATTATAATTAATTATAATATTTATTGATTTTCAATATGCTATACATAATTTTAAGTTTACATTCCTAAATTAACAATTACATATTTCTCACACACATATGTAATTTTCCTTCTATTAGATCAAAACTTTGACCTTCCCCTTCCCCTTCTCTAACATTGACAATGACTTTAACTTCCCTCACATATTACAAGCCTTCACCACTTCCATTGAATTCTCAAGTTCAAACGAGCAAATGCTTGTATCATTAATCATTTATTCAATGTCTCTCTATATTGATAACCCTTTGATGCCATGATAACAAGGGACCCAAATGTTATGAATCAAAGACACATCAATAACAAGGGACCCAAATGTGGATGTTATAAATCAAAGACACATCAATAACAAGGGACCCAAATGTGGATGTTATAAATTAAATACACATCAATAACAAGGGACCCAAATATTATAACTAAAAGATACATCAAAAACTAGGGACCCACTTGTTATAAATCAAAGACACATCAATAACAAGGGACCCAAATATTATAACTGAAAGATACATCAAAAACCAGGTACCCACTTGTTTTAAATCGAAGACACATCACCATCACTTCCCATATACTCTTGACATGACTCTCTATTACATATTGTGTCATGTGGTCCATCCATTTTCACAGCTTCATTTGTCATACAAGCTATCTTCCCTCCATCATTATTTATTAAGAGCAAAGTAACCTCCGTTCATCTCTTAAGTGCTCAACAAGACATCCCCTTCGTTAATATTTTGATTTTAAATGAGCATGGATGTTACATAGGTAAAACCTAGAAGAAACTCATGGCTAGGTTGGGTACAAACCTAGATATGCCACGTGGAAGTAAATTATCTCCCCTTTATGGTATCAAGTTAAAGCACTAGGCATCCCAAATTTTATGTTCTAACCTACCCTCCTTCATTCATTGTGGTTCCCACACCTCACACATAAATTGATCGAGGGACCACCTTAATGACAACTAGGGGAAATATAATACCAAATTCAACATCGTACTTGAAAAGGTAGAGATACAATTAATTATTTCTCCATATTTTTGCTTGAACAAAGAAGTTTGGTAATTGTATAAGAGTTTGAGTGACTCAACAAGTGAATTAATTAATTAATTTCCCTCCTTTTATTTTTTTCAAATATGGTAAAGTTTTATACATTTATAATATACCAATAAGGGAAATTCAAATTATTTATTTATTTTATAATGAAATAAAATTACATGTATAAATGGCGATATATATGTGTTTTTTTAAAAGGAAATTCTCAATATTAATTCAAAGTTATATTATTAATCTATAAAGTTATATTATTAATTTATATATTTTAAATTAAGTGGGTGTAGTTTGGGTAGTAGGGAGGAATTGTTATTATTCTCTCTATCGGGTTCTAATTTCACTGAGATTAACATATTTATTTTTGAGAGTAATTTCTACATGAAAGATAACCGGTTCATCTAAACACGAGTGGACCTTTCATAGATGTAGCTAATATTGATCTCCAATACAATGAACCACACAAAAAATATATAATTAAATCTATATATTTTGTATTAGAAAAATATATATTTCTCATTTAGCATAGAATAGAACTATCAATGTTATTTAATGTGAAGTAAAATTGTTATTCAATCATTTTTTACCATTAAAAAACTACCTACCCATCATTTTCTCATCAAAGAAGTATCTCAAAATATTTGTTACTTCTGTGTTTTTTAATGGCTTTGTCTTCATGGTTATGACTCTTATTTAATATATTGTTATTCAATCATTTTTTACCATTAAAAAACTACCTACCCATCATTTTCTCATCAAAGAAGTATCTCAAAATATTTGTTACTTCTGTGTTTTTTAATGGCTTTGTCTTCATGGTTATGACTCTTATTTAATATATATTAAATAAGAGTTGGTTTGGGAGTAGAAAACCATAATGGAGTTCAAAATATTTGTTACTTGACTTTTTTATGACTTTGTCTTCATGATTATGACTCTTATTTAATATATATTAAATAAAAGTTGGTTTGCGAGTACACAACCATAATGGAGTTGCCAACAACTTATGATGTGATAAATTCGAAAGACATTATCAAAATCATAATGGAGTTGTTGGAAAAACACTCTATGGAGGTAGAGAAAATTGAAATTTTAAATATTTTAATTAATATTACTAGGTGTAAAAGGAATTGTTTAAATAAGATGTACTTTATCACAATGTAGTTTAAACCTTTTATGTTTTGGCCATTTTTTTAGCATATTTTCCAATCAAATTTACTCTAAATCATGTCAAATTTGTTGACACTGCATATTTGAATTATTTAGTTTGAATAATCTTTGTGTTTCAAGCTTTTTTTAAGGCGTTAAATCCATTTATACATTCAAAAATTCAATTTAAAAATCAAAACATTACAATCTCACCAATAATTGTATGACCAAATTCTAGTGAAAAAGGCTAAAATATAGAATGTTTAAACTCCATCCTTTATCACTCCATTGAAATATAGAATTTGATATGAAAGAGAAAAAAAAAAAGTGTGTTTGTTGTGCTGGGGAAGAGCTTCTTATTGAAGCTTTAAAGAACTTACAACTTCTAAGACTAAAAATAATGTAACATGAGTCTAATCTTTTATGAGGAAATTATTAATGAGTATTTTATTTTTTTGTTGGTAAAAGTATTTACATTAATTCTTTAGAAAATGGATTACATCATAACGTTTATCACCTCCCCTCCCCTCAATCTGACCAGATTTGTTGGGGAAGAGAATTATCTACTGCAAAGTCATACAATGATGATCCATAAGAACAAAACCAACTATAGGCGCCTTACTACCCACTGCAAAATCAGAAAAAAGCAAAACATGGATAACATTTTCAATTACAAATTCAAGAAGGTCGACCCCCATTATTTCCTGGATTCACTAGCGGACCAGTCCCAGCCATAATGTGATACTCCATGTGTGCCACACGAGCCTCAATCTCGTATAATTTGTCCATGATTCTCCTCTGACTCCGGCGAAGGGAGGAGAGGGCCTCTAGAATTTCCTCTTGGCTAGTTTGAAGATCATTGAAATAAGCCACATAATTGATTTTGTCCTCATGTCGATGTTGGTCCATAAAATCCAAAGAAGCTTGAATTCCTTTGAGTTGCTCATTCATGAGAGTGAGGGAAGGCAATTGTCCCATCTAGCCGATAGAAAGCTCACGTCTCGCTCATTGAACATCCTCCACTACTGCCCCTTCATCCTCAACGTGGGCTCCCTGACGAGCCTGACCATCCATCCTCACTCACGTCCCTCCTCCACGTCTAGGGCAGCCCCTTTTCCTATGCATTAGACTCGCAGCCCACCACCCACCTAAAAAACTAGCACCACCACAAATTGCTCCACACTAAAGAAACAATTCGAGATGCTACTGACCACCTCCCACACCCCCGAGCCAATGAACACGTGCAACCCCGGATACCCCGCTACCCACACACCAATGAACGCAAAAAATTCCATGTGTAACAACACCTAACAACATTGCACTCAGAACTCCCCCACTCCAAAAACTTCCAGACAAAACCACCCACCACCAAGAACATGCATCATTCTTGAGCTTTAGGCAATGATGACAAGCACATATGCCTCCACATAAAATAACAAGACTCACAAAAGGCTAAGAGAAACACCCATTTGCCCCCACCCTAGCAAGGAAAGACCAAAAACTCTAGCTGACACCAAGAGGAACTAGAACAGTCAAAACCTAGAGAAATATGACACGCCCCAAGGAAAAGACCCAACCCCAAAAATGAACATTACAATAAACTAAACACACGGTTCTCGAAACAGCATTATTATTAGAACAAAAGTTTCCTACCAAAACACTATGTCTAGCCGTAGTCAAAGGCATTCCATGTAACCACGGAAGGGGTACCACCCTCCCTGCTATAACCACCAAAACCAACAAAGTTACCCAATCCCACAAAAAATTACTTGGAGATAGCTTAAATACCTTCCTCAAATGAAAGAGTGTGCTACCAACAGACGAATTCTCCTCCTCCAGGTCGTCGGATGAGCTCCCAGGACACACACCCACTGAATCTAGGTCCCAAACACAGTGGTCGCAACTCAAAGCTTCAAACTAAGCTCTGTTTGTGCCAGTTTGAATGCCAAAGACCCTCCAACAACTAGAATCCCCCCCACAACAACGTATGATCCATGCACAGAAGCAAGAGACCATACACATCCACCACCTCCCTCTCTCATCGCCCAACTACCTCAACCCTGCATATCGCCTTCCCCTTTAATCGATTGATTTACCTTGCTCTTTCCAGGGAATTCTTCGTCTAAAAACAAGTGTCTAACATCATTGTCAGAGAACAAGTGAGATGCATTAAGCACAACAGTGATAACTCCAAAACTAATTATTCACCTTAATCAAAAAATTAATGAGTATTATATATAAATTGTATTTTTTACTTATAATAATCTAAGTCTTCCTAAAATAAATTAAAATTTATAATCTAAGTCTTCCTAAAATAAATTAAAATTTATAAAAATAAAATTTTATGATTAAAGTTTTCATATATATGTATATAAAACATTCCCTTTTTATTCCTAACGAAATTTATATTTAAATAATATACACCGACATTGTAATAAGTCTTCATAAAATAAATTAAAATTTATAAAAATAAAATTTTATGATTAAAGTTTTCATATATATGTATATAAAACATTCCCTTTTTATTCCTAACGAAATTTATATTTAAAAAATATACACCGACATCTATACAATGGGCACTTTTACACCCAAACATTCACAAATAGATTAAATATCTCCGTACCCTCTCTTTTAAAGCATGTGAATGTTACTCATCATGTAATTTATACATACATCACATCGTTTAAAAAAATCTAAACTTCACTAATTCATAGGGCCCGCCAACTCAAACTTCACTAATTCAAAAGGCCCACCTGCTCACATTTCATGGTTCTTACCACCATGCATATAGCATCAATGACATCAAGTACCTTCCTATTCAAGACCATCGCTATCACCAAATTCATGATAAGCCCACTCGTATTTCCAACTAAATCCAAATTCCAATGTTGATTGAATTCAATATTTCAACTATATTCATTATCATGTCTTCCACACTCCCTTGCCTTGTCTTCTCCCTCAAGCAACTAGAAAAAACCAAGAATCATCTCAGCCTTTTCTTTTTGAAACATGCCACTTTTTCTTATTCTCCTCCATTACTTTTACATCATGAAGATGCCCTCACCCCTTCCCTTGCAAAAAAGTTTTATAAGTTTTCCCAACACCTAAAAGGCAAGTTATAGCATAGAGGCCTTCCTCCTCCAAACAATACTCCCTGTAAGTCACTACATCTTCTCAGACTGACATGGCAAATTATTACATTATTTCTTACAAACAATACTCCCTGTAAGTCACTACATCTTCTCAGAGTGACATGGAAAATTATTACTTTATTTCTTATCTCACATGACCAAAGGCATGCGTATGAGGGCTTAAGAACAACAAAACCCTAATTATTTATTCTCTCCCTTCTCTTACCATGGTTTAACTCCACAGTGACCTAAAGAGGTAACATAATTCCTAGTTCATAAACTCATCATAATTTCCTGAATTCTTTGTTCATCTACCCAAAATGCATCATAGAAAATGTACAAAAGAGGGGCTCTTCATCATGGTGTAAGACATACACAACCTTATGATAGGACATTGCTTCATAATTGCTTAATGGTCACATTTCTTGAGAGTTCCTTCCTTTTAAAACAAGTTGAAAAGCGTGACTTTTAAAAATATATTATGCATAGTAATATTAAACCGATTATTTGGGATCAGCGAAAGTGAAATATTATTAATTTATTATTAATTATTTATTTTATAAATTATAAATTATATATAAAAACAATTATACTTATAATATATTAAATTTTAAAATAAATTACATATATTAAAATTTTATTTTATAAATTACATTTTTACATTATTTAAAATATTTGTTAAAATTATAAATTGAATTATTTATTTTTTAATCAGAATTTTGTATTTATATGTAAGTTTGCATTATTTATATGTAATTCTGCATTTGGATTGTAGTAAATACATCAAGTTGTACATAGTTGTATCTTCAAAAAAAAATACATGCCTTCTTATCTAACAAACTACAATTTTTTCCATAGGGATTCCAAATTAGACAACAAAAAATGGGGTTTTGTAGGTATATACCTTACAAAATTTATCCACCAAAAAACAAAATTTACATGTCATAATATAAGTTATCGATAATACAATTCTGTAATGCGAACCCCTTTAGCTCTAAGGAATAGGAAAGACCTAGTTTAGCCATTAATTTTTAAATCTTCATCTTAATTTACACCCTTTATTAACACATAAGTTTACATCTTTATTGAGATAACGAAGAACATGGAAATATGTTATTGAAGAGAATCCTTTTCGCACTTTCCTAATTCTTTACTTAAGATTTTTTAATGTTTTTTCCCTTGAAGAGGAGCCCTTCACCAAATGTTGAATAAGAAAGAGGGGGTCTCTCAAAGCAATGTGAGAATGTAGTAGTTTTTTTGGTTAACTGAATCTTTGGTAGAGGGAATAAGTTTGGCTTGGTTGTTTGCCATGCATCCTAAGCCCCGTGAATACTCTGCAACTTTAACTTCCTGGAAGCCATAGAGCACCCCTCCCCCTCCTAGTATCCCTGCAAATTAAATGATGTAGTCTAACTAATAGAGGAAATGATCATTTTCTAAATATTTTTCCTAGTCAATTTTGTTCAAAATCTAGATATTTTTAAAAATCTTGAGTTTAAGTTGTTTAATTTTCAAAGATCTAGTTCTTCGGGGTTTTCTAGGGTGTTGACTTCGTTTATGCATTCAAAAATGCATTTTGAATAATAAAAAATCACAATCTTACTAAAAATTGTATTATAATATTCACACCAAAAAAATATTTCATTTGTTAGTTAAACTACGACAAATTAATTTATTAATATATAAAAATATTTCTTAAAATTTTAAGTTAAATATTAATATGTTAAATTTTAACAAGATGATTAAAAAAAAGACTCACCCAAATTTTTAAAAAATAAAAATAAATAACCAACTTGCAATTAAAAAAAAAAAACTATATTATAAGGACTCCTCATTTCTAATAATAACGGTTAACTTATTTAAAACCATTTTACTTTCCAAAATTTTTATTATCAGGGTTTAAAGAACCCAAACATAATAAATTAATAATTAATAATTTTGTTTTCATATATATTGTGTGTGGAATGTTTACTTATTAAGAAAGAAATGTAAATGTCTTATATGATAAACATTTTGACTTATAAAAAAAAAAAAAAACTATAATTTTAACTATAAAATAATAAAGTTAAATTAGTTCATGGTATTTGCCATGATGAAGCCTATTTAAAAGTTTGAAGAAATCCATTATGAAATGCAAGAGTACCATGTTAGATTCAGCTTAATTCAAGACTTGATACCACTACACACTTAGGAGAACCGAATTTAAGATGAATTTAGGTTGGTATTTATAGAGTGAAGATTTCACAACTAGTTATATTATTAAATGAGTTTTGGAATAAATTGTGTGCATTGTTCTATTTTCAATAATGAAGAAAGTTATATTTATATTTAACAAATTATGTAAAGTATACATAGTTTGCTTCTTAGATTTAATGATCAATTGGTGTGGTTTTTATTTATTGTTCACCAGATAAACTAAAAAAATGAGTATATTGGGGTAATCATATAAATTAAATTAGTGTTACCTCATGATATATCTCATATTGCCAAGATATAAATTAAATCATAAATCTTATATATATATATATATATATATATGGGTTAAACATATATACATTTAATAAGATATGCAACAAGATTCTTAACCATGGAGTTTCACCCCCACTTTACCATGGAGATTCTTAACCTATAAATAAATTGTCATAATACTATGGGCCAATACCATGGCTTACTAATACCACATGCCCAAAAAAACCATAATTCATGTTGATATGGCACATGTCTATATGACATTTTTTTTAATTAATCAATTTAATTAAAAGGGCAAAAAGGACATAACTACTTTTGAGATGAATATTAATCTTTGAGCTATGGTTACTACTAAAAATATTATAAAATATTTTGTGAAGGTTAAATCCTTATGATCTACCAAATAATTGTTGATAATTACATTAAAATTCTAGAAATTTTATTCGAAAATGGACACACCTATCAATGTAATAACTAAAACAAAAATATGTATTTTTATTTTTATTTTTATTGCTTACGAAATAAAAGCCTTAAAACCTTTGATATAATATATTTATTAAGAGGTGGCTCAAGGGGGAGGGATTTTCTTCAATCCCGAAGGAAATCTAGAAGTCAAGTATTCCTAAGGGTTTGGCAATAGGACAAAGAATCTGCCTAAAATGTATGGGCTTCTGTTTGGGATTCTCTTGGCTACACAGAGGAATATCTCTAAGATAGTAATCCTAGGAGATTCCATTCTCACCCTCTAGAATTTACACCGAGGCTTCGTTCCAAAGAATAATAATCTCAACCTTCTTTTCCATAGAATTCAAAGTCTTCTAGTCTATTTTCATCAGAAGTCATTTTATCACATCTTGAAAGGTCTAAATAAGGAAGCAGATGAATAGACAAACAAGGCTTGTCTTCTAGAAGCATGGCAGACCATCAACAATGATAAGTTAGGATGGCAATCTATTCCATGAGTGATTCATTCCCTATGTTTTCTCATTATATAAATGTTAAAGCCTATTGGTATGTTTTAAAGGGTGTGCTAATTTTCAAGGGCCTCAAAGTTAACACCCTTACACTTCCATCCTCTCCTTACATTGGTAACCATAAGGATTTCGAAGCAATTTGGGGGCTTAATTTCATTGATGTGGTGGCGAGTAGAGGCAAAGATTCCCATGCATATATCTGGTACCCTTAATGTTCACATGTGTTCTCTAGACATTTCTTCATTTTTGTCTTCACCCTCATACCTATATTATTGATGGCTTTAGGGTGGTGGGAGTTAATGACCTTCAATATTGAAACGATTTATGTAGTGTGCGAGCATATGGGTCATGTGTTCATATCCATGGACAGTGTATGGGAAATTCATTTCCGGTTTGCAAGTAATTTGTGTTTTTATGGGTGTCTCTCTCATTTTTCCTAGTGTTGGAGGGAAATTCTAGTTTGGGAAATTTCCATCGATTGTTATGGAAATTGCCAAGTGGTTGTGCCAGTGGCTAACCATCATCGACAAATCTATGTAATGTTGGAGATCTTGTTCTGCAAGGAAAAGTGGTGGGGCTCTAGGGACACCCCTATTCAATTTCAAAGCTAAATCTTTCTCTCGCCCGACTCGAAGGTGTGATTTCATTCCTTTTGGTTTGTCTATGGTTTTTCTAGAGGGTTAGTGTTGATTTTTTTTTTTAGGATATTTTAAAATGATAATTACTTCTCATAATTTTTTTATATGCTCTTATCTTGCATTTATATTCATCGCGAAGAAATTACATAGAAGATCTCAACAATAAAAACAAAATGTCAATAGGATCATAAAGAGACAACCAAACAATAACACAAACACTCTCCCTGCGAAAACCCACATGGGGGGGAATCCCAACAACCTTTTCCTTAGAGACATTGTCCATTTCAACAAGAGATACACCTAGATATTCTAGTCAATCACAATGTCAAACTAACCAGCAAAGTAGACTTGGTCAAACTTGGTCCAATTCCCTCCTAGTCAAGTCAAACATCTGCCTAAGAGACTCTGTCCGGTATGCTCTATTAGGGCTTAATTTTGGCCTCCTTTTACAGCCAAAAATCTTGATCCTGCAACTTTATTATGCTTCAGAAGTTTAGTCCTTTCTGTCACACGTGCTAGGTCATGGAAGGAGATCGAATCCACATGTGTGAGGGCTAATGGAGAGAAAGAGAAAGCTCGATCTTCTTCTGATCAACTTTGGTCTTCCTTATCTTTGTCTACTTCGCTTGACGAACATAAAGATACTTGCTTGAGTGTTCCAAATTGTGTGTCCAAATGATGGAGGATGAGTGTCTTTATATATTCTTCTGGTTGGTCGAATGTGTGCCTCTATAATTGGGCTGACTTGACTAGGAGGAGAGTCGACTTGGCTTGTTTGGAGCCAAAAATTTAATTTTCAAAATTCAAATTTTTTCTTTTGAAAATGACTTGAAGAACATGCCTTCAAAATTTTCTTTTGATAATAGCATGAAGAACCTGCTTTGTATTATCATTACGAATACATCAAGGACTAAAAATATTAATTATGGAGACCGACCATAGCTACAAAATTCAATAATCCCTCTTAACTAAGGAGGTATTCATAATGACTATCTAAATGTTCTCGTGTTGATAATTTTCTCGAAGAAAAGGTTATAACAATTCATCATCAGCATTAGCATCAGCATCATCCAATTACCATAATCCCAACTAACAACTATGACACATGGTAAATCATCAGCATCAACAAGTTACCATAATTTCAATCGATACCTCTTATCTATGATGTATCCTCACTAGTCAGTACTCCTAACATATGGTACATCATTAGCATCAACTAGTCACCATGATTTTATTCGGCGCCCTTGACCCATGGTATACTAACTAGTCATGGTTCACCATCATCTTGGTCAATCTCTTTGACTCGTTGAGAAACTCCAAAGGCCACACTCTACCTGGGTAATTCTAAGACTAATATTAAATGGGTTCACTCAACCTACATGGAGACTATACTGAGCCTGATGCTAAAAGGCACTCACTCAACTGAGTGATTCTGAGATTCTATGATCATTCTTCCTAATTCCAGTCAACATACTTGACACAAGAAGAATAATTGTCATTTATCGAACCATTTTCCCTACTCTCAATCAACATACTTGGCACAGGGAGCATGTATGTCCATGATGTTATCACATCAACACTCTGGACCATTTTCCCTAATCCTAGTCAACCTGGCCTAGGGAGAATGATCATCCTTAATGTTGTAATTGCATCACTCCCTCTTGATGAGAAAGGTATACTCAATCACTTCAATATTGTGCTCAAAGTATACAAACTTCATCCCAGGACAAAGGCTTTGTTAGCAATATTCTTGATTATAGAATAGTATTGAAGCCACACTGCTTCCTTCTGTACAATGTCTCAGTACTAGATCTCACTGTTCTTCAACCTATCATCATGGTCATCACCTACACTAGATCAAGACAATCTCGCAAGTAGCCTATGAAGCCATACTACTTCTTAAATTTCCAACCAAGCTACAAAATACTCAACCTCTGCAATATTGAGTGCAACAAATGTCTACTTCCTGCTCATTCAAGAAATCATAACATAGTCCAAATTGAAGCAACATATTGATGAACTCTTTATGTATTTTGCACTCTATTCTCAATCAGAATTTGTGAATTTCTGCAACTTCACTACTTGAGACATATCCCAAACCATAATTGGTTGTTCCATAACCAATTGTACCATGTTGGTACTTCAACATATGTTGAGCTTCATACCTTGGCTCAATCATAAGCTAGTCGGCTATTTTCTAGTTCCCCTAACTAGGTGATCTTTTCGAAACAACTTCTATTGTGGCAAGCTTGGATACTCCCTCTGCCACTGTTGCTTTCTAGCATATCAACTATCTATCCTTACAATGTCAATGGCAATCCATCATCTCAAATTTAGAGGCCAACTTCCTTTGAAGCTAAAACAAGGCTCTCTAATTGCTCCCTCTGTTACAAAAGAAATTACAGTTGCTCCCTCCATTATAGAAGAAATTACAAATTCTCCCTTTGACACATGAGTCCTTCTGCTTTCGTTAGAGAAAAATCATATAGGATCAACCTTGATCCATTAATCCAAAAATACCCAACCAGATGAGGCAGTTTTTTTTAATAGGCAGACTCGTAGTCTACAACAAGGGTCTTCAGTCTAAAGATTTTATCCTCGAATAAATCTTTATAACGAGGTATTGTATGCATCAAATGGAGATCGTATGCCAAAGTTATGACCCCGGGAAGTTGATGTACCAACTAACCCCAACGAGGCCCACAAACTTTTGGCGCTTCATCTACTAGGGTTAGGTTTTTGGGTGTTTAAGGTTTTCCATTATTTTTCAATAATAAAAAGGCCTCTGAGGCTCATTATAACACAGTTCAAAAGGAATGTAGCCATCACATCTCTTCTCAAATAAAAGTTATCATTTCCTGAGCTAGTTTATTTCCATTATGCATGTAAACAATTTGATAATTTTGTTATTAATGAATTGAAGTTCATTTTTCGTTGTAGCTCTATGTTTATGTTTAAGTTTGTATTCCATTTTATTCCTGCATAAAACTAGATCAACCAACGTATCTGCTTTTTATCGTATAAAGCCTTCTTCAATCATGAGACTTTTTCTCATGTACCTCAAAGCCCTGAGGTAGCTCTATGTACACTTCTTACTCCTCAATTACTCCATTGAGAAAAACAATCTTTGCATCCACCTAGTGTAATTTTCAAAGCAATGATAATAGTGCTAACATAAGCGTACATGACAACTAGAGCAAAAACCTTATCATGATCCTCTCTCTCTTTCTAGGAGAACATTTTATTTTCAACTCTCACTTTGTACTTATCTACGTTGACATATGTTGTACGCTAGATCTTGTAGATCCATTTAGAAGTCATCATTGACTTTCCTTTGACACAATCATGGTATATTTTCTGCTCCCTCTAAGCTTAGTTCTCATTTATTACGATATCTCTCTTAGCAAAAATCACCAATTCTGGGAGAGTCCTCATAAGATTTTCTTCGTTCTTCCACTGCTTCCATATGCTGCGAGAGTCTTAGAATCCTTCAATATGTACCCACAATCCTCACATGGAGGCCAAGGAAGAATGATTACAACTCAACTAATGAAACAAAGACAAGAGGCTAACTAATAGTAAAAACAACAATAATAATAAAGGAAGAGAGATATATGTTACTTATGTTTTGAGGATCATAGGAAATGTCAGCGCCCTCTTGATCTTATTTTATTGCACCCATGTTGCAAATTTATCATCGATCTCATTCTCACAATTAACATGATGTTGTTAATCCAGATCTAG
Source organism: Pinus tabuliformis (assembly GCA_031772625.1). NCBI lineage: Eukaryota > Viridiplantae > Streptophyta > Pinopsida > Pinales > Pinaceae > Pinus > Pinus tabuliformis. The sequence continues at coordinate 587,509,013 of CM062805.1, forward strand.
GGTTTTATTTATCCAATACTTTTATTCTTCAAGGGTAAACCCTAGTTTTCCATTTTACACCTCTTGCAAGTCCAATGGGATTTGTAATGCTCATATTCAAATGTACAAAAACCATAGATTCCCCATGCTTCAAAAAACAATCAAGGATATTCTCTCTTGATATTATACTAAGCAAATGTGTCCAAATAAGGGATCTTCTAATGGGATGTCTTCATCAAGAGAGAAATGTGACAGACCCATATCATACTTGGAGATTGCTTTAACATTACTAGCAATGGTATTCTAGCAACCATATATTCTCAGCTAGGCATAGATTCCGGACCTTTCAACCCGAGTAGCCTATATTTCATCACAAGGACACACCAAGCTTTGCAAATCACTCATCTTTCTTTAGAGGACTTTTGTTCTCAAACTTGAAAGATAAATCTGCCTATTGTAAGCTTCTCATATCTGATGAACTTTCTCCATCAAGGTGTGTTTTCTTCAAAAGCATGGCAATGATCCTTTTTCCTTCTTGTCTTGATGTGCAAGGTATATATTCCAATATTGAGAGTCCATATAAAAATTTTACAACATAGGCCATACCATAGCATCATCATAATGCGTCTTCCAAGGCTTTTAAGATCTTGTAACTTCAATATCTTGCTTATGAACACAATGCAACATCTTTCAAGGAGACACACAGGTCCATTGTTCTACATGTGTATTTATCACATATTTCCCTTATGTCGCTTTATCTTGCTTTAAGCAACAATCCAAACTGTCATTTCTTCTTGAAATATCAATATGAAATTCATGCTACATATTATAAACTTGTAAGGTGAAGGGACTCATCCATAACTGCCCTTAATGAATTCTTCAAGGAGTCATTGTTAGAAGGCAACATATCAAATATATTCCTATGATCTTACTAAGGAGCAAATCACAGTCCTATCTACTTTCTCATGAAAACAACTTTGATACAAATATTATGATCTTTCTAAGGGGTAGATCATAAGCTTAAAACAATCTTGATAGAGACTTTCATTCCAAGCATATAAATGATCCAAATGAAATCATTGTCTAGTCGTGGTATATAAGATCATTGATCCAAATAAAATCACTTTAGATAAATACATACCTTTCATTCCAAGCATTAAATCACAAACTTATAATTTCGTTGGTTTCTTTATAGGATTCCATTTCCATACCTCATACTCGTCTTACAACAACTCATCATTGTAATGTGTTTTCCATTCAATGTGTTGGGCATGGAAACAAGGAATGGAACCAAAGTTTGTATATCATTCATAGTAGTCATAACAAATCTTCAAGGAGAATTGGTTCATGAGGTCCATGAAACACTTCAAATTAAGACATCACTCCAATCCTTCTTTTATGTACATTCCCTTCCATAACTCAAGGATCAAGTAGACCTTATGCACAAAGGATGACTTTGTTGACTTATCTTCAGATAAAAATATTTTCATACTTCTTTTGGGTGCTTCCTCCAAAGTGACATTAGCTCGACTCCTTCGAGAAATTTACGGGATATGGCCTCTTCAATTTTTGAAATGATTCGACTTGCACAGAGATTTTAATGTGCTATGATTCAGAGACTTTAATATAAAGGTGCAATCCTTTTACTTTACATATATAACCTTTATAGCTTTCGCGATCATTGAGACAAATTCTGAGGCCTTCCTTCTCGGTTATTGGGTCATATTCGGCCTCCTCCAACCATATTCGACTTCTGAAATATTTTAGGCTTTTGATGCACTTTGGACCAAGGCCTAGCTTCAAATAATTTCTACCTTCCAACTCTCTTGGCCTACCTAACCTACTAGACTTCTTTGTCCCTTATTTAGATGGATTGAGGCACATGGCTTCAACCTTCTTCCAAAAATCACAGATAGATCTTTATTCCTTTTTCAAATAATGATATTCAACTAAGACTCCTTTCTCCACAACAAAAAATTGACCTTTTGAGATTTAACTAGAGCTTCGACCCTTTAATACTTTAGCTCAGAGACAAAACATGCTTTTCCTTTAGGAACATGAGCAACGGGGCAGATCAATGGTTTTAATCCTTTTTACAATCAGAAAGGAACTAGGGTTTCTAGGGTTGATCACATAACAAGCCCTAGAATATAACTTGAAGTAGATTGAATTCTTTTAAGCCTCCTCTTTTACCAAAGCTCCAATACCATGTTGATTTTTTTATAAGATCTTATCAACTGATAATTACTTCTTATGATTTCTTTAGATACTCTTATATTGCATTTATATTCATCACAAAGAAATTACACAAAATATCTCAATAGTAGAAACTAAATTCCAGTAGGATCATAAAGAGACAGCTAAATAAGAACACAAACATTTACCCTCGGAAAACCCACATGGGGGGAAAACTCAACAATCTTTTCCTTAGAGAAATTGTCCAGTTCAATAAGAGATACACCTAAATCTTCTAGTCAATCACAAGGTCAAACTGACTAGCAAAGTAGACTTGGTCAAACCTGGTCCAACTCCCTCCTAGTTAATTCAAACATCTGCCCCATAGACTCAGTCTGGTCTGGTCTGCTAGGGCCAAATTTTGGCCTCCTTTTGCACCCAAAAATCTCGGTCATGTAGCTCTGTTATGCTTCAGAAGTTTGGTCCTTCCTATCACACATGAAAAGTCACAAAAGGAGATTAGATCCATACGTGAGAGGGCTAATGGAGAGAAAGAGAGCTCAAACTTCTTCTGATCAACTTTGGCTTTCCTTATATTTATCTCCTTCGCTTGATGAATAGAAAGATACTTACTTGTGTGTTCCAAATTGTGTGTCCAAATGACAAAGGATGGGTGTCTTTATATAGTCTTATGGTTGGTTGAATGGGTATCTCTTTAACTAGGCCGACTTAACTAGGATGAGGGTTGACTTGGCTTGTTTGGAGCCAAAAAATCAATTTTCAAAATCAAATTTTCTCTTTTGTAAAGGACATGAAGAACATGCCTTAAAACTTCTCTTTTGAAAATAACATGAAGAATATGCTTTATACTATCATTACAAATATATCAAGGGAAAATATATATTAATTATGAAGACCAACCATAGCTACAAAATTCAATAGTCAAGAGGTCATTCCTAGGCTTCTTCTCAACGGATTAAGTGGCTGCTCTGGATAATGATGGACTCCTTTGTAGGTTTGTGCGACTTTGGTGCTCCAGAATCTATGCATTGGAGGCTCTAGGCATTACAGACTCCTTTAGGTTAATAGTGCATCGCAGATCTTCCTAAGGTACCTCTTGATATGCTTTCTTGTCAATTCTAAAGGTGAATTTTTCCTAGACCTGTTCAGCCCATTGCTTCTCTCTCAGGTTTTCGGGTTGATTGCCTGACTCTCTCCCTCATATTTGTTAAATTGTATGTATCTTGTCTCTCAGGGCACCATTTCATTGGTCAGTTTCTCACCTTCTTCATGCTCCTCCATTTTTTTCTTTAAGCTCCCTTGGATATTGGCCCTCCTTAGTCTGTAGCTCGCCCCCTTTGTTAATTCTCTTATGGAGCATAGCCAACTCTCTGCAGTCGCTTTAGGTGGCATCCACGCCAATAGCCATTATTCACATATCCTTATCAATGAGCACGTCGAATCCTTGACCCTCCGTTGGAAAATTATATAGCAGTTCGACTCTATTCACTTCTTGGTGGAGGAAATGCAATCATTCAAAGCCCGATCGAACTGACGAGAAGATGAACTTGATACCCTGCATTGCAAATTGGAAGAGCTTCAAATACAAAGGACAATTAGTGAATAACACAACACTACAAGCAACCTTTCTTGGCACTAGAAAGAAAAATTGTCGATTAACCTTAACAAACCTCCGGTTGATGATATCCTTCCCGATCTATGATAGCATTTTGTAAAGTTGTCTTTCTCTCTCGTCAATTTTGCAGAACTTACAGTTGTAGACTGGTAGGTAGAATGTTTGTTAGTAATAATTTTTTGGATCAAAACTTTGGAACTGCCTCCTTGTTCCCTTTTGAAGAACCTGATGTTTGGAATTCACAGTAAACATTTACTAGGTATTTTGTTGCATTCAGGTGCATAATTAATATCAAATATACTCATTGGTGTCAAAATAAAAATAAAATTTGTTTATTAAGAATTCAACATGTTATTAATAAGAATTAAAATAGAGTGAAGAGATAATAACTATTCTTCTCACCCACTTAAACTAAATCTGATTTACTAAATTTATAATTTATATAAAGACAAATTATTTTAATATTTTATATTTAAAAAAATAAAACAATAAATTTAAATTAAAAATCTCTATTCTTTAAAAAAAGTTTTTAATAAACGCAAAAAATAAATAAATAAATAAATAAAAATAAAAATAAATAAATAAAAAATTATATTCCAAAATATAAATTTACATGTTCTTGCTTCTAAGAAAATTATTATGTTTTATTTTGTCTATTGCTTTTTCCCTTAAAAAGAAAAACCTGATGAAACTATGTGTTTTTAGTGATTTTTTTATTCTATCATATCATATAATTTTTCAAATGCACTCGTATCGAAAAACATACACAAAAGTAGATGAGACAAGAGGAGGAAAAGTCAAGGTTTTTCAAGTTCTTGGCAAGGATTATGACTTTTCTGTTGAGCCTGTCAACTTTGCTTAGCAATTTTATTATGCATATAATCAGTTCTTGTTGTGTATTTGCTTTGCCAACCAGGGCTTTGCCCATTAGGGACTTTATGCCAGTGGAGATTAACCATTTACATGTAAGAGGTAGTCCTAGCTCTAGCAGAATTCCCCACATCAGGAATCTAGTCCCTTGTTTCTTGATTAACATGTTTGTTAGGATTGTAGCGTCTTGATTGCCTAACTTGCTCTTCCACTTATAAGATGGTTCTTTGAATTATTGTAGGGATTTGGGCCCAAATTTGATGGGCCAAAGAGGGACTAAACTTTGAAAGACGGGAGAGACCAGGACACCCTTGTTCGCAGCTATGTCGAGAAGCGAATTGTCATTGCCTAGCCATAGTGATAGGCTTAAGATAGAGAGGGGGATCCAATTGAAATGTGAGTGAAAGGCAAGTGGATAGAATATCAAGAGAGCTATGCAGGAAAATAAAGATAGGGGGAGTGTTATGTTTAGTAGTCCAGAGCACATGAGGGGTAAACACAGAGAGGTGAAACTAGGGAAGCATTGGGGGGTGATAGACAAGGGAGGCCTCAATGATGGAGAAGAAGAGGACTATGAGAAGGAAAGGAATTCACCGCAGTGAAAAAAGAAATCCCCCTAGAATAATTGTTCCCCAGGGATGGGATAAAAAACCAGAAACACACAAATCCAAAATCCTAGTTCAATGTTGCAAGGATGAAATCTGAAATTGAAACATAATTCCAAATCAGCATGACAAATAGACCAAACTCGTAGAGGTGGTGATTGTTGCTAGCTGTTCCAATGAAGGAATTGCTCCATTTTAAAAGTTTCAAGCCGAGAATGATTACAAGTCCTGTATTCCTCAAAACCTCCATGAATCATCCTTCTAGGATCATCACACCACATAGGCTTCCTGGTACCCATGGTTGATGGATTATATGCATGTAATAGGTGTCGAGTCATGTATATATGTCCTTAGCCAACCACACTTTATCATCATGTTGTTGCCAAGCCCCAATTCTTTCCATATTAACTCATGAAATTCCCTTGCAAGTTGAGATCCAGCTGGGTTGTACTGCTCCCAAGTTCCACATGATCGATTGAAAATGCATTATAGGCTCCCATAGGCAGGTTCACATTGCTTCCAGGGTCTTATATACGGGAGGCCATGGAAGTTTCCATTTGGAAAGAAAAATGCTTTCTTCATTTATGTCTGCGACAATCATCACAAATTGGGAAGAGTGGCCCTTTTTATATACATCCATCAAGGGGAATTACAAAATATTAATATTAAAAAATAACTTTTATTTAATAAAATATATAATTAAAAATCTAAGAAAGGAAAAAGGTTAAAACTAGCATATTTAAGGGTAGTATGAATTAAAATTTTAACACACATTCTTAAACCCCAACCCCACCACCCCTCCCCCACCCCCCTCCCCCCCCCCCCCCCCAACCACCACACACACACACATCTATATATATATATATATATATATATATTAAAAGATTTTTTTGCCCCAAGGAAAAATCGTAATTTTCATTGATTTGTTGAAAATTACATGTTGTAGATGCAAGAAGAATATGTTGTATGAGTGGTCAAAGCCACTGAATGTGATGTTCTATCCAAAAATATATCTATCTCAAGTTTGGGAGTCTATTAAATAATTACATATGATATGTTCTTATAAATATATAAACATAAAATGTATAGAGACAAAAATTAAATACATCAAAAATCCCAGATATGACAATATAATCAGGGCTTGTTGGCCCCATTCTGTTGTTGATCCTCATATGGATGATGGTAGTAGTTATAGAATTCCTTATCAGACTGTTCCTGTATCAACCAGATCCCCCGTGGCTGGTGTGAGGCCTCTTGGATAGCTGACTGAAAATTTGACTGCGCTCCCTGTATATATGATGATAAGAGATATAGTCAAAATGATTTTTCAGCATCATAGTTTCATCCAAAATATGTTGGAGTATGTGAATGTGACATGTAGTTTTATGATTAAACCAATTTATGATTAGTTTAGAGTCACCAAAGATCTGTAAGCGATGATAGCCTTTCTCAAGTGCAAAAAATAATAAATGATGGAGATAAATAAGTTCAGCAAAATTGTTTGTCCCATCCCCCAGACTCATATGAATCTTATAGTAGTGATTACTAGTGATGTGTAAAAGGATGCCCCCGCCACAACCATGATGTTGAGCCGAGCCATCAAAATATTCCCATGGAGTATTCTTTTCAATAATCTCAGCAGTGATGATGCGCATTGTGGGGGCTCGGTCTTCCTCCTGGATGCAATGATATATGGAGATAAGGTGACATGCGGCCATTGAGGAATGGTGCCAGTGAAAATGATTTTATTCCTTTGAAGCCAAATACTCTAGCAGATCAGAATGGGTAGATTTTGGATCCTATGTGTTTGTGCAGTCGACCACCACAGTTGCCAGGCCTCTAAGATGTCCACCCCTTGCCATCTAGATTGAAGATGAAGAAGTGTAAGTACTTCTTGCCAGATAGCAGTGGTTATAGGGCATGTAAGAAATAGATGATCAACAATTTCCAAGTCCTATTTGCAAAGTGAACACCAGGATGGACCATGATAGGATCGCTTTTGGAGATTATCCCCAATAGGAACCTTATTTCGGAGAATGCACCACATGAATAATTTAGCTTTGGGTGGCGCCTTCAATTTATAGAGAACATTCCACCACCAAACAAGGATAGGAGGCTTGTGATCTGAAAATATATGAAGATAACCATACTTAGGGGAGTATTTTCCATTAAGTGAGTGAGCCCATATAAGCTCATCCTCCCCCTCAGTGATCTAGATGTGGGATTCCAAAAGATAATTTGTATAAGATTGCCAGATGGTATGCCAAATGGGAGGGATGTCCAATATGACAGAAGATTTCTAGGCTTGTCTAAAGGTAGTGTCGCCCTAATCATCAATATGGGAAAGTCTAGTAAATCCTGCATTTGAGAGATAGTGTAGCAGATCCAGGGGTAGTTGATAAGCGTTCTCGCATCTAGTCCATGGGTCCAACCCAATTCGTACCAGATTTCCATTTCCAATCTTCCATGTCAGTCCATCCCTTATATATGCAAGTGAGTTAAGGACCACCCTCCAAACCGTTGAAATGTTTGATCTGTCCCAAGTAGGTTGTCAGATCCAATCAAGGGGATGGAGTGGGGATATATACTTCTGGGAGACCACCTCTACCCAAATATTCCTGGAGGTAAGTACATTCCATCCCAATTTGGTTGCTAGAGCAATTGCAAATACATCTAGATTTTTCATGCCCCATCCACCCCATTTTTTGGGGAGAGCAAGATTATCCCATCTAGCCCAAGCGAATATATGCCCTTCTTGTTTGCCCTTCCATATGAATCTACAACACAATTGTTGTATTCTGCTAAGGATACCTTTCAGAATCCAAGCAAGTGACATCCAGTATACCGGAGTAGCTTCCAGAACAGATTTGATGAGGACAAGTATGCTCGCCTTGGAAAGCCATCTATGGTGCCAAATATTCAGTCGCCTTTCAATATTAACCACAACCAAACCCAATATGCAATCATGTATTTTGTAGGCTTTAGTCAAAATCCCAAATATTTGAGCCCTTCATCAAAGGGGAGAAAGGTGTATGGGAAACGTTTTTTAGCAGAGAGGATTTCATTTTGTGTGCATCCCGTAGTAACCAATGTAGATTTGAGGTGATTGCATTCCATGCTTGTGGCAAAATAGAATGATTGGAAAACAGAGGAGAAAGCAGTAATATCCCCAATCGATCCATTCAGAAATATGAGAATATCATCAATGAATAGGAGGTGGGTAAGGATGAAATTATTTGTGATCTTGATACCCATCAGTTTGCCCTATCTTTTTTTCCTCTATTAAATGATGACTCAGCCCTTCCATGACAAGCAAGAAGAGGAGAGGTGAGAGTGGACAACCTTGTCTAAGGCCTCTCTCAGCATGGAAGGATGATGATGTTGAGCCATTGATAAGAACATTGTATGAGACATTAGTAATACAACACATAATCCATTGAATGAAAGGTAAAGGAAAGCCCAGATGAGTCAATAGCATCCTCAAATAGAGCCAGCTAGTGCGGTCAAATGCCTTAGCCAGATCAATCTTGAGGATCATACCTTTAAGCCTCTTTGTTTTGATGGAGTGAAGGACCTCTTATGCAGTGCCAACTACTTCATGGATCTGCCTATGGTCAACAAAAGTAAAATTTTCCGGAGATATGAACTTAGATAAGATGGGCTTAAGGCGATTTACAATGATCTTAGCAATAATCTTGTATATGTAGTTGCAGAGTGAAATAGGCCGGAAATCATTAAATGTTTGAGGATCATCAGCTTTGGGGATAAGAGCAATAAAAGTAGAGTTAAATGCATCATACTTTCGTTTCCCCGTCCGACATTCTTCAATGACTTGTAGGAGATCGTTTCCCAAAATATCGAAGAATGCAAGATAAAATTCAATCGACCAGCCACCCGGTCTAGGGATTTTATCCTTCTTGAACCATTTAAGTGTGCCTTCCAGTTCCCCCATAGTAACAGGAAAAACAAGGTCCTCAACCGCTTCTTGATTTACAAACCTAGGGAAGAGACCAGCCACCTTGATGATCTCTGCAAGATTGGCATCCCGTGTAGCTTTGAATAGCCAAATAAAATGAGAAGTACCGAGGGTAGCCAATTGGTGGAAGGAATTTGCTTGCTGACTCGCATCATCCACCAGATGCCAGATGGTATTGGTAACCCGAAGACCATTTGCAAAACGATGGTAAAACTTTATATTTTCATCACCCGACTGAAGCCAAATGGTGCGACTTCGAAGTCTCTAGGTTTCCTCTCTATCCTTCAAGATTTTGTTTAGATCCGCTTCTATTTTGATGAGTCATACTTTGGCTTCAATGGTGACAAATCCATGGTAATTCCTGTCCACCAAATTAGCAAGTTCCACTTCGATGTCATTTAAAGTCTGTTCATCCTTGTGTCTTTTTTCATGGGCCCAATCAATGGATTTTTGCTTGAGAGAGAGCATCTTTTTGGCAAATACTTCAGAAACAGATTGACCAAGTGTAAGAGGGTAAGTATTCCAACGCTCAGTAACCATATTAAAGTAACCCTCATCCTTGAGCTAGGTATAATTGAATTTGTATGGGGCTTTAGGCTTATGGTTAGCACAAGAAAATTCAAGGTAAATGGGCGAGTGATCAGACAAACCACCAAATCCCACCCATTGTCGATATAAAGAAAGGTGTTCTAGAAGAGGGTCCTTGACAAGGAACCTGTCCAGGCTTCTAGCAAGTGAAGCATCACTAGTCCTTTGATTATGCCAGGTAGGTTGCAACTGAGCCATGGGGATATCAAAAAGATGATGATCCTCCAAGAGAGAGATGGTATGTTCAGATAGTGGGTTGAGTTGTGCATTGTGACCCCAGGATTCCACATGGCCAATAGAGAAATTGAGGTCACCCCCAATAATGAGATTATCAACTTGCATATATGTGTGATTTAGGAGCTTGTTCCAAAAATGTGCTTGGTTGATGCAGGGGCCATATACATTGATAAGTCTCAACTCCTTCCCAAATTCAGAGGAAAAAATATCAGCACCAATGATACCCTCCCCACCCCAAATATTCAACAGTTTAACAACCCGAGGATTGAATCCCAGAGCCAGACCACTAGATCGCCCACGAACATCCAATGCATTAAAATGCCAACCCGAGATAAGGGCCTCAAGGGTGGGGATGATCAATGTACAAGGTGAAAGTGTTTCCTGAAGAAAAATGATGTCCACCATTTCTGTATCAATCAAATGACGAAAGGCTAGTTTCTTTGTGGGACTAGCCAACCCACGACAATTGAAGGATAGCCACTTCATGGGGAACCAGGGGGAGGAGAGGTCAGTGCTCTAAGGACCTTGTCAATAGTAGGTTGTCAACCATGAGCCACATCCAGTCCCGCCTGGAATATAGCCTTGGACATATTGGAGTGTCGACCTCGAGTAGTTTTAGAGGGCAGAGGGGGAGGGACTATTCTGATGCCACAACGATCACCGGGAGAAGTCTAGGAAAGGGAACGAAGGTTATAGTGATGAATCCAGCTAGAATCAATGGAAGGCTTGACAGATGAGACAGTTCTAGGAACATCAGGTATGGAAGGGGGTGGGGGGAAAATAGGCAGGGAGGGAGCCATTGAGCACAAAATGGAGGGGGGACAAAATGCAAGTGCAAAAGTGCAATGTGAAATGGATACAATGTGATGTAATCAGATAAAATAACATAATTAAGAGAGGGTGTAGTGGAAGAAATACCCGTATTAGAGGCAGTCGCATGAGATCTCGTAATACGTGGGGATGGGGGGCGAACAGTCTCCATGTGAGCGCCACAGTTCGGCTAAGCAGGCATCGATGGATGGTCATCGACCTGTGCAGGACGCTTGCCATGCATGTCAACCAGATTTTCTTTAGCAACATGTTCTGGTCGAACCACTGAAGCAGAGATGGATGCAAGAAGAGGGAAATCCTTGTATAAGTGCCCAATTTTGTGGCATCGCCAGCATCGATAGGGTACTCCTTCATAGTCTAAAATCTGAACACGACATGTATTTCTCCAGTGAATCTACAGGTTCTCCTCTAGACCCTCTCTTGTGTCTAGATGCACCAAGATGCGCACCATAGCCATGTTCCCAGTGACAATGTAGGATTTGTCACAGTCCAAGTATGTACCTAGGGCATTCCCAATTCTCTTGAAGACATCTTCCGACCAGAAGTGAAGTGGTAATCCTGGTAGTCGAACCAAAATAGGGTAAGCCCCCAAATGTTCATGCTCCAGATCAAAGAGTTGACTCCATCGCTTGAGCAGAACTGAAGCAAACTCAATATGCCAATACTTTGATAAAACCCAGGGGATCAATTCAAGGCACTGAAAGCGCAACGCAAGCCAGCCAGGAGATAAAGTTACCACAGATGGTAATTCATTAAGTACTTGACCCCAAATTTCCAGAATTCACTAACGCAGACGAGCAACCGAGTATGCTCTGCCATAGAGCCGCCCAACCAATACCTGATTAGAGGTATCAAGCACATCACCCATCTGGAGATCGTCGTCGAAGGTGAGAGAGATATTCTTAGTCCCAACCTTGACTCCTTTGTACTTATTTGCAAGCATGACTGACTTGCCAATGGAGCGAATAACAAATGGTGAGGGAGTAGGACCAGTACTAGTACCCACCCGAGGACCCCTGACTGAATCCGGAAGAGGGGGAGAGGTACCAACGAAAAAGCCTGAGGTGGGAGGGTTTGAAATAAGGGGAAGCGGGATGGAAGATGAGGGATAAATGGAAGGGGGGATATGAGGGTCCAGTTCTGTGGAGAGGGGAGGAATAGGTTCCTAGAGGAGGGGAAAATAGGGGGCTCTGGTGAGAATGAAGCAGAGGAGGGGTCTAGATAGGTCGCTAGAAACTAAAGTGAAGTCAGGGAAGGCGGGGAAAAATCAGGTCTGGGAGCGAAAAAAGCATCATCAGGAATCCCAAAATTCGGCAACGAGGAAGAGGACGGACCGGTCGGTGGGCAAAACGGTTGAGCCAGAAGAGAAAAGGAAGGGTATTCTGGAACCGTATAGACACTCAAATCACTAGCCAGCGATGAGGGAATCTGCAGTGAAATTTTGGTAGTGGTGACCAGTAGTTGTGGGGGGGAGACCATCCAAATGGGCACCGAGGCATATGGGTCCTTAGTATAATCGACCATGTCTTCCTCCATTCTGGTTAACAGCCTGCGGGGAATGCTACCTAGAAAAAATGCCAACATACATTTGCCCAGATAACAAGTGATGACCTCGATGCCAGATAACGGAACATGAAAATGACAACAGGTGGAGGCTATATTAAAAGAGTTGTTTTCTCATTATAATAATATTTAATAAACCAAATATTAAAAGGATTATGTTTTATGTTTTTATTTTTATTTTGAATAATAAGAAGATTATATCCTTTTCTTACATAGAAAACATTTTTATATTTTATACGAGGAATATACATGTTTTGGTTCTCAAAGAATTATTTAAATTTAATAAAAAGACTCAAAGTCATTACAAAAAAAGTCATCATATCACTTGTGAGAACTAAATCTAGGTGGGGATGATAATAATCATTCCTCCCAACCACCCGAAATAAACTCCATTGAATAATGGTGAGAAGCTTTATCATATCTCAATTAACAATAGGGGAAGTCATTATTGGATGCCATCTACAAATGAACTATGGTTCATCACTCCTTTTTAAAGAAAATTAGGCGACATGAATAATCCACTAGTGATTCATAAGTGCGCAAGTTTCACTCTTGCTAAATGCCTCTAGATGTTGGGTTGGATCAGTGCATTAACATGTTTCCTTACATTTTTTATGTTTAAGGAAAATGAACTCTTAGCCAAATAAAATTAATTTTACATTATATCTCGAAACCAAATTCCTTTTTCCCTGGATGGGGTGTTTTTAAGACAAAAGAGTGGTGGGGGGGGGGGGGGGGCCTGTCGCCATCCCACTTGGCCCAAGGACTAGGGGATGTGGTAGAATGCCCCTGTGATAGTTCCAATGGCACTGTGCTGGAGCACGTCGACCATCATTCAACTTAACATACAGTTGGCCCTAGCAACACTCTAATTATTGCAATGGTCATTCAATGACTCACTCGTGCCATCCAGTGGAGATAACGTTTATCCATGGGCTTAGGGATTACCATATGGATTATTTTTAGTTATACTGTGCTTGGCGGGGACTGTAGACTGATATGGGAAATTGTCAAGACTTGTAACTCTACTAGTTGCTTATTTCTTCCTGGTTCTTCAACCCCTTGGCTTAGGAAACAACATCCTCCTCAACTGGCATTTCACCTTAGCCCGAAAGGATTATAATACCAACTTTAATTATAGCTCACTACATACAATATCTTTCCTCCCCACAATCATTTTTGTTTTTTTTTCAAGTTGTCTCTCTTCTATAGATTGATTTGGTTCAAAGTCACTCATGTGCATGTTTTTTTTGCCCTTCATGGGCTCCTCTGCATCTCTGTTGTGTTCGTCATCTCCTGACCTCTTTCCCCCCTCTGGTTTTTTGTGCTTCCTCTCATCCTCTAGGATCTGTTTGACTTGCGCTCTCCCCCTTTTCTCACATTTATGCACCTTTGGGTGCTACTGGTGAGTCCTTCCCAGGCCCTTCACAGTTGGTCAGTGCCTCATCCCTATAGTCAATTTCCTTGCCACTAGCAAACACAATTGGAAGCTCCCCATGACGACCATTCCACCGATGGTGTCTCCCCTTCCCATGTTCTTGTGACATGGCATCTCTTTGGTGCTAACTCAACCTTCTCCTCCCCATCTCTAGTGCCATACTCTTTTTGCTTTTCTACTCCTTTTCCTATGCCTCGATAGTAAGCCAAGTGCGCAAGGGAGCGACTTATTATGAAGAAAGGGCCCACAAGGGAAACACACATATTCATCACTACTTGGAGGAAGCAACCACCCATTATCAAGACCTCACTCCATTGCCCATTTAGGAAGCGCTCACTCGTGTCGAGGGAGAAGGTTCTTCTCATTTACTTCATCTCTTAAACACGAAGGTTTTTGTAGAGTTGACAGATAGAGTTCTTGATACAGGTCACACTCGGGACAAGTATAATCAATTTATGTAGACAAATGACTTTAACAAGCATATGAGGTTCTTATTGGGCATAATTCTCCTGGATCAACATGAGCACTGGATAAACATTCTCCACTCCCTTGAGCACTTCCACCGACATATGAAGGACCTTGACCAATGAATGGAGCACATAGAGTAGCATCTCAGGATTCCTCCCTCAATGGAGAGCACAACTCGAAACAACAAAGATCCCATCCACGTCGTTGCCACAGACTCAGACACATCTACTTGATTGTATGTCATTGTATTACTATATTAGTATTTTGTTCTATCAGATTAATGTTGGCTAGTTAGGCCCAATACTCTTATTTGTATGATTTTAGACCACTCCACCACTCTGTTATCTTACACCTCTATACATAAAATTCATTTTAAATTTCAAGTAAATCTCCCAATAAAAAAATCAACCTAAAACTTTTAACTCTTTTATATAATTCTTATTTTTGAAGATAATACATTTCACCAAAAAAACAAATAAATCAAATTCATTTTTAAATATATTTTTTAAACCTTTAAAAAAAACCTATTAAACAAATCTCTTTATTTTGATAAAATTATTTAAAAATAAAATAAATTATATAAATTTTCAAGACTTTTATTAACAATGTACTTATTAAAAAGTAAATAAATCAATATTTATGATAAAGTATAACAACATTTCTTTCTATTACCAAAACTATATTTATTTAACCATATATCAGATATTATAAACCCAATTCTATATTAACAAATAAAACCTAAGTTTGTTCACCTACATTTCTAGGTTTGATATACTTTGAATTCTTGACATCGCTATAACCCTTTCCAATAATTGTTAAGTCACGTATCATGTAACTAACTAATAATTGACCATGGAACCGCTTTTTGGTGGATATTATCCAATATTGTCGGTTAAATACAGACGTTGCCGATGGATCGCTTCAACAACTAAATATGACATGAGAAGATTTTATTGACTAAATATTTGATTATAAAAATAGATACATAAAACCACTTCTTCAGGTTAATAAGGATTTCAATGCTATGTTTTATAGTTATTATTATTATTTATATAATATATATGGGAAATATAAATTGTAATATGAAATTGTTTTTGTGATTTAGAATTTCAAAAAAATGTTTATTTTTGACTATTTAGAAATTTTGTTTCCTAATTTTTCGAAAAGGAAAGAGTTTTTATAATGGATAGTTATGCTGTTTTCCAATAAAGATTTTTATACTTTTATTTAACGAATTCATCCTCTTTCTCCGTACCTTTCATTTTTGTCTTTCTTTTATTTAATGAATTTATTATCCTTCTTGGTACCTTTCATTTTTCTCTCTCTTCTTTACATTCAAAAGTATTATCTAAGATTTTGATATAAAATATATTAAAATTCCTTTTAAAGTTTAACCTTTATTTAAAAATGGTCAAAAATAAATTTAAATGTATAGTTAACTTTGTCTTTACTAAATTTCTTTTTTATATATAAAATTATATATGGTCTAAATTGGGAAGTTTCTCAAAGGCTACTTTAAAGCGCATATGGAAGATACTTCTATATTGAAGATATTTTTCACCATAAATCTAAGGTTTTTCATATATATATTTCTTGGTTCAAGGGTTGTTTAAAGAGTATTCTGATCAGTTTATGTGTTAGTCATTTTGGAAGCGACTCATGATCTTCCAGTATGGGCGTGAAGTCTTACCTATGTAATTTTTTTTGGTATGAATAGAAATCAATCGACGAAATTTACAAAAAAAAGAAAATATTTTTCACAACCTTATTTCCAAATTTGTTATTGCTAAACACTCGAATAACTCTAAAGAGTTTATTTGTTTTGACCAAACTAAAATTTTCTCATCAACACCTTATAACTCCTCTCATATCATTTAAGAATCCCCAAAAATTAAAAAAGCATCCTCATAATTTTAACTAGAAAAGAAGTTATAAACTTAACCAATTATAAAAACTTTTTTTGACCAAATCAAAATTCTCTCATCAATAGCCTACTACTCCTCGCATATCATTTAAAAATCCCCAAAATTAAAAAACATCATCATAACTTTAACTAGAAATAGAGATAAACTTAGCCAATTATAAAAACCCACTATTTATCAACTTTACCATTAATCTTCCTAAATTTATTGTTCAATATTCTTTTCTATTAGTATCTACTAACTCGAACCACCCTATTTCTTTATTCCTCCTTTTTGGTATGAATAGAAATCAATAGACGAAATTTACAAAAAAAGAAGAAGATACTTCTCACAACCTTACTTCCAAATTTGTTATTGCTAAACACTTGAATATCTCCAAAGAGTTTATTTGTTTCAACCAAACCAAAATTTTCTCAGTAACACCTTGTAACTCCTCTCATATCATTTAAGAATCCCCAAAAATTAAAAAGCATCCTCATAAATTTAACTAGAAAAGAAGTTATAAACTTAACCAATTATAAAAACTTGTTTTGACCAAATCAAAACTCTCTCATCAATAGCCTCTTACTCCTTGCCTATCATTTAAAAATCCCCCAAATTAAAAAGCATCCTCATAACTTTAACTAGAAAAACAAAGATATTGGTAGAGCAGACAT
Organism: Pinus tabuliformis; assembly: GCA_031772625.1. Classification (NCBI taxonomy): domain Eukaryota; kingdom Viridiplantae; phylum Streptophyta; class Pinopsida; order Pinales; family Pinaceae; genus Pinus; species Pinus tabuliformis. Next base: position 587,525,957 of record CM062805.1, read on the forward strand.
GGTGGATAGATTACACATAAAATTAATTTGTATATTGCAATCAAAACCAAATTACGAGCCACATAAATAGTGCTCATGCAATCCAATAGATTTCAAACAAGGAAAATATTGTTGAGAAAATCTCTTAACAAAACTCCAATAACCAACAACCCAATCCTACCAATTTCCTAATGTAAGCATTATTCTAAGTCCCCCCTTTAATGCTTACATTACATTATTACAAAGATTAATATAAAAATGACAAATTACAATTCACATGTCACATCTATCTGACTGATCTTCCTCGACACTTATCCCCACTTTGAAGTCTCTGGGACAATGCTCTTTTCACCACCACAATATTTGAGCCTCTCATTCAACTCATTTAAGACATAATCGCCTCTAACCTTTTTTGATGAACTTTGTATAATTGACGCTTCTCGATCTCTCGAAGGACAATCTCAATACTGGAATGTATCCAACAGTCAATTATGCAACTGACTTTCTACACACATAAATTTCATATCATAACTTGTAATTGATGCTCTTGAATCTCGAAGCACAACAATACCCATCAACGTATAACAAATTCACACAATTAACTTGACGATACATTCTCTTGACACCGAAGAACGAAGAGAACCACTAATTTACTTATATTTCCCTGTTTAATAATTGATTCTGCACTTTTTACAAACATAATCAAAATCATATAATTTTAATTTCACAACCACTCATAACAAAAAATTATTTTCCAATGAAAATAATATAACCACACTAACACGATAATCAAAACCAATAACAACGACACTGAAATGCTAGAGAAGCTCATAAACGGGTTCAAGTGACTGATATGCATTACGCCTTTGCCACAACTCAAATATATGAAGGTTTGATTCAACAATGTCTCCACACAATGCTCAACACAACGAACTCAAACAAGGAGAATATTTTGAGAAAATCTCTTAACAAAAGTCCAACAACCCAATCCTACCTATTTACAAATGTAAGCATTATTCCAAGTGAAAAAGAGATAAACTTAACCAATTATAAAAACCCATTATTCATCAACTTTACCATTAATCTTCCGAAGTTTATTGTTCAATATTCTTTTTTATTAGTATCTACTAACTCGAACCATCCTATTTCTTTATTCCTCCTCCTTTTTCATAGCATACTGTCAATATTGTCAACATCCATCATGTCACTTGCAGGAATTGAACTTGGGTTCCCAAGAGGATTTCATTCCTTCCTCCCAACCACTCGAGATAACCCCAATTGACGTTTTTTACATATTCCTTATTCTCTTTAACTTAAATTATATTATTTTACATTCTTCCCTTTTCCTTGCTTTCTTTCATTTAGCATTGACACCTACTATCTTCCATATCTTCTTATTCCTTAAACATTTTTATTCATGACCTTTTTTTAATTTATCATTTATATGTATTATCGCTCATATTTTCTTATTCCTTAAACATTTCTATCGCCACTTGTGATATCAATTTTTTCGTTTTTGTTTTTGTGACCCAGAGGAACCAAGCAACCCCCATGACACGTAACTACCAGTAAACCTATTGGGGTTTACGACCTGTCCTCCTCTCCATAAACCGGGTCGCAAACAGAGGGATTTGAACCTGGGTCTCTTGAGTTTCAACGATTTCACATATCTCAGATTACCAACTGAGCTGCCCCCCCGCGTCACCTTGTGATATCAATTTTTATTAAAAAATCTTTATTTGTTTTTATCTCTATTTATATATCTCATTTTGTATTTTTTCTTTCTACAATTTCTCATTATAAATTCAATCCCAAACACTCTTCTAATATCATTTATGCTTTTATTTCTCTCAACATTATACAACTTTACTGGCCCTAATGGTTAAGAGCATGTGTTTCCTCCTAAGAGGTCACATGTTCAAAACCAGAGGGGGGTAGAGTATATATGCCTTCGTAGACTTAACAGTCAAATTGTTGCGCAGAGGTGGGTCCCTTGTACCACAAACAAGGGGGTCTCATACACCACTTCGGTGTGTGGCTTAGCCATGATCTTAAAATTGGATGATGATAATAATAATAATAATAATAATTCAATCCCAAATATTCTTATAATATCATGTATACTATGTGAATATTCTCAAAATGTTTAACTTTTTGGAAACTAACACATGATTTATCTCTTAAACATAAATCAAATTTATTATAAATAACCCTAAAAACTTACATTCTCAAGTGATAAAACCTATCAAAAATTTACAGTTTATTGACCTTACTATACACATTATCATTAATTAAATAAAACCAGGACACCCAAAATAAACAATAAATATTACATAAAAAAGTAAATGTCCTTTGTCCCACAAACAAGGGGGTTTGGTACACCAATTCGATGTCTAACTTGACCATGACCTTAAATTTGGATAATAATAGTGATAATAATATAAAATCAATCCCAAATATTCTTATAATATCATTTATACTATATAAATATACTTAAAATGTTTAACTTTTTAGAAACTAATACATGATTTATCTCTTAAACATAATTCAAATTTATTATAAATAACTCTAAAAACTTACATTCTCAAGTGATAAAACCTACCATAAATTAAGTTTATGGACATTACTATACACATTAACATTAATCACATAAAACTAGGACACCTAAAATAAACAATAAATATTTCATAAAAAATAAATTCTCACTCTACCAAATGGCTCTTAATAAATCAGTGTTTATACCATTTTTTTTTTTTTTAACCATAAATACAAATCTCTTATTTCTATTAATAAATCCAAAAAAACCCTATATATATTAAAATGCAATTGTCACATCACAAATTCGCCTAGATGGCAGAATGCTAAAATATTTGAATCATTTTTTTATGGTGAAAATGGATTCAACATCATCACTGACTCATGAACACCCAAAATCCTAAAATTTGACAACTATAACCCATATTCTAAAAAAATTCTACAAAATTTTGTCATAATCTTATAAAAATTTCCATTATTTTCCAACCTAATTTGTAAATTCTTAAAACTGTACTTATTAAAATTTTGCCGTATATTTAACAGGCTTTCTTTGGACTGCTCTCAGATTCTCTTTGTCCATACAGGCGGAGTCCTTTTATACCGCTCCTGCTTATGTATATGGTCTCATTTCGATGATTCTTTTTTGTTCTATCGTCATGGTCCCTCTGGCCTGATCTAGTTAAATCAGGATATGGTTTCTCTGATGCTACAGTTTCTCTATCTTTAAAACATATACTATTTCCTGGCTGAATGTACATTTGGACTCTTTTATATTTCTTATATAAAAAAATAATGCTTTTTCTGCCCTGAAAAAAACAGTCAATAAACTTACTATAAAAATACATATGCAATCCGGATATACGCAGAATTAAAAAACAACAAAACTCCCAAAAATACATTTAAAACAATTATTTATGACTAAGGTTTGACATTCAGGGTAGTTATGTCCAGTACTGAAGGCTTGCCCTTTATGACACACCTAACTACATCACATTGTATTAAAAAGATTTCCAAAAACGAAAGGGCATCCGTTGACCCGTGGTCCCACCGATTCACATTCCGTGGCCCCCACTTCTCCATTCACCGACAATGACTACACGGCATAGCACTTACGCTTTAACCCTCATTCATGAGACGACGTCAGCTGCCCTCATGGCATTCACAACCATCGCAATCAGGCAAAAATGGGATGAGCCCCTCTGCCTTCCTAACTAAATCCGATTTCAGTGCTAATTGGATTCCGCTCATCATTCGAAGAATCAACGATTATCATGGCTTTTCCCTTCCCATCCAAGCAATCCAGAATCCCAAAATCATGCCATCTTTTTGTTATTCTCCTCCTTCATCATCAAGCAAGAGAAACGGGCGCTGCTGGCCTTGATTTCACATCATGAAGCCGCCCTTGTCCCCGCCTCCGCCCTTTTTTCTGTAACTTCTCCCCACCACAAGATTTCGCCATATTTTTCTAAGCAGAAAACCAAAAAGGGAGTATTGCAAGCTGCCCAAAATGACAGACGTCCTCCCTTCAAAACACTACAATACTGCTCCGAACTACGACTCCTCTTCCTCTTCACCTCCTTCAGACGAAGACGACGATGAGACCGTGTTGAATACCACTTCCCCTCTTATCACACACGACCGGAGAATAAGGGACCAGCAGCTGACTCAGAGAGTGGACCAGAACAGAGCTCAGTTATCTGCTGTTGCTCTCGTCCTAGCAGCCCTGAGAAAGTCCGTTGTGGCTTGCAGAGCAACCAGAGAGGATTCCTGTTCTATGGAGATCAGCTGGCCGACAAATGCCAGGCATGTTGTTCATGTCACGTTTGATCGGTTCCATGGCTTCCTGGGATTACCTGTGGAGTTTGAGCTTGAAGTTCCTAGAAGGGTTCCCAGTGCCAGGTATGCCCTCTACTGAATATTTGTGTGTGCGATGTGAATTTCAGGACTTGGGGCTGTAGATCATGCTTTGGAGTGGTCAGGATTGAAGTTTTGGTTTTAGTTTAATGAAGTAATGACACTCTGCTATTACTTGAATTGTATTTGGATAGGGCCCAAAATGACCGAAGTGGGTGGAATATTGGAAGGAAAGAGTATCCCGGGTCAATGGGGTTGCTATGAGCAAAATTCTAACCAAGACAGACCATGATGATCGAAAATTTGTTGGTCAGTAGGATCAATACATACTGCAAACTTCCTATTTGTGCCTAGTGTGAATACCTTATAAGCTACATTTGGGCACTGAGCTGCACCAGCTCAAAATAAAATTTTCCCATGTGACCTGAACTTCATCTGAATTCCCATAAAATGCAGGGTTCATGTTGTTGCTTGATAAGTCGTGAACTAACCATCCCATATGATTTGGATTACATTCAAGTCCTAAATGATGTTGGTTCAATGGATATCGGATATACATCCAAGCATAGTAGAAAGATTTGGCCATGTAACCATCCCATATGATTTGGATTACATTCAAATCTTAAATGATGTTAGCACAATGGATTTCGGACATACATAGAAGCATAGTAGCAAGATTTGGCCAAGTAACCATCCCATATGATTTGTGTTACATTCAAGTCCTAAATGATGCTGGCTAAATGGATTTCGGATATACATCGAAGCATAGTAGCAAGATTTGGCAATATTGGCCTTTGCTGTACCGAAATTCGGTAGCACTATGACATTCGGTGTGTTTCCCGTACAGTATGGACGTGGTATGGTCAGCATATTTTCATTTTCTTTGCTTCATCTCTTTGATGTATGTCTGCCTCTGAACCCAAAAAAATATAAACAAAAACCCTCGAGAAAACTTACAGATATAAACTAAATAGCCAAATTTTTAAGGAATGATTTTCTCCCAGGCTGAAATTCTTCTAAAGTTTGGGACAAAATGTATGTTTTTACTATCCATAAGATTTATATTTCTGTATTCGAGCCGTACTGGATTTTCTTTTGTGATGTATTTTTTCTGTACTTTCTTTTGTTATGAAAAAATTTCAGCTTTGTAGATGCAGGATGTGATAATTAATTGGCTCCTATAAAGTCTGGACATAGTGTGTTTTTTGAAATTTTATGAGTTTGTTCTAGTGGTGTATTGCATTGGATCTTGTAGAGAAGGATCCAGTAGAAATCCTTTGCAAAGTATGAAAAGAATGATCAACAAGGCAGAGCTTCCCAGTATGCGTGATTGCTTTTTATGTTTTTACAGACAAGTTTATGTAACTATTATATGGTGTTCCTCTTGTCTAAAAGTTGTTGTATTGATAAGATCTGATGAATTTTAAAGACAACAGAATAATTCAGTTGGTGTGAGAGATTTTTTTTTCTCAAAGAAAAAAAACATATATATTCATATGGAAGAATATATACATTTAAATCCTTGCAGTCTGCAGTTCTGAGAGGACTTTGCAGGAAGTTTCATTGATCCACCTGCAATCCTCGAGTCCAAAAAAATCCTTTTTTCTTTACATCATTTTTCCTATCTCATATCTTATTTACATTCTTTGTGATTTTTTTTCAAATTTGGGGGCCGTACAAAAGGCACAGTCATCTATAAGCAGGAAAGGTAGAAGAGTTACAGCTGGAACTCCATGGCATCAAGCTCCTCCCCATTGCTGTATTCATATATGCCTGAAGAGACCGGCGGAAGCTCCAGTGATTCTCTGGAGAGAGCGTCTGCCTCCACATTTAATTCTCGTGATATATGGCTGTAAGTAATCCACTCAAAAGTGGATGCTAACTTCTGAATGTCCTGTAGGATCCGATCAAACACAATATTTGGAACAGTAGCCCTGCCATTTGCCCGGTCGATGACTAACTTGGAGTCACTGAGAACTTGTATCCTGGAGATGTTTTTCATCTTTGCTATTTCCAGAAGTAGATAAAGTCCAATAAATTTAGCCTTATTATTGGAGCCTCTGCCTGGCGAGTACCTGCTGTAAATGAAATGTGTTTGGTTAATGTATATGACAACGCCAACACCGCAAAGGGGGGGATATCCTTGACTTGCTCTATCAAAATATCCCCAAGGGATATCATAGTCGAGCACTGGCATTTGAGGGGCTCACTGAGAGGTAGATTTCTGTTCTGTCTTGAATTCCTTAGCAAGCGAAATTATTCTATTGGCACATAGCTCCGGAGAAGTTTCTTTGTTCTGAAATAATAATGTATCGCAAGCTCACCAGATATTATCAATGAGAATGCAAAGCAATCCAGAGTAAGAGTGAACTGATTTATCTAAGAGCTACTGACAAAAGATACCCTCAAGAGAAGGAGCAATCCAGCAGGCTTTAAACTTTAGGGTAGAATTCTGACTGTATGTAAGTATATACCTGAGAAACAAATGAACATCTGATGAAGAGATGATACACTGACTCATTCTGAGACTTGCAAAGAGGGCATCTGCTAGGCCCTTGCCATCCACGCGAGGTGAGGACGTCCCAAGTGAGGAGTTTGTTGCTGATTACCAACCAGGCAGAAATTTTAGTTTTAAGGGGTGCATTGACCTTCCAGATGGCTTTCCACCACCATTGTTTGGGACCCTCAAGGACCTCTTCAACCCGCGCCTTGTATCCTAGCTTTTCTGTGAACTCGCTAGACTAGGGATTTTTAGACCAGCAGAGCATGTCTGGAATATCTGGCTTGAGAGTGATGAAATTTTGAGAAAGAAATTGTATCGGCCTCATTCCTTAGCAAGATCCCCTTCTAGACCTAAGAACTGGGCCAATTTCCACCCTGCAATGCCTCAGACTTGTGGATACTGCATAGAGGCATATGATAAGCAGAGTATATTGGCCGCCCCCAACATCTGCAATAATAGACCAGATAGTGCATAGTCATTGCCAGCTCCATACCATGGATCCTTGCCGATCCAGATTTGCGAACCATCTCCAATTTTCCATGCAAGCCATTTCCCAATTTGAGGAAAAGAGGCCATCATTGCTTTCCACACATTTGAACCTTTGGATGATTTGTTGGGAAGGTGGATCCAGTCAATAGAAAGCCCATTGAAATATTTGCTTACTGTGACTTGTGTCCAAAGTGAATTGCCTTTTAAAAGCCTCCATAATTCCTACCTGCCAGGGCCTTGGCGAAAAGAAAAGGATTCTTATGACCCTAGCCACCGAGCTCTTTTGGCACTGCAAGCTTTGACCACTTTACAAGGGCCATGTCAGGCTTTGGTCTGGCACTTGTCCAGAGGAATCTGGAGCTTATTCTGCAAATACAATTGAGAATGCCCTTAGGAACATAGGCTATTGATAGCCAGTAGACTGGAATGCTTTCTAACACAGACTACCTCCATGGGAAAGAAGATGATGGGTCAAAACAAAAATCCAGGCTTCAAATTTGAGCCAATGCAAATAAACCTTTCTGTATTTGTTTAAAATTAAAACCCAAGATATTTGAGACACTCCTCCATTGATTTGACAGGAAAATGAAAGGTTTTAGTAGCCAAAAGCCAAGACGAGCTCGAGGCTTCATGGAAGATTAGGGCTGATTTTTGAGTATTTATTAACATTCCAATAGACTTATAAAATAGATCCAAAATAATTTTGAAAGTAGTAATATACTAATATTTCTTTGAGTGCCTTGTAGACATATGAGAACATCATCTACGAAAAGGAGGTGTGATACTTGAACAACTTCAGAAAAGAAAAATATCTTATATATCTCCTGTGACTTTATGTATCTCCATGAGTTTGCTTAGTTCTTCAGCAAAAAACATAAATAGTAATGGGGAAAGGGGACATCTCTGGCGAGCCCTCTAGATACTGTGAAAAATCTTGAAGGAGCACCATTAATCATCGCTGCAAAGGAGATGGACTAGATATCATACAATCCATAATCCACTTGACTGCAGAGAGAGACATGCCCATTTGTATGAGAAGGAGCTTGATAAAAGTCTAATCCACCTTTTGACAGGTCAAGCTTTAGAAAGAAAGTACTGGATTTAGAGATTTTTGTAAGATGTAACACCTCCTGTGCAATAGCATTGCATCCAGAATGTTCTTATTTTTAAAAACCTGAATTGCTTTTGAGAGATAAACAGACTTAGGATCGGCTTAAGTCTTCTTGCAATGATCTTTGATATGAGTTTATAACTTTATAAAGTACATTACAACAGGCAATTGGGAGACAATCTGCAAAGGATGTACCATCCTGTGCCTTAGGGATGGAACATAGGAATGTTGCATTTACTGAACCCAATACTTTGCCTTGCTCTTTGGATTCCTGAACAACCCTGAGTAAATCATCCTTTAATAAGTCATAGAAGCCCAATTAAAATTCCATCGGAAATCCATCCAGTCCAGGACTTTTTGATTTTCGCATTGAACACAGGGCAACAAGGACCTCAGATTCTGTTACATCCTCAGTTAAAGAGGCATTTGTTTCCTCATTGATGGAAGAAGGGAGAAGAGAAGCCACTTGAAGAATGCCCTGGATAGGGATCCTGGAGGTGCCTGAAAGAGTGATTGGAAGTAATGAGCTCTCACCTCTGTTTTTTCTGCGAAGGAGCTTATAGTGGTACCATCCTCCGATTTTATCTCCAAATGGTATTCCTCTATTTATGATAATTGGCTAATTGGTGTAAGCGTTACTGTTTCCAAATTCCAGCCAGACTGCGCGGCTCTTAAGTTGCCATTGCTCTTCTTCCAATAAAAGTAGAGAACGTCTTCTTCTTCAAGGAAGCGTAGCTCCTGTAGAGACTCTACAAAGACTGGGCCAGAGTCAAGAGTACGGTGAATAGTTGAGAGCTTCTCTTCGACCTCCTCTAATTCCTTTACCAATTTAGCATGATTGGCTTTGGCCCAATTGCAAGAAACACTCTTAAGTGTATGGAGATTCTCCATGAATTGTGCCATATATGAGGAGTCCTCTCGAGGAGTCAAATGGGTCCACGAAGAGTGAATAAGGGAGCAACAATCCTCCTCTAAAAGCGGTGTGGGGTTCAAACAAAATGGATTTGAATTGTTGCTACCCCTAGGACTGATATGGAGCAATATAGGCTTGTGGTTCGAAATTCCCCCTGTTTCTACAGTTGATTTAAAGGTACGACCAAATTCCAGAGCTCCTTAGAGATGAGGAAACGGTTGAGGCACTTAGCTACTTCCTCGCCATCAAATCGGCCATTTCTCCAAGTTGGCACCAATTTGATAGGCTCAATATCAATTAAATTGTGAAGAGATAGATAGTCCTGAAAGAAAACACTTCGAGGATTCAGACGCGAATTCTAACCACATACTTCCTGGAGAGAAATATTGTAGTTTAAGTCGCCCCCCATAATAGTATGATAATTTGTGAAGGCACCTATTGTAGCCAAATCCTCCCAGTATGAGGTGCGATTGATATATGGTTCGTATACATTTAAAACTGAAATATTGAAATTGAAGTTTTGATTTTTAATTTTAGAAGAATTGTTGAAGGGAGAAGAGAGGAAGAAATCATAGAGCAATTTGGATTCCAACTAGGGATTTGACTTCTCGAGTGATCATCTGCGTCCAAATGGCTGAAAGACTAATCTTTTAAGAAACCCTTCAAGGATTTCCTAGCTTTTTCTCAATAGCACATAGTTTCTTCAATGAGGACAACGTCGGGTTTGTGTGCAGAAACTAGGCGCTTGAGGGCTTGTTACCGCTCAAACTAGCAGGGGTCCTAGGTGGGGGATCGTATAGAGCAACTACTAGGTTGTGGGCAACAATGGAGTGATATCCCACTGTCACCTCAGCTAAGGCTCCCCGCTCTTTACGGACTTTCACTGGTGGAAAGAGACCTAATATAAAGGGGAGCTTTAGCTGATTCCTAAGGCCTATTCGCAAGAGAGGCTCAATTATATGGATTTCTTGTTTGGGAAGCAAGGCGATATGCTCTCTAGGAAGGGCTAAAAGGATTTTCAAGGCTAGGGTTTGGGAATATATCTTGCAAAGATGATTCTTAGGCCTGGAAATCCCTATGGAGAATTGGACTTTGTGTGATCTTTGTGGAATTGACGTCAATGGGTTGTGGGACCACATAGGACCAAGCGAACTCAAAATTAGGTCAAGGGTGTGGACTCTGGAGTTGATCACCCAATGAGGGGCTTGACCTAATTAGGGAGGCGAAGAGGATCAAAGGACAAATTTTCTTTGAGGTTTGAATTCAATGATCCTCATGAAGACACTAGCCAAGGGAAACCTAGTGAGTCGTTGGGCCTCTGAGAAGGCCTAACGAAGTCCAAGGAGTGCCATGATGTGAAGATGGACTCCAAACATAGTGGACAAGGGGTTGGCCCCTTGTTTTCCAAGCAAGAAACCGTGGTGCTCCCAAGTGGGTGTGGGGGCATAAGGACATCATCATGGGTCTCCAAGTGGGTCAAAAATGCCTATAGACTACCTGTAAGGGCTAGGATGATGATGTAATCCCTCCCTCTTCAGCGGAAGACATCCTCGGGATCTTGGAACATCTGCCAAGTGTACGGTGCAAGTGTGGAGCCGACTGGGCATAGTGAACCAGGTACATCATCCTCATCCAAAAGGTGGAACACGAGTAATCAACGAGTGGTGCTGGGGATCCATGAAGTACTCACTGCTATGTTGGAGGCCCATGGCTCTCAACGCTCACCCTACAAGTGCTAATGTGGCCCTCTAGAGGGCTAGGACCCCATATAGGGAGACCAAGCCCCAAATGGAGACCCACCTGCAATCTTGCAGAACACGAGTGGGGCCTGTTTTGCTTTTTTTCCTTTAGTTTTTGTCTTAGTTGGGCACTAGCCCACAATAGGTGCCTAATATTGAAGCCTATAGGATGTTTGAGAGTGGTTCCATCCTCATTGGATTTCATATGGAGATAGTAGAATTTTAGATCTCACTCAAAATCCAGCAGACTTAACAGTTTTTCAAGATTTTAGGGTTGGGGGGATTGCAAAGTTTCGTTTGGATTTTGTCATGTATGAGGGTATTAAACTAGCATTTAATCAAGAGCACTAATCCCTCTATGTACCTTAATGTTAGTGGCATTGATTGTTGAATTCCTCTATCATGATGCTATTAAAAATGTACCCATCACTCAAACCAAATCTTGAATTGACATGCTAAGCATTTCTTATCTTATTTTAATGCTTAGAGGGATATTGATGACGAAGATCCCAATTTAGGCAAATATTTTGATGATATGTAGATTTTTGGATGCTAGAGGCCATCTAGGTCTTGTCTTTTGATGTATTTTCAATTCAAAGATGGATTGCACTTGGTGTTATTTTGGTTATGTGCACCCTTACATGCTCTATAAAGGAGAACTTTTTCTTATTTGTGTATAAATGGTTTGGATTCATATGGATGCACATGAATATACGTGTTTTTCCTTAAAATTTGAATATTTTATGTGTTTTTGGTTGATTGGTTTTTTGGTCTAGTTTTTTTACCGGTTATGACCAGTTCCCGGTCTGGGGGGTCTACTGGTTCAACAACCGATCCAGTTTTGATAAAATTGATCTTAATATCCATAATCTCTCTTATTTTAACGTTGTCATACAACTTCTAATTTTTTATACACACTATGATAGCCCTTCGAATTCAAAATGGGACTTTTATAATAAATTTTGTCTTTTGCTGGGCATGGCGGTTGGTCTTTATTCTTTAGATAGGTATGGTAGCAACATCTCAAAGTGACATGAATTGTAGTTTGGTAATTGACAAAATTCTTTGTTGGGTTGTCTTGGAAACTCTATAAATATTGTGTGATGAATAGTGAAGTATTCATCATACAAACTAGATAATTATTCTTGAAGTAATGCATACTAAAGTTGGAGTTGAGGTCTATCCACATGACATTTAAATAGGAAGCAAGATGAGAATTCTAGATAAAGACATCTAGAAAGAAGCGTTTTCTGATAGTTCCTCCACATCTAATTCCAACAACCAAAAACTACTTTCCCTAATTTTGAGTGATCCTTTGAGCCATACTTTACACTTTTCTTAGATAAAAATAGGACATTGTAGATGATCTAGGTGGATATTGGTGGCCACTCGCCTATTCCACTTGGACCCCCACCATTGTTTCTTTCAATTTTTCAGTTTCCTTAATTGTAAAGATGGTGGTCCATTCTGTGAGAAATTTTGACAAAAATAGTAATGTTCTTCTGCCTCAAAGGCTATAGGAATAATGTCTAACAAACTGGCCTACAAGACAAAGAAAACGACAATACATAGTTAAATTATAATATGATAAAACCTCATGGTTGCCAGAACCATTGATTTGACCTTGGTTTCAATACCATGTCTTCTATTTGCTCTTCTACATACCCAGTGCATGGCAGTCTAGATGGGATCATTTCCAGGATTGGAAATCCCATGAAGTGGGTATTCTTTGATATCTCTAGATCCATATTATTCGCCCTTAGACTACACAAAGTAGTCTCATTCTTAGTTCCTTTATTCTCCATTACCTGCATTTGCACATCTTGACCTGCATTGTAAGCTCCTCGTTTTTCCTCCATTTCTACAATTTCCATGGAGCTCACTGAAGGGCCATACGAGTGAGGTTCCCCTTGAGTATGAAGTTTGAACAATATCATGATTGTAGAGGTTTAGGTTGTGCTTCAATGCCTTACCTCCTTGGATATGGTGCAAAAGTTGCAGGAGCATCTTCTAGAAGTGAAGGTGGATGGTAACACGTAGAGGTTTTAGAGAGGAATGTGAAAATTCCTACACTCGAAGGAACCCCTACTGCAACAAATTTGAATCTACTTCACCTACTTGATTTTTAAATTACTCATCAAGTTATTATTCTGAATATTGAAGCAAATTACTTCTGTAGCCTACACTAATTAAATATTTGATCTCATGAAACATAAAACAGAGCAAAGAACAAGATACATAGGACGCACTTATTTTTGGACACAATAGTCCCTGGAAAAACCCAATGCGGGAAAAATGGTGCAGCAGTTATGAGGGTTTATTATTATGCAAGAGAAATATCTGAATACAAATCTAGGATGCTCATCTAGCAATCCTTTACAGAGAAAATACTAGTGGAAAATCTGAGTGAGTTTTACATCACTTCACCCGGAAAAACTCCGGCTGATCCAGCACAAGACTGGCTAACCCCGTCTATTTCTGCGCTGGCTCTGCGTCATCTCTCCCGGTTGTTCCAACAGTTCCTGGCAGTTCTTCACAGTTTCCGCTATTTCGACAGTTCTGGATTTTGCGTGATAGGCAACTTTTCTGCGTTAGCTCTCCTGGCTACTGCACTGCCTCTGCGTCAGCTCTCCCGGCTACTATGCTGCTTCTACGTCAGCTCTCCCGGCTGTTCTGACAGTTCCCGACAGTTCCTAGCAGTTTCAGCTGTTTCGACAGTTCTGGATTCGGCGTGACAGGCAACTTTTTTGCGTCAGCTCTGTCGGCTACTGCGCTACCTCTGTGTCATCTCTCTTGGTAGTTCCGACAGTTCTCAATAGTTCCCAGCAGTTTTGGCAGTTCATGACAGCTCGGCTGTTTCGACAATTATGGATTTTGCGTGACAAACAATTTTTTTGCGTCAACTCTCCTGGCCACTGCGCTGCCTCTCTACAAGCTCTCTTTGCCTCTCTATTCGGTATTTTCCGAAAAGTCCTTCTCTTGGATTCTCTCTGCCCCTCAACTGCAAGATCTCCCCAATCGATTTTCCTCCTGAGAACTTCTCACCTTGGAAAATCGATTTCCTCAATCTCTCTGTGTGTATTTCCAAATGAACCCCAAGCCTCCATTTTATACTTTTTCTGTTGAGTCTTCAACGTCTGAGATTAAGTCTCTAATCAACGGCTAAGATTAAAACATGACTTGATCCGCCTTCTAGATCATTCTCACCCATATTTTGATTAATACCCTTTATTATTTTAATTTTCCTAAGTTTAGACTTAGGAACCTCATTAAAAATATTAATTATTTTAATAAAATACAATCCGGGTGGAATTTCACCAAACGGTTTCTGTGTTCTTTAGAACTCATGTGCCTTAGCCTCTTTGCCAATTTTCAAGGCTAGAGCACTTTCGATGCTACCAAAAACTAACACTCCCTCTTAGCGAGGAAAGTGCTCTAGCAACAATGTCCACCTGCATGCTGCTTTGTTTCTGAAGCACCTCCTTTCTGCATTGTTGTTGCCACCAACACTGTGCTGCTGCTGCTCATGACATTGCCACTGCCACTGCTGCATCTGTACTACAGTTCCCTTTCAAACGCTGCATCTGAAGACTGATATGTTGATAGCACTGCCACTACTAACAGTGCATCCGTACTGCAACTCAATTGCCGAGAGAAGCAATTGAAAAAATCCAAAATTAGCTGAACTTAACTGTGTTCAGCACAATATAATGAATGTCAGAATCTGATTGCTGCTGATTTTGACCCTCTGAATCTTTTGCACTGCTGCTGACTCCTGCACTATGCCAACTATACTGTTGCCAACCTTGCTCTGCACTGATCAGTGTTTGGTCCCAAACTACTGCATCTGTCCTCCAAACAATCCACTGCATCATCTGACACTAAGTCCAGCTTGCTACTGTTGAATCTTGGGCTCCCGTAGCAAGGAACTGATCCAAGAGGTGGACTCCTCAAGGATTCTGCCCACACGTAGTCCTCCCGACTACAGCTCAATATTGCCCCATCTTCCTCCTGGAGATGTGTGGGCACTCATGGCAAACTCATCCTTGTCAATCTTTGTTGAAGCAACCTTAGGATCATGTTTCTCATCCTTGTCCTTTTTCTTCATAGGACACTGGGATGCATAGTGGTCCATCTCGCCACAATTGAAACATTTCACCTTTGAAATGTCCTTCTTTCGATTCGGCTTCTGCTGTCCCTTTGATGCTAGAGCTGCATTGTTTGCCTCCTCTTTCGTCTTTGTGTCACTCCGACTGCAACCACTAAGGTTGACCTTCACTATGTCCCTCCTTAACTCCTCCTGTTGAAGAGCCGCCCACATCTCCTCCCATGAAGGTAGTTTTTCTCTGCCCAATATGCTTTGGACGAAAACTTGCCATTCATCCGAGACTCCATTTAGGGCTATCCTCACCATCGCGGTTGGCTGAGGAGTGGACCCCACTGCAGCAAGCTGGTCTCTAGTGTCTTGAAGATGCTGAAGATAGAGGTTCACCCCTTCTCCTTTCTGCATCAAAGTTCGCTGCAACTTCTACTCCAAATACATCTTCCGCTGTTTGGAAGAGCCTTCATACAGAGAAGACAAGGCTTCCCACATCTCTCGGGCTGTATCCTTGCCCTGCAAGTGTGAGACCACATGATCTCGAACTCCATTGAGAATGAGCCTCTTTGCCTTCCCCTGCTCAGCTTTGTACTTCTTCTTTTGATCGTTGTTAGCAGGAACAACTACAACACTATTGACGTAGGCCTCGAGATCATATTCCTCCAGAACAGCTAAGATTCTGGTCTTCCATATGACATAGTTGGAAGCACCTTCCAACCTGTCCTGATCTCTGAGCCCATGCGATGCCATCTCACCCAATTGTCGAACTGACTCCTCTAGTCACTACTTAGCACTGCTCAGCTGCTCAACAAGTGAGAAATTCGAACTTTCTGGCGAAAAGTTCTCTGAGGAGAAAATTCCCCTTCTATGTGTCTTCGTTCTTTTCCAACGGATTTCTGCCCCGACAGAAACTGCGCCCTTCAAGCACTGCGCTGAGGCTCTGCGTCACTCCCTCTGCCTCTGCAAACTCACGAACTGGAAATCTTACCTCTCTGTTGTCTCTCTCAGAGAGAAATTTCTTCGAATCTGCTTCCCGGCAAGGACTACGCAATCCCTTCAAGGGGATTCGAATTGCTGCCAACTGCAGCGTTCAGCTTCACTGCTCAGCATTGGATCTACTCTCTTGTTTCAAAATCAATCCTCTGATACCATGTGAAAATTCCTACACTCGAAGGAACCCCTACTGCAACAAATCTGAATCTACTTCACCTACTTGATTTTTAAATTACATTCATCAAGTTATTCTTTTGAATACTGAAGCAAATTACTTCTGCAGCCTACACTAATTAAATATTTGATCTCATGAAACAAAAAACAGAGCAAAGAACAAGATACATAGGACACACTTATTTTTGGACACAATAGTCCTTGGAAAAACCCAATGCGAGAAAACCGGTGCAACAGTTTTGAGGGTTTATTATTATGCAGGAGAAATATCTGAATACAAATCTAGGATGCTCATCTAGCAATCCTTTACAGAGAAAATACTGGTGGAAAATCTGAGTGAGTTTTACCTCACTTCACTCGGTAGAATTTCGGTTGATCTGGCACAAGACTGGCTAACCCCGACTATTTCTGTGTTGGCTCTAAGTCAGCCCCGTGTCACCTTCTCTGCCCTCTGCATCAGCTCTCCCGGATGTTCTTGCAGTTTCTGGCAGTTCCCGACAGTTCTAGCTGTTTCGGCAGTTTTGGATTCTGCGTGACAGACAACTTTTCTGTGTCAGCTCTCCCAGCTACTGCGCTGCCTCTGCGTCAGCTCTTCCGGTTGTTCTGGCAATTCTGACAGTTTCGGCTGTTCCGACAGTTCCTGACAGTTTCGGCTATTCCGATAGTTCTGGATTCTATGTGACAGACAATTTTTCGGCATCAACTCTCTCGGCTACTGCGCTGCCTCTCTGCAAGCTCTTTCTGCCTCTCAGTTCTATATTTTCTGGAAAGTCCTCCTTCCGGATTCTCTCTGCCCCTCAGCTGCAAGATCTCCCTAATTGATTTTCCTCCTGAGAACTTCTCATCTTAGAAAATCGATTTCCTCAATCTCTCTGTGTGTATTTCCAAATGAACCCCAAGCCCCCATTTTATACTTTTCCTGTTCAGTCTTCAACAACCGAGTTTAAGTCTTTAATCAATGGCTAAGATTAAAACATGACTTGATCCGCCTTCTAGATCATTCTCACCCATATTTTGATTAATACCCATTAATATTTTAATTTTCCTAAGTTTAGACTTAGGAACCTCATTAAAAATATTAATTATTTTAATAAAATACAATTTGGGTGGAATTTCACCAAACGGTTTCTGGGTTCTTTAGAACTCATGTGCTTTAGCCTCTCCACCTATTTTCAAGGCTAGATCACTTCTGATGCTACCAAAACCTAACAAGGAAGAGTGCGGTTTGTAGAGAAGAGGAGGGCATGAATAGTTCTTTTGCTTGGGGTGGTGTGGGTTACAAGAATCTAGTGAGATTGCTAGAGATGTCATGGGTAAGGCTACTAAGAAGGGTATGTTTCCCATTAGTGGATTGCAGACATAATAAATGGATGGGATGGGGGTGTTATCCTACTCTTGTTGATTTCATGACTTGCATGTCACTTTTGGGTGGTTCTAATCTTACATCTTCGGTGGGAGATGTTAAGACTTGTATTTTTGATCAATGGTGTGTGCAAAGGAGAGAAGGCCTTCTTGATTTTAAAAAGTGAGCATTCATTCTCTCAACATTTCCCGTGCATTGGCCATGGCATCTGTGTCATGGTTTAAATTGTATTTCACTAGGATGGTGGCATTGTGAAAACCTTGAATCCATCCGGAAGTTATTGGTAGAATTCTAGAAATGGGGGCAGAGGAGGTTAAGGAGCAAATATGGAAGGATCAGATAATTATGCACAAGTCTTTAATGATTATGACATCTAATGCAACATTGTCTCTAAGTAGCTTGAGTCCTTGGAACACCACCAAAGCTTGGGCTTCATTGTTGGTGGCATAAAAGATAGATCCTGCCTTCCATTAAGGTCAAAGATGACCCAGCCTACACCATTTATATATTTTGCGGCAAACAATTATAGCTTAACATACTATACAAAAATATTGAACTTGTTTATATCAAAATTGATTTGTTACATGATTGAAATATTTGTTCCTTTATAGAAGCACAATTTTCATGAGTGATTTCTTAACTAAATTGAAATGGATTACTATATAATTTGTCATCTATTTTGGTACCTTTTAAGTGGAAAAATTGAAGCTATTGACTTGTAGGGGCATTTTAGAGGCAAGTCCTATTTTGTTGAATTGGGGTCTTGAACTTTCAAAGCTCATTTTGGGCATTAAATCACTATTTTTGTGGTCAAGGCTTTGTGGATGTAGTTCGCAGCCTCTTGTCATCGTTCTACACATCGAGGGCTTTCCAATGGCACAAAGATCATCTCAATTGGAATTCATAGGAGGAAGCTATGCCTCCTCCTTGCAAATTGACCTATTTTGTTGACCATCATGGTATGGAGTTGATGCCATGCCAACTCCCATTTCTTACACATGTGGAGCTAGTCATGTGTGACTTTCAAGGAGATTCTAGAGGGTCCAAAACCTTAATCCTATTTGGGGTTTGAGCCATGTAAAAACCCTAACCCTAACCATAGATGGCTATCAAAACATGTTAAATATTGAGTTGTTAATAAAGGAAGGGGTTCCATTCTTGTTGTATTTATCGTTGTTCCATGAGCAAAGCAAGGGAGTGGTATATTTTGAGCAGAATAGAGGAAGTGCAAGACTGTGTATTAGTTATACAAGTCACAATGTTAATGGTGACTCCATAGCGAGTTCATCTTTCTCTGTATTTACATTTCATATATGAGAAGAAAAGAGCAAGTTCTAGTCCTCACCTTTTGGTTTGGTTACTTAGGGTACATCTTGTGTTCATTGTGTGGTATTTGTTTCAATTTCTTTTATTTCATTCTCATCTTATATTTGTATTTGAGCACTGTTGCTGCCTAAATCCACAACTGGGATATTGTGGAGAAATTCTTTAACTCCACTTGGTGTGGCTTTAGGGGCAAGTTTCGAGTTGAGCCACTGTCACTCAAATCTCAACTCCTCCATCTAGACTAACTCTTAGTGAAGCCACGGGGGGTGGACCCTATTAAAATAAGCTAAGGCTTGACTAATCTATGTTAAACAAGTCAAGTTCTAGGAGTTAATTACAATAACCAAGATACATCCAATTTTCAATATGTAAATTGCAGCAAATGAATTCAAGGCATGTACATCAATTTCATAGGCATAATAATCATAATCATTCACAAGTAAAGATATTGCAATAATAAACAAGATGAAGCAAATGTAGACTAGTGCCCAATGTAAAGTACTTGTAAAAGTAAATATTCCAAGTAAAGAACAATGATTTTGAAAGTAAAGTGCTTGGATATAAAAAGATGATTAACCAAAAGGTAAAATGCTTTGAAATTAAAGATAATTGCGTGAATAACAAAGTACTTGAAAAGGAAATGCCTTGGAAATATAAATGACAAAACTTTGAAAGCAAAGGCAAATGATCAAGTATAAGATTGCTGAAATCAAAATGTTTTGGAGTGTGTTTTGATTCATTTTAGATTAAATTAGGTTGTCGCTTGAGATTAAGTTAATTTCAATGATGATTGCAAAAGACCAAAACTAATCTAATGTTTAGCTTTCCTTTCAGGCCTTATCCTCGTTGGGTTAAGGAAAACTGCAGGGAGGTCCAAAGGAGGAAGCTAAGGCTCCATG
This sequence comes from Pinus tabuliformis, assembly GCA_031772625.1. Lineage (NCBI taxonomy): Eukaryota > Viridiplantae > Streptophyta > Pinopsida > Pinales > Pinaceae > Pinus > Pinus tabuliformis. The sequence goes on from CM062805.1 coordinate 587,545,934, forward strand.
TGCTCCCCAGATTCTCACAAGCAATCCACTTGCAAGTAGATCCAACATTGGGTAACCCAACCTGATTTAGCAAGTCAAGTGTTTACCAATTTCCCCCAATCCTAGAATAAAAAGTCATAAGAGGGAAAGGGTACCTAATTAGTCTATTCAACTAGCAAATAGTGGAGATTAATTACTTTGCGCGAAAAATGAAATCTAACTAACTTGCATCAATAAAATGGAAATGGAAATAAATTGCATTTAGATGGTTCCAATGAAGCAAAAATAGATTGCATGAAACAAAGGAGTTGCAAACTATTCTAGTGTAATTATTCTATTCTATGTTAATTTGGTTAATGACAAGAAAAAGAAAACCACTCAAGAACAACCATGAGACACTTCTCCAAATGTGGAAGAGGGATGCTTAGGGGGGAAGTCCCCTAACTCCCAAGAAAATCAACACTTTATTAAATTAGGTTACGATGCTTGATTTGACCCTTACGAATGAAAGCGGTCGAGATCAAGATAGGAAAAAGCTCCCTTATTGGCAATGGGAGAAGAATCAATAGAAGGTTACAAAGGATCCTTTGAAGGATGAAAGGATGAGGCAAGCCCTTTAAGGGAGTTACAAGGTACAAATTGTTGGTTTTACAAATAATGGTTCAAGGTAGCCTTTGGGTGCTCCAATTCTTAAAAAATGGGCACAATCAACCAATGTTTCTCCTTGTACTTTCATGGATTTGTGAAAAATCAACAAGCAAAGCAAAGTCAAAGATACCCAAATCGTCCACGGTGTCTTGGATAGACAGTGATCGTGTGTTCTGTTAAGGCACTCCTTAATGTGAAGTCACCGGTTCAATTCCCCACCTTGATCGGGGTGATATATTGGACATGATGAAGATGTAGTGCTGCCCAGCTTACAAAAACAAAAGATACCCAAAATCACTTTGGAACACCGGCAATTGTTAGTAAAAAAATTGTCTGAAAATTGCCAGGTAAAATCTGGATTAAATAAAGGAAAATTCCTACTCTAGAACAACCAAGAAGAGCTGAAATTAATCAGCTTTTCTTGGATGATTTGTTGCTGTTAGGACAACAACAAATATGAGCCTTTAACTTGCTAGATTCAACAATAATGTCTCATAAATTGAACCAAGAATGAGAGAGATTTCTTTAGAGTTTTTATGAGAAGAGAAGAAGACAAGAAACTTGGAGAAATCTTCGAAGGATTGGAGGTGATCTTGATGCAAAGGTGGGAATAAGCTTCTTTTGTTCTTGAAGATGGGTACTCCAACCAAGGAGGATCCCAAATCTTCAAACAAATTGTTAGTAAATAAACCTGTAAACAAATTTTAGTAGATAAACAAATCTTCAAACCTGTAAACTTAAGATCCTTGCCAAGACAAATTGTTAGTAGATAGGTGCTCCCTACACGAGATCTCAAGAATACGTCAGTCAACTGAGATGAACATAAAATATAAATTTTCAAAGTGTAAGCAAGCAAATCGACTAGCAAATAACCGAATTCGAAAGTCTATTCGTAATGGGTGACAACACCCCTTCAAAGGCCCATTACAACAACAATCTAAAGCAAAGCATTTAGAACATATATACCTCCATTAGTACTCCAAGCAACCACACAAGATTCAAAGCACCATCCAAAGCCTTCTTTTATTAATGATAAAACAAGTATACAAACTAGCAGAGGTTCCCCAAACTTCCAAACAGCATGAGCCTCCAAAGCCTTCTTTTATTAATGATAAAACAAGTATACAAACTAGCAGAGGTTCCCCAAGCTTCAAAGCTTCAATGATGCCAAAGCAATGAGCAATGAGGGTTTATTTATACAATTTTGGGAGCAAATCCCAAGAAAGAGAGACTCTCCAAGTGTCAAAGATGATGAAGATCCCAATGCCAAGTCGAATTACAAGTGTAGATGGACCACTGTGTATAGACCACAAGTGGCTGAGTGTATTTCTCCTCTGTTGGACAGCGCTGATCTCTTTAGCTGATGCATATGGTAGAGTGGGACAAGTGTAGTAAGAGTGGCAGCGAAGTGGGAGAGAAGTATCCCTTTAATTTGTGACACATTTTCAAATAAACTCTGCAATCAACATGTCTATAGACAGCTGATACATAGTCCTGCGTATGACTGTTTTGCTGGCAGCATAGAGGAAAGAAGGGATGCTTATGGGCAGGCTGGCTACCATGTGTAGAGGATGGGGAGTTAAGGGGGAGACAACTCCCCACTAAACTCTGTGCCAACACAGCCTTTCAACAATTTAACTGATCTTGCATTCATGGCACAAACTCGACCCCCTAAGATAACTGAACTGTCCCCCTTGACTGCTGTTGACTTTGACCTCCATGTGGCAGTGAGCTAGGCTTCAACTCGTGGGCCTAATTGGCCTTCCAAATCAGCTTTTGACTCAACTTTGACAGGCCAAGTCATCCTTTGACATTTATTTGACTTGGAGCATGTCTTTATTATGTCCCCAGTTTATTAATTCTTTAATTTTCTTTTCTCTTTTCCTCACTTTTGAGTAAAAGTAGATTTTGGTGAGGAAGTATTTATTTTTTGGATCCCAAAGTGGGCACTAGGATAATGTTGGTGCTCTGAGCATGAATTTTGAGCATTCACATGTCACCAACATTCCTTAATGCCACTTTTTACATTCTTACATACAAAATTAATTAAAAATCCTGCCCTGCGTGAAATTTAATTATTTAAAAAATCTTAAAAATACTTGGTCAAATTCCGTAAGACTCTGCAAAATGCCTAGCATGGTAATATACATTACGCCAGATGTTAGAACATACTCAAGGCCCAACTATTAAGCCGCACTCCAGCTTTGGAGGTATATGAGTGAAAAAACTTGACTAGTTATTTATTGCTAAAAAGTGAAAATAATTAGTCAAGTGAAAATAACACTCTAGAGTGGACTCTTTTAGTAACTGGGTTTCAAGTTGTCTAAGTTTGTTACGTAAGTTCATCATGCTAGTGTCATTCATTACAACTTCCCTGCAGGGGTAGGGAATTTGAGAGAGAAGAGAGGCAAAATGCCCTGTTGGAATTCTGATCTTCAAAAGAAAAATTTGCAGGTGTCCTGTCCATTGGGCAATGGGGTCTTCATTTCCTGCCATGTGCATATGAGCAGGTAACAAGCAGTAAGTTAGTATTATTAAATCTGACTCAAAGTAAAACACTGAATATCTTTTTTTGTAGAAACTTGTAAGATCTGTTGTAATAAACTGTTATAGTGGGGAATATCCATGTCAGTTTACAGATTATTAACAATCATTCCCATTGCAACAAAGTCCAATGTATATGTAATAATTCTTCTCTAATTGAAAATTGATTCATAGACAAGGGTAATTACATTGTTGTTGTTTGATAGTCCTTGATGCAGTTGACCCTCAGGATGAATGGATCTTAGGGATTCTGCTTATCAGCAAGGCTTATTGTGTTTGATGATATTCTTATTGCTCACGACAGAATGGATGAGTTGATTGAGTTGACCACTAAGTTGCACAAAACATGGAAATGGGTATGCTGTAGGAAATGTAACCCCCCAGATATTGGAAACACCAAACTGTGGTATTAAAAAAAATTAAAATAGAAAAAATATAAATATTTCAAAAAATAGATTTGAAAATGAAGTAGCACCTTATCTTGCAAATTTGAATAAAATGGTCAAGAAAATTAGGTTCCAGGCTAATTGTCATTGTTTTCCTGCCATTTGGCTTTTTGTGTTTGCTGCAGGTTCCATGCACCATTGAATCATTTTTGGGCCCGAAATGCACCCTGTTTGGGATGAAATGTTTTGCAAACTCGGTTTGGCATGTTGGGGCACATTTCCAAGTTCCAACTCTAGAAACTTCCCTGAAATGTTTTCAAACCTTTTCAAAATGTCTTTCTGCGTGTCTCTGGCCTAGAATATTGGTGGCGTGGTGGGTGAGGGGTTGTAATGTATCCTGCAACTTAGGTTTCCTAACAGTGTTAATCTTCTGACTTGAAGGGTTATCCATATAACCCTAAGTCTCCTAGGGGTAGACTGTGGAGGATTGAGAGTAGAGACATCTCTTCCTGAACTCGCATTTGTTGACTTGTTGGGTGCTTTTCATTACTTATGCCACTGAAATTTCTTTGCCTCCTATGACAAGCACTCCTGTGCATACGTGCATCAACAAACTGTGGTTAGTTTTATCCATGCCATTTGTATGACCTTCATTCTTCTTACTTTGTTTGACCGTTTTTCTGCAAGCAAGCACACCAGACTTTGGGTTTGTTCAACTTTGTAACAAAGGGCTGTGATTTGTTTGCCTAATTCTTGCCTGATGTTGTGATTGGGTCATCAAATACCATGTGTTATTGTGGTTGCCTTTTTGTACCCTGGCTCTGGGAATCAGCTGGCTAACAGTAAAATGATTTTTGAAATTCATTTATTTCCTGTTTTTACTAGGCTATCACTAATTTACAATGGTGTCCCTCGATATAACTTTTGAATCAGCCAATAAGTTAATTTTCATTCATGATTTTATTCTGATTCTGTGTTTGCAACCATTCATATTCATTACAGTCCTCAAATTTCTTGTTACATTTTTGGATGTAAGATGTTTACCCACCCTCTCTCTGTGTTCTGTACAATATGTTATCTCACTCATAGTGACTGCTGCTATTTGTTCATGGTCACTAATCTGCAATTTGTTTTCCTTTAAAGTCAGTGAGACTTTGCTAGCAGTGCTACAGATTGCTAGAACTTAGTGGCATTTATTGTCTTTGTTTGCAGTGTAAGTGTCTTTGGAGTTTCTGCAGAATCAATGCAGTGTTCATATGATTCAAGGGGCAACAGTGTGCCCACAATTCTTCTGCTTATGCAGAAGAGGTTGTATGCCCAAGGAGGTCTAAAGGTTTGCACTTTATTGAACATTAGTATTATTTAATATGCATGGTTGAAATCCTAGTGAGTTATAATATATATGTTGTGTTTGATCATGCTAGACTAAAAGGCTAATTAGCTCCTTATTTGGTGCTGTATTGAGTTTCCAGGCAGAGGGCATATTCCGAATCAACGCAGAGAATAGCCAAGAAGAGCATGTCAGGAACCAACTAAACAAAGGGATTGTGCCACATGATATTGATCTGCATTGTTTGGCAGGTTTGATAAAGGTATGCTTACATTGCTTTCTATTGTCTCATTTGCCTGTTGAGTAAGCAAGGGCAATGTTATCTATATATGGCTTCTGCCAGAGAAACATAACCTATCATCAAGTGTAAGCTAAGTAATTTTTGGCTTTCCCTAGAACATTATAGAAATAATTCCAGTTTGAAAGTTAGGGATTAGCTTTACAAAACAGTTGAAGCTTCTTATATTCCGTTTCATAGCTTCTCTGATATCTTCATTTCACTAGTGTGTAATCAATATCAATTTCCATAAAATCATTTTAGTTGATACTATAAAAGGAAATTCATTTTGACAGTTTCTCTTTGTTGCTTAACCTTTATGTTGCAACTTGCAACAATAAAACTCCAAGTTCTTGTTGAAATGTGTAACTAGGTTCGGTCTTCATAATGTCTAATGCAATCATGATTTTATGTATTTGATGTAAAGAGAAACTTTTTATTATTATTATTATTTTGAAGCATGGGTTTCATGCTCAAGGTCAATTTTGTTTGTAGGTCAAGGTGTGCTTCTAGGGCTTTGTCATAAAGTCTAGGAGTCAATTGAGTAATTGTAATATGTAAAGACCCCATTAGGGCATCATGTATGGAGTCAAAGAAACTTATTGTAAAGTCAAAATGTCAAAAGCCACCCTCTAAGACAAGTCATCCTTCAAGAAGAGAGGCCGGCCTATAAAGCAGTGAAGTCGGCCTCCAAGAGATGACTAGTCAGCCTATTAAGAGCCTCCAAGCAGCCTATATATAAGAGGTACTCGACCTCATTTGTGAAGCAGCATCCAAGCAGTTCGATCAAGGAAGAAATGAAGACCTTAGACAAGCAAATAAGAAGGAGAAACAAAGAGACAGAAGGTGAAACTGAAAATCTGAGTTTTGGGCTACAATCCCTAGCACGTGCGAAACAGCTAGGGCATCAATCTGTTGCAGGTAGACCTAATTGCAGGCCTACTTAGAAGAAGCTGAAATCTGGAAGCAAAAGGATCAAGTAAGATAGCCGAGTTGTTAATGAAGTGGAAGCACCCCAAGTGAAGGAGAAAAAGATTTAATTTCTGCCCTAAGACAATCACATGTGCGAAATTGCAGAAGGTATAGGCAGGCCGAAAAGTGCAGTACTGTATAGTAGTCACTGAAATCTGAAGTAAGGGCCAAAAACTGAAGTTGGGAAGCGAATTTGACTAGCGTTGACTTTGTCGAAGAGAAGCCGATCAAAGAAGAGGTATGACTTGTCATGGAGAGGTTTTGGTCTTGGGTCATAGGTCTTGGAATTCATCATCTGAATATTCTATAAGAAGAGAAGAATTCTTGTGGGTTTTCCTCTCAAGAGGAGAGGTTTTGGCCTTGGCCAACATCTTACATTTTGTGTCCTCTTGTCTCATTGATTTTCATTGTTTGGTAGCTGTTTGATGATAGAAAACACAATAATAATCAAGTGAAAGAAGAAGCTAATAACAAGAACATCAAATTAAGTAAATTACATCATAAGCAGTTATCAAAATAAGAGAAATCACCTTATCTAGCTGCCCATAGATTTCTCAATATGGTATTAGACCAAAGGTGACTACAAAAAAGAAAAGCAGCTTGTAGAAGTATTCACAAGGGCCGAGCGCAAGGAGATCATCAAGGAGGACTAAGAAGCATTAAGGACATCAAATCATCAAGGATTACATCAAGCGTCAAGGAGGACCATCCATCACATCACAAGGATCACATTATCACAACTCTTGGAAGAAGGAAGAAGACCTCAAAGACCCTACCTCTCAAAGAAATGAGTTAACACTTTTGAAGCATCTTGAAGTCTCCACATTCTACATTTCTACATCCAAAGGAAGCAAGAAGAAGCATTGCCATCATCATCAAAGAAATCAAGGTGATTTTCCTCTCATTGAAGACATGATCTCATCTCAAACGTACTTGAAGAAAGACATCTCTTATCATCTAGAAAAAAAAGTATTGTCATCTTTGAAGAAGGAAGACATCATCAAGGAAGCAATCATCTTCAAGAAGGCATCTTCAATTGTCAACATCATCAAGAAGGCATCAAGTTGAAGATATCATCTTCAAAGGAGCATCTTCACTTGACAAGTAAGTATTCTATATTTTTATGTCTCAATCTACAAACCAAATGATTTCATTCTACAAGAAGAACAATAAACTGGTTGGGACCTCAAACTACCTTGCATGGAAGAAGAGAATTGATTTAATTCTCATGGAGAATGAAGTTATTGAATATGTAAAGGGCTCCATCACCAAACCATCACAAGAGCAATCCCAAGCACTGTTAAAGTACATGAAGGGAGAAATAAGGGCACAAAGGATCCTCATAGAGTCAATCAAGGATTCTCTCATCCCTTATGTTGCAAAGTTGGAAACAACAAAAGAGATCTATGACAAATTGGTGGAGCTATTTTCCGTGAGCACTGTAGGAGAAATCATATCTTTAAGAACCAAATTATACAAGATGAAAATCTCAAGGGAAGAAGGGATAGCTTCGTATTTCATGAAGGTATTTGAAATTAGAGATCAACTACAAGAACTTGGAGAAGTAATGTCTGATTGTGAAATGACCACCATTGTGCTCAATGCACTACTTGATGAATGGGGGAATTTTGTATCAAGCATCTATGGGAAGAAGGAAACCACTCCATTCAGTGATTTGTGGTCATTATGCAAAATTGAAGAATCTAGATTAAAAGCAAAGAATGATGTTGGATCAACTGAACCAACACAAGCATATGTAGCATCGACAAGGAAGAAAGGAAAATTTGGGAAATTTGAGCCTCGAAAGAAGTTTCACAAGAAAATTGATATGTCAAAGATCCAATGCTATGAGTGTAATGAATATGGGCATTTCAAAAGAAATTGTCCTAAACTCAAGAAGGACAACAAGAAGAGAAAGGAAAGAAATGAAGCCCATATCACCGAAGAAGTAGAAGAACCCAAAAAGAAGAAATCAAAGAAGGAGGAAGTGAAAGATCTTTATTATGACTGAAATAACCTCCTTCACTTAGTTCATTTCAACATATAGAAGTTAGCAATCATGATGGAAAGCATCACAAATATGATAGGATGCATTATAGCATAGATAGAGATGACATCATCATAGAGGCATGAAAGGATAGTTGAAGTAAGAAGTCAATATGGTTGAAGCAATCATCATGATAGAAAGGAAGTAGCTCATGGAATCTTCATTGGAAGCATATAAGGACAACCAAAGTAGCAGTATATATGGTTGGTGAAAGTCATATAGCAAGATAGAAGATAAAGAGATCATCATACATCATCATCATTAGGAAGAAGAATTTGCAGAATGAGCACCATCAAGATCCTCCATTGGAATCTTCATTAGAAGGTTCACCTCTACTTAGAAGAAGCGTCTCTTTGATATTCTACATTCCAACTTGTGTGGGATGTTGAAAAATGTGTAACTAGGTTCGGTCTTCATAAAGAGGAAATGTACTTTTGATTCTTGTAAAGTGTAAAATGAAAGAAAAATTATTATTATTATTTTTGGAGCATGGGTTTCATGCTCAAGGTCTTTTATTTTATAGGTCAAGCACCCATTGAGTGCTTCTAGGGTTTGTCCTAGGTTAAGAAGTTAAAAGAGTCATTGTCATAGGTTGAAGACCCCATCGGGCACATTGTAACCTGTAAAGAAATAATTTTTGTCTTAAAAAGCGTCTAGATACCCTCCAAGACCATGTCGGCTTGGTAGCTGGCAAGTTGGCCTAAAAGGAAGAGCCACGTCCAACTTGAAGAGCCTATATATAGGAGGGAACTCGTCCTCCTTGAGACACATTCACACATCCCTCATTCTAGATAAGAAGAAGGAAGAAGAAGCAACGAAGAAGGAAGAAGATCTTTGTTTGGGCTATTTCTCTCTCACATGTGCTAAGGCGGACTAGGGTTTTATCTACAAGTTTGATCTTGGAGAAAAGAAGGCAAGTAGGTCAAGCGAAGGTCGCCAAGGGTCATCCTCAAGCTCTAGAAGTGAGGGAAAGGCAAGCGAAGGTCAAAGGAAGGCTCAAAAGGCAGATCGAAGCTCACACGCGTGGCAACAACAACGGCTGGGGGGGTTGAAATTTCAGATCAAGGTCGAAATTCTGCAGTTGGAGGTCGAAAAAGTGCTATTGGAAGAGATTTGACTGGGTTTCACTGGATCAAGGTTAGCACATCATTTGGAGAGGTTGGTCTTGGAGGGTTCTGAAGTCAGTCTTAAGGTCTTGGAATTCGTCAATTGAAGAATCTATAAGGAAGAGAAGAGATTTGCGGGTTTTCCTCTCAAGTAAAGAGGTTTTGGCTCGAGCTTGCAACCTATATTCTGTGTTCTTGTTCTTCTTGTTTTTGTTAGCTATATGATGATACACACATATAATAATAAGTAACAAAGCTAATAAGTAAAAAGACATCATAAGTAGTTATCAAGTAAGGAGAAATCACTATAATCATTGCCCTATAGATTTCTCAACATGGGATCCATTGGTTAAGAAGGATAAAGGTATGGTGACAAGGAAGTGCAACATGTCAAGTTGGTTGAAGTACTTTCATCTTCAAGCAAGGAGAGGAAGTTGCTAGAAGGAAGTCGAGATGACCACATGAAGGAAGAGGTATGTTTGTATTTGGTAATAGATAGATAAAGTCATGTCATCATATAATTGCAGATCGAATGGTTGAATGCTCTATCTCATGAACATGATAAAAGAAGAAGAAACTCTTCCATTAGGGTGATGCATGAAGGCATGTAGACAATGTGGCTTCAATTCTTCTGCATAATGACAAGATAATATGACATCATGAAGAATATGAGGTGGTTGGCTACTATGGTTCCTATGATGAAGGAACTATGGAAGATCTTGAGGAAGCAGTAAGTGAAGAAGGTGAGAGAAGAGTTCGTAAGAAGAAGCATCTATTGTCTCAAGTAATCAACATCTGATAATTAGAAGGATTAGCTATCACACCTCCTTGGAGAAAGATATGAAGACCCTGATATGTTGGAAGAAGAAAAAACCTTATTAATGTCTGTCTTGGGGATGGATTTATACAATATGCGAGAGGATGTTGATGTAGGAAGCGACTGCTATGACAAAAGGCCATCATAAAAGGGTAACTTAGATTTGATTTTTATTTTGATTTTTGAAAAATCATTTGTTTGGGTTGAAACGGGTCTACCAAAAGAGAGTTGTACTCATGAGATTGGATGGAAGATCCAGAAAGTAACATGACTGGGAAGAGGTAGCTGTATGAAGGATAGCTAGATGTGGACTGGAAGGTCACTCCTTGATGAAGAAAAAAATGACATGACTATTGGTTCAACACAATGTTTCATTGAAGGGAAGTGAAGGCTCCATGATGAAGAAGTTGAAGTTCATGACATGATGCAAAAAGGAGCTCTACAAGCAGCTGGTAGTATCTCCACTGACGAGAGCTGCTATTGGTAACAAGTCTCTTTTTAAGAGGGAGCTTGGGTATATTCCTTTTATAGGAATGAGTAGATCATCCCTAGTTAAGAGAGAGAGATAGACACATCATTCTTGTCTTCAATGTCCATCACCAACCTTCGATGATTGGCTGAAGTAAATCAAATTCATGAGTTGACTTAAGAAGGGGAAGTATATGCTTTTGGCGCTTTTGTAGTGCAGTCTGCGTGAACCTTAAGGGAAATTTGAGTTCTGTGGTATGAGAGGAGCCTTCTCACTTTGAACTAGTGAATTGAGTTTTGGATCTATGTCATTCCATTGAATTTTCTTACAAACAATGCCTCCTGTAGTGATAATGTTGGAAGTTTTAAACTTTAGAATCTACATTAACAGATATATGATAATATAAAAGAACATATAAAAGAATCAAAACTCAATGTCCTCATCTTGTATGTTTTGGATGTAAAGTCGAAGATTATAGTGGACACATTCCATGTCATTTGAGCACTTTTCTACGAATTGGTTCAACTTTTTAGAGCAGATTTTCTCAAACATACTCCAATTGTGTTCACAACGAGAACTGCTACAAGTATGACTTAAGATACCTATGGGAAATTTCTCAGGTGTAGGGGTATTGGAGCCAAATTTTTCCATCCATAAACATAACATAGCATAGATGATATGCCATATTACATTAATCATAAAATTAAAGAAATATATATCCAAACTAATTCCATAAAATTTTAAGAAATTAGAAATTATACCTACCATCATATTCTTCCTTTCTCTAATTTCATTGATAATGGAAAATAATTTTAATGGGACCCTGTGATGTTTTGTAGCTATTGAATGATGTGACTTTGAATTGAATCATCTCATAAATACCTCTCAATGCAAGCCAATAAGCCTCTTGTCACTTCCCCATCGTCGTGGAATTTAATATGATCATAAAAGTACGTTGGGTTTAAACTTTAAAGAGTACCCCACAACATGTACAAAGAAATGTAGCTTCCTATCCCGACTAGCATCACTTAATCCCATAGATGTGTACATTTCCTCTCGTCTCTTCATCCTAATGAAATTTATCTTGATCCTAAAAGTACACTGGGTTTAAAAGTTACCCAAAAACATTTTCAAGCGGTTGTAGCTATTTATTTAATAGATTGATTATATCCCATAGAGGTGTGTGTTTCCTTCGAATGCCCCCATATGTGCTTTTAATGGCCTCCTTGCCTGTATCCATCACGTTTTAAACATAACCCATTTGTGGGTTTTCTATGATCTACCATTCTTAAACATTGAAATTTGCAATGAATTATAGAATATGAAATCAATGAAATGACATTAAGAATGATGAAATTTAGATATGAAATCAAATTTTAACTTTGAAGTCAAGGGGAGTGACACTTAAAAGTATAAGTGGAATTTCATGAGGGGCTTTAACAATGAAACAATCAACTTGACAAGCCTTCAACGACTATCACCAAACCAATGTTAGATTGGGACCTGTCCCTGAGGGTATGGGGCATACTCACTATGCTCCCTATGGCTCCTAGCTCTTGGCTACTCCAAAGGGGATGTTCCCCACATCCCCCTTTGTGGGGGACTTAGTAGGGAATGTTCCCCTCAAGAACTACACCTCAAAAAATAAATTTTCCCTTTGACCAAGGATGCAAAATTTTGACCACCTTGTCAATTTTGAGGGAAAAACGAGGGTTAGTGGGTGTGCCATTGAGAATTTTTGAGAATGAAAATGATTTTGATGAAAATATTCCCAAGCTTGATCTTGATGCCTTCATGCAGTAACAACATGTAGAGACTTACAGGGCATTGGCTCATGTTGCAGGATTCTTCCCTCCCCCTGGATCTGGAGGCTGATTTGCGTCTCGTACATATTTGCGGTTGTACCTTTTTTTTGCAGTTCCTGGAAAAATGGAGCCGCGATGGCCCGAACCACAGTTCTAGAACGGATTGGCTGCGTTTCGCGAGCAAATCTAGGAGAAAGGTGGACGGTTCCTTGGACTTGGGATTTTTTTTTTTGGACTTGACTTGGGTTTTCAAACTGTTATGTGAGGAATAATGCTTCTCGAACACTACCAAGGCACCCCCTTGATGCTCCCTAGACACTTCCTAGATCTGCAATTTCACCTTTTTTTGCGATTCCTGGAAAAATGGAACCACGATGGTTTGATCCACGGTTTCAGAATGGATTGGCCGTGGATCGCAAGCAGATCCGGGAGAAAGGTGGATGATTCCACAGACTTGTTTTTTTTTGGACTTGACTTGGGATTTCAAACTGTTATGTGGGGAATTATGCTTCCCGGAAACTGCGAAGCTGCCCCCTTGATTGACTTTTTGAGAGTAGGATCACATATGATGGGAAAGGTACATTGCCTCGAGAAACATGAAATGTTGAGCATTGAGAGATTGCCATGTTGAGAACTGCTTGATGGACATTGCACCAAAGCCAAGGATGCATATAGAATCTATGACATATGACCATGTGGAAAGACAAGTGCACAAGACATAGGATAGACTGGCTCTACAACTGCGATCACCCCTACATAACCAAAGCCTCCCTCAAAACATGAGTCCTAATGAGATCCACTCCAAGTTCTCCAATCCTATCTAGGACGAACGAAGCTAAGAGTGGGGACCAAAGGGACCGGTCGGCCCAGGATACCTTAATACATAACCTCACATGGCCTACAAGGCTTTAACTTGCATCCTTTGGACTTACAATGGTGTTATCAACGTGAAAACTTGATCATATGTACCCTTGTTGAAATGAGGGGTAAGAGGGCCGTTGGTTGTTGACTAATGCCCAGGTGAAGTTAGCATATAGTCAATACCAAAAATGATATATGGGATTTTCAGATCTACCACATAAAGTGCATTTAGGTTTGGGGATCCCAAGAGCTAGACCACCCAAAACAAGAGATACACCAAAAAAATCTTTTCGGGCACCATGAGCACCTTCTATATGCTATGCAATCACTAAAGGCAAGTCATTTGCTTAAAGTTTAATCTCCAAAGCTCATTTGACTGATCATGAAGAATTGGTTAATGATAAAGCTTGTATCATCATGCTTGTATCTTTTAAATTTCCAATATTTCAACTAAGGTTGAATGTTTGGCCAATCTTTGTAAAAATAGTTAGGAATAATATCCTTCGTGTGATCAAGGATCAAGTGGTTTGGGTTTGTGAACCTGAAGTTCACTTTCGATTTAGTGCAAGGCACCTAATCTGATATGGTCATAAAAAATGTCTCAAATAGAGTTAAGACTTCTAAAAACATAAAGGGACGAAAACCAAGATTTTTTTTTCAATACCTTTTCATCATGCAACAAGACAAGAGACCACTAGAGCGAGTGGTCAATAACGTATAATCTAAGATTGATTGCTTTGCCTTTTTAGGTGAGGTTAGAATCCATAACTTCTTGAGCTTTCCAAATATGTTGAGCACCAAAGATTGAGACCCTTCCATGACTTTTCATTAAGGGGAGCTTTGGAGTAAAGATAATTTCTTAAAGCATATTCTAGGCTTCATTCCTTTCAAGGGCCCAAATTACCAATTTGGTGCATAGTACTTGGCATTGTAAATGAGTTTTAATAATGTATGTTACAAGTGTATGGATCTCGAGATGGTTCCTTTTTTTTGAAAAGTCGGGATCTAGGTTTATATTTTTTCTTAGAAATAAATTGCCCTCACCCTCTCACATATTAAGTGTTCAAAGTGAGGAAGTTGGTACCTTGTTAGTGCCCCTCAAAGTTCCCCCCCCCCTTGCACTTTCCATACTTTTTTGGATGGAGGATGGTATTAATCGACAACAACATTAGCGGCTAATAACTTGAAAGGGTTGGTGGGAACAAATCTTGCAACCTCCCTAGCAATTATGCCTTTAGCAGAAAGGGTTGAACCATAAGAGTTAAGACATGATATGTAGACATTGCTCACATTGGTGTAGAGGAGACGACGAAGAAATTTGATAAAAAAACTTTGCCTTAGTATCTTGCATTTCTGGAACCGTCATGAGAGGTGTTTTGTGGTCAGTGGAGCATCCTGTCACATGATGTGATCGAGAGACTTCTTCACTAGCATGATTAGGGGGCCTAGAGATGTAAATGTGGATCTTGGTGACAAGACCAAGTATGCAGTCGAGGGCACTGGGAGTATTGCGTTCAAGATGGACCCAGGTGGCATCATGGAGGTGAACGAAGTGTTATATGTACCGGGTTTGGAGAAGAATCTCCTTTCAGTTTCAACCATGGAAGACAGAGGACTGGAGGTTAGCTTTACAAGAGGTGAAGTGGCTGTTGGGTCGAAGGGGACCAATTTTAGTAAGAAGCGGGTGATCGGTAGGAGGGAGAGAGATCTTTATCTGTTCAGAGGACAACTGGTGAAGGCTCTCATCCATGATAGTGACAACCAGAGCGAGATTTGGCACAAGGTGATGGGGCACCTACACTAAAAAGCTCTTCCGATGGTGTGGAGGATGGTTGCTGGTTTTCCAGAGATTCAGGGTATGTGAGATGGAGTATGTAAAGGGTGTGCACTTGGCAAGCAAGCCAAGAATGCATATCCTCATGATGAGACCAAGTCAAAGGGTGTGTTAGGCTTGGTGCATCATGATATTTGTTGTCCTATGTCTGTGACGTCGATCATAGGGTCTTTATATATTGCGACGTCCATAGATGATTATTCCAGGAATACTTGGATCTACTTCCTAAAGACCAAGGATGAGGCCTTCAATCGGTTTCAGGAGTTCAAAGCTCTTATGGAGAACTAGAAAGGGAGGAATATTAAGGTACTGAGATCAGTTAATGGGGGCGAGTACACCTCCAGTGAGTACCTGGACTTTTGCAGGTAGGCTAGAATCAAGAAGGAGCTCACGCCTTACAATCCTCAGCATAATGGGGTTGCCGAGAGGAAAAATAGGACCATCATGGAGGCAGTGAGGGCAATGATTTATGATCAAGAGTTGCCTATGTTTTTGTGGGCGGAGGCCTACAATACAACTGTGTACGTGCAAAACAGGAGTCCTCATAGGGTGTTGGAGGACATGACTCCTAAGGAGTTGTTTACAGGAGTGAAACCGGATGTGAGTCACTTGCGCATATTTGGTAGTCCAATTTTATGTCCATGTGCCTACAGAGAAGAGGACTAAGTTGGAGCCCTTATCTGAGAAGGGCATGTTTGTTGGCTACAGTGAGGTCTTGAAGGCCTATCGAGTCTACGTTCGAGGACAAAGAAAGGTGATCTTGATTTGGGATGTCGGATTTGATGAGGACAAGACCTTTAGGGGATCTCATGAGCGAGAGCCAGCAGTGGTAGAGGAGAAGGAGCAAGAGGCTCATAAGGTTGAGTAGGGACCAACAACACCAACAGGGACACAATTAGCAGAATTAGAGGATGAGTTGGATATTCCTTCGAGTTCTACCAGGAGGAAGTCGATATGGGCCGAATAGACATTGAGGGATGTTGAGGAGCATGTGAAGGCTCCTAGCAGCACTTTCAGGCAGAGCAAACCATCAACCATATATTCTAGTTAGTTAACACTATCGTGTAGTGTCTACGAGTCTGAGCCATCCACTTTTGAGGAGGCTATAGGTTAGTAGGTCTGGAGAGATGCCATGATAGAGGACCAGAGGGGAAGTCTGTGGTCACTTCTCAATCGATCTACATGATCGAACATGCAACTGATGGTAGTATTGAGAACTATAAAGCGAGGTTCGTGGCAAGAGGGTTCTCCCAGAAGAAGGGAGTGGATTATGAGGAGACATTCACACATCGCTGGATATGCATCTATTCAAGCAGTTATATCCATTGCTTCAGAGATGGAGTGTAGGATACATCACATTGGATGTGAAGATTGCTTTCCTCAATAGAGTGATTAAGGAGGAGGTGTATATTGTGCAGCCTTAGGGTTTTGACGTGCATGAGAGAGATTCCCATGTATGTAGGTTGAAGAAGGCCCTTTATGGGTTGAACCAGGCTCCGCTCACATGATATTCTAAGATCGATGGTTATCTTCTTGGCTTGGGCTTCACCAAGAGTGAGGAAGATCCCAACTTGTACTTTGTACTTGCTGAGGGTGAACCGCTCATCTTGGTATTGTATGTGGACGATCTCTTCTTGAAAGGATTGGAGAAGCTCATAGAGATGTGCAAGGAGGACCTTGCTTCAGAGTTCGACATGAAGGACATCGACTTGATGCACTACTTTTTGGGATTGGAGGTGTAGCAACAACCAAGAGAGGTTTTCGTTGGGTAGGGCAAGTATGCAATGAAGATATTGAGGAGATTCAGGATGGAGGATTGCAGGCCTATGTCTACACCTATGATCACTAACTTGAAGAAGCTAAGCGCTTCTGAAGGTGAACTAGTGGATCCCACACTGTATAGGCAACTGATAGGTTCCTTGATGTATTTGGTCAACACTAGGCTAGATATATGTTTTGCTGTGAACACACTCAGCCAGTTCATGGTGGAGCCGAGACAGGTTCATTGGGTGGCAGCGAAGCATGTGCTGAGATACTTGCATGGGACAATAGACTTTGGATTGAGATATGTCAGAGTTGGAGGAGTGGAGTTGCAGGGGTACACAGATTCTAATTGGGTAGGGAGTGTGGTGGATAGAAAGTCCACATCTGAATGTTGTTTCAGCTTGGGATTAGCCATGATCTCATGGTTTAGTAGGAAGTAGTTGTTAGTGGCACTCAGTTCAACAAAGGTAGAGTACATGGTAGCGAGTATGGTGAGTTGTGAGGCAGTGTGGCTTCGCAAGATGCTTGTAGGATTATTTGATCTGCAGATGGGGCCAATGGTGATACACTGTGATAATCAGAGTTGCATTAAACTCTCTGAGAATCCTTTGTTTCATGATTGGTCTAAGCATATCGATATCACTTCATTGGAGACAGGGGCTAGAAGGGCACAGTGAGATTGTAGTACATTTCTATAGAGGAGCAGGGGGCAAATGTTCTCACAAAGCATCTAGTGAAGGGAGAGTTTGTGAAGTACTGGGATAAGCTGGGGGTGGTGGAGAATCCCTTCCTTGCTAGGAGGGAGTATTGATGTGAGTAGCATCGGAATATCTTCTACAATTGCTTGGTGTCTTAGCATGTGGAAGACATTATTTGCCTCTTTTAGTGATTTATGTCTTTTTTCTTAAGTTTAACTTAGGAAAAGTACAATAATTAAAGTAAATTAATTATTATGGACTATTGGGTTATTTTCTAATGATAAATAATTTAATTATTTAAGTGACTTAGAAATAATCTCAATTGTTGATCTTTAAGATATTTCTAGAAGGAAGATTCAAGATGTTTCTAGAAGGGTGATTGGGGTTAGAGATTTGGACTCAATGAAGATTATAAATGGAGGCTAGGGATGGAGGTGAAGACACAACAAAGAGCACAAGTGTGTGAGCAAGGCATCATGAGAGAGTGATTTTCTCTACAGTGCGAGTGGCTTAGTGACCAATGCGTAGAGGAGGAGAACTCTGAGTGGGTTTGAGCGAATCTAGGAGGGCCGAGTCAGAGGAGATTGCAGGGCTGAGTTGCTGGAAGGGGATCGAGGTTGTCGGGGGAGGCCGAGTGGCTGGAGTGTAGGGGTTTTTCCAATGTGCCTTACGCATTAGTGGCATGGTGCAAATCGAGTTGACGGAGGGTGCAAATTTGATTGCTGGAGGTTGATTTCTTCAGAGCAATTTCATTTGGAGGTAGATTTCTTTGAGGCAAATTTACTTGGACCGAATTCATTCTGAGGGAGCTGAGTTGCAGGTTCCAAATTGCATTTCTCCTTGTATGTTTGCGGGTCAAAAATCCTAGATTTCCCAGACAATGAAATGACGGAGAATTGTTTGTGGGTTAATTAATTTTTGCAATGCATGATTGATCTTTCTGGTTTATTTCCGTTGCATATTTTGATTCTAGAAGTTAAATATACCAGTGATTTTATTTTTTGGTGATTCAGTTATTATTTGGGTGAGTAAATAATAAACTGGGGATAAATTAAATTACCACGTGAAAATAAATCTGGCTGGTATTAGAAATTTAACATACACATGGTTGGGCCTAGCACCTTCATTTATTTGGGATTTGGCAACCAAAGTCATAGGCTATGTCAACCATTTATTAATCGCTCTCCACTCTTTATATGACAAAAACTCAAAGTTCTTTTGTATAAGCTTGGAATGCAAGAAATACCAAGGAACTTGAAGATTTGGTCATCTCAAATCCATCACTTTTCTTGATTTTATTAGGCATACAAGTAAATTTTTCAAACTTTGTATAAATTTCAGCCCGTTGAATTCTAAAGCTTGAGGTGTCATATAATATTTGGAGGGAGTCCACGGTGTTCTCAATCGCTTTGAGGATTGTAATAAACGAGTCGTCAACAAGTGCCCATTAACCCACTACCGAACTCCCTCCTTGGTGAGGTGAATGCATTGGATGAGGTCTTGGCCCACTTGTGGTAAATGAGATAGCCCAAGACCTCTTCTACCATGGCATAAAGGGTTGGGCTTGGAGGCATCCATGTCGTAAGGATTTGAAGAGCCCCACCTTCTTTCGCTTGCATTTGTTGGAGAGACATGGAGATGCGTCTTAAAGAAGTGTCTTAACAACTCTAAGGAAGAATTGTCTGAAGCCTAGTGCCTTAATTATGATCAAGATAAGAGGCCATTTGACCCTATTATAGGCTTTCTTGAAATGAACGAAACATTGAGACCAAGGCCTACACAACTGTGACATTTTTCTAGATGAAATCTTCTTTGATAGATCTTGTCTATTTTGGGCAAATTATCATTGAAAGAATGTTCTTGATGTGCAAGACCAATGCGTTAACCATAATTCTATATGGGACATTCAAAGGAGCTATTGATCTGTGGGGGATTGTCAGCTTCAGGTCAGCAGGTTTTAGAATGAGCCTGATGAGACCTTGGTGGATGCAAGCACCTAATTATCTCTTTTTAATGGTTTCATTGTACATGAGGAGGTTAGGCCCTGCAAAGTTCCATGGAGCTTTTTAGAATTTGCATGGAAAGTTTTCCAATCTTGCCAAATTGTCCTTGACCATCTTCATTAGAGAAACTGCCAGCTCATCCAAAGTCAATCATCGCTCACACATTCTGTCTTTCTTAGACAGTCAATAAGGAACCATGTTGAGACTAATTTGCATGGACAACTTGCATTCCTTTGTGAGTTTTTGTTACTGAAAGTTGATTGATAGTGGCTAAGAAACTTCTTATCAATATCTTCTCGCTTAGTGATATGAGCATTTACAATTTTGACATTGAGATTTTCTTTGTGGATTCCATCCTTGGCACACGAGCATTGAAGAAATCCTTCATGCACTTGTATCCTGTCTTAAGCCAATGAGGTTGGGCTCTCAGTTGAGCTCCTCTTACCCAATGTATCTCATCAATTTTTAGCGAGTGTTGGAGCTTGATAATCTTGGCTTTCTTCACCCCATTGAAGGAGTTGCTCTAGAGAGTTTGACTAAGGAGTTCAAGCACCTCCTTCATAGTGTTGTGGCACTTGGGTGAACATAAGCAATTTGGTGCCTATACCCTTTGTAATGGAGATTGTTCACACTAAAGCATCCTCCCACTAAATAATCCTCTCTTTGATACCCCTTGGCTTGGGAAGGAGGTTTTGTATTCTCCCAATGCAATTGATACAACCTTGGTTTTATAGATGGGATACATTTAGAATAAATTTAGGCTTCATAATTCTCATTTTTGTTCCCTAAGATACAAAGAAATAAATAGGCGGGGGTTTGAGAGGGTGACAATTCCCAATACTTGGATTGCTCTGTTCCCGTTGCAATTGAAATATAAATTCTCATGTTAAAGCAACATTGTGTGGTCTAGCCTCTTCAGGACTCTTTGATTGCCTTTTTGATACTTGGACTAAGTGATTCTTAAAATATTCTTTCCTCTTGAATATGTTGGGATCTAAACAGTCTCTGCAGGGTTATCTAAACAAACAATCTCTGATATATATGGTTAGTTCGATAGTTATTGTTCCTGCCAATCCTTCACAGAATATATAACTTTTTTTGTATTGAGGTAGAACAAGATAGCCATTTAATAATTAAGACAAAGTGAATGATGGTTATCAACAGTCTTGGTATATTAATGGAGAACTATGCAGAATAAACAAAGGAGATAAATGGATTATTAGATTGCATGGCAGTGATCTTTGGGAAACGATTTAACTTAAATGACATTTTTTCTTTTGGTGTCAGAGGTGTGGAGAACTCCATTAGTAACCCAGCAGATTTCTTTAAAGTTGAGTTAGCAAACCAGATCAGGCTAGGCTCAGTTTCTTCCGGAAAGATATAAATTCTTTGAAACTGAGAGACGAGGCTGGCATGCTGGCATTTGTAACCTATGTTGGCTAAGGAAAAATCTTTGTGGTCAGTGCTTGGCTTCTAAATGAAACACTTGCTGTAAGAAAAAATGGGTTTATAGAAGTGCTTCTCCAAAAGTTTTAAAAGAAAAGGATTTCAAGCTTAACAACATGACAATTTTTTTCTGTACTTTTGCTACCATAGAGGCATGCCACGATTATTGTTGAAATTTGGTACCGGAGGACAGGTGGTTCCCTTAGGCTTTGATCTTTGGCCTAGGGAAAAGTGTCCAAATTAATTTAATTTTTCTCCTAAAGTGACTTTATAATTTTATAAAGTTAAATCTAATTTAAAAGTGACTTTAAGTGATAAAGTTACTAAGTCTAATTTTAAAGTGACTTTTATAAAGTCAATGAAAAATTAGAAAGGAAAAGTGACTTTGGAAATAAATGACTAAGTGGGTCTTTATTAAAGTGGGGTGAATTAAAAAATAAAAAGTGAGATTTAAATGAGCATTTAATCTCAGCCTTAGATCTCAATCTATTTCAGCCATTGGATTTAGGGATCACCCAAAAGTTACTTGGATCACCCAAAAGTCACTTGGGGTTAGATTAAAGGAGGAAAAGGAGGAAAATGTCATTCATTCTTTCATGAGCAGATTGAGAGAAGGAGAGCAAGAGAGCAAGGGAGATTTCTGGACAGTGAGCTGCGGAGTTTCAGCAGTGGAGTTTCAGCAAGTTTCAGTACAACGGAGTTTCAGCAGGGCAGAGTTTCAGCAAGGCGGAGTTTCAGCAAGGCTGAGTTTCAGCAAGGCTGAGATAAGTTGTAAAAGTTTGCTTGCTGATTTTTGCTGAATATTTCTCTTACTGTAAAAAGGCATTTTCCAGAAATAAAGAAGAGCTCTCAAACTGGTTTTCCCCAAGAGTTGTAGGGGGTTTTTCCAGGGTCACATTGACCAAAAATCTCAGTGTTTAAATGTGTTTTAATGGCTGTTTATTACTGCTGATTTTTATTTCTGCAATTTCCTGCATTCTGTAAAATTTCCAGAATTTGTGTTTTCAGCAAATTTATTTTTTTCCAGCTTGTTAAATGTATGGTTATGGGAAAGGGCATTTAACTATATGGGAGAAATAAGGAGAAACTGAAAACCGGGGGGGGAAATGAGAAATTTCTACAATTATTAACTGGGACATTCAGTTTTTTCTGTGCATTTCTAGATTCCAGAATATATTCAAGGCCAAATTAAAAGGTGTTGGTTGTCTAAAGCAACAAAATGGGCAATGCCAGGTAGGGAATATATGGGAATTGAAACATAGGCTAAAATTTGCAAAAATAAAAAGCAATTTTAGGTAGCCAAGGCAGATGCAAAGTTGTCTGCTATCCAAGCTTATTGAATCAGCCTGCTAAAATAGTGGAAACTGAAGCAGCCAAGATTGCTGGCATCCATGAAGCCATTCCTCAATAAGATTATTATGTGAATATTAGTAGAAATAAATTACCCATACTAAACTAAAGTGTTCATGTTTCTCTAATTTTGTTCTTCATTACCCTCTCGTCTTCTTCATTCTACACAAATTTGTTACTTTGGGATGCGATATCTGTTTTGGTAATTTTTCTCAAAGTTCTGATTGAGAAGAGAAGATGTACCATATTGCAAAGCTTTAATTGTGTAAGCCAACTATCTTCAGGTGTTCAAATTCCCACAACTTGGCTCTTAAATGAAATGTTTGATGTAAAGAAATG
This sequence comes from Pinus tabuliformis, assembly GCA_031772625.1. Classification (NCBI taxonomy): domain Eukaryota; kingdom Viridiplantae; phylum Streptophyta; class Pinopsida; order Pinales; family Pinaceae; genus Pinus; species Pinus tabuliformis. The sequence continues at coordinate 587,568,609 of CM062805.1, forward strand.
TGTTTTCAACTAAGTGACGGGAAACGTCCCTCCCAACCCCCAGAAACGCTGTTCAGTGTTTCGGAAATGGAAATGGGTACGAAACGACACTGAAATGGCACGGAAACGTTTCAGTATTTTTGGAAACGCAGGATCCTATTTCTGAAACATTCCTGTTTTTTTGGAAACACGATCCTATTTCTGAAACGTTTTGTTTTTTTGGAAACGCGGGATCCTATTTATAAAATGTTTCGGGCATTTTTAAGGGTTTTGGATCCGTTTCCAAAGTTGCCTGACTTGGATATGACATTGAATACCATGTCTCATATGACTTTGTTTGATGAGGAGGCACCAATAATTGCATCTTCAAGTGGAAATAGAAACAATGCTCCCACTCATGGAGAGGACCCAAATGTTGATGTGGATCATAACTACATGGATGAAGATCACATATTTGGTGATATGTAAATGTAATTTATGATGATGTTTTAAACTTTTGAACAATGAACATTGAATACTATAATATGTCATATGATAGTAGACTGCTAGACATAGCTCATTTTATAATTTGTACTATGTAGTGTGCATTTAGCATTATTAATTTTGGTGATGATGTTGATGATTGAAATTGGAAACAAAAACTTGATGATATGTTGAATGTTATAATAATCACTAATGATGATGATAATGTTTATGTTGAATTGATGATAATGATTTGTTTATGTTGAATTCATGATGATGATTATGTATTTGTAAATATAGAATCTAGATTTTAAAAGATGAATGATAATATGAAAGTTTTGTTTTGTCATATATATATATGCTGTTTCCTTGCCGTATCGTATCTGGATTTTTTGAAAATTTGTCGTATCTGCTTCAAACCTTGTTTCCGTATCCGTTTCAGGGCAACTTAGGTTTTCAATATAATAGAAGTGCTTCGCGAACATTGAAAAATGGTGGGGTGCATTTCAAGATTAACAATATGGCAAGGCATTATGTATACTTCTGCTACCATAAGGGCATGGCATGCTAGATTGTGACAACCAATCTCGCTCACCATTTAAACATCCAAAATGTTTGGAATATAAAGAAATCCATTTAGGATAATATATATATATATATATGGAATAAATGTATGAGAAATGATATGATCGGGTTACAAATGAGAGCCCCATATAAATACCTAAGTGAGAGTGCTTTTTCATTAAGAGTTATGTCCTTTAGTTGAGACATGTCCTTTCATTAGGATTTGTTCCTCCACTAATTATTATTTATTGATATTTATATTCGTTACATTGCCTTCCCCGTTATAAAAGATTTGTCTTCAAAGCATATTTATGGAAAGGCTTGATGTCTTTTTCCATGGCTTGTAATGTCTTTGCATCGTTCTCTGTTTTTGGAGCTATCATAGTTGATATGGACAATATAGACCTTTGAGCATTGAACAAATTTGTTAAACTGTAAAATGATTTGACCATCTTAATTTGACCTTTTGTGAAATGTTGCGCTTATAGATTTCCAAGATGAATTGTTATCATGCGACTTAATGACATTGATATCAATATTCTTCGGAAGATAGGTTTGTTGTTTCCGTCTTGAATGATGTTGATACACTGATTGGTTAAGACACTTGCTCTTATGGTTGGGATGTCGATAATGTGTCTTTGTAATAGGACTCTCCATTATCATGTTTGTAGCATTTTTTTAGTTTACTTTCGATATTATTTCTTCTTCATGCATTTTCTTGTTACACTCAAAGTTTCCATCGTTTGTACTCCACTTCCATTGAAAAGTGTAGCGAGAGAAGGTCTTCTTTGGTGCGTGCCTTAGCCAGAAAGACCACGAGTTGTCCTTCTTTGACCATGGAGCGAGTTCATGGAGATGGTGAGTTTATTTCCAGTTTGTGGGAATAATATTCACAAGTTCATGTGTAGTGTTGAAGGATCAGTTACGTGGACCCTTCTTCAGATTAGCTACAGTTCGAGTTTAGAAAAGGACGAGTTGGGAACTTCAGTCATTGATTGAAGTAAGGACGAGTTGTGACTCCAATTATGATTGGAGAGAGAACCAGTTTGACTCAGTTAACTTTCCAGTTAGAGACTCGAGTTCTAAATTTGAACAAGGCCCAAAATTAGCATGGATCGAATCTATAAAGCAAGGACGAAGGCACAAGGAATTCATTGTTGTTTTGTGCATGAAGGATTGTGACAAGACACAACTCACGAGATTGTGAGAGAGAGCACAAGTTTGTGTGAGATCATCTTTGTTTGTGAGTGTGTACCTTAGAGGAGCTAGTGCACAGTATTGAGGAGGCTTTCTTGTGGCAGAATTGCACTAAGAATTAGGAGGCAATTCTGCGCTAGGAAGTAGGAGCCGAGTCCTAAAGAATAGGAGGCCCTCTGCGCTAGGAAATAGGAGGCCTATGCGCAAGGAAATAGGGGCAAACTGAGCGCAAGGAAGTAGGAGCAGGGGATCAGGTGTTTGCAGGGTGAGTTTGAGCTAGTTCAGGGAGAGAACAAGGTTGTTCTTAGTGTGACAGATTGCCTTGCAAGATATTCAATTGCTTAAGCTCTATCAATAAAATACTACAAACAAAGAAGTAGGTTTTCCCAGTTGGGTTCTTGAGAAAAATAATTGTGTAAATATGTCTGTTGTGTTTTTATCTCTGCGTTTTATTTCGCTACTTATCAGTTAAGAGATTTTGTGTATTTGTGAAAGGAAGTTTGGTTTCAGTGTTGGTTGCCTAGTTTTTTAGTTATTCACCAAGTATTTTTTAGTATTCTCAATTGTGGAAATTTAACAACACATGAGTATGTCTTTACTATAACCGGGTTGGGATCTTGTCGAGTTGTGATATTAACTGAATCTTGTGTTTGTGTCCACCTCATTGACTTGGATTTTTTCAATTGAACAATTCAATGCTTTGTTTTTGGTAATTTTTTTTTAACTTGTCTTCCAATGACTCCTTTTCACCTTTCAACTTCTCAATTGATGTGATCAAGTTTTGACTATGATTCTTGAGGTGAGAATTTTCTTCGTTTTTATCTATGATAACTTTGACTATTTTTTGCAACTTTTGCATTGATTTTTGATTATCTTGAATGATCACCTTTGATATATTGTTAAGGTCTTTTGATGTTAGTGAATTTGACTCCAATGTAATGCCCTATAATACTATTTTTTTCTTTTTGTAGGAGAATGTGAAAAACTTCTTTGTATTTAAGGTGAAGCCTCCTAGTGGTTCCACCAAGGATGAACCCATAATTATGTCACTCTCTTCACAAAATAAGGATCTAACAATGAATTGTGATATAGAAGTATAATCTCCAATGTTTAGTTGTAAATTGCTCATGTCATATTGTTTTTCATCTCATGAGTCTATCTTTTCAATTATATTTGACTCGGGAATCACTAAGTGGTTAGCAACTTTAGCACATTCGGTAGTAATATAATTGTTATATATAGTATGATCAATAGAAATATCAATATCTTTTCTTTTAAGTTCCCCCTTGATTCTAAGTAGCACTGGAATTCATTTTTTTTGAGTTTTTAGGTAATCTTCCTTTTTCCTCATTAATAAACTCATTTTGCTTTGGTCAAAGATCTTGTAATAATTCAATTAGGCTTAATTAATTTGACTCCAATGTAATGTCCTATAATACTATTTTTTTCTTTTTGTAGGAGAATGTGAAAAACTTCTTTGTATTTAAGGTGAAGCCTCCTAGTGGTTCCACCAAGGATGAACCCATAATTATGTCACTCTCTTCACAAAATAAGGATCTAACAATGAATTGTGATATAAAAGTATAATCTCCAATGTTTAGTTGTAAATTTGCTTATGTCATATTGTTTTTTGTCTCATGAGTCTATCTTTTCAATTATATTTGACTCGGGAATCGCTAAGTGGTTAGCAACTTAGCACATTCGGTAGTAATATAATTGTTATATATAGTATGATCAATAGAAATATCAATATCTTTCCTTTTAAGTGCCCCCTTGATTCTAAGTAGCACTGGAATTCATTTTTTTTGAGGTTTTAGGTCATCTTCCTTTTTCCTCATTAATAAACTCATTTTGCTTTAGTCAAAGATCTTGTAATAATTCAATTAGGCTTAATACTTTATTACTTAAATAACATTTTTATAGTATCCTTTAAATTGAACCTTCTTCCCCTTGAAACTTTGTACTTGGTGATTGTCTTGAAAAGAAGGCGAAAAAAGAAAAAATAGGAAATTTTTTTCCCTTGTATTTTATACTATACTCTTTAGTATATTCATTTTTCTTACTTCAAATTTTTCCTTTATTGCTTTGAATTGGACCCAAAACTTACTCCTTTTAATTCCACTAATTAATAATGGTGCCACAATGATACTTTCAATAATTGATAATGTGGTCAAAATAGTACTTTCAATATAATATTGTCTTAATTGACTTATATGATATGTATGATACCATTTAATTATAATTAAAATTGGATTAGTGTTTTCACATAAATTATTAATGTTATCAATCATGTCCCTTCAGTCATTTAATTAACACATCTTCACATCACAAGAATTACTCTTATGCCAAGTTGCCAACATTGGCGGCTCGAATGAATTCGTTGCTTGATTTGTTTAGTTATTAACTTATTGATCTTGTGGAAGGTTGCGATTGTCTAGATTGGCAAAATGACTTCTAGATGTACTAAAGTACATAGCCCTAATGGTGCATGCCAGTTACCTTCAAGCGTTCAAAGTTCTACAACTTTGCTCCTAAATGAAACATTTGATGTAAATAAAATGGGTTTTTTTAATATAATAGCAGAAGCCCTTCATAAAACTTAATAAAAAGGAAAATCATATCAAGCTTTTTCAGTCTTATGTATTTGTAAATTTCATAACATATTCAAGGCCAAATTGAAAGGAGTTGGTTATTTGAAGCAACAAGGTGGCCTCATATTACAAAATGTATTAAAAGCATTCTGGCTAGGAATATCTTAGAATTGAATTAGAGGTTAAAATTTATAAAAGTAAAAAGCAATTGTGGGTAGTGTTTCCTCAAAATCTAGCAGGCCTTGTGAGGCTGCCACTATCACGTTAGCACTCCACATCCTGCTCTTTAGTGGAATTTCATCTCACGAGACACTTCCTAGTATATATCGCCTAAGGGGATTCTAAGTCAGTAGGATCAAGGTGATGTAAAGGAGGCTTGATCAAGGTACTTTTCACTTGGAACCAGACACAATTCTTTGTATAAAGGAACAACGTACCAATAAAGAATCCTAAGAAATTGCACTTGAACCCTAGGGTTTCAAGGTATGTTTCAACAATAGCACATCTAGGCATACAAACACAAAGAAAAGGTTTGCTTTGAAAGATAGGATCAACAAATGGAATGACAAACCTTCAATTAGCCTTAAGTTGAAGCCTTTTTGCTAAAATAGGGCTTTAGAGACCTAAATTGCATAGGGTTGATGATGTTAGCCCTAATTAGGCAATCTCCACTAAGGGAAAGGCTAGATATTGAGTTAGCAAGGTCAAACAAGGTGGAAACAAGCCAAATTGGCTCCAACATTGATTTGAGGCATGCCCTAGTTGAATTTGGCCCTTGCCCTAGCCCTAATTGCTTGCCTTGAAGGGATGGAAATAGAAGAAAGAGAGGTAAAAGATCAATTTTCAAAGTTTTGATTGTCAAGAGGGATTCTAGTGCCTTTTTCCTGCTTGGGTGATGGAGTCTTAGGGACTATAACCATGGAAATATCAAATCTTTGAAGGGAGTAAGGGGGAGAACCCTAGCTTTCACTTTCTAACCCTAGCTAGCATTTTATGAGGGTGAGATTCACTAGAAGAAGGCTCTCTAGGGGGGTTTGTAGGGAGTTCAAGGATAAAAGATTCAACATGCAATAATTACCAAGAATTTAAAATAAACATATGCATTTAGACAGTGAACAATAGAAACCCTAGCAATATTCCATTACACACAAAACTCTAAAAGATATTTTGCAAAATACTCTCAATTTATCTAAGAACATGCCTTCTTTGAATCCCAAAATGATGTCTCCATAACAAATATTAGTCTCCAATACCCAAAATCCACATAAGATCACATCTCCACGAGTAGCAAAGTACAACAAAGCAAGTTGAGCCTCTTCTAAAGAGGTTGAAATCCACAAGTGTGATGATGAACAAATGAGAGGTGATCCTCTACTTATATGAGGTATATCACCTCTAATTATTGACTATGAGCCCCTAAAACGAGTTTGATTTTGAGTAGACATCGTTAAATTGGGTTACAAGCCAACCCACTAGCTCAACAACTAAATATGCTAATAGAATCCCACATGTGCAAGCCGTAAGCTTATAAAATGGATGGCGTCATGCCCTTTTAGGGCTCAAAATGCTCCGACAATGCACTGGAAGGGCTACAAAGGTCTCCAGGCATCATGATCATCCTCAATTTGAGGGAAGGTCCTCAAATCAAGTCTCAAAGCATCTTCACGTGTTCAAAATCAAGCTATGGGTGCCAAGTGGACAATGTCATGTGTGCTCTCTCTAGCGTTGGGGCCCCATTAGGTGCAACAAGGCCTCGTTAATCATCTTGGGGATGACCATCCTCATCTGGGCTCTGGATCAAGGCATTCCTATCAAGAAGTGTCAAGGCCAACCTGGGGGTATGTTGGGTCCACTAGTACATCATCAGGGATCTTCCATGCCAAGCAAGACAAGCTTAGCGTTTTGGCATCTTGGGGTGCTATGGGGTATACATCAATTGCTAAGATCATCAAAGTACCCAGTGCCTTGCTTCATAGGGGCAACGCTGCATTTGCAAGATCATCATGCTCTTTGGGAGCGTAGTATGGCCTAGGTATCATGTGGAGTAGGGTGCCCTCAAGGCCTTAACTGCATTGGACCACTTTGCAAAACCATCTCAAACTCAAGTGAAAGCAACCATTCATTAGAGACTAAGACCATAAATGCATCTAAATGGACCATACTTAAGTGTTAAAGGCATATTAATACTTCAAACCGAGATCACCTTCAAATATCTAACTAGACCAAGTCCCATAAAAGTGTTCCCTACCTTTGTAGGGGTGGCTAAGTAATCAACCCTATTAGGTGCTTCCAACCCCCAAGGGGAAATGGCATTTCCAAGGTTAACCGTTCAGTCCATGGGTTTAGTGAGAATAGATGGCAATGAAGGGGAAGGACTTCATGGCCAAGTGCCATGGTCAGGGGACCAACTAATGAGAGTCCACATCATGAGTGTATAGATGTAATGGAGGGAACAATCATGGAGGCATGAGTTACCCCTCTTGGATTGCTTTTTCCATCCCTATGGTGCACCTTTTACTTATTTTTGATAATGCTTTTTTAATTGGTGCAGAGCTAAAGGATCAAAGCTTGCTCTTCATGAGAATTTGTTTTACCCCTTAAGATGAGGTAGTTTCTCACTCATCAGGGTTGGGGCATGCAAGGGTTCCTTTTGAAGAGAATGAGCATCAAGTGCTCAAGAACAGGGTGATGGCTATGAGGGGGTGGAGCTCATGCTAGGGTTTTTCCCATGCGCTAACTTATGTTCCAACCATCTTTTGCTTTCTAACTTTTCTTTTTCTTTCATTGTGGCCATCTTATGCTTTTTCATTCTTTTAGTTGCACCAACCTCCAGGGAAATGTTTTTTGGCCCGACTCAAGGATGTGGATAGGTGAGTGCCAAATCCCAACAAACCAATGACAGTTAACTTGAAGGATGGAGGTGATGTCAAAGGAGATGCTGTATCATGGAAAATGTTAAGTATGGAAAGGGAGAATGGACACCCTACTTCAATCCAAGTTTTTCAAGTAGTGCCCCTCTTATGACCCTAAGGCCTTAGGGGAGGTCCCACTGGACTAGGGCTAAAGATTAACCCCCCTGGTAGGATGAGAGAACAAGTTACATTTAAGATCAATTAATCATCTAGATCACCCCTTATCCATACTAAAATGCCCAAAACAAAAGCAAAAAACTCAATTGCAAAATGGTCAAAGTACTTGCTAAGTGGTAGACCACCTTCATCCAAGCGGAATATTGGATGGTGCGAGGTGTATGACTGGTGTAGATGGTAGAGGAAACTAGCATATCATCATCAATTAGCAAATGTGTAGGGATGATGGCCAACTGGCTATTCAAAATAGAGGAAAAAGTTTTCTCTTATGGGGTTACACATTTTGGTGGGTAATAGGTAGCTCGGGCAGATGCATAGATGTCCACTATGAAATGTAACAATCCCCTAGCCCCTAGTTGAGGGGCGTTAGCACTCAACTCTACCACATTTGTCTCAGTGGTCGACTCACTCAGCAATCAAGGAATATATCATATCTTTTGATCATATACAAGAATCGATTACCCGTTGACTAGGTGTTGACTAGTTAGTCAATGTGTTTTCTGTCGACTACCCCTTAACCAAGTACACAGATTGATTGGTAAGTTGAACTCCTGTTTATCGTCTACATGAATTGGTTATTTGTCGATGGTATAAATAGAATTTCTATACGTCGTCTGCTTATCGAAAATATAACGAATTTGTTGTCTGTCGACTACTTTTCAACGAAATAATAAATTTGTTGTTTTATGATCGTCTACATGAATTGGTTATCCGTCGATGGTATAAATAGAATTTCTATACGTCGACTGCTTATTGAAAATATAACGAATTTGTTGTCTATCGACTACTTTTCAACAAAATAATGAATTTGTTGTTTTTCGATTGTCTGACCACTGAATACATGAATTCACTGTTTCATAATTGTGCCCACCAGACTCTAATGATAGTCAACAACATTTTGACAAGTCTTCAATATTTTTTAGGTGCATTACTATGCTCATTTTCTTTATTATAGTACCCCTATAACATAATTCAAATTTGTCATAAACACTTCATGCATACTACCATGCTATGCATCAATTAACATGTTCAAAATGACAATATAAATGTGTACAACACAAAGAATATGCAAACACCATGTACACGCATGAAATAACACATCATTAAGTATTTGAACACATAATAAATATGCTTATATTATGTAATTCACCGGCTAAATTTTGACCTTAGATTTTCCACCTATCCATAGACCTCACTGCTCTAAATCTCTTAGTAGTGGGTCACCCTTGAGCTGGGGCTATGACTCCACTAGGGCAAAGGCTCACCTAGAGCCAATTGCGATCATACATATACTGCCAAACAAGTACTAGGCTAGGTACCAACTCCAACAATTTTCCTAACTACAGTCCCACATCCTCCAACCTACACAACCTAAGGTTAATATGCCCCTTCTCTATCTTTGTAGTCCATCGCCTTGTGCCCCTACTCTTCTTGGGCTTCTAGCATAGACTAGTTAAAAAGTCTCAAAACACTGTAGCTCGGTGAGTTCCAATTGCCCTTAGGAATCTCCTAGGCACCCCTTAGGCCTCACATTGGAAAATTCTACCCAATCAATTCCCCCTTCAAGCTCCAACCTTACCCAAGGCGAGCAAGGAGAAATGGCCACAGAAATTCCACCTAGGAATTTAACATAGGTTTATTAGGTTATAGGCCAAGTAGCTATCCAAGCTCACTTAATGACCAATCCCAACACAAACCAACAAGCAATAAGGAAGCATGATAGTCTAATGGTGGTTGAATGATGGAACAAGATCTTGGCTACCATGGAAAACACATTTTAAGTACACATGAAGTCGTTTTCGCCAAATGTCTCTCAAAGAAATTAGCCCCACCACCTTGGAAGTCAATTAGACTATACCTCCATGCACTTTTAGACATAGGATAAAATACCAAGGTATGACTTAGGCTTATACCATGCCCTTTATGACTTCGGGTTATATTTGTAAAGTGACTATGGATATTTTATTATTTACTTGGCTTAGTAACCATGTCTTGGTTCCACTCCCTCAATTTTCTCTCTTGTAGAGTCCTAGCCCCTCCCATCTCTCATGTCTTTTTCGGTCGACAACAACGGTGTATTTTATAGCATGGGTGTGATTTCTATATTACATTGTTAGGCTCACTGGTGTTAATTGCATAGGCACTCTTGCCTCAAAAGATATAAACATTGGCCTACAGGCACCAAAACAAATATATACATGTGCACGTAAACCCAACGCAAACTGATTTATCAACCTAATAGAAATATATACAGATACAACATAAAGGTCATCGTAGGGGTGCTACATCAAAGCTTATTGGATTAGCACACTAAACTAGTTGAAATTAAAGTATCCAAGGTTGTTGGTATCTGTGATGCCATTCCCCAGTAATTGTTATGTGAATATCAATATATCTAGGTACTATTACAATAAAACATAGCACCCACAATGATACTTTTAAGCTATTTCATACATTTACGTATAAAGAAAAGTATTAAAGAATCCAAGATCTAAAGGAAAGTACCCTTCATAGTAAAGATTTTAGTATATTATCAAATCTGTTGTGACGAATTGTTCTAGTGGAATATCCATGACAATTTACAGATCATATTGGTATCATAACAATTTCCTTTGGGGTATTTTGTGGGAAGTTGCAGGGATACATAAATTAGTTTAAGAAGAAAGTCGTAGAACCCTAGCCATGGCAAATGAGTTTGTTCACAATAACCCCCAAGATCTAGCAGAAGAGAGATTTGCGAGGTTGGAAGCACAAGTTGCCAATATCAATCATGATATGAACCTCCTCGTGGTGGCTTTAGCAAGCAAAGATTGAACCATTTGGAGAGGCTAGAGGGTCTAACTCAAAGATCAGATTAGAGGGAAAATTAGGAGATAATGAAGACCCATAAAAGTAGTCAAGAAAAGAACACAAGAAAGGGTAGTTGAATTCTAGTGCCCTTAACCCTTCATAGTCACTATTCAGGATGGAAGCAAAAGTACCAAGGTGAGCTCAATGCGTTAGAATTGAATCATTAGTTGTAGCAATTAGAAGCTTATTTCAATGTACACCATATAGGTGAGGAACAAAAAATATCATTTGCCAGAATGAAGTTAGAGGGCCATGCGTTAACCTAGCAAGAATTCCATATGGAACCTCTAGGCTAGAGGGTGATCCACCCATAACTAGGTGGGAGGACTTCAAAACGCTCATTAAGTCCCAATTCTACTCCATTGGGTATGAAAAGTACCAATGGATTAGGTGTCACTATTTTAGGCACAAGCAAGGGCACAGTGTAGAGGAGTACACTACTACGTTTAGAAAGATGGTCGCCATGCGAATATGTTTCCCAAGAACCCAGATGTACTCTTCAAATATCTGGGGGGTCCACATAACCATCTATGAAAGGAAGTGATTCTTTCTAAGCCAAGGACAATGGACGAGGCATGCGTACATTCATAGTGTTTGGAAAGCATAAGCCACATGAAAGGCCGAAAAAGTAGTTCCAAGCAGAAAGATCACATAGAAGCTTCAAAGGAGGGGAGGTGTCACTATTTTAGGCACAAGAAATGGCATAGTGTAGAGGAGTACACCACTAAGTTCAGAAAGATCACCGTCATGTGAATATGTTTCCCAAGAACCCAGATGTACTCTTCAAATATCTAGGGGGTCCACATAACCATCTATGAAAGGAAGTGATTCTTTCTAAGCCAAGGACAATGGATGAGGCATGCGTACATGCATAGTGTTTGGAAAGCATAAGCCACATGAGAGGCCGACAAAGTGGTTCCAAGTAGAAAGATCACTTAGAAGCTTCAAAAGAGGGGAGGATGTTGAAAATGTAACTAGTGTTGATCTTCATAGTGTAATAGAATGTAATTTTTATCATTGACATATTTATTATATTCATTATTATTTTTTTGGTCAAAGCATGTTCTTCATGCTTATAGAGTCAAAAGAGTCAAAAAGAATTTATTGAGTCAAAAAAGAAAATGTATTCGAGTCAAGTCCTATTTGGACTTTTGTAAGAAAAGAAAAAGATTTTTATTTTGAGTCAAAGAGTCAACACAAGACCAAGTTGGCCCTCCTTGGACAAGTCTGTCTATGTGGCAACTATTTGACCGTCTTGAACAAGTATATTTTTGAGTCAACTTGACCTCTTGGATTCATTCACTCACTCATCACATCATCCATCAATTTCTGTGCCTAATCAAGAAGAAAGAGAGCCGAAGTCAAATGAGAGAGAAGAAAATCAAAGGAGAGATAAAATTCAGGGTTTTTGCCTTGTTTTGGCTCACACATGCGAAGATTCTATGGCAACTTTGAGGTAATTACAGTGCCAAAATTCGACCTCCACTGAAGGTCCAAAATTTTTTGTGTTTTGACCAAATTTCTGTGAGTTTGACCAACGTTGAATTTCATTGACTTTGACTTGTTGGAGGTGACTTGGAGGAGGGTTGACTTGGGATTCTTATGGCAGTTTTGGTCTTGGGTCTTGGATATCTCATTTTGATCTGATTCTATAAGAGAAGGATTGTTGGGTTCCCCCCTTTGTGGGGTTTTGCCCTGGCTTGGAGCCTAATTTTTGGTGTTCTTTGTCTCTTTGTGATCTTTATGTTTTGCACATTTGTATAATTACTTGATGAAGAAGATAATATAAGTAATAAGAAGCCAACAAATATTCACAAGTAATTATCAAGTTAAGAGAAATCAACCATTATCTTCAAGCACTTGGTTTCTCAATAGAGGAAGTGGAAGGGGGGGGATAAGAAGACAATAACCATTCCACATCAGTGTAAGGATCCTAGTAACCATTGTAACCATTGCAATATTAATGGTTACATTGAAGAAACGTGATGAAACCTACATTTAGAATTGATCCTAAAGTATCACAAGAAGGATATAAAGAAAAAGAATCTTCTAGCCACAAATTTGATCAATTAGGTTGAAAGTAGCTCCAATGTGGATGAGAAGATTTTTTTGCACATCAGTGAATAAGGAGGTGAATTGAGTAGCCTTCATCCCCAGGGAGAGAAGAAGATGACCAAACTCTTCCACATCAAGATCCAAGTCAAGAAGACCAAGATAAATGCTCTGTTTGACTTGCTCTGTTTGACTTTGATTCACAAACTAATCTCATCACAATGGATTTGGTCAACAAGTTTGGGTTGGAGGTTCATGATCATCCTAGCCCATATCCATTGGGATGGGTGGACAAGGATGCAACGATCAACATAGCGAGACAATGTAAGATTAGATTTGTTGTAAGTGTTGATTTTTTTGATGATGTGGAATTGGATGTAGTACCCCTTGATGTATGTGGAGTAGTGTTTAGAAGCCCTTACATGTTTATGAGGGATGCAATCTTCATGCAGAGAGCCAACCAATACCGCCTAATCAAGGATGGAAATTCTACATCATCAATGCACATAAAGGCAAGGCAAAAATCTCACTAGTAAGTGCCAACAAAGCCAAGAAATATAAAATGTGTTACTTTTCTTAAGGGAGAATCAACTAGGTGATGAATTAGTAAGAGTGAATCCTTGGAGGGGTGTACTAAAAAATAGAAACATCACTTGGAGGAGTTGCTACATGCATAGATGGGTGTTCCAAGAGCCTAAGGGGCTACCGTCTTAAGAGGAAGTGGAGCATAAGATACAATTATTACTTGATTTCCCATTCCCAAATATTGGGTTGTATAGACAGTTTGTTCTAGAAGTAATTGCAATAGTTGCTGGAGCATGGAGTGATTTATCCAAGCACCTCGCTTTGCGGGTCACCTATCATTATGGTACCTAGGAATGATGAGACTTGGATTATGTGTATTGATTACAAAGTGTTGAATTTACATTCAAGAATTGGTACCCTCTGCCCAAGATCGATGGTTTGTTAGACCAATTGCAACGTGCCAAGTACTTCAACCATCTAGATTTGAAATTAGGATACCACTAGGTTCGAGTCAAAGAAAAAGACATCTGGAAGATTTCCTTCTTGACAAGGCAAGGTTTGTATGAATGTTTGGTTATGTTGGTTGGTTTATGCAACACACTAACTACATTTATGAGACTAATGAATGATGTATTACACCCATATCTGGTTTCATTCTTTATAGTCTATTTGGATGATATACTGGTTTATAGTGCTACCTGGGAGGAGCACATCTCACATATTATGCAACTGTTTAGACTTTAGAGACTCTAAAGAATAACTAACTACTGGCTAGCCTCAAGAAATGTGAGTTTGCATAGCAACCTTTGGTGTATTTGGGGTATGTGATTGATGGAGGGGAGCTCAAGATAGATCTCACATGGAAGCCATCACGAAATGTCCAGTTCCTACAAATGTCATTGAAGTTAGGAGCTCTGTTGGGGTAACAAAGTACTTGCGGAAGTTCATAGCTTCATTTTTGTTGAAATTGTAACTAGGTTCGGTCTTCATAATGTATAGTTTGTCATTGATTATAACTTGTTAAGCATGTTCTTCATACTGGATTCAAAAGGATTTTATTTGAGAAAAATATTATAAGAAAGAATAATTGAATTGTCCCTCAAGTAGGCCAAGTCGGCCCTTCAAGAAGATAAGTCGACTTAGCTCAAGTGGCACCTTTTCACATGGACAGAAGGCTATATAATAGGCCTACTCACATTCCTTCATGGAGTATATCAAATCACTACATCTTTGAAGTTCTATATGAAGTAATCTGAAGTTCTTATCTCTCCTTCAAGCGAAGTTCTGGGTATGCATCCATCATACCTATACGAAGTTTTGGACAAATTTCTGTGGCAGCTTGAAGTTATACGAAGCTTTTGTGGTTGGAACAAAAGATAATTTTCAGAATCTTTTTGAGGACAAATCTGTAACTAACATTTGACATCTTGTAGATAGAATTAAAGAATACTTGCCTTGAATCTTGGAGGGTGGACTTAGCACTTGAAGGATGGCTATTTTTCTACTGTACTGGTCAGTTTGTCTATGACTTGGATCTCTCTCTTTGACAAAGATTCTATAAGGAAAGGATTGCTGGTTTTTCTCCTTGTGGGTTTTTCCCTAGCCACCGACCTAATTTCTGGCGTCTCGTCTTTTTGTGCATTGTGATTTCTACTGTCTTTATATGTGCATAATTGAATCTATAATTGCTTGATGACCTAATTGAATGAAGTTTATACTAAAAGGAAAACATATATAACTGTCACAGGTGATTATCATGATTAGAAATTCAACATTGCATTTGAATTTCAACAATTTTTAGTAATAGCTGCACCACCCCACAACATAACAACAAGCAATAAGAGTTTCTAGTGTGGGAAGAACCAACAAAATGCTTTCAATGAGCTAACAAGAAAGATCAATCAAGCACTAGTTCTCACATTACCAAACTTGCAGAGCCCTTCAAAGTAGAGACAGATGCAAGTGGGTATGTTATGGGAGTAGTCTTGATGCGAGGAGGAAGCCCTATTTACTGTCATTATAAAATATTCAGGTGGCAATTCTCAACTACCCTACCCATGACAAGGAACTCTACACTGTGGTTCAAGCTGTCAAGAAGGGAAGCACTCTCTGATGGGAAAGAAGATCATCATCCACATAGATCACTAGCCTCTATAGTATTTGTAGGCCTAGACTAAGCTACAACAAAACAAACATTTCAAGTAGATGGGGTTTTATAGCAGTTTCACCTAGTCATCAAGTACAAGAAGGGAAACACAAATAGGTTGGTAGACATGCTTTCAAGACCACCTACATCCGAGATTACAACTTTGGGAATTTTGATGCACATGGAGCCTTTTACCCATGATGCATATGGAGAGACACACACAAAAATATGAGGACTTGGAGGTGTTTTAGCAACTACAGGGCCAGATTCATGTAGAATATGGTGACAACAAGGTTAATTATCATCTCTAGAATGGGTTATGTCAGGAAATTTATTTACATAAATTGTGTAACATTTATTATCAACCCGGAGTTTGTAAACTCAATGTATGTGCAAAATTAGATTTGTAATATGATCTACCTTTCTAGAACTATCTATTTGCATAAACATAAATTCTATCCTAATGCCAATTTGAAATGAAATCTAATCTTCAAATCGAGTTTTATTGTAGCTTCAATGGTAGCAATGTAAGTCATAGGGTTTTATCTAACTATGTGGTTAGATGTCTCTTGTGACAATACTCTCTTCACTACTTCAACCAATAATTAGAAGAATCTACGCAAGTAATCATAAGCCATGCATAACAAAATCATAATTTAAAAGAATGCATTCAATTCAAATTCTAGACTAAGTAAAATATGAAATGTATAAGAGAAAAGTTCAAAGAAAATGATAAAACAAAAACAAGCTTAATCAATCCTAGCAATATTAATGTACTTGTCATCAATTATGCTATTAGGTATGGATTGTTACAAAGTCAGAAAGGCAGAAAGATTTTCTTATTCTTGATAATTACTTGTGATGTTCTTGATTTGTTATTACGATTATTTATATCTTCTTTCTTTTAGTTCATCAAGCAATTACCAAAGCGAAAGCACATAAAACAATGGACACCAGATGTAGGCACTATGCTAGGGCAAAACCCCCCTCAAGGGGAAAACCCAATCAAAATTCTCTTCCTTTCAATAGTATTCTTTAAGACTCTTCACCCTAGACAAAGACCAAACCTTCCCTCCACACCAAGTCAGCCTCCCAGATCTTCGACCTCTCTTCCAACAACTTCGACTATGTAGCAGCTTTCAGCATCAGGCAGCTTCTAGCATCAACAAAACTTGGAAGACTTCGATCTAGGGCATGAAATAGAGAGAGAGAGAGCACCAAAATTTGTTTTTTTTCTTCTCCTTAGACTCCACCCAACTTGCACTTCCTTTGGCTTCCCGGCTTCGTACTTTGCACTTCCTATCTTCCTTGGAGATATCGAGCTTGCTTGAGATGAAGTGCTCCAAATGAACTCGACTAGCTTCTATTTATCTGCTTCAAGGGAGGTCGAATTGATGTCCTTAGGCCGACTTGATCTCTTCTAGGCCGACTTGATGTGGAGGATACATAAATTACATTTGACTCAATACTTAACCTTTTTACATGATTCAAAAGCCCAAGAAGGGTCTCTTTAAAAGTACAATGACTCTATTGACTTAGAATCAATCCTAGAAGTCCTGAATGGGGACTTTGACCCAAGCATGAAACCCATGCTTTAATAAGTCACAATAATAATAATAAAAATTCTTTTCTTTATTCTTTTAACAAGTACATTACAAGATGACTCAAATATATTTAATGAAGACCGAACCTAGTTACATTTTCCAACACGGATCCCACTATTACCAGGTTATCCCCTTGCATCATTTTCCATGAACTATTGCTCATGTTGTTAGCAAGTTTTGATAGAAGGAAACACACCAAACTTGCATCAATGTAAAAACTATGGAGTGAGATTGCATAAGACCACCATGTTCTATTTGAAATGAGCTTAATTCTCCCAAGAACAAGATAACAAACTACTTTATAACATCATAAATTAAATGAAAACATACTATATCTAAAACTAGAGAAAACAACAATATGTGTGAAAGGAAATATCAAGAAATTTATTCTATTCCATCATAAATTGGACATATGCTCCAAGAGTCCTCCCTTTGGAATGGAGTGGGCACTCTTATTTATACAAAAATTAAGATAACCAACAATAAATCCAGATCCACATATCTGTTGTGCGATTACAACCGTTTACTAATAATTAAGAAGTAATATGTCTAAAACTCTTTCCACAAAGCTCTCTAAAATATTTGATAGTAAATTTTCCATGATTCTTCTCCATCCAAGGTATATGAGTGATCCTCCCAAATCCTCATCAAATCTTCAAGGGTTGAAGAGGAAATTCGAATTTGGATCTTAATGGTCAAATTTTGCATCGTTGGAATCTCCAAGTATACCTATAACCATTACCAAACTCACCCAACTTCAAAGATAAATGAAAACATGTTATTTTTCTAATATTTAATCATAAACCTATTTAAAAATACTAAAGTAAATGCATGGGAAATATTGAGCTTAATCCCACATATAAGTATAAAAATGTTGTAAAACAAGGTTATGGAAGTGTAGAAAATGATAAAAGTCAAGGGAAATGTTATAAAAAATGGTAAAAAGGTTGTGAAAATATTGCCATTTTCATGATTCAATAGGTTACTCTACAAGTTGGACAAGCTCTATGTTCCTAAATTGGAAGATTGTAGCTTATTAGAGAGGCTCACACCTCCAAGGTTGCAAGACATTTTGGTGTTGGTGAGACAGTTGCCAACTTACAAAGGTATGTGTATTGGCCTATAATGCAAGATGATGTAGCACAATATATTAGAGGATGTATGCTTTGTTGTACTAGCAAGCCCAATAACAAGAAGCAAGTTCTATACCATCCCTTACGTGTACCTTCTCAACCTTGGGAAACCATTTCATGGATTTTGTATAAGGTTTACCAATCAATAGGAAGGGACATGACTATTTATTTGTGGTAGTTGATAGGTTCAACAAGATGTGCATTTGCATGCCCTGCAAAAAGACCATCAAAGGACTAGTAGTAGTAAACATGTTCTTTGAACAAGTCTGGGTGCACTTTCAGATACCAAGGAGCATCGTCAAATATACCAGATTTCTCAGTGCATTTTGGGCTACATTGTGGGAGAAAATGGACACTAAGTTGAAGATATCTACATCATGCCATCCATAGACAGATGGGTAGACACAAGTAGTCAACAATACTTTGGTTGAATTTTTGAGGGGTTACAATTAGAAGCATCTGAAGACTTGGGATGAAAATTTGATCTCTATACAACATTCTTATATAGAACAATCCACACTTCTACTAGTAAGTCACTTTTTGAAACATGCTTTGGATATTTTTCATCTTCACTCTTGGATGTTTTATATGGTTAACGAGGAGTAAGGGAGGACCTCATAGGAGATGCATTGAGAGCAGAGAAAATTGTTGAGAAAATTAGGTCGATCCATTTGCAAGTAGAGAAAATGTTGAAGAAATCACAAGAGAAATACAAGGTCAAACATGATCAACACAGAACAGATGAAATGTTCAGAGTGTGAGACAAAGTTTGGTTACAATTGAACAAGGAAAGAGTACAGGGTCCTGTTAAGGAGATCAAGGCTCTGTATTATGGTCCTTTTGAGATATTGGAAAATGACAAATTCAATCTACCCCCATATATGCACATTTACTCAGCAATGAATGTGGAGAATCTCAAACTGTGAGTCTTCCATCTTGGATTAGGAAGAGGAGCAGGTTTTGCCTTCTACAACAGACTTAGCACTAGATGCTCAAGCAAAGTTGGCAGAGGACATAGGTTTGTAGAAGAGGTCCAAAACTACAACACAGGGGCAACATGACCTTTGGCAGTTTGGGTTCAAAAGACAACTTCTGGGCAAAGCACTAGATGCTCAAGCAAAGTTGGCAGAGGACATAGGTTTGTAGAAGAGGTCCAAAACTACAACACAGGGGCAACATGACCTTTGGCAGTTTGGGTTCAAAAGACAACTTCTGGGCAAAGCAAAGTTGTATTCCAGGGAGAAGGTAGAGGAAAAATTTCCTCACCTCATTTAGTAAATCTTTTGGTGACCAAAAGTCTCCCTAAACAGAGAGTTATGATCTGGATTGAATTATTATATTATTTGTCATCTGCCTCAATGCTTCCAAATTGGAAAAAATTGAAGGAATTGATTTGTAGGGTTCAAAGGACAACTTCTAGGCAAAGCAAAGTATTATTCCAGGGAGAAGGTAGAGGAAAAATTTCCTCACCTCATTTTGTAAATCTTTTGGTGACCAAAAGCCTCCCTAAACAGAGAGTTATGATTTGGATTGGATCATTATATTATTTGTCATCTATCTCGATGCTTCCAAGTTGGGAAAAATTGGAGGAATCAATTTGTAGGTCCCTGTTAAGAAAATTGTGGTTTGAAACATTTTGGAGCAATTTTGAGGCATCAAATGACATTTTTGGGAGTCAAAACTCTCTTGGCTTTAGAGAAAACCTGTTGATGTTGATCTACATTCAGAGCGCTTTGCAACCGTGTTGGCCACCATGCTACAAGAGGATGCCACATCAACCCTTATTACTTAGTCATGTGGGGTTAGACACATGTGGAATTTCAGGAAGGTTCTAGAATGTCCAAAACTGTAACTCTAATTGAGGGTTGAGGAAGTCGAAAACCTCCACCCAAATTATCATAAGACAGCGTTAAATATCAGATTACTAGGAGGAGAAGGGGTTCCATTATATGTCATTGTATTTGTTCCATAGTTGAGCAGAGCATCTAGCAGTGGGAAGCCAGAGAGTAGAACAGGGGCGTAATATTCTGTAGCAGCTGTGTAGGCCATAAGTCTTCAGTAACTCCATTGAGAGTACCTCTTTCTTTGTACTTACCTATTTCCATACTAGAGAAAAGAGAATAGAGTGGTCTTGCCTTCTAGTTGTGTTTTCCCCTGTATGGATTTCCTAGGGTAAATCTTGTGTTTGTTTGTGGAGGGTGCGTGTGTATTCTTTTATTTTCTATTTTTCACATTTCAGCTATTTCATACATCTAAGCATAAAACTAGTAATTAAAGAATCTGAGATTTAAAGGAAATTAACCTTCATAGTAATGATTTTAGTATTTTATCAAATCTGTTATGACGAAAATATTCTAGTGGAATATCCACGACAGTTAATAGATTACATGGAAAATGTGAAAGGATGAAATATGTCAAATGAGAGGTTAGTTATGAAGGAAAATGTATATGAAAATGGCTGAAAAGAATCTTGCACCCTTTGGGAGTGGGTAAATAATGGAATATAGGCATAATATGAATTATTTCTAGGTAAATTGATAGTGTGATGAAATAATGGATGGTACCTAGGTAAAATGACAGAGTAATAACAAAAGGGGGGTACCACTAGGAAAGTACCCCACCAAGCTGGAAGACACGACTACTAGGAATAATACTTGAACCCATCATGCAATGACCAAGTGTGAGGCAATGATTAGAACATTATGAGCACAAGAGAAAGATAATATGAGAATTCTCCACCAATAATCAACCATGGAGTAGCACCTGTAAGACGACGAAGATACGTGATATGCCATTGAAACAACCTCCGCCAAAGGTACAAACATGACCAATCAATCTGATAAAGCTGAAATGAATAAATAGCATGACATAATACTGCCGAGTCATCCTGTAAGAATGTCACCTTCCCCCTTGGTTGGCCAAGGGTCAGGTAAGCTACAAGGGTAGTGCCAGAATAACATATACAGTATGATAATACCCCCTAGTTGTGTAACTGGTAAATAGGAAGTCCATTAGCATCATCCTGCAAGGTGTCATGAAACGGTCCTTGGAGATCTCATCCAATACATTGTGTAACAGATACTAATGCATGATAGATAAGATAAGATAATAATATTTATGTCCAACTAATGACCACAAAGTAGGTCAAAGGGACTGTTGAGTACAATGATGTCCATAAAATGCGGGAGAACCAAATGGTCTCCTATAAAAAATACAATGCATGAATATAAAAGGTACAATGCAGGAACATAAAAGATACAATGTATGGAATGCCTTGACGGAGAAGATCCAGGGGCTAATGGGTCTGAGGATCAGACCCATCTCTCCTAACATCCGAGGCTGACTGAAGAACACTGAAAAAAATTCCACAAAGTTTGCTGGCCTGATGAAGGGCCAGTGGGAGGTGCGGACTGTCCACTAACTTGTTGTCTGGGGGAGTTTGCGCACTGCTGAGGTCTGGAGGACCTAGTCCGTCTCCCAGGGACAGATCTGAGACGGTTTTGCTGCTGATAGAAAGAAACTGCGCATGCTGACCAAAAAATGTTCATGCTTCCCTGTTTTCGTTCTTCATTATCCTCTTGTCATCTTTTTTTTTTTAATCCAGAACTAAAAATCTTTATTTATATAAAGGCTATAGCTAATGCTACAACCGAGTACATGGGGCTGCTTCAAGATGTTTAGAGCTGATCACAAGATAGCTATTTCTGCCTACATAGCGAGTTTTACATGCAAGACATTCCGGATTTCCCATGCAAGACATTCCGGATTTCCCATGCAAGACATTCCAGGTTTGCTTCCTAGCCTGAGACGAGGAATTTATAAAGGCTGTAGCTAATGCTACAACAGAGTACATGGGCCTGCTTCAACATATTTAGAGCTGATCACAAAATAGCTCTCTGCCTACATAGCAAGTTTTACTACATTTCGCATGCAAGACATTCCAGATTTGCTTCCTAGCCTGAGACACGGAATTTCTAATCCTAACATCAGTGTAGGGAGAGTAGTGCTTCTTGACTTCCATAGAATCCTTGAGTTTTTGCATGGTTTCCTCTTCTTGAGCATCATCCTGAATGGAGTTCACAGGGGTTTTGTTATTCGAGGCTATTGAGAAAGCATCTTTGTGCATGTTGATCACTAGATTTCTAAGCATGTTACACTTTGCCTCAAGATCACCGTCCTCTACTTGATCAGCTCGCAGTTTCATTAGGGAAGCATGCTGAGTAACACAGGTTCATTTTCATGAACTTTTGTGGTGACTGAAAACAGTGAGGTCCTATTACAGTGGATAAAGTCCTCTTGCATCCTCAAAACGTTTTTAATGGCCATCATATCCCTGTGTTCCATTGTTGCACCCACAATACTAGAGTGAAAAGTCCAACGAACAAGGCAACAAATACCAGAACTGAGCCAGAGATAATTACTTACACTCAAAATATAAGGCCTGAACGAGGACAGAGCCACAAAACCCGTCCATTGTAAAAATTGCTGGCTAAGTGAAGGCCTTGAACCAAAGTTTCTTGCCAATCCAGTTAAAGCCTTTGACAGAGTCCAATTCAGACAGGAAGTGCTCTGTATAACAACCTAGAGACAGACCAACTATCCAAATAACCATAACAGTCACCAGACTGAAACCACAGCCAGACCATTACTGAGGGGAAAATTGAATCCAAGCCTACTTTAAGCCTTCGTCAAAGAACCCAATTTTGAAGAGTCATTGCACTGCGCACCATCCAATAGCTAGCTGGAATAAGTTATCCAAAAGACTCTGCTAGTTAGTAAACAGAAATCATAATCAGGTTGCTGCTGAGAGGAAAACCAAGGCCAGGCCAACATTAATCCCTTGGGAAAGAGCCCAATTTAGAGAGGACACAGCTTTTGCAACAGCCCAGAACAGGACCAAAGAATCCAAGGGACCACGAGGATTGCAAAAATGAATCCATACCCAGAATAAACAGGCCGTCCTCCTACTAGATAAGATGAACAATCTGGAATCCCAAGCAAACCGCTGAAAACAAAGCATGAAAATCACCAGAATATTATTGGTCCCAAGGTGATGGCCAAGCTAGTAGCTATTCCTGATTCCCTTGTGTAGCAATATCCACCACACTTGTGGACATCTATTCTACAGCATTCAATATTCCAGAGCAGATTGAGCATTCACATATGAGACAGTGTGGGAGCTTTCATTCGTGCTCTTGTTTCAAAACAGTGGAGATTGATTACCATATTTACTTGAGGTGAAGTCCTGGCCGCAATTAATTTCTTGTCAACCATATTAACTGATCATTTATGGGATGTTCCATATATCTCGCTCCTCCCTTCCCCCAATTCCTCCCTTTCCCAATTTGCCCATGGTTAGTTCTGTGGCTCTTTTGGCCAATTTATCAGCCTCTTTGTTGAATTCTCATTTGGCAGGATAAAATGAAATGGTGCTAATTGTTATTGCCTCTTTGGTTGCTTGTCCTATGACTTTGGTCAGCCTACTTTCCAGCAGATAAGACTTTCCCGACATTACATTAATGACCAACATAGAGTTTTCCACTACAATTAACAAGGTGACCTGTTAACTCTTTCGCTAAGACCAAACCTATTAGAACTCTTTGGCTAAGATCAGACCTCTTAGAAGAGCATAGGATTCTTTCCCATTGTTTGACAGTGCTACTAGGCCCCATGTATAGGTTACTACCTGTGTTTCCCTTGGATTTAAAAGTATTCCCCATGCTCCTGCCACCCATATTATCCTCTTGTCATCTCCATTTACTCAAATTTTTTAAATTGGGATGGGGCATCTGTTTGGCCATTTTTCTTAGGATTGAGAAGAATATGTATTAAATTACAAATCCTTTGTAGTCTATGCTGGCTACCTTCAGGTGTTCAAAGTCCCACAACTCCCTATGCAGGTACCTTGAAGCAGTGAAGAAAAACTAAGAATACAAATTCAATGTGTGTCACAATGTTGCACGTAGAAGTTTTACACACCTTGCAATTTTTAGAAGGCCACCCAACTGACATTATGGATAAATGTGTACTGTATGTGTGAATTAATGCTAAATTATGGCTATTCTTTACCCACAGATTGACTCCATTAAATGAGGGCAAGTGATCAATGATTCCAACCATAGTTTTAAAAACCAGAACCAGTGACTGGACCGGTCCACCTAATAAACTGGGTTTCAAACTGGAACCGGTCAAACCAGGACTAGTCAGATCTCAATGAACCGGTTTTTAAACAAATACATCAAATAATTAATTTTTAATGAAAAAAACTATTTTTAAGAATTAAAACCATGATTCCAAGCCAATAGAGACAAAATATGCAAATTTTGTTCATCTATATACCATGTAAAGGTGAATATATCAAAATGTCACTGAGTGCAATACATATCATCGACAAAATACATAAGCAATGAGGCTCTAAATGGCTTCTAGAGTCTGAAAACGACGCTCTAAGCTATGGGGCCACTGACCTACTACAAGTCTACATATCAGTGATCAACAACATGATCACTCCTCATCATGATCAAACTCATCACCACTACTAGACAAGGGATCGTTATCATGAGCTACATAAATAATATGACTCAGAGTTTGAGGACTCCTAAAACTCCTCTACAACTTTATTAGTAGTAGTAGCAGCAAAAATAGACATCAAAATTACAAATCAGTGATCAACATGGTCACTCATGATACTCATCATTGATTCAGTGCTACTAGAAATGGGATCATCAACAAGAGTTACATAAACATCATCTAGCTCAAAGTCTTCAGACTTGGATTACTCGACCTTTTAAGTTATAACATGATAGAAATTGAAAAAAATTAACATGCCTAACCAATGATTTTGGTTTGAGTGAAGGTTTCATCTCCTCAACCTTATAATGTGGTAGAAAAAGATTAGCATGCCTAACCAATTGTTTTCCTTTGAGTGAAGGGTACATTCTTGTTAAGGCCATGGTATAGGAGTTCAACAATCAATACCACCAACATCAACAAAGTTCAACAAACAATGGCACCAACATCAAAGTTCTTAAAGGACTTTATGCTCTTGATCAAGTGCCAATTTCATACCCTCACACATTATAGAATCAAATGGAAACATTGCAAACCCTCAAACCTTGAAATCCTGAAAACCATCAAGTCTGCTGAATTTTGAGTAAAATCTAAAATTCTAGGTTCTTCATATGAAATCCAATGAGGTTGAAACCACTCTCAAACGCCCTGAGACATTTCATGGTAATGTTAAAAATTTAAGTAAAATGATTCCTTTTACTTTAAGAATTTAACATTACCATTAATTGCGAACATGCTAGGGTTGAGATGTGTCAAGCAAATGAGAGGGTAGGCATGCTTTTCTTGGAGGGGCTATGTTTGGAGAAAAACAATCCTAAATTTCCCTCAAAACAGCTCCAAAACTCACAAAATTCAAAAATTGCATTCTGTGGGGTCCATAGCTGGCCTGGCAATGAACCGGCTGGTTCCGTCCTAAACCGGCTGGTTAGGGCTGGTTTTTGTGAATTTTGGGCGAAATAGACCCTTCAACCGGGTTTTTGTCCGGTTTGACCCTGTCGCCCAATGGACCGGCTGTTTTGACTGGTTTCCGGTTCAAGCCAGCCGGTTTTTAAAATTATGATTCCAATTTTATAGGCTACTTGTATTGTAATCAGAAGCATGTAAAAGAAACAGTTCTGTTCATGGGAAAAGCAGAATTAGCAAGGGGCACGGTAGTGAGGCTAATGAATGTACCTTAAAATGTAAATTTCCAACCAATTGTCTTCGGTCAAGATAAGTTTCCAAGACATATATAAAATAAGCAAAGAGAAAACAGTGTTTGCATTCCTAAACTATAGGAGAGGCAGGGAAAACAAGAACTTTGCATTCCCCATTTCCCTGGATCAAACTCTTCACAGTGATTTCTTCTCGAGGAGACACACAACAGCTCTGTTGTAGAGGTTTCTATCCCAAGTTGGTGAGCATAATCACAGAAGGGGAATGTACCTTCAGATGGGCAGATCCACACTGTTAAAAAATGATTGCCACTTTCCCCATTGGAACAGCTGAGGCTGTGGTTGTTTTTAAATTGCATTCAGAAACTTTGATGCTATTTTTAACGTGTTTCCCTCATTTGTGAACATGTTACCTACAGAAAACAAACAATTATTTTGCTCCAAGCACATTTCTCCATCATATGTTGTGTTATAAACTGGACACTCAATATAATTTGATTACACATTTCATTCATGGGAGAAAATGAGCTGTCTTCAATCTGAATTCAAATGGACATTGTATTCTTACAATTTTTACAAACAAATTTCAAAAACCTTTTGAACAGGTCTTTTGTGTGAGGGAAGCCTATAAAGGAATGTTGTGGGTGATGATGTCCTTCGATGGGGTCTCAATGAAATCGTCTTTCCTGTAGTCATGGTGTATTGATTAGCCTCTACTAAAAGCTTAATGAGCTCCGTCCACATCTTGTTCCTTTAAAACTATGAATCAATCCATTTGCAATCAAGATATTATTCCAACATTCCAACATGTAATGGCATCATCAAGTGAAAAATAAATAATGCAATGGAACCCAAAATCTGAACAAATTCTGTTTTTAAGAAAAATCAACCTCTGTAGTAAAACAAGTTCTTCTGCAAAAACATTTCCTTTTGTCAGAGGCCATTACATTTGAAGGAAATTTAGGTAAATAGTAAAAGCATGACAGTCAAAGACTTATCAATTCGACCTATCTGGGAGGTTGAAACTGTGTGCTGGTATTTAATCTGGAGGTTGGTGTTGCTAGCATGTTTGTCTTTTGATTTATTATTTAAAATAAGTCTTATCTATACCTAGCCTTGTAATGAATATACTGGCATAACTTTTGAAACATGACTAATATGTTTATGTTTCTTGCTACTGTATTGAATACTGCCGAGTTTTAATGTTGATCAACTCCCTGTAATTGCAGGCATGGTTCAGGGAGCTTCCAAGGGGGGTGTTAGACTCACTTACTCCTGAACAAGTAATGCAATGCAATACTGAAGATCAGTGTCTTGAACTGGTCAGGGGTCTACCTCCCACTCAAGCAGCTCTCTTGGACTGGGCCATCAATCTAATGGCAGATGTTGTACAAGAAGAGCAATACAACAAGATGAATTCACGGAACATTGCAATGGTCTTTGCACCCAACATGACCCAGGTAATGTTTGCATGCTACAGTCATGCAATTAATGCTTTGCTGGATCAGTGATCTAGGTTCTAAGAATGCAAAATGTTTATGATAAATATATGAAAAGTAATGCAATTTGGTTTGCATGTCTTCCTACAGATGGCTGACCCTTTAACAGCTCTGATGTATGCTGTACAAGTAATGAATTTTCTGAAGACTTTAATTATGCAAACTTTAAGAGATCGACAAGTGGCAGCATTAGATCCTAGACCAGACTCTTCTTGTAGAGATCCGTATGATGAAAATGATCATGATAATGCACCACTAGGGTTAAGGGCAAAACACGAACAAGGGCATAACATAGAAGATGATGAAAATGCATGTGGCAGTGTTGAGTCTCCTTTGGATGGCTATTCACATAGCACTGAGGATGAATCAGTTAATGATGTAGAGGAGAGCTTTTTGACTTTTGGTGAGAAAGATATCTCTGATGCAGATGGAATTCCCATTGACGGTAAAGTAGATGACTTCAGTCCAAGGGACAGTCTTAGTAACAAACTAAGGAAGACTAGAGGAATAGAGGGATTTAATGTATCTGATGTTTTTGGCATTAAAAAAGGTGCTATGATGTATAATTCAGAAAATGACCATGAGGGGGCAAGCACAAGTGAAGGTGATTCTGTTGTTATCAATGAGATTACAAGTGATTCATTTTGGAGGAACAATGCAGATACTGCCAAGGGAGCTGGGAAACAGTGTACTCAGTGCATGGTTCAAGTGATGCAGCCAACAGAGAAATCAAAAGGCAGGAGTGTCATAAACCAAATCAATCAGCAGATTGAACGAGCAGAAGCTTGGCGATGAATATGTACTTACATTGGTTTCATTTTTTTACAAACCTTATATGTTGTGTGATGAATTTGCTGTTTCTCATGGGAGGAGTCTTGGTATTTGACAGTTTTGAACAATTTGTGCTCAGTGTGTGGTTAATGGGCAGTGGTCTTGAATTCTTCTTTCTCAAGTAGACCAGTGCACAGCCAAGTCTTCCCATTGTTTCCTAATAACTATGTAACCTTTTGTAAATTATTTGATTATACCACACTTTGGTCCAATCGTAGCACATGATGGATGGCAATGTGTTAGGCTATTCCTTTTGATGCTTGTGTTCGTAGATTTCTTCTAGATTGGTTTGAAATGCATAATGATAATATACTATTCCTTTCTGTTTCTTCTTTATAAATAAGATTTGATCAAGGTCCTTAGTGTTGCTTTTCTTTCCATTGTTATTGTTTATCATCTTGGTCTGCAATATTCTGCATCGTTTTAAATCTCAAAATTATATGGCACGAGATCTGGTAGAAGATGAATAATTTTGAAACCGTTTGAAATGCAGAGCTATTTGTAATAATATTTATTTTCATGTGATTGCAGATCTAGCTTAGAGAGCATGTACTTAGTTTTGTATGGTAGGCAATGGTTGCCATTCCTTTTAGCACTAGTGTTTCAAATTGATTTGTTAATTTTATGGCCTTTATCTAGTGCTACAGTTTGGTTTTGTTTAAACTTGATCAGTTATTGGATGATTGGTAATTGGGGTTAGGGTTTGTTGAGTTATAAGATACTTGGTGAAATGGGTCAGGATTTGCAAGGGAAATATCCAAAAGAACCCAGAACAGTTATGGATCTTTAAAAAAGTCTATTAATCTGTGCATTCAGTTACTGGTCATCATTTGATAAAATCCAGTGTGTAAAAAGAAAAAAAACACATTTTCATTATAGAGTTTTTTTTTTGGTTTCTCTGTTTTTGGTTGTTTTTGTTTTGTTTTGTTTATCACTCGTCTTTTGCATTTTTTATTTGGTTCCGGAAGTGTTTTCTTTGATGTTTTATCATGAATCAAATCCACTATTATACTTTGCAAATGATTTTAACACGTTAAAGTGGAATTCATGTGAAGTGTGAGATATTTATAGGTGTTTGAAAGTTCCCTTATTACATACACTAATAAACATATTTCTTTCCTCCCCTTGACATATCTGGAACCACGTTGCCATTACCTTCAGGAAAATGAAAATAGAATCCCCTAATTTGTAAATCACCCTCCTATTGGAAGTTGAAATTATACCCTAACATTGGAGCCATGAACTGCCATGAACTCAGTTGTGCAAGGATTCATTTTGGGCATCTCTAAGTCTCTTTCCAAAGGAGGCACCTAAAAAGGTGACTTAGAAGAAATACTAATGCCTCCCATCACCGTTAATACCCTCTTCATCACTCAAATATCATCATATTCCTCTAAACTTTGGAGTTATTTGTTTTATTTCATCCTCAATAAATGTGATTTTAACCTTTTGAACATGCTTTATACATTAAGTATTCATCACTTTTTAAGAAATTTTCCTTTGCTCACAAATCATGAAATTCACTATTTGTCATATATGCCAAATTTGTAATTCTCAACTCATCAAATTCTTGAATGTCAAACCTGAGACATTTTTTTACGTGCCAAACAATGTTTGCCAAGGTTTTAAGAAACATCATTGTGTTTTTTTTTAATATTTCTAACAGAATTGCTTTTGCTTCATTAAGCTTTAGGGACAAGACTCTTTGTTGACACCTAATCATATGGAGTGGGTGAACAATTGTTAATAGTGTAAATAATTAATACGAGAAAATGAAATGTCATCGGGAGATGAAACTCAACAGTGACTTCCTCATGTATATAACTATGCACATCCCAAATGCATAAACATAATTTCATTTGAGGAGTTACCTTCTGGCCTGACATGGTATCAGAGCCAATTCCATTTTTGGCATTGCAATATGCCATTGTAACTCTCTTCTGCCATTTTTCAAAAATTTGTCCTCCATTTCCTGCAGTTTGCCATATTCTTCATTCCTATGCTCTCTGCCCTCTTCGTGATAATCTGGTGTAACACTCATTCATGCACAAGTCCCAAGACTCATCCTCAGCTTGCGACCTGCTCCTAGTCAACGTCTCCATTCCTGATTTCTTAACGCTGAAGCGTGGTTTTGGTCGACAACATCGACAATCATGACAAGCTGGACTTGTGTTAACTTTTTATGTAAAGGCGCTTGCATTATGTTTTTCTTCAAATTTGATGAAACTCTTTCATGAGCGAGAACTTCTGTCTCATCATCAAGCTTCTTGGTGTTCAAGGTGGTGCTGCTCGAGGTTGCTTTGTTTGATCTTGCATTAAAATTTATTGATAGTTTCAATGGGGCCTCCTGTTTGACGGGAACATTGACAACCTTCTCGTCCTTCTTGGTTGTAGTGTTAGGAGCCTTCTCCCTGATGACAACCGGTTCCCAATCTTGACTAATCGGTCCTATTCCAGCCTCTCTTCACTATATTGTTCATACCTTCGGCCTCTCCAGTGCGCAGACCTCCGGGCCTCTCTGGTTGCTCATTCCACGCTGCCCCTCCTCCTATATAATACGCTGTGGTAAACGCTCCAATACGCTGCAGTTGCTCCATACGTTGTACGCTGGTCCCTCCAGTATGTTGCTCCCTCCATACGCTGTACGCTGCTCCCATATATGTTGTACGCTGCTCCTCAGATATCCATTCGCTGCCCCTGTTATAAAAATTCGCAGTGTCGCCCCTCCATACAAATGCGCCGACCCTCCTCCAGATACACCCTCCGCTAGATATATCACCTCCCCCACAAAATACCTGTCTATATATCAAAGTGATTTTTTTTCCAGTTTTACACTAGAATTGCATTTTTTTTAATACTAGAGGTGATTTTTTTTCATTGGCAGCAGAAGTATATTTTTTATAGTACACATATTTTTAAAATGCATTCATTGATATCTATTGTGGGAGTGGTTCTCACTGGCAAGGAGAACATCCAGAATCATAGCAAAAAATCAAACACTCTCATTTTTAATGAGCTGTGGAAAGGGGTGTGTGTTGGAGACAGAGACAAAGAACTATAACAACCTACCTCAGACAAGGAATTCACCATTTGAGAAAATAAGAACAGCAAAGCTTATGCCTTGATTGCATCATCAATAAATGAAGAGGCGAGTCACCATATTTCACCATTTTCAAATGCTTTCGAAGCCTTACAAAAACTGAAGGAACTTTATGACTCACTCTGCACTTGAAGTTTTTCAACTCATGATTAAATTGTTCAGCCTTGAATTACAAAATGACGATCCTCTTGCTTTTGCATCAGAAGTAAAATCTATTATGCATGATATCAAAGTCACTAATGTTGAACTGGACATTCCTCTGATAGCTTTTGTCAAAGCATTTTATCCCACTTACTCAAATTATCTTGAGTCATTGCAAGCAAATGGAACCCTTAAAGAAATTACCTTTGACTCCCTTGTGAAAAAATTTGTTGAAAGAGAGAAAGCTTTTGGGAAGAAAACAACTCCTCAGTCTTCTGAAGACACTGTGTGTCTTGCACATAGAGAGAAGAATCTTGCTCAAGATTCTTCCAAAAGAAGAGGTGGTTGAAGAGGAAGAGGAAGAAGAAATTTCAGATGTAGGGGGGGCAGAGACTCTCAAGGAGAAGAGTCAGATTTGCATTGCATACATTGTAATAAAGATGGATCACATGATGCATCCACATGCAAGTTGCGTTGGGACGGAATTGAGCAGGAAAGGTAAAACTAATGATAAAAAGAAAGGTAAAGCACCTGAATCCGCTCACTATGTTGTGGCACATTGTAATATTGGAGTAAATGAAGACTTATTTAATGCTTCACTTGCTTCTTGGAAAAATGATTGGTTGCTTAATTCAGGAGCAACTTGCCACATGACTTTTAGAAGAGATTTTTTTGAAGAATTCACTGACAATGTTGATGGACTTTGCAGACAAATCAAAACTCAAGCCATCAGGGCTTGGCACAATCAGGCTTAAATTGCCCAGTCTTCCAGAGTTTCTTCTGCATCATGTTTTATATCTCCCACAACTGAGGAGAAACTTGTTGTCCTTGGTCCACATCCGCCAGCAAGGACACTCCTTTCATATGTTTGGTGGCAAGGTTGAGGTGAGAACGCATCAGATCACTCACTTGTCATGACGGGGATAGAAGAAGAAAGGTTTCTCACGCTGCAAGGTACCTCTGCGCGTGCACCAAATTTCTCATAAAATTCTCATTATGAAGAAGGTACATTTCCATCAAATTTATTATGGCATGCTAGATTTGGACACTTGAACTATCATAACCCCCTCTTGTTGAAGAAAAATGGTGTCACTGATTTGCCTACAATTCCTAGGAAACTTAAGCAATGTGATGCTTACATTTTAGGAAAGCATACCAAACAGTGTTTTCATGATTCACATTCCAGAGCACATAGAAAACTTGAACTCATTCATTCAGATTTATGTGGTCCAATGCCCGTTCCTTCTACAAATGGAAATAAATATATGATGACATTTATTGATGACTGCACCAGAATGTGTTAGGTTTATTTATTGAAAAACAAATCCGATGCTTTTCAAACATTCAAGAACTTTCATACATGGATTGAAAATGATGCACAATCTCATATTGGCTCTATTCGCATTGATAATGGAAAATAATACACTTCAAATAAATTTGAAAACTATCTTCCCCAACATGGGATCAAACATCAAACAACTGTGCCTTATAATCCCCAACAGAACGGAGTAGCTGAAAGAATGAATAGGACAATCTTAAATATGGTGCACTCCATGATGTTTTTCAAGAATGTAAAATTGATGTTTGGGGTTGATGCAGTTCTATGTGTTGTATATGTAAAGAATAGATGGCCATCTAATGCTATTAGAAACAAGACTCCTTATGAAATGTGGTATGGGCACATTCCTTCGGTAAAGCATCTCAAGGTCTTTGGTTCCACATGTTATGCCATGATACAAAAGGTACATAGAAACAAACTTGGTGCAAGGAGTCGTAAGTGTATTTCCCTGGGGTATTCAAACACCTCCAAAGCATACTGTCTCTATGATGAAGTCAATAAAAAGTTTGTTGTATCTAGAGATGTAATATTTCTTGAATCATCCAAAGCTAACATTGTTGTTGAGCAGCAACTTGATCGCTTGGATAGATTCGCAAATGCAAAATCATTTCAAGAATTTGATAATCAGATTCCACATCTTGAAGGGGGGATTCCTATACTATATCAACCTGTGGAATCTTCTTCTGAAGCACTCTCTCCCCTGCATGAAACTCCAACAACTGATGATACTTTGAGTGATGTGATTGACATAATTGGGAGACTCAATCTTGATTCAGTCCCAACTCAATCCACTGAGCAGTCTGGACCATCTCAGAAAGGTCCCCCAAAGTGGTTGACAAAGACACTTGAAAGTGTTCATCCTGATGAGGTTGGAAAGATAGGAACTAGAAATTCAACTCAACAAAATGAAGGTGATGTGGATGACTCTGATTCACCCGTTGATATGGATGTTTCTTATGATTGTGAATTGAATTTGTCTACAGATTTTGAACCAACTTCCTTCAAAGAAGCCGCTTCTCATGATGAATGGAAAGAAGCGATGCAAAAGGAGTATGATGCCTTAATAAAGAGTGGCATTTGGAAGCTGATTGATCCTCCATTGGGAACCACCAATTCGCTACAAGTGGGTCTACAAGAACAAGTATAACGCTGATGGCTCACCTGACAAGCACAAAGCCAGGCTTGTGGCAAATAGTTTTGCATAGAAGGAAAGGGTCGATTATGAGGAGACTTTTGCCCCCACAGCAAAATGGGCTACCACCTGGACACTCTTTGCCCTAGCAGCTCAGAATGGTTGGAAAGTCCATCAAATGGATGTAAAAACTTCTTTCTTAAATGGAGATCTAAAAGAAAATGTTTTTATGTCTCAACCTAAAGGATTTGCTGTGAAAGGACATGAACATAAAGTATGCAAACTTGTGAAATCCTTGTATGGCCTCAAACAAGCACCGTGAGCCTGGTATGAAAAACTAACTGAGCATCCTCTGAAACTGAATTTCAAACATTATGATCTTGATGATGCAACTTTGTTTGTCAAGAAAGTTGGCCAAACACTTGTATATCTTGTGATATATGTAGATAATCTTTTGATGACACGGAACAGTGAGAGCTACATTGCATCCATAAAGAAGGAATTGAGGAAAGGTTTTGAAATCACTGATTTGGGCTATGTTCATTACTATCTTGGTATTGAAGTAACTCAACATCCGAAGTCCATATTCCTTTCTCAAAAGAAGTACATTGGAGATTTGTTGAACAGGTTTGGCATCGCTGAATGCAATTCTCTAACTACTCTAATGGAACAAAACTTAAAGCTCACATCCATTGAAAGAAAAGAATTTGAGGATGCAACAAAGTATAGACAACTTGTAGAAAGTTTCAACTACACGACTACTACCAGACTAGACATTTCGTTTGCTGTTAGAATCCTCTCCAGGTTTATGCAAAAGCCTTGTGAGGGACATTGGTCTGCTGCAAAACTTTGGACTCAAGTATACACAGGTGGGTGATTTCAGCTTGATTGGATACTCTGATTCAGAATTCTATGGAGACAAAGAAACTGGGGTATCTACTTCTGGTTATGCTATGAGTCTTGGATTAGGCGTTGTCTCCTGGAGATCACGCAAACAATCAGTTCCAACAGATTCCACAATAGAGGCAGAATATGTGGCAGCAACTGAGGCAACAAAATAAATTGTGTGGCTCAGGAAAATTTTGGAAGATTTGCAAGTAAAACAAGTACATTCGACTCCACTCATGATTTATAATACCTCTGCAATAAAGTTGGCCAAGAACCCAAAGTTCCATGATCGAATGAAGCACATCAATACAAAATACCATTTGATTCGACATCATGTTGAGGCCAAAACAATCCATCTTCGCCATTGTTCCACTAATGAGCAGATTGCAGACATCTTCACCAAAGCGCTTGGAAGAGAAAAGCTTAAAAGATTCAGAACGATGCTTGGACTCACCAACATCCCTTCAGATTAAGGGGGAATGTTGACACCTAATCATAGGGATTGGGTGAACAATTGTAAATAGTGTAAATAATTAAGAAGAGAAAATGAAGAGTCATCAGGAGATGAAGCTCAACAGTCACTCCCTCATGTATATAACTATGAACAACCCAAATGAATAAACATAATTTCATTTGAGGAGTTACCTCCTGGCCTAGCACTCTTCTTATCGGGGACAATATTATTTCTAATGCCTGTTAAACTGATTGGTGTTTATGCTTGAAACATGATTTAGAGTCTGCCATATCTTTGCGGCATTCATTTATTTTGGGGTTTGATTTGTGGTTACGAATTTGATGTTCTGTTATGTTTTGGGGGGTTCACCTTGCCAATTATATTGTGGGTATCTAGCGGCTCGCCTAACATCTACATCTCAGTTTGTATTAGTGCTATGCACAAATTGAAGTGACATTCCATGTTACTTGCTTATGCATAACCTGGTAATGGTGCCTCCCTTGAAGGTGCTTGCATTCAATGTGTCATTGCACTCTATGATGCCAAACACTTTGTGTCTATCCTTCCCTTGCAACAAAACTCAATGCTATTTCTTTCTAGATAATTTTGAAGTCTATATTTAAGAGAGTTAAAATAATTTGACTTTCTTTGAATATTTTAATATAATTTTGAACATTTTACACATTTCTTTGCTGGACATGTATTCTCTTGGTCTTCTTGGGATTATTTGTAAATGGAATTCTCAAGTTTTGATCGCAGGTTTCAAGGATTCCATCTGACACTGTGTAGATATTAGAGAAGACGTGCACAAGTATTCTCACTAGAGAAATCAAATAATAAATTCTCTATAGAGTGAAATTTACAATGTGTAAAGTACATTTTTATTTGTATATATGGTGGTTAGTGTCCCCCTGACTCCTCATTGTAGAAAATTTCTACAAATCTCGCTCTGATACCATGTAGAAAATATGTGTAGATTAACTCGATAATGCAATATAAATCAAAGCATAATACTATAACTTACTTCTATCAATTTGCGGAAGCTTAAAGATCGAGCTGAACAATATAACCAGAAGAAGAAGAATCAATCGCACAATACATATGAGAATACTTTGGGGAAAGCCTTAGATAAAAGCCCCACTATCTGTATTATCATACAAGGTGGAAATACATAGGAATTATACAAAGCCTTAGCTCTCACAGCTTGCCAACTCTCAGTACAATCCTCACAGATGCTCATGGGCAATCTTGGCTTCTCTCCAACCTTCCTCTCTTCCCTCCATGCTCCTATTTCTTTGTGTTGTTCCTTTGGGATGATTCACCTTCAACCGAGTGGATGATCTCCTGATCTCACACACTGTCAGAACTGCGCAATCCTCAAGGAATGATTCCTTGACTGCATGCATGAGTTTTCTTTATAAGAAAACACATGCAACTGATAGTGCATTGTCCTTGACTTTAATCTCAACTGGGTCTTTCTCAGAATAGACATGCATGAGTTTATGATGAGGGAATCTTTAGTTAACTAGAGTAGCACTAGTTGAGTGCATGCTTGCATCAACTGACTGTTAACTCTCTACCAGTTCCTCAAACAGTTTGGAACTAATTTAACTAGACTTAACTCAGTAAACTGAGTTAACTAATTACAACTCAAATATAACTCAATCTTATCTCCTTAATTTAAGGGATAACTCTTGCATGACTTCAGAAAGACTTCTAACTTGAATTTCTCCAACTAATTAATTCAAAATGAATTAATTAATTATTTCCAAGTAGCTGTTAAGACTAAATTCGATTTTAATTCACAATTTAATTTAAGGAAAAATTAAATTGGAATATTCTTGTTGCCATATTTCAACACTCCCTCTCAACAAGAAAGGGATTATTTGCCACCTCGATCTTGTCTCTATGGAACTTGAATTTACACTTTGACAATGCCTTTGTCAAAACGTCAGCATCTTGCTCTTCTGTCGAAACATACTGCAACAACATGATCCTCCCATCATCAGTAGCTTGCATTACCTTGTAAAGCCAACGGGAACTCATGACTGACTTGTTCTCCGGTTTCAGGACCACATCCCAAACACTATTATGAACTATGGAGTCATACTCCTCCACCATAGCATCAACCCAAATCGGCTGCTGCATTGCTTCCTCAAAGGAAGATGGCTCGGTCTCAACACATTCCCCAGCAAGGGCCATGTATCCAATGTACCTCTCAGGTGACCTCCTCTGTCTACATTAAGAAGATGGTGCTCCCACATTCTCTCTCACACCCTCCAACAATTTGTCAGCTTCTCTTGTGCGCTTCTGCCCATCTCTGGAAGACTCTTCTTGAGTGGATGTCTCCACTCTTGGAACCTCTGCATGAAGCTGTGCCGCATAAGTTTGAGGCTCCTCCTCCTTAGGAACCAACAATTCCTCCATAGCTTGTAGTTGGAGCTCTCTTTCAAGGGAAACTCGCATGGCTTTCTGCTCATGAAACTTGAGATCTCTGCGAACCACTGTCCTTCGACTGGTAGGCAAGTAACCCGATAGTTGTGAGGTGTATCAGTGTACCCCACAAATATCCCCAACTCTGTTGTCGGCTCAAGCTTCTTCCTTGCATATTTTGTCACA
Source organism: Pinus tabuliformis (assembly GCA_031772625.1). NCBI lineage: Eukaryota > Viridiplantae > Streptophyta > Pinopsida > Pinales > Pinaceae > Pinus > Pinus tabuliformis. Next base: position 587,606,528 of record CM062805.1, read on the forward strand.
TGGCAATATATCAATGAGAAAAAGATCCTGAAGTGACCCACATCTGGTCTCTTATCGGAGAAAGCTTCCTCTGGTGTCTTCATCCCAAATATGTGATGCGGGCTTCTATTCTGCAAATAGACCGTTGTGTTGCCTGCCTCATCCCACAAGTGAAGTGGTAGGCCTTGGTCATGCAGCATTGCCCATGCTGCCCCTACAATAGTTCTGTTCTTCCTCTCAGCCACTCCATTCTGCTGTGGGTTATGAGGTGCCGTCAACTCTCGTTTAATTCTTTCCGCTGCACAGAAGTCCTTAAAATTTTGAGAGACATATTCTCCACCGTTGTCACTTCTCAAGACCTTGATATTCTTCCCTGAATCTTTCTCGACCAAATCTTTGAACTCACAAAACTTTGTGAAGTTTTGGTTCTTCTTCTGCATGAAATAAATCCAACATTTACGAAAATAGTCATCAATGAAAATCACATAATACCTTTGCTTCGCTGTGGATGCTATCGAGAATGGTCCACATACATCAGTATGAACTCGCTCTAAGATAGCCTCTGCTCGACTTTCTCGATCATGAAAGGAAGACTTGGTGTACTTTCCCAAGGTACAACCTTTGCATGTGTCAACTTGCTCAAGTTTACCTTTGGGAAGTCCTGTAGATATCTGCTGCATTATCTTCAAAGCCCCATGATGCAAATGGCCCAACCGCCTGTGCCACAACTCGCCATGTCTTGGCTTTGCACCAATTCTGCTTTCGTACTCTATGCTGCACAATCATCTATCTCTAGTTTATAGATATTCTTCACCCGAATCCCTATCCTCTTGGTTTGACGCATCGCTGTGTGTCTTAGGAACACCTTTCCTTTACTTAAGACAACATCGTAGCCTTTGTCTTCCAACATCGTGACCGATACTAAGTTCTTCTTCAGTCCATGCACATACCTCACATCTGTCAAGGTGATAGGAGCTCCATGTTCCCTCTGAAAAGCAACCGTGCCCACTCCTGAAACACTATACCTTCCATTGTCACCCATCTCTATGCACATCTTGAGGTATTTCTCCTCCAAGGCACTGAATAAATTTTTATCACCGGTCATGTGGAATGAGGCTCCACTATCAAGATACCAGACACAACCCATCATCGATGACACCATGCATGCGATAAGGGTAAAGTCCATTTCAAACTGAGAGGCTAATGCCTCACCTTCCGATCCTTCCGAGGATCCCTTCTTGGACTTCTTCGATGGGAAATTAGTCACATAATGTCCCATCTCGTGACAATTAAAGCATCTTACTTTAGACGTGTCACCCTTCTTCCCTCCATGAGAAGAATTAGATTTGAAATGGGAAGCCTTCCCCTTCCCTTTCCTTGCCTTACTTGCTAAGGCCAGATTTTCTTCATCATCATTCTTGGATGAAGAACCATCTCGTGTCTTCTCCTGATCTCCTCCTGCATAAGATTGGATCATAGTCGTTCCCAATCCAATAGTTTCTCCCTTCCATTCACAGAGTCCTGACAACTATTCCAACTCTTTGGAAGGCCAAGGAGAGCGAGGTTCACCATATTATCATCGACAGTAGTTATTCCCACACTGCCAAGCTCATCTTCGTAGGTGGTGAGCTTGTTTAGATATGTGGAAATAGTATCGCCCTTTTCCATCTTGATTCTTCGAAGCTTATCCTTGAGCGCCAATTTCCTCTGGTCGCTACTGTTCTGGTAGAGGTCCTTTAATGTCTTCCACATTGAAAATGGAGTATCCTTCCCATGGAGACTCAAGACAATATGGTCTCGAACTCCCTCAAGGATGATCCATCTCGCCTTCGCCACACATTTCTTCCACTCAGCGAACTCTTGTGAATTAGTTGACACTGGCTTTGGGATTTCTTGATCAATGAATTCCTTCAAGCCATTGTTTTCTAATACAACCTCCATTCTATCTTTCCATGCTATGTAATTCGAGCTACCTTCCAAGGCATACTCGAGTCTCAAGCCATAGAATGCCATTGGCTAACCTTGAAGTATGATATGAATTCGATTTTCACATGCAACCCCAAACTTCAAACTTTGAATTCTCTTCTCAGTATACTGTTCACAACTTCGATACCATGTAGAAAATTTCTACAAATCTTGCTCTGATACCATGTAGAAAATCTGTGTAGGTTAACCCGATAATGCAATATAAATCAAAGCAGAATACTTTAACCTACTTTTGCTATCAATTTGCGGAAGCTTAAAGATCGAGCTAAACAATATAACTAGAAGAAGAAGAATAAATCGCACAATACACATGAGAATACTTTGGGGAAAGCCTCAGCTAAGAACCCCACTATCTGTATTATCATACAAGGTGGAAATACATGGGAATTATACAAAGCCTTAGCTCTCACAATTAGCCAGCTCTTAGTACAATCCTCACAGATGCTCATAGACAATCTTCGCTGCTCTCCAGCTTTCCTCTCTGCCCTCCAAGCTGCTATTTCCTTGCGCTGTTCCTCTTGGATGATTCACCTTCAACCAAGTGGATGATCTCCTGATCTCACACACTGTCAAAAATGCGCAATCCTTAAGGAATGATTCCTTGATTGCATGCATGAGTTTTCTTTATAAGAAAACATGCAACTGATAGTACACTGTCCTTGACTTTAATCTCAACTGGATCTTTCTCAGAATAGACATGCATGAGTTTTTGATGAGGGAATCTTCAGTTATCTAGAGTAGCATTAGTTGAGTGCATGCATGTATCAACTGACTGTTAACTCTCTATTAGTTCCTCAAACAGTTTGGAACTAATTTAACTGGACTTAACTTAGTGAACTGAGTTAACTAATTACAACTCAAATATATCTCAATCTTATCTCCTTAATTTAAGAGATAACTCTTGCATGACTTCAGAAAGACTTCTAACTTGAATTTCTCCAACTAATTAATTCAAAATGAATTAATTAATTATTTCTATGTAATTGTTAAGACTAATTCGATTTTAATTCATACTTTAATTCAAGGACAAATTAAATTGGAATATTCTTGTTGCCATATTTCAACACTCATAATTGACTAATCACTAACAACTTAATATTTAATATATCCTTTAATAAAGAAACTAATAATTATATATTTTCATGTTATTACCTGTAACATTTGTAGTTTTCATTGGATAATTTTCTGTGCCCTGGCCCTTGAATATTTGGGAAGATAATGGAAAATTTCCATTGGATCATTTTGTATGCTCTAGCTTTTTGAAACAAGAGAAAAAATGAATTTTTCATTGGATCATTCCTATGCTCCAACCCGAAATTGGGAAATTGGGAATAGGCTTTTATTGGACCATTTTCTGTCTTCTTTTGAAAAGAGGAAAAGAGGATTTTTATTTTTTATTTTTATAAAATGTGATCCTAACTATGAATTCTAAATCAGCCAATTTCAGTCCTGTGCCATATTAGATGATTATAGAAGAATTCATTTCTAACAACAAAGTTATAGTAGATGGATAATGCCCTTTTATATCTAAGATGATGAAATCTGAGAATTGCTATCAGTAATTGGTGAATATTTTGCAACAATTATAAGATGGATCTAAACTGAAATAAATAAGTGCTTTAATATCTAAGTCATCTTGTACAAAATTTGTTCACAATGCAAATGTTAAAAATATTTAATGATCAACTCTAAACTTTGCAGAATATATTTCATTAAATGATTTTAGAATGTAAAAAATAGAATATTTTTAAGACTTATTTGTTGGAATATTCACCAATACTGAGAAAGAGGGGGGGAGGGGGAGAGAGGTGTGAATCAGTATTGGACACTTATGAACGTTTTTAATTATATCATGCAATTGTAAACATTAAACAATGAATAATGCCATTCAACAATGCACAACACCAAATACAACACATGAGATTTTAGGTGGACCCCTGTTTGGGGGAAAAACCACCGAACACTTTTAATATAAGTCTTAAAGATTACATCATGAATATCCAACTTCCAAGATTCTCCAACAACAACTGAAAAGAGGCTCTAACCCCCTGATTTATCATCTCCAATTGAAGGATGCGCCAACACCTTGGTTTTATCAACTCCAATTGAAAGGATGCTCAATACCCTGGTTTTATCAACTCCCACTGAAAGGATGCTCCAACACCATGCAAACTCCAACTTGCCCTAGCACTACCTTGCCACCTTGAAGTGTTCTCGAGCTCCAACCTAAAGTAGATTCCAAACTTTGCCCTGCACCACCCTACTTTGCAAGCCACCACTTCCCTTGAATGCTCCAACCTTCAATTCACCATAGTGGACCATGTTTCACAATTTTTAGACTGGACCCAATATTTCCTTTTTCGCACAATCGAAAACAAAAATTTTCTCTGTAATGATCAAATCAACCTCAGTTCAACATGTTCATCCAATGAAAAATCCTAGCCGCATACATCAATAATCAATCTGATATAAATCCACTTCTAAAGCAAAACAACAAACTCTATAATACAAAACAAATATGTTTTTGCTCATTAATAGCAAACCCTATAATCATAGAAGAATAATCAATGACCATTTTGCTGCAGGTCTCTGATAAGATCAAGTCAGCAAGACAATAAGTATCTATACTCTGCAACACATCAAGCCCTGATCTCAACAAATTTGTCCCAACCCTAGCATAACCATAAACTTAGTTTTGCTCAGGGATACAAGATATTGTCAACCATTGCATTGTTAGATAATGGTACATAAACCCTAGTAGCAAACAAACTTCACTCTCAGCTAAATAACCTCTGTCAACAACTCATAATGACCCACCCTTGTTACTAACCATCTTCAACAACACATTCTGACCCATCCTTGTTACTAACCATCTTCAACAACACATTCACTCTTTATTCATTAAGTTCAGTAAACAAGGATGTGCATTCACTGTCAAGAATAGTAGCAACTAACATATAAACTCGAATGAAAAATTACAAGCCTCTCTTGTCATCAATGCACTTTTTGCAACATACGTACTGTCAACCTGACTTTTGATAGATTCAACAAATTGTTGATGCAGGGATCTAGAGAACACAATTCTTTCAACAATGAAATAATCACCAGGCCAACACGTTGGGCATAAGCTATCCTTACAAACAATTTTTGTTATGGTAGTGCTAAATTCAAAGGGACACGAGGTCTAATTTGGATGTCGAGTCAATGTTCAATTTATGCCTTATAGTTTTTCTCACATAACAACCAATCACTAAAATCACATCACACCTCTGCTTACATAGCCATGATATGGGAGTTATTTACAACCTGCCAATCCATTCAATATTCAATTGCTGCATGAGAGATTGATCCACGTAGCCATATAAGAGTTGAATCGAAAAGAGCAATAACACAGTTCAATCCTGTGGTTAGTCCACATCCGATCGATTATGCTTATTGTGTCAATCCATGTTTGCATACAACACCAGATTTTGGCGACTACAACATGTCCAATGATAATGCAATGTATTAATAGTTTTGGAAACGCTTGTCGTGCGTTAGAAACTTGCACCATATCATATGCAAATAGTATATATTAGAACCAAAACAATGCCTCCACTACAGGCTCTTGACCATTGCTATTTGTGGTCAGGTTCTAATCACATAATGGAAAGCAAATTTGGTGCATCGAGCCCCAATTATAACCAAAACAAAAACTCCCTAGTAAACCATAACCGAAACGAAACAAGCGTTGGGCTTATGTGTAACTAGGCTAGTCATAAAACCAGAATTCAACCTTCGTAGTCATATTTTGAACCTTCGCCTATCATCTCATCTCTCAACTCAGAAAGCCCTAGAACAATGCTGAAACAATGCTCAGAAAGAACCTCAGACAAGCCGAAAATTAGTCTTAGAAACATTGCTCTGCCCCAGTGAAAACACCATTCAAAAAGGATAAACAATAAACCCAAAAGGAACTTAAGAAACACGACCTCTACAAATCTACGTGTTGCCCTTGCCTTGGAATTTCAAAGAATAATAAGATTTAAATTCATGATCTTGGAGGTCAAACGAGACTCATATTTATATTTGAAGGAGGGGGTCAACAGGGGGCCGACATGCCCTTCAAACCTGGAGCAGACCAGACCCAAAATCAAAATTTGAATTTTCAAATTTACATCCTTATTGAGCCAACCTAACACCCCTTTTGAAATTATTTCTAAATGAATGTTTTCTCCTTTTGAGGCCGATTTCATAATAATTTTTTCACTTATGAATGGTTGACTTGGTCAATCAAGACCCACATAAATTTCCATGATTTTTAAATTCCAACTAAACCAATCACAGAGCTTATTTTTCAATTCATTAGGGGTACCTTGACCAAGCTCTGATGCTTCAACTTTGAAGGAGCATATCTCCTTATTCGAGAGGGGTCATGAGGTGAGCCACCTACCGTTAGAAATGGAATGACGAGTACGATCATCCTATGATGGTCTGGCTTTCCAATTCACTAATATTCCCATTCATTTTTCTCATCAAATGCGAGGCCACCTGACCACACCATAGGGGCATCTAAACTTTTGGGCTTCCTTTCAGGGTTTCCTGTCCTTTTGAACTTCTAATTAGTGTAATCCACTGACATATTAAAAGCATCAGATTGGTGTTGGCATCAGTGACAACAAAATTCAACATCGTTTTCTTTCATATGTTTAAAAATATTTATTAAGCTTTCTCATTAAAAAAAAGAAGCTATGTTTAGAAAAAAGATTATTTTCAAATGCAAAACATCTTCGATGGTGATGGAATTGATAGTAGATAAATTCAACTAGAGATCAACTTATATCCCAACACACCCAAGGTAGGGCATGTTCCCTGATACCTTATACATGCCCTGAAGTCTCCAACATGCCCTTTAGAGATGTTGACGAAGGGGACCCCAAACCATCCTAGCCAACATGTCGACTAGAACCCCCAAAGAGGGATGTGTGAAACACTTAAGGGCAAGTAGAATGCTTCTCAAGATGCCATTAATCATTATATGGATGTGTGACATTTGAGATTATGTTTAATGCTTCTCAAGATATATTGATTGTAGACACTGCTCTATATCAGTTTATTTATAGTTGGATGTTGTTAAAGAAAGAATGCATATTACATGAATAATTCCCTCCTTACAATAGTACACAGGCATGTGTACTATGAGAATTAATGTCTCCATTTGGAAATTTAGAATTCATGTTTAAAATAAATTTAGAAATTTCATCTCATTTATTTGAGGTTTTTCAGATCTAATTCTCTATGAACATATATTGATGTCAAAGAAGATATATGATAGTTGTAAGTAATATATATTTTTATATATATTCAAAGATGTTCCATTCAAGTAAAAAGAGAAAAATAAGAAGTAAAACAAAAAAAATAAAATCACACACACAAGCGCGCACACACACACACACATATAAGAAATGCCTGCATGTGAAAAGGTAGAAAATGAATTTGACTAAAAGTGCACATAAAGAAATCATAAATATTTTATAAATTGGTTATATGTTTGGTGGTTTCAAGCCGATGGTATTTTCACATGGTATTTTCAAAGGTGAAATAAAAAGCAATTAATTATTTAACTTTCAGTTGACTCGTCTTTTCAAATCAACACACCTCTTCGTGAAGGGTCACAATGATGTATAAAAAGAAAGAATTGAAGGGAAAAGAGTTTGAGCCAAAGAGCAATATAATCCTATATAAAGAGGAACCTTTTAAGAAGAAATAACAATGTGAAGGAGGGGAGGGGTTAGCATAATTGTGAAGGAAACACAAATGATTATTTGAAGAGATCATATTCAAGAAAGAAAGAATTTTAATTAAGGGTTGGTGTTTCTCAAAAGAAGATATTGGTGCCTCTTAAGTTGGTGCTTAGTAGTAGGGATCAATGTATCTAGTAGGTTGGTGCTTAGTAGTAGGGATCAATGTCTCTAGTAGGTTGGTGCTTATAAATATTTGTAAGAGTAGGCTGGTGCTTACTGTTGAAATTTGATTACAAGATTGAATTTATGATCATGATAATTGTGAAGATATTTATTGTTCCTTAGATTTTCTTTATTATTCATCAATAAATTATCAATTTAACCTTTAAGTATAAGAAAGTAAAGATCACAGTGCACAAAATACAAAATACACCAGACATTAGACCAGAGGCAAGGGAAAGACCCACAAGGGGAAAACCCATCAATCCTTTCCTTATTTAATCTTTCACAAAGAGAGAAATCTAAGTCATATACAAACTGACCAATATGACTTCCCAAGTGCCAAGTCAGCCCTTCACCATCAGTGTTCATGAAGTTTTGTCCATAATTTGTCACATGTCTGTCATACCTTTGTCACATGCTTGTCCTTAACACCGCCTTAGAAATTTTGTTTGTTTTGCCCCAGATATGCCATAAGAAGTGCCTCAGAATGACCTCAGATGTTGTACACAAATTGTCTCAGAATTTCCTCTAATGTTCCACATGAGTTGCCTCGCATACCCAAATTTCTTGTCCACAGAAGAACATCAAATTTCTTGCTAAATGGTGGATAAGAAATGCCAATATATAGTAACTATTTCCATGTTTGAAAAGGTGCCTCTAAAGGCTGAGCTGACTTGGTAGTTGGGATTTGACCAAAAGGTCCATACTTTTTTTCTTTTTTCTTTTTCTTTTCAAATGTCCAAATGGTACATGACAAAAATAAATTTTCTTTTGACTTAAATAAATTATTTTTGAATATTTAAAACATCATACTATGAAGACCAAACCTAGTTACAATTTCAAGAGTCCCTCTTACCTAGGGAGGTATTCATAATGACTCATTGGGATTTCTCATGTTGAAGACTTATATAATAAATGACCCAGATCGATAAGCATCATTGATGATAACATCATCATAACCAGAATTGTCAAATTCCCAAGGCATTGACAAGTAAGTTCTATTTCTCGACTGAATTAGAGCATAATGTTGGGAGGCATTTAATAGGACACCATACTGCCTCTCCGAGGCACATACTCCACCTAGGTTTACCAAAGTATGTCCTCCATAGAACCATTTCCTACTTGTCACAAGGAAATATCAGTGCACTGGACCATTCTTTAACCAAGTCCATGTACTTGACTTAGGTTGTTAATCCTAATCGACCACAATACATGACTTAAGAATGTTTGTCCAATATGATTATCCAATCCCTATTTGTGTTCATGTACTTGACTTATGATTGTTAGTCCTAGCCACAATACATGACACAAGGAGAACTATGTGTCCAAACTCACTCCGTCTCAACCTAGGAGGAGTAATCCACAAGCCCAAGCTTGTCTTGGAAGTACTCATACTTCCCTTACATCAAATACTTGTTCATTCGTGGACCTATGTTGTAGCTTCTTGGCTCAAATATGCATCACATATTAAATCATAATGTGCTTCGACCTTCCATAAAAAACCAGGTTCTCTGACAATTTTTATACAACCAAGTATCACGGTCAAATCTAATATGTCATTGAAAAGTCCATCAAATATGTTAGAGCCAAATTGCTTAACTACACCAAATTCCATATCTTCTTCCTCCTTAGTGCTTAGTGCAACAAAATCCTACTTCATTAGAGAAATTTTGAGGTAAAAAATGGGCCTCAAAACAAAAATGTACACCTCAAATCAAGGATATATATATCTTCCAAGAAACAATACTATACCTTGAGCTGAAACAACCACTAGTAGTACTTTTTCCATCATCATCACTATCATCCAAATAGAGTCAATGTAACCTTGCATCCGAATCACATTTTGCAACATATTAACATATTCCCTCTTCTACAACAACTACCTTCCGTCAGATACAAAAAAATATGAGATCATCCTTGATCCAATCAAGGTCTTCTTTAGTCATGCTTCTTCAAAAATCTAAGGTAAATTTTTCCAACTGAGACAAATGTCTTATCACGATTCTCTCCCTCTTACATGGGAGAATAATATTTCTTCCATGCCTCTATTTATATGCTAGATATTGACTTATTTTAGATACAATCAAGGGATTCTTCAAAATACCTGCTCCTCCTACCTTCCAGTATTCTCTAACTGTGGAAAGTCCTCTTGCTTTGATATGTTCTTCCATTTCTTTCATTTACTTCCAAGACCTAGGTGGCCCTTGTCATCAACCTGCAATCCTCACTAGGAGGAAGAAAAAATACAATTAAACAAGAGACTATCCAAAGGTTAAGAAAATAACAACAACAATAATCAAAGAAAGAAGATGTAGAGTACTTATCTTTTGAAAAAAAATAGCCCCCTCTTAATCTTGGTCCTTTTGTAATTTTCACCATTCTTGTCTTCACATCGTCATGATGTTACTACTATCATTCGCAAGAGATAGGGCTTCTTCCGTCAGCAAAAATGATTAGTCCTAGGGTTTTGTCCATGTGGTTTTCTTAGTCAAACTTTTTTCTAGGGTTTACAAACCCTAGATGCTTCAATATCCAAAATCTACAAGACCTGGCATCTTTTAGATTTGCAAGTTCTACAAGTGTTAGCTACAAACCCTAGAATTTTCATTTACATGCCTTCTATACTTGGGATGGAGCTCATCGATATTTTGTTCACTGATTGTCTAACTCTAATTGTACCACAAAAACTTAGCCTACATGTGCAAGGAAGGGTCTAGGCACATATGTCTTGTCACATACAATGCATCTTTAATGACCTACTTCTAAACATAATGTGATATTTTTCAAGTAAATAAACAGGTCAATTACAAATGTTTGACTTGTCTTGCGCATATTATGATTGTATCATATGACATTGTCTTCAAGGATATATATCATATGATCGAGACTCCTTGTGAATGAGGGGAATCTTGAAGGTTTCTCTGAGTATACTTTATAGTCTCTAGATCAATCCATGATACACTCAGATGTAGTGTTATTATTAGTTTCAATGAGAACCACAAGTCTAACTACAAATCTCTTTGAATTAGACTCATACCTGGTCCTTCAACCAAAATTTCTGAATGTGACCTAATGGTATATACCTTGCATACTTTGTTGCAATCCATATTTCTGGCTTCTAGGTACAAGTACTCTTTTGGTCACTATTCACATGAAAACAAGGTAACTTAGTATTGTAAACACATTCATACTTGTCAATAATACCAAGATATTGAATCAATCTTCTAACTTAAAGAGAACCACTATTTTTCACATACCTTTATGATCATGTTGAGATCATCTTGCTTCATTGGATTAGAAGTCATTAGATTCAAAGAGAACAACTTTGTGACTTGACCTAGACTAGATTTTGTTGAATTTTTTTTAAAAATAAACAAATACATACCTTGAGTGTCAAGATTCAGACAAAGACATGTACCAAGTTAATTCTTGAAAGTTATACGCACCTTGAAAGTTATTTGGATTAGGAAAATATATGTACCAGGTCATTTCTTTTCCAATTTCATAAGGATATTAGGTCGGCTATATAGTATTTTGATTAGGTCTCATCTCCTCTTTTATTTAAGGGTAGAATCCTATCATCAGATTGTATTCTGATCAATATACTCTCAACCACAAGATGTCTGAAATTGTAACTAGAAATATTAACTCCTTCTTGAATAGCTCTTAGGCTCAGATTGTCACTGCAGGTCCTTATCATCACCCTAATCAGATCAATTGCGGATCTATCTAAGATATCATTCCATAGAGACCATACTTGGGACTTCAGAGATAGTATTCCATAGGGATCATACTTCAGAATTGTATGCTACAAAGGTTCATATGCCATAGAGATTTGTATGCCACAAAGATTCGTTTTACAAGAGTACAAACTCAAGATTGTTGTATACCATCCTTCATTTTGAACCTTGGACTCAAAATAGGATTCCATTTAAACTAGAGGTGAGATTTTGACTTTGGTGTGCTTCATGGATTTAGATTGTTTAGCCTATATCACCTTCTACAAGTTCAAAATTTTATTGCATAGATTAGGACCTGTTTTAGAAAGGAGGTGGCTTGGTATTGAACCACATAGATATCATTAGTTTTTTGGTTTACCACAGGGACTCAAACCTTTTTAGATATGGATCATATCCATAGTATATAGATCATTTGGCTTGATAAAATTATTGTTCATGGAAGTTTGGACTTCATCACAGTGATATCCACAGGGAGGATCTTCGAATCAAAGATGGATTCATTTTGAGGTAACTCAGACCTCATCACAGATATGTATCTTAGATGACTTCTTTACGTCTCCTTCTAGCTCTGATAAGTATGCAGACTTTGGACCTCTTACACTGACCTCTACTGACCTTGGTCTTATTACTAATTCTTAGGGATATATATATTTGGAAACTCAACCCATTATCTTAGATGAAATTAAAATCTCTTCATAGGGATAATTCAAACTACTTAAAAACTAGCTCTGATACCATGTTGAAATTCGATTGCAAGATTGGATTTTTGATCATGATAATTACTTGTGAATATATTTATTGTTCCTTCTTAGTTTTTCTTTATTATTCATCAAGTAGTTATCAATTTAACCATTCAAGTATAAGAAAATAAATATCACAATGCATAAAATACAAAAGGCACCAAAGATTAGGCCATAGGCTAGGGCAAAACCCATAAGGGAAAAACCCAACAATCCTTTCCTTATATAATCTTTGTAAGAAAGAGAAATCCAAGTCATATACAAACTGACCAGTAGGACTTCAAGGCACCAAAGATTAGGCCATAGGCTAGGGAAAAACCCATAAGGGAAAAACCCAACAATCCTTTCCTTATATAATCTTTGTAAAAAAGAGAAATCCAAGTCATATACAAACTGACTAGTAGGACTTCCCAAGTGCCAAGTCAGCCCTTCACCATCAGTCTTCATGAAGTTTTATCCATAAGTTTTCACATGTCAATCATAGCTTTGCCACATACCTGTCCTTAATATTTCTTTAGAAATTCCCTTTGTTCTACCTCATATATGCCATGCGAAGTGCCTCAAAATTGCCCTAGATGTTGTACACAAACTGTCTCAGAATTGCCTATGATGTTGCACACAAGCTGTCTCAGATATCCAAAATTATTGTCCATAGAAGAACACCGAATTATTTCCAAATGGTGGAGAATATATGCCAATATATAGTTGTTTCCATGTCCAAAAAGGTGCCTCTAAAGGCTGAGTCGACTTGGCATATGGAGGGCCGAATTGACAGTTGGGATTTGACCAAAAGGTACATAAAAATTTGATTTTTCTTTTTCTTTTCAAATGTCCAAATGTGACATGACAAAAAATAAGTTTTATTTTGACTTAAAAAAATTCTTTTTGACTCTTTACAACATTATACATTATGAAGACCGAACCTAGTTACAATTTCAACACCTACAAGGATTTGTATAAGTGGGGATTGGTGTCTCTAGTAGGTTGGTGCCTACAAATATTTGTAACAATATGTTGGTTCCTGCAAATATTTTTGTAATATTAGGTTTCCTATGGAGAGTTATAAAGAGAATTATATTTTTGTGTTTTTCTTTCAAATTTCCATGTAAATCTTGTGTTCAATGTTCTGTAGTTGATAGATCATATGTGTCATTTCTTTATTGTGGTGATTGAATTTAAATGAGTAAAAGATTGTTTTATGTTGATTCACCCCTTCCCTCCTTCTCAATATAAGTGCATGTTTAACATTCCTCATGAGTTTTCAACCTCATGGAAAATAAAAAATATAAACTACAACTTCATATATTCCAGTTATGTCCAACCAAATACATAAGACGATGCAAGAGAATAAACACCAAAACAATGTACATCAAGGGAGCTAGATTTCCAACCTTGAGGGAACAATCTCCAACATGTCATAGATTTGAAAACAATGGATACACAATAGGTTTGTCACAGTCACAAATATCTTAGCTTCTACTTTCTTGTGAATTTATTCAATAAAATTTGTTCAATGTTATACTATTCAATCAATATGAGAAGATGAGCTTTGAAAATTAGATTTGCAAGTACACCAAGTTTAGACAACAAACATAGTTTATTTATACAACAAATTAAATTATAAGTGCATACTTATAGTTTATCACAAGTTGTGATCTATAAACTATTGTGGATATTCCATTGGACAATTCGTCCCAACAAATCTGAAAAAAATAGAATGAAATTTGAAATTTATACTATGACGGTTAACTTTCATTAGATTTTTGGATTTATTAGTTATTGTTTTTTTGCTTATTCATGCAATGGATAAAATGCAAAAAATAGATAATAATGAAATAAAAACACACCAATCACAATAAAATGCAAAATGTTATCTAGGAAACCCTTTTGGGATAAAACAAGCTAGAATGTGATGTCTCTTTGCTATCTTTTGTCTAAATGGAAATGATGCAAATACAAAGGAGAAGACACTCTCTATGGAGTTACCTAATACTTTTAGCCCATTGGGTTGCTACGAAAAACAAAACCCCTCTATTCCATTCTCTCTCTATCCACTCTTAATTACTTTGCATTACTATGGAACAAAATACATTTGAATAGAATTGAACTCCTTTTCCTCCAAGCGACCCTATTATAACACAACTCGATAGCCAATTAGGAGTTAAATTTGACCCATTAAGCCCTCAACATGAGTTACAATCCGACTCTTCTAGTGTATTCTTCATCGTCCCCATGTATCTAGTCCTTCTTCCATGACTAACATGGGCCAACATCGCATCCTCTAAAATTATGGTGGTCAATCACGATAAGCCAACTTCCAGGAGGCATAAATTTTGCGTATGAACTTCCATTGTCACAATTATGGCACTATTGGGAAGGTATTTGAGTGTACAATAATTTCATGAGGCTTACCCCCAAAAATGTTTTATCCCTAAAAAAATGCCATTTAAGGCCTCAAACTAGCCTTCAAGGTTTTTGACCCCAATTCTCCAACTTGGCTCCTACCGCTAAAACTACTCTTATAAGTTGATTTTTTTGATTTTTCCACCCTGAAAGTATCGTTATGGATGAAAAAAATATAATGATCCAATCCATATGAAGTTGTTCCAAGGTTTTCCTTCAATCTTATCACAATTCCAGACTCTATGATGCATACAAAACCTAGCTACAAAATCCATCATCATTAACAAACCTTAACCAAAAAATATGGCCCAATGAGGTATTACATAAAGCAACTCCTAGCCACTCTAGAGGCTTGACAAGAAGCTAACATTAATTCCAATAAATCCATCAATGATATTTTTCCAAACTTGCTTCCCATTAGCTCTCCAAGAAAAGTGCTTCAAGTCTCCTCTAAGGTCACTTTGCTACAAAACTTAGACCCTTCTCACGCAAGGACACCAATCCTAACACTTCAAGTATTCTTTATATTTTTATTCAAAAACCCTATGCCTTTTTCCTTGGAATTAATATAAGTACAATGACTCAAGACATGATTATTGTCGAGAGAGAATGATTCAAGGAACTCATACAACTCTATTTCTTATTCAGCTAAAAGATCCTCCATTTATATGGAATATGTGAGGGAGGATAATGATAGAAGAGGTGGAATATGTCCATAAAAAACCGACATAATATACAAGATGAGGTTTCTAAGTGAAGTGTCATCTCTCCAAGGTCTACACATGTTAAGAGATCAATGCTCAAGTGGTACACTCTTCAAGCATTGGATACAAGTGTCAAACACTCCTCATCATAAGGTACCTTTCTCTCCATGACCAACATATAATGCTCCAATGTTCCTTTTCAACATGTGTCCAAGTAACACAACTAACACCAAGTAGTCTACCCTTATCCCATGCATGCTCAAGTCAAGCGCTAATCCTTTAAGGCACTCCACATGGCATTGATGCTTGTAGGGCTAAGCACCCTTCCTCCTCGTTCCTAGTGCTCATCATTCAATGTAGGTCCACCTTATATTTAAACATTCATCTTCCCAAATCTTGCACCATGTAGAAGATAACATGCCACATTGTATAATCACCTCCTCAAGAAATGCACCATTTATAGCACCATGTCTAAGCTCAAGAAATCCCCTATAAAAATATTTTCAAATGTCATCAACCAAAAGGTGTATGATGAAATTAATACATTTGAATAGAATTGAACTCCTTTTCCTCCAAGCGACCCTATTATAACACAACTCGATAGCCAATTAGGAGTTAAATTTGACCCATTAAGCCCTCAACATGAGTTACAATCCGACTCTTCTAGTGTATTCTTCATCGTCCCCATGTATCTAGTCCTTCTTCCATGACTAACATGGGCCAACATCGCATCCTCTAAAATTATGGTGGTCAATCACGATAAGCCAACTTCCAGGAGGCATAAATTTTGCGTATGAACTTCCATTGTCACAATTATGGCACTATTGGGAAGGTATTTGAGTGTACAATAATTTCATGAGGCTTACCCCCAAAAATGTTTTATCCCTAAAAAAATGCCATTTAAGGCCTCAAACTAGCCTTCAAGGTTTTTGACCCCAATTCTCCAACTTGGCTCCTACCGCTAAAACTACTCTTATAAGTTGATTTTTTTGATTTTTCCACCCTGAAAGTATCGTTATGGATGAAAAAAATATAATGATCCAATCCATATGAAGTTGTTCCAAGGTTTTCCTTCAATCTTATCACAATTCCAGACTCTATGATGCATACAAAACCTAGCTACAAAATCCATCATCATTAACAAACCTTAACCAAAAAATATGGCCCAATGAGGTATTACATAAAGCAACTCCTAGCCACTCTAGAGGCTTGACAAGAAGCTAACATTAATTCCAATAAATCCATCAATGATATTTTTCCAAACTTGCTTCCCATTAGCTCTCCAAGAAAAGTGCTTCAAGTCTCCTCTAAGGTCACTTTGCTACAAAACTTAGACCCTTCTCACGCAAGGACACCAATCCTAACACTTCAAGTATTCTTTATATTTTTATTCAAAAACCCTATGCCTTTTTCCTTGGAATTAATATAAGTACAATGACTCAAGACATGATTATTGTCGAGAGAGAATGATTCAAGGAACTCATACAACTCTATTTCTTATTCAGCTAAAAGATCCTCCATTTATATGGAATATGTGAGGGAGGATAATGATAGAAGAGGTGGAATATGTCCATAAAAAACCGACATAATATACAAGATGAGGTTTCTAAGTGAAGTGTCATCTCTCCAAGGTCTACACATGTTAAGAGATCAATGCTCAAGTGGTACACTCTTCAAGCATTGGATACAAGTGTCAAACACTCCTCATCATAAGGTACCTTTCTCTCCATGACCAACATATAATGCTCCAATGTTCCTTTTCAACATGTGTCCAAGTAACACAACTAACACCAAGTAGTCTACCCTTATCCCATGCATGCTCAAGTCAAGCGCTAATCCTTTAAGGCACTCCACATGGCATTGATGCTTGTAGGGCTAAGCACCCTTCCTCCTCGTTCCTAGTGCTCATCATTCAATGTAGGTCCACCTTATATTTAAACATTCATCTTCCCAAATCTTGCACCATGTAGAAGATAACATGCCACATTGTATAATCACCTCCTCAAGAAATGCACCATTTATAGCACCATGTCTAAGCTCAAGAAATCCCCTATAAAAATATTTTCAAATGTCATCAACCAAAAGGTGTATGATGAAATTAAGGGGATAGGGTTTCACCATGCACCCCACATCACATGAGGGTACATCATATGGTGTAAACACTTTTAGTGAAAACTAAGAGCTAATAGTCTCTGTTTTCAAGTGTTACCATATGGATCTTTGATGTGAAAATTGGGTGATGTGAAGAGCTTAAAGGGGAATTCCCTTATTGGTGTGATCCTAAAGCACCCTTGACATGGTTAAAATCTAATTCAATGGAATATAAAAAATGAGGAAGGGTGATAAATGACTCTTGTGGAAGAATGCCCAAACATACAAGAGGTTAGGTACAAAAATTGTGAATTGGGGAATTGTATTTATTCCATATGAGATTGACCCTATTAAGAGAGATCCCAATTTAAAGGGAAATCATTCTTAAAGATTGAAATCGCTGAAGAGGTTGGCTTCGACCCAATGTGTAAATAAACATACAAGGCTCAATTCATAGGGGAAAAAGGGTCATTGAAGAGTGGAACACTTATGTTGAGGAGAGAATAGGTGTGCAAGGGTATTGGAAGAGTCATGTGAGGTGTGCCTTCACTAGAGGAGAATCCATGTGGCATTTAGAAAATGTCGTGTGGACTTTTGAAACCTTAAATGACCTTTGTGAAGGATCACCCTAATTAGGGTTTATCTAGGATAAAGTATTATAAATAGAGAAAAGTTCATTTTTTGAAAGGATGTGAACAAAGTGTGAAGAAGAGTTAAAGTGCTTAGTTGAATATCTAGTTGGAGTGAAAGAGTCAAAGGAAATTTGACTTGAGGTTTACCACTTTCATTTTGTATATGAATTTAACAGTTGAAGTTACTCTTGCAAAATTCCTATAATAATATTTGAAGAAGGGCAATTCTTTTACAATAATAAGAGATACGGTTGAGGTGTAATCCTCATTGTTTATTATTATTATTATTATTCAATAAATGTGTTGCTACTATCATTTTTTCATGTTGAAGGGTTGTTGCTATCTTTCTTGTTCATGGTTGCATAATACGTATTGTTGGGTTGTAATTGTTGAGAGGTGCACCTTTGAAAGGGCCTTTGTTTCAATTTATGCATATTAAAGGAAATCCACATGGTTGGTTAGATTATGTTATTAATAGTTGAAGTGAACTCTTTTAACCCTCTTGATTATTTATCTTGACTCTGTCAACCAACTTGGTAGAAAATGACATGTTGTTTCACCTATATTATCTTAAAGAAATATGAAAAAAAACATTTTATATGGTTTCCCATCTTTTGCCATAAAAGAACCAACCTAAAGGGAAGAAAAATTGTTATGGTGACATTAACAATATTTCTAAGTGCCCCAATATTTTAGCTTGTTAAGGGAATTTATAACATTTAAAACATAGTTTTAGGAGTTAATATGAAGAGTGTGTTTTCACCAACACCAATATTCTAGCTAATTTGAATCTCAACTAAACTTGTCTTCTACATATATGAAATTGTTATAGTATTGGAATCAACCATTGTCCCCTTGAAAACAAATGTCACCCAAACATCACTCTCTTCCATCAAGGCATCATGCCACTCTTACTCAAAATAAACGGAAGGCTAAAAAATGGAAGTAGCCAATGTAACATGGTTTTCATGTCCCCTATGATATATACTCACCCTCATTGAATATAGAGGGGCTCATATATGTTATTTTCATCCTAAAATCCCTAATTAAGCCATATTATCTTCCTATGGGTTGAATTAGAGGGTAAGGACATATTATTCCTTAGGATTTCCCACACTCAAATTGACTCTTGTCTTATTTATGATTAGATTCTAGAATAAAAACCTACATACTGCTTTGATTCATTCTAGGATATATTTGTGATCTACATGATCACACATACACCAAAATTCAAATTCCAATTCACCATAATGTTTATTTGTGATGGAATGTAGATCTTTTACGTTTTAGAAATCCCATTGTATCCAATAAAACAAGATATTATCACAAGAATAACGTTGGACTATTGACAACTTGCAAAACTATAACATCCTTCATATCAACTATTTGGGATGTTGAAATTGTAGTAAGAAAATGATTCTTTTGACTAGTGCCTTAGTCAAATGGAGAAAATTTGATTTTCCACATCAACAGGATGAGTTGGATTGCAATTAGCTAGAATGACATGGCCTTGTCTACTAGTTAAGTCAGTAAATTCGAGTTTGTAGGCTAGAAGTAGAGTTGTGCATGAGTTGATTCTTATGATATAGCAATCTAGTTGAGTTATTGTTAATTGAATTCATTTGACTGAGCTTTAGTCATTAGTTGAGTCAGTTGAAGGTTAGTTGATTAGTTATGACTATTGTTAACTCACTTATCTCTCAGTTAACTAGTTAATTAGCTAAAAATAGACCCAGTTATGCATGGAATTCGAATTTCCTAGTTGAGTGGATGGAAAAGGCACATTTGTATTTATACTTGTTACTGTTGAGTGTATAGTGCTTCTGCGTTGAGCAGGTGATCAATTCCCTTTGGATTTGCGCAAGGAAATTGGGAATTTCCATATTATTTAGGAGCTTGATTCCTCCATGATTGTTCAAGGAAATAGGAGGTTGGCCGAGGCTTGAATTGGCTAAGTGTTGGCCAGAGTAGGTCAAGAAGCAGGAGAACAATTTTACAGTGCAGGGTGTGCTTCAGAGTTGAAGCAAGACATTATAATTGTTTCTCTTTCTCATCTGAATTAATGCAAAGCAACAAAGGGGTTTTTCCCAGTTTGGTTCCCCTGTAAAATCAATGTGTTCCTTGTGTTTTAATGGTTTCATGTTATTGCATGTGTTTCTATCGTGTGTTATCCTTTCTATAGAATAGTATAAGAAATGTATATCTCTTGATTTTAGTTCAATTTCATTAGCGGTAGAAAATTTGTTGCAATTTCTACATGGTATCAGAGCCTCAAGAGACTACATAGAAACCTTGTTCCAAATATTCTCTCATAGAAATTTTAATTTGCAGAGTTTTTGGTGCAGGAAAAATGTCTTTCAACGAATAGAAAGTTGGAGTATGCATTGGAGGGCACCTCGAATTTTTGTGCCTGGAAAGACATGATGGAAGATGTCCTGGACGATAATGGAGTATGGGATTATACACAAACTGATATTCCAAAACCAACAACATCAGATGCACAAACACTTAGTTAGTGGAAGAAAGACACAAAATGATCCAGGAGGATTATTATGGAGGGTGTCAGATATCATGTGGTTTAGAACTTGCATGAAAAGGAGACTCCTTTTTCAATGTGAAAAAATCTCATATATATCTTCTAGAGAAACAATGATGCCAAGAAATTGGCATTGAGAGATAAACTTAGGAGCATTTGAATGCAGAAAAATGAAGCCATTCCTCAGTTTCTATCTAGATTCACTCAGGTTCGAGATAAAATTGGAGAAGTAGGAGAAAATGTGCCATCATCTGAAATTGTGAGCTTAGCACTCCTTGGCCTTTCGAAATCCTGGCACAACTATTAGGATTTAGTTAATGGAAGAGACAAGCTACCATATTGGGAGAGACTTTGGTCTGATTTGGTGCAGGAGGAGATCAGAAGAAACACTAGAGATGGTGTCAGATCTATTGCAGATGAGGAAGAATATTGTGCTCTAGTTGGCAAAGGAAATAAGGCTATAGGCATGAAGGCCCAAGGTGAGGCATAATCTATCCTGAAAAATGGAAAGGAGGAACTCAACAAAATAAAATGTTTTCATTGCCATGAATATAGACACTATGCAACCGAGTATCTGCACAAGAAACTCATCAAGGAGTCTACAATAGGAGTTGGAGGAGATGCTTTGGCATCTCAATTCGAGTTATATTTTACCCTCTTTTCTTGCATGGCAAGCACAATAAGAGGGAGTGAGTGGTACCTAGATTACGGTGCCTCATATCATATGACAAGAAACAAGGAATTATTCAGTAGCCTAGAGGAGAAGGATCTGAAATTGCACATATAATTTGGAAATGATAGGAGGTATGGTACCAAAGGAATTGGTACTCTCACCTTTAAGAGGGTGTTAGGCTCCCATATTCACTTGAAAAATGTAATGTATGTGCCTGAGTTGAAGAAAAAAATTATTTTTGTAGCTGTATTGGAGGAAAGAGGTTATGAAGTAGTGTTTAGTAAGGGAAAATATTTTTTGAAGCATGTTGCTACTAGACAAGTGAAACAGTTTGGATATAGAGTGAAAAATATCTACAAGCTAGAGGTAGATTTCACCATGCATGCAACTATACCTCTAGGAGTGAGGTGGGGCGACGTAGAGCCTTAGTACCATAGTTGCAAAGGTTTGGGTAGGGTCCATAGGAGAGCAGTAGCAGTTGCAATATACTCTTCTTATGGACAATTACCCTTGCTACAGGGTCCCACATTATTTAGTAGCAAAAAGATCAATGTTAGTTAATGCAATCATATCTTGAGCGAAATTTGCAGACTATTTGGAATCAGATGCTGAGGAGAATAGATTAATATCGATAATAATGCAGGAGGCATAGTGCAAAATCAACAATAGTGCAAATTTCCTAGTATATAGTGCAAAGACTAGTAGCAGTCATATGCTCAGGAGATAGTTGTAGCTCAGAGAGAGTTGATTCAGTATTTTAGATGCTTCTGAGTTTTAGTTGTTGCAATAGAAACAACAACAATGAGAGGGAGTCTTGTTACAGTACATTCCTATAGTAGCAGGATTGAGGTTGTGAAAAACCCTTTTCTTGCTAAGAGGGAATGTTGAAATTGTAGCAAGAAAATGCTTCATTTTACTAGTGCCTTAGTCAAATGGAAAAAAATTGATTTTCCACATCAGTAGGATGACTTGGATTGTAGTTAGCTAGAGTCACATGGCCTTGTCTACTAGTTAAGTCAATAAATTTGAGTTTGTAGGCTAGAAGTAGAGTTGTGCATGAGTTGATTGCTAAGATCTAGTAATCTAAATGATTTGTTGTTAGTTGAGCTCATCTAACTGAGCTCTAGTCATTAGTTGAGTGAGTTAAAGTTCAGTTGAGTATTTATGACTTTTGTTAACTCACTGATCTCTCAGTTAACTAGTCAATCAACTAAAAATAGACCTAGTCAAGCATGGGAATCGAATTGCATAGTTGAGTGGATGGAAAAGGCACATTTGTATTTATAATTTTATAATGTTGAGTGTACAATACTTTTTCACTTAGCAGGTGATCAATTCCCCTTGGCTTCACGCAAGGAAATAAGAAATTTCCCTATTATTTAGGAGCTTAATTCATCAGGGATTGCACAACGAAATAATAGGTTGGACGAGGATTGAATTGGCTAAGTATTGGCTAAACCAGGTCAGGAAGTAGGAGAACAATTTTACAGTGCAGGGTGTGCTTCAAAGTTGAAGCAAGATATCGTAATTGTTGGGTGTGGAGCCTGATTATCTTCTGTATTCAAAGTATCGCTGCATTGGACCCCAGTTCGTAATGGGGCAGCAAAGCCACCTGTAAAATTGCCTTGTAAAATGTTGTAATTTCGTAGTCAGTTTGGGCCGTTCATTAGGCAGAGATCTGATGGTAGAAGTTATGTTTAATTTAGGGTTTTTTTCCCTAGAAGGCAACCCCTCGCTATATATGAGGGAATTGTATTGCGTCTTTGTAGATCTGTATTCTGAGTGAGGTAGAGAGAGGAGATTGAGAGTGAAGAGGGAATTACAACGGATCTGCTGTAGGTTGTATCTCTTAAGTTTGCTGGATAATATAAAAGGAAGGACTGGCTGCTTCTCCATGGACGTAGCCCATACTGGGTGAACCACGTATATCTGTGTCTCTTGTTTTATGCGTTTTCTGTGTTTATATTTATGCAATATTTTATGTGTTCCATTGCTTTGTAATATATAATTTTATAACAACTGGTATCAGAGACGAAGGTTTATATGGCTGATAAACTCGTAGGAGAGAAGGGTTCCTGGTTCGAGTGGGAGCAATGGCAGAAGATGGTAGGTTTAGAGTCGAAAAATTAACAGCCAAAACTACCAGCTGTGGAGGATGCAGATGGAAGATTATCTGTATCAGAGAGATTTGTACCAACCATTGAGTAGAAAGGCAAAGAAACCGACGAGTATGACAGACACAGAATGGGATATTCTCAACAAAAAGGCACTTGGAACAATACAGCTGTGCCTAGCGGCATCGGTAGCCTTTAATATTTCAAAGGAAGTGACAACAGAGGGTTTAATGTCGACATTGGCCAAACTATATGAAAAACCATCAGACTCAAATAAGGTATTTCTTATGAAGCATTTATTTAATATAAAGATGTCAGAAGGTGGATCTGTTGCTGATCATTTAAATGAATTTAATACAGTTACTAGTCAGTTAAGTTTTGTAGGGGTAACTTTTAATGATGAAGTTAGGGCTCTATTATTTCTGTGCTCATTTCCAGAAAGTTGGAATGGTTTAGTTATGGCCATTAGTAACTTTGTCTCTAGATCTAGTACTTTAAAGTTTGATGATGTTTTTGGTGCAATCCTTAGCGAGGAAATGCGATGGAAAAGCTCTAGTGAGACATCAGGTAATGCTTTGACTGCAGAGACTAGGGGAAGAAAAATGGAAAAAGGAAAGAGACTTGGATATCACAGTAATTCAAGAAAAGGTAGATCCAAGTCCATATAGGGGATAGTGTGCTGGAAATGCGGGAAGAAAGGACACCTGAAGAAAGACTACAAGTCTCGGAAGGGAAAATAAGGAGACGTGCAACAAGAAAATAATCATGAAGCGAATGTAACAGGTGATGTGTTGCAAGATGCTTTGATTCTTTCATTAGAAAATATTATTGATGCTTAGGTGGTAGATTCAGGGGCCTCATTCCATGCCACACCTGATAGGAAATATTTTCATGATTATGTTCAAGGAGATTTTGGACAGGTTCAATTGGGTGATGATAAACCCTGTAAAATCATTGGAATGGGTACATTTTTCATAAAACAATAGAATGGAAATCAATGGCTATTGAAGGAGGTAAGGCATGTTCCAGATCTGAAGAAAAATCTGATTTCAACAGGGCAGTTGGGAGGTGAAGGTTGCGTAACTACTTTCATAGATAAAACCTGGAAGGTCACTAAAAGAGCCCTGGTAATAGCAAAAGGAGAAAATGTTGGTACATTGTATTTATGCAATGGTATTTCTAATTCTGTTAATGCTTTAACCTATACAGGAGCAGATATGACATTGTGGCATCATAGGCTTGGGCACATGAGTGACAAGGGGATGCAGATCCTTCACTCAAGAAATTTTTTGCCAGGTTTGAAACATGTTGATTTGGAATTCTATGAAAATTGTGTTTATGGAAAGCAGAAGAGATTCAGATTTCTCAAAGTTGGGAAAGAAAAGGAGAGCGAAAAATTAGAGCTTGTGCATACGGATGTATGGGGACCTGCTCAGGTATCATCTCTTAGTGGCTCTCATTATTATGTTACTTTTATTGATGATGCAACCAGAAAAACCTAGATTTATTGTATTCGAAATAAATCTGATGTATTTGATACTTTCAAGAAATGGAAAGCTTTGGTTGAAAATGAGACAGGAAAAAGGTTGAAGTGTCTCAGATCAGATAATGGATGTGAATATTGCAGCAAAGAGTTTGATAGGTACTGTTTAGAGAATGGAATTCGCAGAGAGAAGACAGTTCCAGGAACACCACAAGAGAATGGTGTGTCAGAAAGGATGAACAGGGAAATCATGGAGCATGCAAGGTGCATGAGATTGCATGCAAGATTACCTTTACAATTTTGGGTAGATGCTGTAGATACTGCTATTTATCTAATAAATAGAGGGCCTTCAAGTTCCTTGGATGGTGGTATTACAGAGGAGGCATGGACAAGTAAAAAGGTAAACTACTCATTTTTAAAAACTTTTGGTTGTGAAGCCTTTGTCCACATTAATAAAGAAAATAGAAAAAAGCTTGAGGCAAAATCAAAGAAATGTACTTTTATTGGATATGGTGTTAATGATTTTAGTTATTGCTTTTATGATTATGAAAAACACAAAATCATTAGTACCAGAGATGTTATATTCAATGAAAAGGTTTTGTATAAGGATCGGCTGCAGGAAAAGAAACAAGAAAAAGAAAATAGAGAATACACAGTGCTTGATGAGATCATAGAAAAAGTGATGGTGCCTGAAAATCATAATAATCAACGGCTAGAACAACAACCACAACAACAAAAAGCACCTCAAACACCTGAAAGTGGTGTTAGAAGATCTACCCGGATAAGTAGACCCCCTAAATGATACTCTCCTTCATTATATTATGTATTATTCACTAATTCTGGTGAACCAGAATGTTATGAAGAAGCAGTGCAGGTAGAAACCAGGAAGAAGTGGGAGTAAGCCATGAAAGAAGAGATGGACTCCTTAGCACATAACCAGACTTGGGACTTAGTCAGGTTGCCTATAGGTAAAACAACATTGCAGAATAAATGGGTTTACAAGTTGAAGGAAGAAGATGGAGGTAGAAAAAGGTATAAAGCTAGACTTGTGGTGAAAGGGTTTGCACAGAAAAAGAGTATAGAATTTGATGAGATATTTTCTCTTGTTGTTAAAATGACTTCAATAAGAACTATTTTAAGTCTAGTAGCAGCTGAAGATTTGCATCTTGAACAGTTAGATGTAAAGACAACCTTTCTCCATGGGGATTTGGAGGAAGAGAAATATATGAAGTAGCCACAAGGATATGAGGTAAAAGGTAAGGAGAAACTAGTGTGCAAATTGAAGAAGAGCTTGTATGGCTTAAAACAGGCTCCAAGGCAGTGGTATCTAAAATTTGACAGGGTTATGTCTGAACAAGGTTATACTAGATATCACTCTGATCATTGTGTTTATCTCAAAAAGAAAAATGATGGCAGCTATATTATATTGTTATTGTATGTAGATGACATGCTTGTTGCAGGTTCTAACATGCAGGAAATAAATGTGCTCAAAACAAAATTAGTGAACTCATTTACAATGAAGGATTTGGGTGCTGCAAAACAAATCCTTGGTATGAGAATAACTAGTGACAGGAAGAATACAAAATGAACATTGTCTCAGAGTGAGTACATAGAAAAGGTGTTGAAAAGATTTAATATGTAGAATGAAAAACCAGTTAGGGTACCTTTGGCTAGCCATTTCAAACTAAGTAAGGAGGTGTGTCCCAAGAATCAGGAAGAAATGGCTGATAGTCTAAAGTTCCATATGAATCAGCAGTTGGAAGCTTCATGTATGCAATTGTCTGCACAAGGCCTGATATTGCACATGCAGTGGGAGTTGTAAGTAGGTACATGAATAATCCAGGGAAAGAACATTGGATGGCGGTGAAGTGGATTCTCAGGTATTTGAGAGGTACCACAAATGAAGCATTATTCTTTGGTGGTTCAAACATTTCTCTACAGGGATATGTTGATGTAGATATGGCGGGTGATAGAGATAACAGGAGGAGCACAACATGGTATGTGTTTACTGTAGGTGGAATAGCTGTCAGTTGGGTTTCAAACTACAAAGTGTTGTTGCACTCTCAACAACGGAAGCAGAGTATGTTGCTGCTACATAGGCTAGTAAAGAAATGATTTAGTTACAAAGGTTTCTGGATGAATTGGGTAAGAAGCAGGAGTTGGGCAGGATATATAGTGACAGCCAGAGCGCCATACATCTTGTAAAGAACTCTGCATTTCATTCTAAGACAAAACATATACAACTCAAGTACCATTTCGTATGGTCAGCATTGGAAGATGGACATTTGAATTTGGAAAAGATACTCTAGCCAGAATCCTACAGATATGTTAACAAAAGTTGTAACTAGGGAGAAACTGAGAATCTACTCAGTTTCAATTGGTCTTCAAGTATGATGAAGAAGATGAGAAACATCCAGGTCCAAAGTGGATTCATTGTCCAGCAAATGAAGCAGCGGTGGAGTTGCTATAATCAGTCTCCAAGTGGGAGATTTTTGGGTGTGGAGCCTGATTATCTTCTGTATTCAAAGGTATCGCTGCATTGGACCCCAGTTCGTAATGGGGCGGCAAAGCCACCCGTAAAATTACCTTGTAAAATGTTGTAATTTCGTAGTCAATCTGGGTCGTTCATTAGACGGAGATTGACAATAGAAGTTATGTTTAATTTAGGGTTTCTTGCCCTAGAAGGTAACCCCTCGCTATATATGAGGGAATTGTATTGTGTCTATGTAGATCTGTATTCTGAGTGATGTAGAGAGAGGAGATTGAGAGCGAAGAGGGAATTATAGTGGATCTGCTGTAGGTTGTATCTCTTAAGTTTGCTGGATAATATAAAAGGAAGGATTGGTTGTTTCTCCGTGGATGTAGCCCAAACTGGGTGAACCACGTATATCTGTGTCTCTCTTGTTTTATGCGTTTTTTGTGTTTATATTTATGCAATATTTTATGTGTTCCATTGCTCTATAATATATAATTTTCTAACAACTAGTATCAGAGCTGAAGGTCTATTTGGATGATAAACTCGCAGGAGAGAAGGGTTCCTGGTTCGAGTGGGAGAAATGGCGGAAGATGGTAGGTTTAGGGTTGAAAAATTTAATGGCCAAAACTACCAGCTGTGGAAGATGCAGATGGAAGATTATCTATATTAGAGAGATATGTACCAACCATTGAGCAGAAAGGCAAAGAAGCCGACGAGTATGACAAACACAGAATGGAATCTCCTGAGTATCTCATTAGCATACTTTCCCCGAGGCACAAACAACTCCCCATCTCCTTACCATACCTCCATGCCAAGAAAGTAATGCATGAGCCCCATATCCTTCACCTCAAACTCTCTTGCAAGGTCCTCCTTGCAGATTTGATCAACTGATCATCACCTTCCAATATGAGATTATCAACATAAAGTACAATGATCAACAGTTTACCTTCCACCATTATGTGGTAGAGGTTCGTATCCGCTTCACTCTTCGTGAAGCCCAACCTTGTGAAGTAGCTATCTATCCTGGTGTACCAAGCATGGGGTGCTTGCTTCAGCCCATACAATTCTCTCTTTAGTCGACACACATGCGACTCACAGTCAAAGGTTTCAAAACATTGAGGTTGCTCTATGTACACCTCTTCCTCAATCATGCCATTAAGGAATGCTGTATTCACATTCATCTGATGTTTCTTCCAACCCATTTGTGCTAAGAGTGCCAATATAGATCTAATTGATGAGTAATTTGCAACAGGAGCAAAGGTATCATCATAGTCAATCCCCTCTACCTATGAAAAGCCACGGGCCACAAATATAGCCTTATGGTTCTCCAAACTACCATCTGCAGCTTGCTTTACCTTGTAAAGCCAACAGAAGCTCACAACTGACTTGTCCTCCGGTCTTGGGACCACATCCCAAACACTGTTATGAACTATGGAGTCATACTCCTCCGCCATGGCATCAACCCAAACTGGCTGCTGCACTGATTGCTTAAAGGAAGATGGCTCTGTCACAACACATTCACCCATAAGAGCCATGTATCCAGTGTACCTCTCAGGTGACCTCCTCTATGTGAGTTGAGAAGTGGGTGCTTCCACATTCTCCCATGCATCATCCAACAATTTTTCAGCCTCTTTGGTGCGCTTTCTTCCCTCTCTGGAAGACTTTTCCTGAGTGGATGTCTCCACTACCAGATCCTTTACATGTGGTTACTCCACATCAATCTGGGGCTCCTCAACCTTAGGAGATAAAAGCTCCTCGTTCGTATGTAGCTCAATATCCCTCTCAATGGAACTTGCATGGCCTTCTCCTCATCGAATTTGACATCCCCACAAACCACTGTCATCCTGCTGGTCGACAAGCACACCCGATAGTTGTGAGGTGTATTAATGTACCTCACAAATATCCCTAACTCTAGTGTCGGCTCAAGCTTATTCCATGCATCTTTGGTCACATGACAATATACCGATGACCCAAAAATCCCGAAGTGACCAACATTTGGCCTCTTACCAAAATAAGCCTCCTCTGGTGTCTTCATCTCAAGTATCCGATGTGGGCTATGGTTCTGAACATAAATTGCTGTGTTTCATGCCGCAACCCACAAGTGTAGTGGCAGGCCCTGATGATGCAACATCACTCTTGCTGCCCCTACTATGCTTCTGTTCTTCCCCTCGGCCACCCCATTTTGTTGAGGGTTGTGGGGTGCCGTCAACTCCTGTTTAATCCCTTTTTCTACATAGAAGTTCTTAAACTCGTTTGAGACATACTCACCACTGTTATCACTCTATAGAGGCTTAACCTTCTTGCTTGACTCTTTCTCCACCAATGCTTTAAACTCACAAAACTTTGTTAAAGGTTGATCATTTTTCTGCATGAAAAATACCCAGTATTTGTTATGCTCTTAACCTGCAAGACGAGACCAGAATACCGAATATGCGAAGAAATATACCCAGAACATAGAATAGTGAGTAACAACAACCCTATTTTATTATTCAGAAAGCAATGTTCACTTGCCTCTTCGAGGGGGCAACCTCCAATAGAGCAGAGCTCGATGACAAAATAAGACACGATGCTCCTCGCAGGGAGTCTCTATCCTTTATATATGACTCATACATGCAATACCATGGATCAATACCATGGTTTTTATTAATACCATCTATCTAATACCATGGCCCATTTTCAACTAACTGTGGTCCCGTCATTAAATGCGGGTTAACCACTTACAATTATTAATATGGGATTTATTGACTTTTTACTATGACTCGATCCTACTACATAAATAAGGGGGTTAGGGTGGGACCCTAACATGCCCTCCCCCTTAAGAATAGCCTTGTCCTCAAGGCTGAAGCTGCGGAAACTGCTGAAGAATAGTGGCTGGTTCCCAGGTTGCATCTTCCGGAGAGGTGTCTTTCCACTTGACGAGGACTTCCCTGATCATGCGACCACGCAGGTGCCGTTCTCGTGTGTCTAGGACCTGTTCAGGTTGGAGCTAGATTGACCCTTCTTCATCCAATTCAGGTAGACTGGTTTGAATTCTGAAATTATTCCCAATCACTTTCTTGAGGCATGAGACATGGAAAACTGGATGGAGTTTTGTAGTGGGTGGAAAAGCTAGCTTGTAGACCACTTCTCCAATACGCTGAAGTACTTGATATGGTCCGTAGAATTTTGGAGATAGTTTCTGACAACCCTTGTCTTTGAGTGATGTTTGCTCATACGGTTGTAGCCTCGAAAATACCTGATCCCCTTCTTGAAATTGGCGCTCTGAGCGATGCTGATCTACCTACTGCTTCATGCGGTTTTGATCTTGATGAAGATTCTCTCTAAGATGAGCGAGCATGGTTGTGCGGTTTTGTAGGAGTTGATCCACTGCTTGTACCTTTGAGCACCCCTTGATATAAGAAGTAGGGGAAGGAGGGAGTTTACCATAAATTGCTTCATAGGGAGTCACTTTGGCGGTGGCATGATAGTTGGTGTTATACCACCATTCAAGTAGAGGTAACCACTGTACCCAAAGATGTTTCTTTTCTGAAGTGAAACACCTAAGGTAGGTTTCCAGACATTTGTTGACGGCTTCAGTTTGACCATCCGTTTGTGGATGATAGGAAGTACTGAGTTTTAGTTGGGTGCCTTGTAGCCTGAAGAGTTCTTGCCAAAAATTACTAGCGAAGATAGGGTCACGATCAGACACAATAGAAGTGGGCATGCCATGCAATTTGAAGATCTGATCCATGAAAGATTGAGCGACCAAAGTCGGTGTAAACGGGTGGGGTAGGGCGCAAAAATGAGCATACTTGGAAAGTCGGTCCATAACCACCATGATGACCGACTTGTTTCCTGACTTTGGAAGACCTGTAATGAAATCCATAGAAACCTCCGTCCATATTGATGCCGGGATGGACAACGGTTGTAATGTGCCCGGTGCTTTGACTGTCTCCCCTTTGTGGCGTTAACAGACATCGCATTCCGCTACAAAAGTAAGGATGTCCTTTTTCATGCCTGTCCAAAAAATGATATTCTAGTGCGAGCATATGTCTTCTGGAAGCCTGAATGTCCTGCAATGGGGGATGAGTGCAATTCTGCCAAAATGCGGCTTTTGAGGGTGGATGTTGGTGATATTACCACTCTGTCCTTGTAGCGAAGAATCTCATCCTGCCACGAGTAGCCCTTGGTGGAATTTGGATCCGCCTGCAATTGAGTAATGAGTTGGGAGAGCCAGGGATGTGAAAACCATTCCCTGCGAGCCTCTTCAATCCATTCTGGAATGGGAAGGGAAATTGCGAGCAGGGTACTTTCCTCCTCAAATTGGCGAGATAATGCATCTGCTACACTATTTTCGCGCCCTTTCTTATAAATGATCTCATAATCATATCCCAGCATTTTGGCGAGCCATTTATTTTGTTGTGGGGAGGATAGGCATTGCTCCAAAAAATATTTAAGACTGTGATGGTCTGTGTGGATTTGGAAACATCGCCCTAGTAAGTAAGGTCGCCAGGTATCTACTTCCTGTAAGATGGCCATCATTTCCTTCTCATAGGTAGATTGTCCCAGATTCTTCCCACTTAGTTGTTGGCTTGTGAAGGCCAAGGGTCGACCTTCCTGCATTAAGACCACCCCAATACCTGTACTCGAAGCATCACATTCAATGACAAAAGATTTGGTGAAATCAGGGAGTGCTAAGACTGGAGTGGAACACATGGCATTTTTGAGAGCTGTAAATGCCTGTTGTGCGTCATCATTCCAGAAGAATGAATTTTTCTTGAGGAGTTGAGTGAGGGGCTTCTCAATGAGACCATAATTGTGGACAAATTTGCGATAATAGCCTGTGAGACCCAAAAATCCTCTCAGGCTCTTCAAGGTCTTAGGTTGAGGCCAATCTTGCATTGCCTGGATCTTTTTGGGGTCCACCTTGACACCTTCACGCCCCACAATGTGGCCAAAATACTCAACTTCTTCCATGCCAAAAGAACACTTGGACATCTTAACAAATAATTTATGCTTGTGGAGCAGTTGCAAGAGCAGATCTACATGCTGAAGATGTGCGGCCCAAGTGAAACTATAGATGAGGATGTCATCGAAGAAGACAAGGACAAATTTCCTGAGATATGGTTTGAGAAGGTGGTTCATAAGGCTCTAAAAAGTAGATGGGGCATTACAAAGACCAAATGGCATGACCAGGAACTCATAATGGCCTTCATGAGTTCTGAAAGCAGTCTTTGGAATGTCGACTTCCTTCATGCGAATTTGGTGGTAGCCTGAGCGAAGATCGAGCTTAGTGCAGAATTGAGCCCCATTGAGTTCATCTAGCAAATCATCAACAACCGGGATGGAAAATTTATCTTTGACTGTCAACTTATTGAGGGCCCTAAAGTCTAGACACATCCACCATTCCCCATCTTTCTTGAGCACCATGACCACCGGTGATGAATAAGGACTAATGCTGGGACGAATGACACCTGCTTCCAAAAGTTCCTTGATTATTTTTTCAATTTCATTCTTTTGGCTGAGCGAATATCTGTATGGGTGCACATTTGGTGGTTGGGCCCTTGGAACCAAGGTGATGCTATGATCATGTTCCCCTCTCGAGGTTGGAAGCTCATGAGTCTTGTTAAAGACTGGCATATGGTTATTTAAAATCTGTTGCATCTCAGGATGAATCGACAGAGAATTAGGTTCGACGGCTTGGATGGCATTAAATTGAGCTATAACTCCATGATGGCCCTTTTTTAGCAATTTTTCCATCCTATGTGAGCTGATTATAGAGGGAGCTCCCGCCTGGAGTCCGTGGAGGGTATGTGTGGAGTTGTTATGCTTAAAGCTCATATATAACTCCTGGAAATCCATTGTGATTGGCCCAAGAGTGTGAAGCCATTCAACACCGAGGACAATGTCGCACCCTCCCATGTGTATGGAAAACATGTGGGTCTTCAACTGCTAATCCCCCATTTGAAGTTTGACATTTTCACAACGGCCTTCACATTTCATTATTCCTCCATCCGCAATTTGGACTTGGAAGTTAGAAACTGCTCGTACAAAACAATGCACTGCTTCCACGAATTTTTGATGGATGAAATTATGTGTGCTTCCACTATCAATCAAGACTACTACTGGGCGATGTTTAATAAAACCTCTGATTTTGAGAGTTTGAGGTGAAGAAATCCCTGCCAAAGCATGCAACGAAATAACTGGTTCGTCAGGGACATTGTTCTTCTGGTTGTCCTCTTCTGCCTCAGGTTCCTCAAGTGGTGGGGGTTCCTCCGATGAGCTGTAATCAGTGGCATCAATTTGAAAAAATTTGGGCTCCTTGCATTTATGACCTTGGGAGTATTTTTCATCACAGTAGTAACATAATCCTTGCTTTCTTCTTTCGGCCATTCCTGCAGGTGACACCTTTTGAACCTTAAGTGTTTGAGTCGTGCTGTGAGCCTGTGGGGGGCGACCCTTGGCGGTGAAATTTGGGCAAATGGACTGGGCCGCTAACACACGTTCCATGTTACGAGCTACCTTGCAAGCCTCCGACCATGTGGGAGGGTGGTGCAGTTGGACGTGGGCTTGTATGGCCTCTTTAAGACCGCTGATAAAACATTCCGTGTAGAACGCATCTGGGAGATCCCGAGTGCAGAAAGCTAAGGCTTCAAAGGCTGTAACATATTCATCCACTGTGCCAATCTGTCGGAGCTTAGTGAGACAACCCAAAAAAGCAGATTCATGGTCAAAGCGCTCTGTAAGAGCTTTTTTGAAAGCGGCCCAAGTCACCAAAATACCATTGCCACATTGATGCCATTCCCAACATTGCCATCTTTCATTGTCCAAGTACATGCTCCCCACCATAAGTTGAGTCTCATTATCTAAGATGTTATTCAGATTGAAATATTGCTCCATTTGTGCTACCCATGCGGCCGTGTGAGAACCATCAAATTTATGCATATCCAGCTTGGGAGGTCGCGGACGGGATTGTTGGTGGGTGCCCCAGAGGTGAAGAGAGTGGCTAGACTCACCCTCACTGTGTCCATTGCCAATATACGCCTCCTCGCGGGCTTCCTCCTTGCCCTTAGAGAGTGCATCAGTTAGTTTGTCAAGCTGAGCTTGGATGGCTTGCAAGGATTGTTCAAGTTTGTCGATCTTCTCATTGGCCATAGCTTGAGCTCTAGTTTCTACCATGCATCGATCCAATGTACTTGAAATTTGGGACTGCCCGAAATTTTTTGCTAACAATTGAATGGTACCACCTTGATTAGCTCGTCGTCCTGATTCTTATGGGCTAGATCACCAATAAGCGCCCCAGAGGGTCTGAGAATTTTTTTTTTTCTTCAAACTCCTAACGGAGTTTTACTCCTTGCTTAGGAATACTGCAGTAGCCGAATCCTCAAAATGTCAATGCTGCCAAAAGTCCTGCGAAAATCACGCCCCGGTATAGGAACCCCACACAACTACTCAGATCTGGTGGATCTGAGAGATCTGAATGGCTGATCGGGTAGCTCTGATCGGCGAAACAGATTGCTGCTGCGGATCTGATGGATCTAATAGATCGGAATGGCTGGTCTGCTAACTTGGAACTGCGGGACTGATGTCTACTGCTGCTGCAAACCCCCTTGAGAGATCTGATTTGGCAGAGATTATGCGTGATCCCAAGATAGAAAAGGGAACTATGGTCTCGAGGAGTGTCAGGTGCTACAGATCGCAATATACATAAGGGTCTAGCAGTAGTACTCAGCCCAATGTTTCAGAGATCTAACTAAGGAGGATCAACCGTACCCTTAGTCGTACAACCCGACTACCCTATCGTACGTGCGAGTAATCTCTCCGAGTGCTGTTCTCGGTGTATTGTAGCAGCAAGACGGCCAACGGTTTATCTATGGCGAGGTTTCAAAGGAGCTAGGGGGGCTTCCGATATACCCCGAGGTTACTTGGAAGACAGTCGTGCACGGTTCTGTCTAATGCGCTACTACTCGAAGGGGTACCCACAGGGGTTACAAGGGAGTCCAACAAGTGTGACCACCTCTTGTATTTCCTACATGCATGCCTCCCCAAATCCGCAGGTTTATGCGCTCAACGACAGATCCCGTGGTTTAAAGATGCTGGAACACGTCTCTAGCCAAATTTTTTTTTTGCTAAGAAATGGAGATGCCATCTGCCCTGGAAAGAGCTCTGATACCACTTGTTATGCTCTTAACCTGCAAGACGAGACTAGAATACCGAATATGTGAAGAAATATACCCAGAACATAGAATAGTGAGTAACAACATCAACTATTTTATTATTCAGAAAGCAATGTTCACTTGCCTCTTCGAGGGGGCAACCTCCAATAGAGCAGAGCTCAATGACAAAATAAGACACGATGCTCCTCGCAGGGAGTCTCTATCCTTTATATATGACTCATACATGCAATACCATGGATCAATACCATGCTTTTTATTAATACCATCTATCTAATACCATGGACCATTTGCAACTAACTGTGGTCCCGTCATTAAATGCGGGTTAACCACTTACAATTATTAATATGGGATTTATTGACTTTTTACTATGACTCGATCCTACTACACAAATAAGGGGGTTAGGGTGGGACCCTAATAGTATTTACAAGAATAGTGATCAACAAATATAACATAATACTTGTGTTTGGCCATGGATGCTGTCGAGAACGGTCCACACACATCTGAATGGACTCACTCTAGAATAGCCTCTGCTCGACTATCTCTATCATGAAAGGAAGACTTGGTGTAATTTCCCAAAGTACACCCCTTGCATGTATCAACTTGCTCAATCGTACCTTTGGGAAGACTGGTAGAGATCTGTTGCAATATCTTCAAAGCCCCATTATGCAAGTGGCCTAATCGCTTATGCCACAACTCGCCAACGTCTTGGTTCTGCACCCTTTCTGCTTTTGTGCTCAAATAAGCACACTCCTCTACCTCTAGCTTATAGAGATTCTTCACTCGAATCCCTATCTTTTTTACTTGATCCATGGCTATGTGCCAAAGGAATACCTTTCCTTTCAAGAAGATCACATCATAGCCTATATCATCAAGCATGGAAACAGATACCAAGTTCTTGTTCAACCTGAGCACATATATAACATTCTTCAAGGTGATTGGAGTCCCATGCTCCTTCTAAAAAGTAATCATGCCCAATCCAATAACACTATACTTCCCGTCGTCACCCATGTCGATATGCATCTGGAGATGTTTCTCCTCCAGGTCACTGAATAACTCTTTGTCACCAGTCATGTGGAATGAAGCCCCACTGTCTAAGTACCATACACTTCCCATCATTGATGACACCATGCATGAAATGAGGGAAAATTACAACTCGAATTGAGAGGCAAAAGCCTCACTTGCCACTCCTCCTGAGGACTTCTTGAGTGGACAATTTGTAGCAAAATGGCCCAGCTCATGACAATGAAAGCACTTAACTTTCATCATGTCTTTCTTCTTACCTCCATGATAAGAATCCGATTTGGAATGGGAAGATTTTCCTTTCCCATTCTTTGCCTTAATCGCTAAGGCACAATTCTCTTCATCATCAGTCTTTTATGAAGAGCCATCCTTCCTCTTGATCTCCTCCCGCATCAAATCCAACCACAATTGTTTCCAATCCGACAACTTCTCCCAACTATTGACAAAGTCATGATAACTATGCCAACTCTTTCGAAGTTTTACTTTAGTGCCAATTTCCTTTGTTCACTGCTGTTCTGATACAAGTCTGTCAATGTTTTCCACATAGCATATAGAGTTTCCTTGCCATGGAGACTCGAGACAATGTGGTATTGAACTTGCTCAAGGATTATTTGCCTTGCCTTCCCCACACACTTCTTCCATTCAGAAAAATTTTGTGCATTCAATGTTGTTGGCTTGGGAATTTCTTGATCAACGAATTCCTTCAAGAAATTATCCTCTAGCATAACCTCCATTTTTTCCATCAAGGCTATAAACTTTGAGCTGCCTTCCAAGGCATACTCAAGCCGCAAACCGTAGAACGCCATCTGTTGATCCTGAAGTATGTATTGCAAATTCGAATTTCACTCGTAACCCAAAACTAAAAACTTCGAAATCTCCTCTAGTATATTGAATTCATCTCCAATACCATGTAGAAAAAAACCTGTAGATTCATAAGCTCATGCAATGTACTAAAGCACAGGACAATAATCTACTTCTACTTTCAACCAACGTAAGCCAATAGATTGATGAAAACAATATGAACAAGAAGAAGACAAATCAATGGCACATAACACAAGATGCATATAGGGAAAACCATTGTTCAAAACACCGCTATCTGTATTTCATATATTAGAAATATGAGTGAAGATACAAATATTTTTCTCACTAGAACAATTCCACACACGTACGATTAACTCTCTCAGCTCAAAAGGTAGCTCTTGGCCAACACTTATCCAATTCTGCAGCTCTCCAAGCCCCTAATCTCTTGCGTAATTCCTAGGATGAATAACCCATTTTTAAAGGGAATTCATGCTTCCAACACTGCAAAATCCAAACATAGGATCAATCTCTGATGCATGCATGATATTTACACTCTAGTAAATAACACCACTGATAGTACACTATCCCTGCACTCTAGTCTCAACTGGGTCTTTCTCTGAAGTAACATGCATGAGTTTCTCATAAGGGAATGTTCAGTTAACTGGAGTAGCACTAGTGGATGAATTAGTGAACCAACTGACTGTTAGTCCTCTATTAGTTCCAAAAACAATTTAGAACTAATTTAACTGAACTTAACTCAGTAAACTGAGTGATCTAATTTCCAACTCAATTTAAACTCATACTAGACCCCTAAAACTTAGGGAGAACATATACATGACTACAGAAATACTTCCAACTCGAAATTCCTAAGCTAATTAAGTTAATTGAACTTAGTTAACTATTTACAAGTTTCTATGAGAATAGAATTCGATTTTAATTCTCAGTTTAATTCAAGGACAAATTAAACTGAAATTTCTTGTTGCCATTTCTCAACAATTTATGTCTCTTGATTTCAGTTCGATTTTATTAGCAGTAGCTAATTCCTTGCAATTTCTACATCGGACATAATATTTAGACACCACATCATTGAATTTTTTAATACTTCTTGCAAAATATGAATACACACAAATGTCATCCAACCTAAAATTCCAAGCTTGTAGTGCAAACAATAGTCTAGACATGGCCTCAAAAAATCTCTAAAATATGTGATTATCTTGCCCATGCATATAAAAAAATTACAAAACAGAAGGAAAATCCCCAATGTGATGAAATCCTATTTTATGATAGAATCCTCTATTAAAATACTTTGGTAACTAGAGAAAGAATGTCATTAAGGTCAACTTCGTCTTTATAGTAGATTCCAACAACCTTGTTGTCATACTCTTAAATACTCATATTGGTTGTAAGTTTCTGTTGATGGTGCTGGATCTTGCCAACATACAGGGGGTATCCCCGATATTAAGTCCAATTTAGACCTCACACTATTTGGCTTAGGAGCCCCATCTATAATTGTGGCTCGATTGCCATGTACTTAAATATTTTCCTTGGCTGCATTAGTTAGTATAAGAGAGAAATGCACATGTACTTTTGAATGAGCAAGTAAATATGCTGTGTGAAGTGTTCAATTGCAACTGTATCAAGGTTATTTGATTGGAAGGGAACATAAATGAGTCTTTAGGAGAAAAGTAATAATACTATTCTAATAAAGACACACACACACACATACATATGAAAGAATCATTAACCATCAAGCGAAATAGTTCACATAGATGTAACAATCACTAAAGCATGTAAAACAAATTCAATAAGATGAGCACCAAATCCAATGAAATAATTCAATTTCTTTAGTATATGAATGCCAACATATACCACAAACATCCAAATAATAGTATTAAAACATTCACGACTTACACTTGAAGATGTGTTGGCTCAATAAGCTTTAGATATTAAGTGAAAATTCAAATATGCATTGATACAATGAAACACCACTAGCTCCAATAGTGGAGTGTTGAGCCACTACTCGCTCTCCAAAAGAACTATCTTCCTCTCTAATGCCTAGTTGGAGAATCCAAGGTGAAAAGTCCCTTCTTTGAGTAATGAGGCCTCTTTTATAAAAAGAGGAATGACCTTTCATATCCTCATGACTCTTAGACTTCTACTGTCACCTTTGGACTTATACATGACTTTTGAACTTCTATATGACTTTTAGACTTCTCCATGTGACTCTTTTGTCCATATGTGACTCTTGGACTTCCACATATTTACATTTACAATATTTTCCAAAATTACATCATCATGTGACGACAACATGACAAGTCATAGACATTGATGACTTGGACCCATGGTGACTTATACATAGAGTTCTCTAAGAAGTGATGACGCTTCCACTATGTATTCCAAACTCGTAACAAATCTTTCACTGTGATTGTCTTCCACCCTCAAAGGGTATTGAGAGATTTTGTAGTCTTTGTGAGTCATTTTGATCATGACAATCTCTTATTCTTACAGTTGTAACAAAATGGTACTTTTTTTCCTTTTGTCTTCAATATGATTCCTTGGGAACCCTTTCTTAACACATCTCCTCACACATATTTTCCATGTTATATTGAGGACCTGCAAGTATATATCACTCATGGAAAGCAAAAATTAGCCTGAAATTCTCCTATTCTATCATGCTCCATGCAAGTCTTCTGTCCGTGGATCAAAAATGCGCTAGGGCAAGAGAGAGAGGTATTTTGGGCATATGGCGCACTTGCAAGAGATAGGAGGGGATTCACTGACCACTGAATCTAGGCAGTGCGCAACTTTGGAGGAGAAGGATGCCTAATGGTGGGCACAGGGCATAGTTCCAAGGGAAAAGGAAGCATGACTATTGACTAAGGATGTGATATGCACTGGGAGGGAGAGCCAAGGCCATAACAAGGGTGCAGGGTTTTGGAACAAGGTGCACAAGAGAATGCATCACTGCCCACTCAGAGTGTGCAGTGCGCTCAACTGGGAGACAGAGGAAATGCTGGCTTAGGGCGCAGAGACAAGAACCAAGAAGGAGGGTCTAATGACTAGGAATGGGCTATGCGCTAGAGAGAAGGGTTCTAGGCCCATGTCACATATTAAATTGACAAGGAAGGTATCCATTAGGTCTTAGAAGTGTGTTATGCACTCTTATTTTCCTAGAGGGTAGGCTTGCAAAGTAAAAATTTGTCCAAGTATGAGAGGATAACACATGTAAAAACATACTAAGTTAGGAGAAAAATCAAGCGAAACACATCTTAACTCATCAGTAAAACTTAGAAATGACCCAAGACTAAGAAGTATGCATCAAAAAACAAGTTTACAAACATTCTCCAAGTACTCCAAACAAAATATGTGTAGTTATGACACAAAAGTGTCATTTTGTTCCTTGAAAGTGTACTATGACTCCGGAGTGTGTGATTTCTACTTCTAATGATCCGAAGACACTTAGGGAGGGAAATGGACACTTGAAACATGTGTATAAACATAAAATGACACCTTATGACCAAAAGAAACACTTCACATGATAGGAGGTAGGCTCCAAAATTTGAATATAGGAAAAAATTTGGAGGGTGTTGTAGCGGCGACAACACTTAGGAACATACTGGGCGAATTTCATTTTCTGCATCTAGGAATAGATTTCATCAAATATTTATACCTTATGGATGTATTGATTCATTAAGGGAATCCCCTTATCTTCCCACTTAACTCAGTAATTGATGTTGAACACACATTCCCTTTCTTGGTTTAACAAACATATATATATATATATATATATATATATATATATACACACTTTTTCATTTTAGAATTGTTTCGGTCCATGGGAAGGGTAATATATAATCATGAGTTAAAGATAATAAAAGTATTGGTTTTCATCTACAACGTTTCTCCACTATTAGCAGGCATGTTCGGAAGCTAAACATATTCACTATAGGAAAGAAAGCATCGATTCATTGCCAACATGCCTGTTTGGTACCCTGATGAAGTTGTTTCAAGGTTTTCCTTCAATATTATCACAATTTCAGACTCTATGATACATCCAAACCTTAGATAGAAAATCCACCATCAATAAATAACCTTAACCAACAAGTATGGCCAATGATGTATCACATAGAGCAACTCGTAGCTCAACAAAAGGCTAACATTAATGGAAATAAATCCATCAATGATATTTTTCCAAATTATTTCCAATTAGCTCTCCAAGAAAAGTGCTTCAAGTCTCCTCTAGGTTCTATTTGCTAAAAACCATAGACCCTTCTCACACAAGAACACCAATCCTAACACTTCGAGTCTTATTTATATTTTTCTTCACAAACCCTATGCCTTTTTCTCTGGAATTAATAAAAGTCCAAAGACTCAAGACATGATTATAATCAAGAGAGAATGATTCAAGGAATTCATAAAACTATTTCTTATTCAACTAAAAGGTGCTCCCTTTATATGGAACAGGTGAGGGAGGATAATGATAGAAGAGGTAGAAACTGTCCATAACAAACTTATCTAATATACAAGATAAGGTTTCTAAGTGAAGTGTCATCTCTCCAAGGTCTACACATGTCGAGAGATCGATGCTCAAGTGGCACACTCTTTAAGGATGGGATACAAGTGTCAAAAGTTCCTCATCATAAGGTCCCTTTCTCTCCATGAAAAGCATCTAATGCTCTAATTATACTCTTCAACACGTGTCCTAGTTCCACAACTAACCCTAATTAGTCTACCCTTAACCCATGCATGCTCAAAGCACTCATCCTTTTAAGGTACTCCACATGGAATTGATGATTTTAGGGATAAGCACCATTCCTCCTAGTGCCTAGTGCTCATCCTTCAAGGTAGGTCCACCTTACATGTAAAAAATCATCTTCCCAAGTCTTGCACCATGTAGAAGATAACATGCCACATTGGATAATCACCTCCTCAAGAAGTGCACAATTTATAACACCATGTCCACGGTCAATAAATCCCCTATAAAAATATTTTCAAATGTCATCAATCAAAAGGTGTACAATGCAATTAAGGGGGTAGGGTTTCACCATGTACCCCACATCGCATGAAGGTACATCATATGGTGTAAACCACTTTTAGAGAAACCCAAAAGCTAATAGTCTCTATTTTCAAGTGTTAGCATGTGGATCTTTGATGTGAAAATTGGGTGACGTGAAGAGCTTTAAGGGGAATTCCCTTCTTGGTGTGATCCTAAAGCACCCTTGACATGGTTAAAATCTAATTCAATGGAATATCAGAAATGAGGAAGGGTGATAAATGGCCCTTATGGAAGAATTCCCAAACATACAAGAGGTTAGGTACACAAATTGTGAATTGGGGAATTGTATTTATTCCATATGAGATTAACCCCATTAAGAGCGATCCCAATTTAAAGGGAAACCATTCTTAAAGATTGAAATTGTTGAAGAGGTTGGCTTCATACGAATGTGTAAATAGACATGCAAGGCTCAATTCATAGGGGAAAAAAGGTCATTGAAGAGTGGAACACTTATGTTGAGGCGAAAATAGGTGTGCAAGGGTATTGGAAGAGTCATGGGAGGTGTGCCTCCACTAGAGGAGCATCCATGTGGCATTTAGAAAATGTTGTGTGAAATTTTGAAACCTTAAATGCCCTTTGTGAAGGATCATGCTAATTAGGGTTTTTCTAGGATAGTGGCTTATAAATAGATAAAATTTCATTTGTTTAAAGGATGTGAACAAAGTGTGAAGAAGATTTAAAGTGCTTAGTTGAATATCTAGTTGGAGTGAAGAAGTCAAGGGAAATTTGACTTCAGGTTTACCATTTTCATTTTGTATATGAATTTAACAGTTGAAGTTACTCTTGCAAAATTCCTATAATAATCTTTGAAGAAGGGAAATTCTATTCCAATAAGAAGAGATAAGGTTTAGGTGTAATCCTCTTTGTTGATTATTATTATGGTTATTCAATAAATGTGTTGTTACTATAATTTTTTGCACGTTGAAGGGTGGTTTCTATCTTTCTTGTTCATGGTTTTATAATACCTATTGTTGGGTTGTAATTGTTGAGAGCCACACCTTTGAAAGGGACGTCCCTTTAATTTATGCATATTAAAGGAAATCCACATGGTTGGTTAGATTATGTTATTAA
This sequence comes from Pinus tabuliformis, assembly GCA_031772625.1. NCBI lineage: Eukaryota > Viridiplantae > Streptophyta > Pinopsida > Pinales > Pinaceae > Pinus > Pinus tabuliformis. The sequence continues at coordinate 587,650,134 of CM062805.1, forward strand.
TAGTTGAAGTGAACTCTTTGAACCCTCTTGATTATTTACCTTGACTCTGTCAACCAACTTGGTAGAAAATGACATGTTGTTTCACCCATATTATCTCAAAGAAATATATAAAAAAGACATTTTATATGGTTTCCCCAATTTTTCCATAAAAGAACCAACCTAAAGTGAAGAAACATTGTTGTGGTGAAATTAAAAATATTTCTAAGTGCCCCAATATTTTAGCTTGTTAAGGGAATTTATAACATTTAAAGCATATGGTTAGGAGTTATTAGGAAGAGTGTGTTTTCACCAACACCAATATTCTAGCTTTGTATCTCAACTAAAGTTGTCTACTACATATATGAAATTATTGTAGTCTCAGAATCAAGCATTGTCCCATTGAAAGGAAATGTCACCCAAACATCACTCTCTTCCATGAAGGCATCATGACACACTTACTCAAAATAAATGGAAGGCTAAAAAATGGAAGTAGCCAATGTAACATGGTTTCCATGTCCCCTATGATATATACTCACCCTCATTGAATATTGTGGGGTTCATATATGTTCTTTTCATCCTAAAATACCTAATTAAGCCATATTATCTTCATATGGGTTGAAGTAGAGGGTAAGGACATATTATTCCTTAGGCCTTTCCCACACTCAAATTGACTCTTCTCTTATTTATGATTAGATTCTAGAATAACAACCTGCACACATTCATTCTAGGAGATATTTGTGATCTACGTGATCACACATACTCATCAAAATTCAAATTTAAATTCACCATAATGTTTATTTGTGATGGAATGTAGATCTTTTACATTCTAGAAGTCCCATTGTATCCAAGAAAACAAGATATTATCACAAGAATAACATTGGACTATTGACAAATTGCAAAACTCCAACTTCCTTCATATCAACTTACTGGGTTGCTGAGTCAGTTGAGTAGTTATGGTTGTTGTTAACTCACTGATATCTCAGTTAACTAGTCAATCAACTAAAAATAGACCCACTCATGCATGGAATTAGAATTTCATAGTTGAGTGGATGGAAAAGGAACATTTGTATTTATAATTGTATACTATTGTGTATAGTGCTTCTGCACTGAGAAATTTATCAATTCCCCTTGGATTTGCGCAAGGAAATAGGGAATTTCATATTATTTAAGAGCTTGATTCCTCCATGATTGTGCAAGGAAATAGGAGGTTGGCCGAGACTTGAATTGGCTAAGTGTTGGCCAGAGTAGGTCAAGTAGAAGGAGAACAATTTTACAATGCAAGGTGTGCTTCAGAGTTGAAGCATGCCATTGTAATTGTTTCTCTTTCTCATATGAATTAATGCAAATCAATGTATGGTTTTTCCCAGTTAGGTTCCCCTGTAAAATAATTGTGTTCCTTGTGTTTTGATGTTTGCATGTTATTGCATGTGTTTTCCTTTCCACAAAATAGTAGAAGAAAGTTATGTCTCTTGATTTCAGTTTGATTTCATTAACAGTAGAAAATTTCTTACAATTTCTACATGGTATCAGAACCTCAGAAGACTACATAGAAACCTTGTTCCAAATTTTATCTTAGAGAATTTTTGATTTGCAGGTTTTTTGGCGTAGATTCTCTTCAGTGTAGGAAAAATGTCTTTCAATAGATTGAGGTTGGAGTATGCATTAAAGGGAACCTTAATTTTTTTTAGTTGGAAAGATAGGATGGAAGATGTCATGGATGATAATGGAGTATGGGAATATACACAAAGTGATATTCCAAAAGCAGCAATATCATATGAAAAAGCACTTATTCAACGAAAGAAAGACACAACAAGAGCCAGGAGGATTATTCTTGAGGGTATTAGAGATCATGTGGTTTTGAACTGACATAAAAAGGAGACTCGTTTTGCAATGTGGAAAAATCTCACAAATCTCTTCTAGAGTAGGAGTGATTCCAAGAAATTGGCATTGAGAGATAAAATTAGGAGCATTTGAATGCAAAAAAATGAAACCATTCCTCATTTTCTATCCAGATTCACTCAGGTTCGAGATGAACTTGGAGGAGTAGGAGAAAATGTTCCATCACCCGAACTTGTGAGCTTAGCACTCCTCGGCCTTCCGAAATCCTGACACAACTATCAGGATTTAGTTAATGGAAGAGACAATCTATCATATTGGGAGATACATTGATTTGATTTGGTGTAGGAGGAGATCAGAAGAAACATTAGAGATGGTGTCACATCCACTGTAGATGAGGAATAAGATTGTGCTCTAGTTGGCAAAGAAAAGAAAGCCAAAGGCATGAAGGAACAAGGTGAGGAAGAATCCAACCAAAACAATGGAAATAAGAAAGACCTCAGTAAAATAAAATGTTTTCATTGCCATGAATACAAACACTATGAAATCAAGTGTCCACACAATAAATCTAACAAGGATACTGCAACATGAGCAGGAGGAGATGTTCTAGCATCTCAATTCGAGTTAGATTTAATCCTCTTTCCTTGCATGGAAAGAACAATAAGAGGGAGTGAGTGGTACCTATATTATGGTGCCTCATATCATATGACATGAAGCAAGGCATTCTTTAGTAGCCTAGAGGAGAAGGATCTGAAATTGCACATAGAATTTGGAGATGATAGGAGGTATAGTACTAAAGGAATTGGTACTGCCACCTTTAAGAGGTAGTCAAGCTCCCAACTTCACTTGAAAAATGTAATGTATGTGTTTGGGACGAATAAAAATTTGCTTTTTGTAGCTGTATTAGAGGAAATAGGTTAAGATGTGGTGTTTAGTAAGGGAAAATATTTTCTGAAGCATGTTGTTATTGAACAAGAGAAACGATTTGGAGTTAGAGTGAAAAATCTCTACAAGATAGAGGTAGATTTCACCATGCATGCGATTATACATCCAGGAGTGAGGTGGGGTGATGTAGAGCCTTAGTCCCAGAGTTGCAAAGATTTGGGTAGGGTCTATAAGAGAGCAGTAACAATTGCAGTATACTCTTATTATGGATCATTACCCTCACTACAGGATCCCGTAATATTTAGTAGCAAAAGGATTAGCCTCAGTTGATGCAGTTAGATCTTGAGCAACAGTTGTAGACTGGTTACAATCAGATGTTAAGGAGCGCATAACAATATCGACAACAGTGAAGGAGGCACAATACATAATCAACAATAATGTAATTTTCCCAGTAGACATTGCAGAGGCTAATAGAAGTCAGATGCTCAAGAGACAGTTGCAAATCATAGATAGTTGATTCAATATTTCAGATGCTTCTCAGTTGCAGTTGTTGCAGTAACAACAACAATAGTGAGAGGGAGTCTTGTTACATTACATTCCTAGAGGAGAAGGATTGGGGTTGTGCAAAACCATTTTATTGCTAAGAGGGAGTGTTGAAATTATAGAAAGAAAAGGCTTCCTATGACTAGTTGCTTAGTCAAATGGAGAAAATTCAATTTTCCACATTAGCAGGATGACTTAGATTGTAGTTAGCTTGCTAGGCCCCTATACTACTAGTGTAACCCCTTATTGTTATTAGTACAACCCCCTTATTATATTGATGTACCCATGTAGTTCCCATATTGTTACTATTGCGCCCCATAGAAGCCCACTATTGTTATTATTGTGCCCTTACATTATTATTGTTATGTTGGCTCTGATTATATTATGACCCCTTAGACTCCTATATATAGAAAGGAGGTCTTTGATTTGTATCACCTAAGAATTGTTCAATTGTGTAATGTAAAGGAGGTTTCCTCCTCGAAGAGGCTTATTTCTAAGGCGTTCATCTATCTTTTCTATCTTATGTGAGTTGGTTTCATAACATTTGGTCTTTGGATTCTAGGGTTTTGCTGCTCCAAATAGGTCATCGTGGAATTTTCGCTATAACTATTTTTCTGCGACGTTTCATAAGCGAAAAAAGAAAACCCATTTGAGACGAAATCGCGTTGAACCTCGGGTCTGAATTTCAGAGCTTTTTGCGCTATATTTGTGGAGATATGATCTGCGGAAGTTGGTCTTTTTGTAGAATCTTGAATTACATTCCAAACAGGTGACCTCGGGAAAATCATCATAACTTTTGTTTTGAGCATCAGATTGAAATTTTGTAAGAAGTTACAGAAAGAGGACAGACTGTAGTTTCCTGTGTATATTTTTCAGATCCTAAGGTTAACATAGTGACACGTGGCACTTCATACAAGTTCGATCTTCTAAAAAGGTATATAATCAGGTCATCTTGGGAGATTGTTCATAACTCTTTCTTGGAGAATCTAAATTTGATCAGACTGGTGGCATTAGAAAGAGGACGCAGAGGGCTACTATAGATTGCAATTTCAAAACTGGAAGAACCAAAATTACAGAGTTATAGTCATTTCAAGATTGAGCTCCTAAAATCAAGAAAAGGCGATATGAGGAAGTTTGATGGCAAGGATCTGGTAAATTGGATACTTTAGATGGAGCAATATTTTGATCTACATGGTGTACCACTGTTACAAAAGGTATGTATTGCATCTTCATATTTAGAACCAGATCAATTTTTATGGTATAAAGGGCTTTGTTCTCGTAAACAACTTGTTACGTGGTCAATTTTCACGGAGGAAATGATAGCACATTATGAGGATACAAAGAGCAACACCTTCTTTAGAGCAACACCACAACAATTGGAAAGAGTAAAAGGGCTTTGTTACATAGTGGAAAGTAAAATTATGGCAACAAGGAAGTCTACCCCTCACAACTATAAAGATGGAGGTGTTGTTTCTCCTAGCCTTCCACAACCTACAAGGGTTACACCACAACAATTGGAAGAAAAAAGAGAAAAAGGGCTTTGTTACAATTGTGATAGCAAATGCACTAAAGGTCATAAGTGTGCTGAGAAGAAATTGTTTTACATAGAGTATGAAGAGGAGGAAGAAAAGGATCAAGAAACATCAAAAGAAGAGGATATACGCTAGGGCCCAAACCCAGAGAAAGAAGAAATGAATCAGACCATATCTTGTAAAGCATTGGAAAGAATTACCACTCCTCAAACTCTCAAGAGAGATGGACATATCAAGTAGAAAAAGGTGCAAGAAGTGAAAGATCACATTGAGAAAGAAGAAATTAATCCAACCATATCTTGTAATTTATTGGTCGGAATTACCACTCCTCAAACTATCGAGATAGAAGGACATATCCAGAAGAAAAATGTTCAAGAAGTGAAATATCACATCAAGCATCCAGAAATGAATTCGACCATATTTTGTAAAGGATTTGAAGAAATTACCACTCCTCAAAATCTAAAGATAGAAGGACATATCAAGAAGAAAAAGGTACAAGCAGTGAAAGATCACATCGAGCATCAACAACAAGTTCTCCAACTTTTAAAGGATAACGCCACTTTGGTGCAAAATCGAATGAAACAACAGGTATATCAACATCGTAGTCAAAAATGTTTTGATGTAGGTGATTGGGTATTTTTACTGCTACATCTCAAGCAAGCTATTTATGAGAAGGAAATGTTGGCAATACTACATGCACGTAAGAAATGGCGACCTTACCGAATGGGAAGACACTTCAAGGTAAAAATGGATCATTATAGTCTTAAATACTTTTTAGAACAACTATTATCTTTAGAGGAACATAAAAAATGTGTCACAAATATGTTGGGTTATGACTTTGACATCATCTATAGAAAATGGAAGCAAAATTTTGTTGGAGATGCACTCTCAAGAAAGGATGAGGATGTGGAAGCATTGTTTTGTGCTATTTCTATTATCCTACCAGATTGGATAAACGAAGCAAGGGATGAATGGAAGAAGGACGCAAAAGTATGGCCACTTATTCAAAAGTTGCAAAAGATCCCAATTCAAACAATATTGCTAGAAATTTAAGAGGAAGGAAAAATCATATTGGAACCTAGAGCAGTCACAGAAAAAAGAACCCGAAAGCTACGAAATCGATCAATTTCAGAGTATCTCATCAAGTGGAAGAACTTACCCGCTGAAGATTCCACATGGGAGGACAAAAATTTTATAAAGAAGCATCAAGAACTACTCAAGCGTTGAGGAAACACTTTTGAAGGAGAGGGCCATGTTAGGCCCCTATACTACTAGTGTAACCCCTTATTGTTATTAGTAGAACCCCCTTATTATATTGATGTACCCATGTAGTGCCCATATTGTTACTATTGTGCCCCATAGAAGCCCACTATTGTTATTATTGTGCCCTTACATTATTATTGTTATGTCGGCTCTGATTATATTATGACCCATTAGAATCCTATATATAGAAAGGAGGTCTTTTCATTTGTATCATCTAAGAATTGTTCATTTGTGTAATGTAAAGGAGGTTGCACCCTTGAAGAGGCTTATTTCTAAGGCGTTCATCTATCTTTTCTATCTTATGTGAGTTGGTTTCATAACATAGCTAGAGTGACATGTCCTTGTCTACTAGTTAAGTCAGTAAATTTGAGTTTGTAGGCTAGAAGTAGGGTTGTGTATGAGTTGATTGCTAAGATCTAGAAATCTAGTTGAGTTATTTTTAGTTGAACTCAGTTAAATGAGATCTAGTCATTAATTGAGTCAGTTGAATTTCGGTTGGGTATTTATGACTATTGTTAACTCACTGATCTCTTAGTTAACTAGTCAATCAACTAAAAATAGACCCATTCATGCATCGAATTCGAATTTCCTAGTTGAGTGGATGGAAAAGGCACATTTGTATTTATAATTGTGTACTGTTGAGTGTACAATACCTTTTCACTGAGCAGGTGATTAATTCCCCTTGGATTTGCACAAGGAAATAGGGAATTTCCATATTATTTAGGATCTTAATTCCTCTATGATTGCGTAAGGAAATAGGAGGTTGGTTGAGGCTTGAATTGGTTAAGTGTTGGCCAGAGCAGGTCAAGAAGGAGGAGAAATGTTTTATAGCACAGGGTGTGCTTTAGAGTTGAAGCAAGACATTGTAATTGTTTCTCTTTCTCATATGAATTAATGAAAAGTAATGGAGGGGTTTTTCCTAATTAGGCTCCCTTGTAAAATCACTGTATTCCTTTTGTTTTGATGGTTGAATTTTATTGCATGTGTTTCTATCGTGTGTTTTCCTTTCCACATAATAGTAGAAGAGATTCTTGTCTCTTGATTTCAGTTTGATTTCATTAGCAGTAGCTAATTTCTTGCAATTTCTACATGAGACATAATATTTAGACACCACATAATTGAGATGTTTAATACTTCATGAAAAATATTATCACAACTTGATACAAGGCCAAGACAAGTGGATTATAACTAACAACTTCACAACAATAAAAATATACACAAATCTCATCCAACCTAAAATTTGGAACTTGTAGTGAAAACAATAGCCTATACATGGCCTGAAAGAAACTCTAAAATATGTGGTTATCTTTCCCATGCATCTAAAAAAGTTTCAAAATAGAAGGAAAATCCTAAATATGATTAAATCCTATTTATGATAGAATCCTCTATTAAAATCCTTTGGTACCTAGAGCAAGAATCTCATTAAGGTCATTCCAACAACCTTGTTTTCATACTCTTAAATACTCATATCGGCTGTAAGTTTTTGTTGACAGTGCTAGATCTCACGAACATACAGGGGGTATACCTGATATGACCTCACACTATTTGTTTTAAGAGCCCCATCTGGAAATGTGGCCTGACTGCCATGTACTTAAAGATGATCCTTGGCAGAAATAATAAACATAAAAAAGAAATGCACATGTACTTTTGAATGAGCAAGTAAGTATGCCTTGTGAAGTGTTCAATTGCAAATGTATCAAGGTTATTTCATCAGAAGGGAACATAAAAGAGTATTTTGGAGAAAAGTAATAGTACTATTCTAATAAAAAGACACACACATACATATGAAAGAATCATTAACCATCAAGAGAATAGTTCAAATAGACGTAATGATAATTAAATCATGTACAACACATATTCAATAGTATGAGCACAAAATCCAATGAAATAGTTCAATCTATTTAGTATATGAATGCAAACATATACCACAAACATCCAAAGAATAGTCTTAAAACATTCACGATATACACATGAAAATGTGTTGGCTTTATGAGCTTTAGATATTAAGTGAAAGTTCCAAGATATATTGATACAATGAAACACCACTAGCTCCAATAGTGGAGTGTTGAGACACTACTCACTCTCCAAGCAAATTGTCTTCCTCTCTAATGCCTAATTGGGGGAGCCAAGGTGAAAAGTTCATTCTTTGAATAATGATGCCTCTTTTATAACAAGAGGAAGGACCTTTCATATTATCATGACTCTTAGACTTCTATTGTGACCTTTGGACTTCTACATGACTTTTGAACTTCTATATGACTTTTTGACTTCTCCATGTGACTTTTTGACCATATGTGACTCTTGGACTTATACATATATACATTTACAATATTTTCCAAAATTACATCATCATTTTCCACATCATCATGTGACGAAAACATGACAAGTCATAGACATTGATGACTTGGATCCATGGTGACTTGTACATAGAGTTATCTAAGAAGTGACGACACTGCCACTATGTCTTCCATACTCCTAATAGATCTTTCACTCTGATTGTATTCCACCCTCAAAGGGCATTGAGAGATTTTGGAGTCTTTGTGAGTCACTTTGATCATCAGAATCCCTTGTTCTTTCAACTGTTGCAACATGATACTTTTGTGCCTTTTGTCTTCAAGATGATTCCTTAGGCAAAATTTCTTGGAAAGTATCCTCACACATATTTTCCATGCTATATTGAGCACCTGAAATTATATATCACTTATGGAAAGAAAACATTAGCCCGCAAATCTCCTATTCTATCATGCTTCATGCAAGTCTTCTGTTTGTCGATCAATGGTGCGCTAGGGAAAGAGAGAGATATATTATGGGAGTAGGGAACACTTGTAAGAGATAAGAGGGGATTCAATAATCACTATGTCTGCAGTGCACAACTCTAGAGGAGAAGGAGGCCTGATGGAGGGCACATGGTGCAATTCCAAGGGACAAGGAAGCATGACTATTCATTGAGGATGTGCTGTGCGCTGGGAGGGAGATCCACAGCCAAAAGGAGGGTGCAGGGCACAGGAACAAGGAAAAAGGGAAGGAATCACTGACCACTGAGAGTGCACAATGTGCTTAACTGGGAGACAAAGGTAATGTTGGCACAGGGCGCAAAGACAAGCAACAAGAAGGAGGGTTTGATGACTAAGAATGAGTTGTGTGCTGGAGATAATTCTTATGGGCATAGGAAACATATTAAGTTGAAAAGGAGGGTCTCCAGTGGGCCTTAGAAGTGCATTCTGTGCTCTTCCTTGCCTAGAGGGTAGGCTTGCAAAGTAAAAAATTGTCCAAGTTTGAGAGGATAACACATGGAAAAATACACTGAGTTAGGAGAAAAATCAAGCGCGACACATACCAATTCATCAATAAAACTTAGAAAAGACCTAACACTAATAAGTATGCATAAAGACACCAGTTTACAAACATTATCCAAGTACGAGAAACAAATTATATGTAGTTGTGACACAAAAGTGTCGTTTTGTTCCTTGAAAGTGTGTACTATGACTCCAAAGTGTGTGATTTCCACCTCTAATGATCAAATGACACTTAGGGAGGAACATGGAAACTTTAAACATATGTATAAATATAAAATGACACTTTATGACCAAAATCAACACTTCACATGGTAGGAGGTAGGCTCCAATATTTGAATATAGGCAAAATTTTGGAGGGTGTTGTAGCAACGACAACACTTAGGAACACATTGAGTGAATTTCATGTTCTCTGTTTGGTAATAGATTTCATAAAAGGGTTATCCCTTATGGATGTATTAATTCATCAAGGGAATCCCCTTGTCTTCCCACTCAACCCGGTTATAGATGTAGAACCCACCATTCCCTTTGTTGGTTTAACACACAATTTTTATTCCATTTCAGAATTATTTTGATCTAGGGGAAGGCTAATACATAATCATGAGTTAAAGATAATCAAAGTCTTGGTTTTCATCTCTGGTGTTGCTCCACTAGAAGTAGGCTTGTTAAGTACCGCGAGAGAGTCACTACAGGAAAACAAGCATTGCTTCATTGCCAACATGCCTGTTTAGTACCCCGACGAAGTTGCTTATTTCATCTCTATGCACAGGGATCCTTTCTCTTCTTTCACCCTTTATTTATTTTATTTTTAGAATTATTCTTAAGAACAAATTATTTCATGGCATAGAAGAGGGATCCCAACTTATTGAGAGAAAAAGAGGTAGTTCCTTCAAAGACAATAATATATACCTTTGATATTGATTTGCTCGCTATTGGTTTTTCCCTTTCCTTTCTCTACTTGATTGGATTAGCATGAAGAACACCAATCCAATTCAAGACCAAGTTAAGGAATAAGGATGCTAAATGGGTGTGGGTGTCATGTTTATACTCAAGGATTACCTCTTGAATGTATTGTATTATCCATCTAGACATTACTTGTCTTGAGGCATTTCCCAAAGAAAGAGGGAGAACTAACATATAGCGAAGCATTGCAGTTGTCACAATCCCTGTTTGTTTTTCCACATAGTATTTAAAGCCATGCATACACTCTCAAACAAGGACTATTTATGCACACTGAATAAACCAAATGAAAGGTACGAGACATGAACAAAACAAATAATATGAAACAATGAAAGAAAACTGTACAAAGAGAGGAATAAAACCCAGGGCTGCTACTAGAAGTAGTGCTTAAGATCTCGGCCATTAATGGGAAGAGGATCAGTCCTCCCATCTAAATATTTTAATTTTAAGAATTGTGGCAAAGTTCTTCAATGATTATGTAAAGTCTAATCCACAAAGATTGAAAATTAGTGTGCTTACCTCTCTCTTCGTGGGATTTGTCCCATTTCAATACTAGGTCACCCACACCAAAGTTTTTGTTAATTGAAAATTTTTAATCAAGAAAATGCTTGTTTCAATTATGATGTATGGAAAAATTCTCTTTCACTTTTAGCCTTCCTCAAGCTTAAGAAGAGTATCTATCCAACTTTGAACAAGGAGACATGGTTTTCCTTGAGATTCTTGGGAAAGTTGCAAGGTGGGAAGGCAAATTTTCGACATAAGGATAACTTCTTTTATGTACATAAGGAAGTATGGAGAGGTTTTGAGAGAGGGTTTGGGAGTGACATGGTCATCCCATAGTTCATTCACCAAATCATTATTCTAGTTATGTTGTTTAGAGAAAACAATATTCTTGATAATAAGGATCAGATTCTTGTTTTTGGACTCAGCCAAACCATTTCCCTATGGGTAATGGTTAGATGCATACTTTAAAATGATACCATTTTTTAAAGCAAACTAATAAAGCTTTAACGAATAAAAATAAATTTTATTATCAAAGACAAGCGATGTAGGAATGCCGAACCTAGTTATGATGTTATGTTTGAGAAATTGGATGACTTCCTAATCATTAACTTGTGTTAGCGAAACTTCTTCGATCCACTTAGTAAAATAATCAGTTGCAGTTAAAATGTATTGATGTTGCTTCAATGAATGAAGAAATATCTAATCCCCATTATTGGAAAGGTTCCTCAACTACTACGGGTAGAAATGGGGCGGCTGACTTCTGACCACGATCAGCACACCTTTGACATAATGGTCACTTTCAGGCATAGGCATGGGCATCCTTAAGTAATATAGGCCAATAATAACTAGCCCTCATCACCTTATGCATAGTAGTATATCCCACGAAGTTTCCACTTGCTGGTCCATCGTGCAAATCCTCGAACACCCTTTCTGAATTTGGAGGCTATAGGCATATAAGAAAGACACCATTGTGGTGCTTTCAAAAAAGTAGACCATTCACAAGTTAGTAAGATAAATCTTTCAGACGGATTTCCCTCTTTTGTTTGTTCAATAGATGCGAAGGCAATGTGTTGTGATTTAATTACTACCATATGTTTGAATACCAAGACATGGTTGTGATTGTGGGAGGAACCATCTCAACATTATACATCTCTATTTCCTATTCCCACCTCAAAGGGTCTTCTTCCGATGAATCCATTGCTTTGGCTGTGAGCCAACAAAGGCCACGACCTTTGCAATGAGAACTAGTTTGAATTCAAGATCATATTCTTGTAGGCATGTCATCTAGTTCACTCTCCTCTCACCCAACTCTTGTTGTACAAAAAAAGTGTCCTAACAACTGGATGAGGCACATAGATAATCGTATGAGCTTTCAGGAGGTAAGGCTTAAAATGCTTAACTGCCTTGTAGATCACATATGCTTATTTATTGATGGAAGGATAATTCATTTCTGACCCATGTAAGCTAGAACTCATGAAATATATTGGTCGTTCATTCCCTTGATTGTCCTTCTACGTTAATACAACCACAATATACACGTTAGAAGTGAAAGTATACAACGAGAAATATTTGCATAAATATGGACTACATAAGGATGGAGCATCAATAATGGCTTGCTTGATCTAGGCAAAGGCATACTTTTTCACTTTTATCCCATTTATATGTAGCATATTTCTTCATCATCTCTTGTAATGATTTAACAATCTATGCATAGTCGGAGATGAAATTGCGCAAGAAATTGATCTTCCCCAATAAATATTGCATTGCCTTCTTGCTTACAAGAAAAGGGATTTGAGAAATAATTTTGACCCTTTCTAGGTCAACTTTGATTCCTCTTTGCAATGATATGTCCTAAGAGATTACCTTCAGACACACCAAAGATGATCTTTTTATGATTCAATTATATCTCATACTTGGGACATCACTTGAAAATTTGCTTAAGATGATGAATATGATCCGATCTCATCTTAGGAAACACTATTACACATCCAAGTAGACAACTACACTTTGACCAATCAACCCATGGAATGTGATATCCATGTCCTGTTGAAATGTAATGCCAACATTGGTAAGTCCAAATGGAATGCACTTAAAAGTAAATGTTCTTGACTTCATCCTTAACATGATCTTTAATCAATCTGGTTTTGCTACTAGCACCTGATTATATCCTGCAAATCCATCTAGTAATGAGAATTTTTTTGACCCATATATGGTCTGGAGTATTTGCTCCATAGATGGCACAGGGTAATTATGTTTGTCTGAAGCTCGGTTAAGGTTGCTAGAGTCGACAAATAGGCGTATCTAGACGGAATTATTTGTAATAGGAACTAATTTGGAAACCCATGTAGAGTGTCAAACTTTAAAAATGATTCGAGCATCCAACAACTTTCTTAATTCTTTCTAAATTAGGGGTTCAAGTGTTAGATGAACTTTCCTGAGTTTTTGCTGAAACAAATTCACCCCTTCTTTGATAGGAATAACCCGATGGATGATGCATATATCATTAGTCTTCAGATTATCATACGTACACACAAATACATCTAGTTACTATTTCAAGAGACGAATAAAATCCTATCGTTCTTGAGGAGAAAAAAATGTACCAAGATTGACATACTTCAAATCTTCTTTGGTTCCCAAATTGACTTCTTCATGTGACAATGCTGAGCTTTGAGTCTTTGTGTTCACTAGTCCTCTGAAACGGTTTCGCAGGTCATAAATTTTCTCAAGAGATACCAAACCTTTTGGCATAGTATTTCCCTTAGATGATTGAACTACATCCCGCAAAGCCTTATCGTGCTCATCTTCTTCAATAGTCGCATCTTTAAACACATCCGCATTGGTCATGAGGTGCAATATCTTCTAGTCATCATTAAATACATGAAGATTAGTTACATTTTCGTGCACATATGGCCTGTAAATAATTTCAATAGAAAAACCATCTTTTAATGGTGACATCCTAGCAACTGCATTAGCTAATATGTATGTGGCAACATTACGTATCCTAGGAACATAAATAATGTTAAATTATTTGAAAAATGAAATGAGTCGCCATACCTCTTGTTGGTATTTTTTCAAACTAGGTGAAACACAGTGAATGGTATTCCATACATGAAAGGTAATGCTCTCTGAATCACTAATTACCTTAAGTACCTCTACCATGAGTTATAAGGCTTTCTTTAACCCCAAAACATGTGCTTCATATTCAACAGTTTTATTTGTGCACTTGAACTCCAAGTGACATGACAAGATATACCTTTTGTTCTAAGGGTCGATGAGAATACAACTAGCTTCGGAACCATCCTACGTTGTAGAACCATCCAAATATAAGTTCCAAATATTAGTAGCTGCTAAGCTAGTTCCTACACTAGTATTATGTACATCTATATTACAAAGTTCATTGCACCAGTTGGGATGCAAGGAAGGAGCTCCAACTGTGTATCTAATGGCGTAGGTGATGGCTGTGTTTTATAACACCCATGGTCAACCTCTAGAAAATAATTTCCAAAGATGATATATGCAAATCCAAATGGCTCATTATGTCCCTCGAGTGGCGTCATGTCCCCCGAGTGGCGTCACGGTGTATTTCATGTAAGGCTCACTTTTAGACTCGAATCTGATTGTCCCTACCCTTGTAAGGAAGCCATATATGTGTCCAGTATGTTGAGAAATACCTTTGTAGTTTGCTAGACCAATCTCTACTCAGAAGTAAACCATAAGCTTCCAATATGTCCATAATTACAATACTAACACACTAGTGAACTCTATGGTTTGATGACAAACAAATGATAACATTTTGGAGTTCACTAATTTCCTAGACCAATGATTTGTCTAGATGTATGATTCAAGCATCAAAATTTTCCCATTTAACATTAATATTCTTGGAAACATATAAAGGCATAACATTTGAAGTTGTTCTCAAACCAATGAGACAATTAAGAACATTATAATTAAATATTTCAAATGTTAAAAGGAACAGGGGGTAGAGAGTGCTAGAATTTAAATCAACAACATTAACTACAAATTCAAGAATGTCATGAGACTTACCAAACATAACTTGAGAAGCAAAGGCTTCATTACCTGGTAGAGGCTACGATGAAAATGCTTGGATTACCAGTTTCTTTGTTGTATTGTTATCTTAGCGAGCTCAAAGATTGAGATGTTAGCACGAGTTATTTTCATATCCTCAAATATATTCTAACCATTACTTTCATTCTCAACAGGATGTGTTGAAGTATCGGGTGGTGTAGCCTTGTTAGAAGCTGCAGGAGAAATGGAATTATTCATATTGTTGGTGGAAGTATTCATAAAAGGGGGGTAACTTCCAAAATTATTATGCAAACTCTGAGCAAGATTAGGAGGTGGTAAAATTCCTCTTAATAATTATTTTTAAAACTCTTGTTTAGAAATAGGTCCTTTTCTACTCAGATTATATCGGTCAATTGTTTGCTGAGGAGGAGCCTCACTCATTGGTGGTTCATCAACACTTTGTTTATTAGAATTATATATGATACCAAATGTATTAACTGAATTTCCAACACCTAAACTTTCCTCAGTCACGGTAGATTCATTTTCTTCTTCAGTTTGCTTAAATTGTTCATCTACTAAAAAAGTGTCTACAGAATTGGTCATCATAGAATTCATGTTGTGATTCCATTGTGTACATGTCTTCTCCGAATGTTTTTCTTGATGGAAAGTGCAAAAATTTTCCATGCCCCAATTTTCTACATTAAACAAAACATTGGAACTCTGAGAAGATTTAGTTGGTTGATTATTATTCTTCTTCTTAAAAATGGACAAATTGAAAGACTTGTAGCTAGTGGTTTCCTCACTTGACCTTCTCTTAAGTTCATATACTTCATTAGTAAGAAACTTCAAATATTTGGCCAAGATTTCCATATCGTAAGAATTTTTCTCTTTGCCTTTAGTAGAAGAAGCTTGAGTTTTCATCCTAGTAGGCTTTAGAGTTGTTAGAATCTTCATGATCATCAATGGCCCCAATAGAACACAAGCATTTCTCAACAATAATTGCTTCTGAAAATTTCAAAGCCAATGTATCCTTTGCATCTCTTTTAACAAACACAAAAATATTTGTAGGCGAGGCAGCTGTATAATAGTCTTTGGTGATTGAATCATGTAGTTAAACATATATGGGGAACTTATTCAATAAATGGGTAAATATTTGATTAAAATGCTTCACTTTTCCTTTTCCCCCATCTTAATATTCCTGAGTTCTTTGAGAAACATGGTGGAAGTTTTATCATCGGAAAGCTTATCCAAGAACAACTTCTTGAACTCCCTCCAAATGTGGATTGAATTAGGTGGAAGACTGTGATACCATATCAATGCTCTACCCTCTAGAGTGTATGGAAAACGTATACAAGCAACATCATCAAAACGTACCTCAAGCATGCACAAATTCATGTAGAAGTCATCAATATGGTCCTCAACTTTCATCTTCTTATTAAAATCAAGATTTGAAAGAAACTTTTCTGGGTGTTTATGGATACGACGTAAATTTCCCGGAAGAGCAAGAGGCCATTGGGCCAACCAATCCAACTTTTCATCAAACATGTCTTATTCTTCCTCTTATTTTCCATTTAAATTGCAGGAAGAGTCTTCTCCATAACCGTTCAAATCCTCGTTGTAATCAGGCTATTATTATTGTCCCGAATATTCTTCGTTAGAATATTGACATTATTCCCCATCACCGTCTAAATCTTCCTCAATAGGCATAAGGTTCCTTTGTTGATTTTTTATCTCAAAAGAATCAAATAACTCTTCAAGGGTTGCAATAACCAAATCTTCCACCAAAGAAACCATTACACTGTTGCGAGTTGTTTCTTTCTTTATCAACTTATGAGGTAGAATAACAACAACAAGAAGTAAACCAAGAGCTCTTGCGAACTGATGAGTAATAGGCCAAATTGTCTGGAGTTGATCTTAAGTGACTTCAAAATCCTATTATGGACTTCGATGAAAGGACTCCCCTATCTCAAGAATATAAGTTAGAGTTAAATTCAGACCATTACTGCATTGCATAGATGGATGTTTGTTAGGATGTGGTGAATTGTCAGCCATATAAATGCTTCCCTCCTTCTAGTGCCAAAATGTTGATGGTGTTGGATCCCGCCAACATATAGTTGGTCTCCTCGATATGAAGTTGCAATTAGACCTCACACCATTTGGTATAGGAGCCCCCTGCAGAAATGTGGCCCGACTACCATGTATTTACATATTTTCCTTTGCTATAGTAGTTAGCATAATAGAGCAATGCACATGTACTTTTGAATGAGAAATTAAGGATGCCTTGTGAAGTGTTCAATTGCAAATGTATCAAGATTATTTCACTAGAAGGGAAAAAAAATGAGCCTTTAGGAGAAAATTAATAGTACTATTCTAATAAAGACACACTCACACATACATATGAAAGAATCGTTAACCATCAAGCGAAATAGTTCACATACCAATCATTAGAGAAGATACACCACATATTATATAAGATGAGCACCAAAGCCAATGAAATAGTTCAATTTATTTAGTACATATGAATGCCAACCTATACCACAAACATCACAAGAATAGTCTTAAAAAATTCATGATATATGAACGAAAATGCCTTGGCTCAATGAGCTTCAGATATTAAGTGAAACTTTCAAGATACATTGATACAATGAAACATCACTAGCTCTAGTAGTGGAGCGTTGAGCCACTAATCACTCTCCAAAATGATTATCTTCCTTTCTAATGCCTAGTTAGAGACATCAAGGTGAAAATTCCATTCTTTGAGTAATAAGGCCTCTTTTATAACAAGAGGAATGGCCTTTCATATCGTCGTGACTCTTGAACTTCCTCATGACTCTTAGACTTCTAATGTGACCTTTGGATTTCTGCACGAATTTTGAACTTCTATATGACTTTTGGAATTCTCCATGTGACTCTTTTGTTCGTATGTGACTCTTGGACTTCCACATATTTACATTTAAAATATTTTCCAAAATTACATCATCATTTTCTACATCATCATGTGATGACAACATGGCAAGTCATAGACAATAATGACTTGAATCCATGTTGACTTGTACATATATTTCTTTGAGAAGTGATGACACCGCCACTATTTCTTCCATACTCGTAACATATCTTGCACTATGATTATCTTCCACCCTCAAAAGGTCTTAAGATATTTTTGAGTCTTCGCAATTCACTTTGATCATGAGAATCCCTTGTTATTTCAACTATCACACCATGGTAATTTTGTGCCTTTTGTCTTCAATATTCTTCCTTGGGAAAAAATTATTGATATATCTCCTCACACATCTTTTCCATGCTATATTGAGCACATGCAAGTATAGATCACTCATGGAAAGAAAAAATTAGCCAAAAAATATCCTAGTCTATCATGCTTCATGCAATTCTTTTGTCTGTGGATCAACAACGCACTAGGGAAAGAGAGAGAGGTCTTCTTGGCACAGGGAAAACTTACAAGAGATATGAGGGGATTCACTAATCACTGAGTCTGCATAGTGCACAACTATGGAGGAGAAGGAGGCTTGATGGAGGGCGCATGGTGCAGTTCCAAGGGACAAGGTATCATGCCTATTCATTAAGGATGCGTTGTGTGCTAGGAGAGAGAGGTAGGGCCATAAGGAGGGCACATGGTGTAGGAACAAGGCACAAGGGAAGGCATCACTACCCCAATGAGAGCACACCGTGCACTCAACTGGGTGTTGGCTTAGGGGTCGTGACTCAATTTCAGAGTTAGTTGTGCTAAAAAAATCCCTACACTATTGGTCTGTTCAGCATCAATCCGCGGTGCGTAGACTAAAGTCTCACCCGAAATAATATGGGGGGATGCTGGAACCAAGTTTCCGCACCCAAAGATCAGTGTGATGTCCTTCTACGACCTAGATCTGCTTCTCACAGATCTTTAATCCCTTATGGCCTATTGCCATAACTTCCTTCGATCGGCCTCTAGACCTCTGCGAAGGTTTACAATTGGCTTTTGCAGACCCTGAACATGAGAGTTAGCTGCTTACGCGCACCATAGATTACTCTTAGATAATTTTTTCTCAGATCTGCCTAAGTGTTTGATAACTTAACAGAAAGCGCTAGGATCTTCGCGTAATCACTTAACATTAATTATGTTTAGTTAGTAATACCGATCAAGTAAAGTCGCGCGTCAAGACATCATTATTTCATAAAAACATCATTCATCACAAAATATACCACAATCATACATAACAAAAGTAAAGGGATATAACATAGGAATTTCTGTAACAATCTTCTTTATTGATCTTCAGTATAAGTTTACAAACTCAATACTTCCCTGCGCACTCAGCTGCAGGGGTCCGTGCACTCAGCTGCAGGGTTCTGCACACTCAGCTGTAGACACTAGTCTAGGCCTCTGCGCACTCAACTGCAAAGCCTTTTCCCCTCTAAGACTACTTCTATGTGCTAGACTTCTTCACTCGTACCCATAGACTAACTTTCATTACTTGCCTTAGACTCTCTAAGACACACCTATTTATACAATCCCATGGTCCATGGACCATGGGTAGATCTTAAAAAGCAAAGCTTACATAAAGAAGGGTAAAACCATTTTTGACTCTTAATTAGCTACACACTCTGTGACCACAATTTGCGGAGACTTTACATCCTTTTACATCAAAACTTGGGCTTTTGCCCCAAAACTGACCCTAGGGGACCCCATCCCAATAGGCCCCGAACATAAAGGTTGTGACTCACCCTCAAGCCACTCGGCTGGCGCAGTGATCTTGCTGTGAAGATCCCCCAACTCTACCTGTATAACTGCTACTTCATTTGTTCTCTGCGTGGCCACCTTCTTTACTTGCTCCACCAGCTGCTCTGTGGCTGGTCCTTCACTGACATGCTTGATATTCTGCTGTGTAAGTTGCAAGTTCGCCAAATTTTCCTGTATGTTGGCCGAGACCAGGTAGGCTTCATCCAACCAAGGACCCAACCTGGCCTTAAGGACTACTTCCTTTTTCTGTGCTACTTCCACTTGTGCAAGAAGTTGCTTTGCCTCCTGCAACTTGGCAAGGCGCTGCACTGTAGCAATGGTGTGCGCCGTCGCCCTAACCTCATCGTACTGCTGCTAGAGTTTGCGGATCTCTGTATTCAAAATATGCATGGTGGGATCTTCCTATAGGGCCGTCACCACTTCCATGGCCTATTTGAATAAAGCTGTGCAGTTAACGACCGTGTCATCCACAGTAGCAATTCCTCCCTTGACGACAACTTCATGCTGTTCCCTAAGTTCAGGCAGAGTGGAAGGCTATGAATTGAGCTCCAGTTCTGTGATTTTCATATTAAGTTCAAACTAAACTCTAGCCACTTCTGCCTTAGCATTGCAGACGCCCACAACAAGTTTCCGGATCTTAGACTCAAGCAGTGCCTCCTCAGGTATGTGAAATTCTGGCATAGTCTTGCATGCCTCTGCCACCACGGCCACCGGATGGGTGCTCTATGCCTGGATCATTTCCTTTGCCTTCAGGGCCTTTGTCTTCTTGACGAACATTTTCTCATTTTTCACCTGATATTCACTTGTTAAGTTGAGAGTGCGCTGCTCCTGCGCCCTCAATTCCACTATCACACCTATCTGTAGTGTGTGAATATATTCCTTGGGGAGCACTATGATATTGAGGCTGATGTTCTTCAAAGTGCTCATGACGATCCTGTCATCAGCGATTCCCCACTCAGGGACCCTTCTGATAGTGTGACTGTCCTGAGGTCCACTGACCTAACAAGTTATGCAGCCTGACTTATCCCTGGTGCCAGGCTCGTCTGTGAAACGCCCACTTGACTTGCTCCCACCTGTATCCTGCTGGTCTGGATCTGCAGTTCACACAGATCCTTCTGAATAGTACCTAATGACTACAGGTGTTGTTGTTCAAATTGCTGCAATAGTTCAACAGTGGTGTCACACACTTTGTCCCCGATCTCGTCGAGATCACCCTTTGTCAGCGTAATGGGATCCAACAGTGGCTTAGTCACCTTTGACTTCTTCCAAGGCCCCTCTGTCCATTGTTATATGTACCTATTTACCTAGAATGGAGTGCTTTTTCCTTCATCACTGTCACCGCCCTGCACTCACTGCTCTTCTTCCTCAGTCTGGGGTGAAGGGGATTTACCACTTCTCTCGGAGTCATGCTGCTCTTGTTCATCTTGCTGCTTTGCAACGTACTCTTTTTCTAATCAGGCCTTCTCCTTGGCCTCCTTCCTTTACTGTGCGACCAACTTCTGGACTTCCTATTTCGCCGCCTCCTTCTTCTTCTCTGCGGAACTCCTCGCAGCTTTGCTGGTACCCGTGGCCAGGTCAGATGGAGAGTGCCAATCTGTTGGCCACTACTTGATGACTTCCTGAATCACATCATCTGTGGCAAGATATGGTAGATCGAACCACTTCTTCTCTGGATCCTTCCGTTCCTTGGTATAGAGGTGGTGGAAGTCAGCCTTGAATTTTGCGTACTCTGATAACTTCTCATACACGGTTGGGGACAACTGTGGTCGCTGGTTGATGGCCATGTGAATGCTCGACTCCATCAAAACCCAAAAAATTTTCGTCTCTGTGACCCACGTGGGGTCCTTTGTGGCCCAAAGGGAGGCAAACTGTGCAGCCTCCGGCAAACCTACCTCCAATGGGGGGAACTGACTGTCCTTCGGCAACTCCCAAGCGACCAACACGATAGAGAGTAGCAACCACGTGTAGTGGAAGGTCTTGCTCTCGTCTTGAGCCTCGCGACAATTCGCAAGGAAATCACTACATAGATAATGCGACCAGTTAAACTACACGCCCTCCGTGTATTGTGCAGTTAACAAGATCACGGATGCCAGAACCTCATCCGCACGACACTTTCTCATGACCTTACCAGCTAGTATCTGCATGGAAATTTTCACTGCAGGGTTGTTGATGGATGTTATGGAGTACCTGCGCGGCTTCTTGATAAGCTCAAATTTCACCTTCATCTTCTCTGCCAAGTTGCGCTCGCTTGTTTTTCCGCCAAACTCCTTGGCTAGATTCAAGCCTTCATGTGGTAGGAGCGTGATTTTGTGGACGAGCATGTCTGTGATGGGGATAGGCATGCCAAGCCATAAACACCCATCATGCACCAAAGTCAGAAATTGCTTTATATAGGTGATATTGATGTTGGAGCGGTGATAGTGGGGCACCCACAACAGGTTCAACAACCCCAATTGATTTACTTCGCAAATCCACTCAACTGGCTCCAACGCAGTGACACCGGATTCTTTGTAATACACCCATTTCATGTAATTCTCCGTCGTGAGGTGGGGGAACCTCTCATGGTCAGCCAAGTCCCAGTCCTCCATCTTTAAAAGGGGAACCTTCACCAGGCGTGGACCTTCAAAGGTTATATTTTATGGAAACAAGGGCGTGTGAATGCCGAATTTCTTTGCGTCTGGGTCCTTGGTGACCTCCACCTTTCCTTTGCATGGAGGGATATACTCTGGCAACTTGGAGATGGGATCTACGTACTCAGCATCTATATCTTCAACTTCCTCTTCGGCCTCCAAATATACAACCTTCTCAGGCTGTTTGTCCTTCTTCTGTGCCTGGGTAGTAGAGTGCTTTCTAGGTGACTCGCGCACTAGCATCGACCTTTTCTGCTTGTCTTTCTTCAGCTTACGGGTCTCATGCACTGGTGTAGGTTTCGG
The DNA here is from genome assembly GCA_031772625.1 of Pinus tabuliformis. Classification (NCBI taxonomy): domain Eukaryota; kingdom Viridiplantae; phylum Streptophyta; class Pinopsida; order Pinales; family Pinaceae; genus Pinus; species Pinus tabuliformis. The sequence continues at coordinate 587,672,623 of CM062805.1, forward strand.
CCTAGGCAACCTTGGCACCGTAGGCACAGGAGCTGGAGCCTCCATGTTCACAATTTCTGGAGCCACTCCTTCAGAGGCAACAGTTCCTTCGATGCTTGTAATCTCTCTTGGTCCTAACGTAGTGCTGTGAATAAATTGCTGGGTGTCCTCAGATAGATTATCAAACATAGAGCTTGCGACCAAATCCTCGAAAAACTTACAATTCATAAGCGACATAGAGTACACCGTAAAAATTCTAAGGATGCAAAGTATTCTCTGCTGGACGACCACGCGTAATTTATAGGAGGTTTTGAATTCAAATTTGACCATTCCCCCCAAAATCCATCCATTAATGCTGATTTGGTGGCAGATCTCCAAATATTTCAGCCTTAAATTCTGCCCCCCGCTCTTCTTAACCGTCTCTTGGCTGTCAAATCATGAACAGTGACCCTAACGGTCATTTTTTGGATGTGCTGCGTGATATATCCCCCCATAGCGCAGCTCCCTTCGCACGGTCTCTGATATAATGACATCACCCTTTTCCTTGCAACTCCTCTGTCGCAAAGTCCCCAAAACCGGGCAGTGTAGTTTATAGATCCGTGCTCCCTTGCAACTACCTAACTAAGATTGTGCTAGCGTCATGTAGTCATTGAGCTAGATCTCCTGCATATGGATTCAACTGGCTCCCATTCACTTTTCTCGGGAAAGGTTCTCCATTCAGCTTTGCAAGCTGAACTTCGCCCCCCATTTGTGATTTCTTTGATGACATATGGCCCCAACTAGTGCATTTGGAACTTTCCTGGAAATTTAGTGAACTTACTATCATATAATAATACCAAGTCATTTACCTTGAATGTGTGTAGCTTGATGTGTCGATCATGCCATGCCTTTTCATGTTCCTTTTGTACTTGCTGGTGAAATCCAACCAAGAATTTGTCCTCTTCGAGCTCCATCAACTGCGTGAGCCATTCTTCCAAGGCTCCACGGTCCACCATCCTTGTGAAGGCTGCTATGCGTAGACTAGGCACGTTATATTCCATAGGCATCTCAACTTCTACACCATAGACCAATCGAAAAGGTGTCTGGCCTGTTAGCTTTTTGCAAGTAGTCCTGTATGCCAATAACACTGCCCATAAGCGTACGTCCCAATCATTCCGCTGCGCGTTGAAAATCTTTGTCAGTGCATTATCCAATATCTTATTGAAGGCCTCCATTGTTCCATTAGCTTGGGGATGATATGGCATACTCTTCTAATGATACACCTAGAACTCTTCCATCAGCGCACTGATAGTTTCATTAAGGAAGTGGGTACCGTGATCACTCATCAATACCTTTGGGCAACAAAACCTATTTAACACATATTCAAACAAGAACTTGGCTATTTTTGCCCCTGTACAGTCCTTCACAGGCTGTGCCTCCGCCCATCTGGTCAAATACTTTGTTGCGGTGATGATATAACGCGCACCTGTTTTCTTGCCTGGGGGTTAAATTTGTCCCACAAAGTCGATTGCCCATTTCTCAAATAGCTGCAAGGACACCTGAGGATTTAATGGAAGCTCATACCTCCACGATCGTCTACCCGTTCTCTGACACACATCACATGCCCTACAATAGGCTTTAAAATCTTTATGCAGCGTAGGCCACCACAACCCAGCGCGTAAAATCTTCTGTACTGTCGCTTTTCCTACATAATTCCCTTTTGCAACTTCGCCATGAGCTTAAGCTAGGATGCTATTTCATTCAAAATTAGGCACATATCGTCAGAGTATCTCATCAGTGCCAATCTTATACAAATGTCCGATAATTACTAAGAAATCAGCCGCGCGTAATACCAATTCTTTCTTATGCTGACTAGTGTAGCCTTATGGAGTTGTCCCTATGGTCAAAAAGTGGATAATATCTGCAAAGTGGTTGTTCGCTACACGCACCACGAAGATTTGTGCATCGGGAATCCATTCCTCCAAATTAGAAGGTTGTCCCCCGTTTCAATTCGCGACAAATGGTTAGGTCCTGCATTCAACCTTCCGGGCTTGATAATTACCTCAAAGTCTTATTCTTGAAACAACAGAATCCATCTGCATATCTTCCCCCCCAACATAGGCTTATTGAATAGGTACTTCAAAGAGGAGTGGTTTGTGTATATCTTGAAATGTCCACCCAACAGATAGTGCCTGAAATTTTGGAGCACATACACCATAGCCAACCCCTCGAACTCTATCGTTGAGTAGTTCTTCTCAAACTTTGATAAATTTATGATTGCAAATTCTATAGGGTGGTCCATTTCTCCTTCGCCATCCTGTGTGAGCACTGCTTCCAATGCAATACACGAGGCATCAATGTGCACATGGAATTCCTTTTTCCAATCCGGGAAGACCAAGATCGGCGCGTTGACCATATTTTCCTTCAAGACATCCAGACTACGCTGACATTCTTCATCCCAACAGAATGTAGCATCCTTCTTCAACAACTTCTCCATGGGCACGGTAATCTAGGCATAAGCTTTGATGAACTTTCGATAATATCCAGTATGGCCCAGCGTTGCGTGCAACTGTTTGACACTCCTCGGGGCTTCCAAATTGATTATTACCACGATCTTGGCAGGGTCCACCATTAGTCCTTGCTTGCATACCACATGACCCAGCAAAATCCCAAAGGGGACACAAAACAAGCACTTCTTTAGGTTCAACGCGATCTGATACCTTCGACAGGTATCCAACATTAAGCGCAGACTGGCTACATGGTGCTTTACCAACCCAAACACTGTCTAGTCATCAAAATATACCTCCAAGAATTTGTGAATAAACTCTTTGAATTTTGTGATGACTACGCGAGAGAATATCGCCGACACATTCTTGAGTCTGAAGGGCATCACCGTGTATTAAAAACATCCCCATTCTGTCACGAAGGTTGTTTTACTCCTGTCTTCTAGCGTGATCTTGATATGATGGTATCTAGAGAACCCATCAGTAAATGAGTAGGCCTTCTGTCCTCCCACATTGTCCAGTACGTCATCAATGAACGGTGTCAAGAAAGGATCATGGACGCAGACATCGTTAAGCTTTCTTAGATCTATGTAAATCCTTATCTCTCCCTCCTGCTTCTTTTCCTGAACTACCATTGGGCTCACCCAATCAGATTCCTCCATTGGTTTAATAATACCTGCCTCAAGCATCTTGTCCAATTCCAAGCAGACCTTTTCCTTGTATTTGGGATTAAGGCGATATGGCCTCTGCTTAACGGGCTTTTCATCTGGTTTCAGAGTTATTTTCATCACTCCCAAATTGCATATGATGCATTTCAATTTCGAAATTTTTGTAGGAAACAAGTCCTGATACTCACGGAGCAACTCATCAACTTTATCCACTGTGGCATCATTCCAATAATCTCCGATCTTCGCGAATTTAGGCTCCGCTTTAGTACCAATGTTTACCTGCTTATTTTTCAGCGGCACGTTGATATCCAGGTTCTCTATCTATGGACCTTCAACCTCATGGCGACCTTCTGTTTCTGGGATATTGATATTTCGTGGATCCTCATCCTCCCCTTCAACAGTCATGTTATAGCATTCCAGTGCATGGCGCAGCTGGGTGCTCCAATTCAGTTGAACCAATTCCAAAGGATCCTACAGGATTCAGAAGATCGCTGCCTTAACCTCCTGTAGTGCCTCATCAATGCTTTTGAACCCATCTTCAAAGATGAAGGTCATCAAGAATCCTTCTCTTAAGATATCCCACTCTGCGGTGCCATGGCGGAGCTCTGTTTCCAAATACCAATTCATAGGGATTATGTCCAAAGTGTGACAGAATAAATGCACCCATTTTGGCTGCGGATCCATTCCATACACTTTAGTCCATTTTGCCAAATGATCACGCAGATCATTCCTCGCATCATATTTCTCAGTTAGCCGTACTTTAGGATGACCAAATTAGATCCTCATCATCCTCCTGTAATTGCGCCGCTCATCAAAAATGTCTTTGTGCGTATCCCACCATCGAGCGAGCGTAGCACGCAGTGCCAAATCTATCGCTTAAAAGCGGTGATCCTCTGGAAATTCTCTTTCAAAAGCATCTAAAAACTTATCTACGTCAATTAAACCATCGTAATAAGGTAAATTTCTTACCTCCGATGACACACAACACAACGATTTGGTCATCATGTTGCAGCATAGTGTGGATACTTCGTGCAGCCTGTTCTACCAATGTTCCAACTCTTCATTCGAATCCGAGGCACAGGGACTTTCACGGTCCCATGCAATCCATCCATGAGCCATTGAGTTAACCCAATCTTGTTCTTGCACAGTAATTTTGTAGATTTGATCCAAATCATCATCACTTTCCTCATAGTCACAAATCGGTTCAATATAGCGCAGTCCTTCTGCAGGGTTCAATGGTACTACAATGCAGATCGATTTTATTTCAAATGACATCGCCCGCTTCTTCAAGTTGATGATCCCATTCATACCAATAGCCCAATCTATTCCAAGGAGCGCAGGGTATGGATTGCTGTCATCAACAATTTCTATCACTTCAAAATCAACCAGCGCGCTCGCACCTTCTATATCTATAGTAACTCCTTGCAATCGTCCCACATGGATAACCTTATGTTGGTTCGCCATCCTCAGTTGAATCGGGGACCAATTGTAGTGAAGGTCTCCCCATTCTCTCCTAGTTCTTCTTAGGCAATACGTTCACATCAGACCCCAAATCCAAAATAACTTGGTGCATCTCATAGAATCCTATTTGTGCAGTAAGCCTCATCTCGCGCCCTATTCTTGCCTTATGCTTACCAATATTTCTGACTATGTGGGGTCCATCAAGAGCATTATCCTTACCGACACACTTGTTTATCAATTCTTGTAGTCCTTTCACAACCTTGCTATCGTGTAGTAGTTTCATACAAGTCTCCAAGAAGGTGGTAAGCATAGAGGGGTCAACCTCTGTAGGCGCACTGGTGTCTGGCAGTTTGTTCTGACTCCCTGAGGTAGAGGCTTCAGTGAAGCTTTTCTTTGCTTCCATGAATGTTTCCTTCACACGCTCTAGATCAAAACTAGTCTCCTTTTCCGGGGCCTTGCGAACCCATCCACCTTCTTCAGGCTGTTTTCCCTTATCGTCACTAGTCGTGATCCCACTTTGCAGTACGATATTCACATTCAGGTCCTCTTCGCGGGGCTCGGCCCTCATCATCTGTAAGTTTTGGGTAGGATTCTGAGGCTGCGGCTTCTTCTCCTACATCTTGGCTATTGGCACAGGACATTCTTCGATTGTGTGGTCAAACTAAGTGCAGTATTGACATGACGGGCATGTCTTATTCGTACACTCCAGCACATAGTGTCCTGGCATTCCGCAATTGTAGAAAATGACTTGCCCACGACCCCTACCATGTCCTCCTCCTCCTCAGCCTCATCCTCGCCCCTAATATGCTTCGCGCACTCCCCCAGCACCCTAATCTAGAGGCTGAGTTTCCACTTGCATTAGATACGTAGGCGTCCTCTCCATCATTAATTCATAGCTTTGACAGTGGCGCTCATCATGGCCCACTGATTTGCAAAAATCGCAGAATAATTGTTGTGGTGTCTGTACAAACTTTTGCAGCAAATGACAATTATCTGTGACATGTTTTCCAACCACTTGACAAATAGGCACCACAGTGCAGGCCCCATACTTGGCCCTGCTGGAGCTTCCTGCCTCACGGGCATCGGCCCCCCCAATAATATAGTTCGCGAAGACAGGGCAATGATCCTTATCATGCCCCTGGCTCTTACACTTGGGGCACTAAACTTCTTCGCGTACTTATGTCCTGGACTCCTTTTCTTTTTTCAAGCTTTTCAATCCAAAGCAAAGGTTTTGTAATTACGAGCGAATTTGTTGGACTCCCAAAGACGTGTCATTGAATAGGTGTCTCATGCAATCTCTTTGCGATTTCCAGAGCTTCCACCTGAGTTCCTATCTTTTGCTGCGATAAAGCAATCCTTAGGTGGGGTAGGAGTGGGGCTATAAACCAATTGCGACGCTGACTATCTGTGAGATTCATATTAGCTTCGCGGATCTCGCACTTCAGTCTTTGATCTAGCTCCCAGGGCATTTCACTGGGCCTCATCATGATTTCCATAAAACCAATTACCGACTGCGAGATAGACTTAGGCTTACCTAATTCTTTGTTAAAAGCAGCCTGAGTATCTGCTAATGACGCCAATGAATTATCAGTGTAGTACTTAACATACCATGTCAGCGCGTGATCCTGCAGAGTGGTAACCAACTGCGCCTTATTTATATTATCATCCGTAATCTGTTGTGTTGTCCACACAACCTTCACAACAAACCAAAACTGATCTGGATCCTCACTTCCTAAGCCCTTGAAAACTGGCAACTTCATTGTATTCGACATGTTGACCGGTGGTGGTGTGGGCGAAGGTGTATGTTGTGGAGGTGAAGATGGAGGTGGTGTGGGTAGATGAGGTATTCACAGAAACCCCTGCCTTATCAACTGGAAAACGCTCTATGGTGAAGCCTGTGCTGCTCCCTTGTCATCACTCACAGGAGGTTCAATCAGCGGGCTATATTCAGGGCCTGTTCTTCCCCTATCCCTGAAGAGCTTCCCAATTCGCATAGCTCCAAACATCAAGGTAGTGGCATAACCCGTTTCTCACGCAACAACATCTTACTCCAAGTATTCAAAGGCCTTAGATACTTACCTCACGGTCCATTGAAGAAACGTCGCTCTGCTTCACTATAGCTAGCTGAGGTGTTGTTGTACTATGAAACAACCCCACCATTTATATATAGTAATAGCTAATATTAGATATATAAATGGTGACCCTTTTTAAATTTTTAGTCTTTAAAAAATAAATCCTAACTCTAAGAAATTGCCATGAAAACTCTTAGAACAACCTAAGTTTAGGATCCTCATTGCAAATCAAAAATCCCATTTTTCCCATGTAATGATCATAAACACCTTAAAGAAATTGCCATATGTGATCAAACCTCCCGCTGCGACATACCGATCAAAATGTCTTAAGAATTCACAATCACATTTTGTAGGAGTCGCAAGTAAATACAACCTGCCACTATGTCATTTGTTAACGATTTGCGAAATGTGATATTGCGATATTTGCAATCACATTTTGCATTTTAAGCGGGCAACTCGATATAACATCGTTTTAAAAACTGCGATGCGTGAATAAAGCAGCAAGCGTGGGAAGTAACTATGTTTTAATATAATAATGAACGGTTTGACAGGGTAATTAATGTTTAGCGACCTGAGGAGAGGTAATGATTTTCCAAGTTATGGCTAGTTAACACTGAGTATCTCATTTGAAATCATCCCACGATTCAAAGTCATTTCACAAAGCTTTCAACCTTAATTTCCCAATATTTTCTGCGCTGATATATCTCGTCCATTTTAGGCAAGCTACAAAAGACATGTCATTGTGGAAGGTGATGCAGAAACAGAAAAAGCAGAGCATTACATAGTCCGAGCTATTAGAAATGTCTCCTATATTCTCTAATACGGTCTATAGCGCCGATGGGGGATCAACAGCTTGGGAGGTCATATACAATAGGATTGAGGATGAGCATCCCAAGATTACTGTCACAAAAGTGACGACTGACTCAATAAAACCTTCGGGACTCCAATTCAAAGATGCTGCCTCTTATTTCCTTCACAGAATAGGAACGAGAGAAAAAATCCTCCCATACACTGATATGATTAGGTGGGTGGTGGAAGACCTCACTATTGAAGATAGGGAATTTAGGAATTCGAGAATGGAACGCATGGGGTCATTCAAAGTGGAAGACCTGAATCAAATGTACCATATACCTGACCCTTAGGATATATATGATAAAACATACTTGGCCAACTTTGCAAAGAAGAACGAAGAACCTTTCAATATTATCCGGGGCTGGAGGGTAATGGAGAACAAGTTCAAATTTTATAAAACGAGTATGTATCCTGTAGCCTCTTTGGAAAACCCCTACAACTATGCAGCTGCTATGTTATGTAGACTATACGGGTTACCTAATAATGCTAAGTTTTCCATAGAATGGATTCCTTTGATTGATGCCTGTGTCAATTCCCACATTATGAATTGGGCCACCATCCTATCTGATAACCTAGCCACTGTCATCACTGAATATCGACAGAAGAGATCCTCCTCTCCAGAGAACCTTCCTCCATTCTATTTTAGTGCCTACATTATGGATTCCATTTGTTTTTGCACTAAATTTCCAATCATGGGATGGTACTGGACCTTGCAGGACCCCTACCCTATCCATCTCAGCCATAAACAAATTTGGGAATCCCATTATATACCCCATTTCTATAAAATATGCCATGCTGTTATTTTGCCATTATATCAATTAATTTTCAATAAGAAAGCCCCCAGGTTTCCAAAAGAAGCCACTACAGAACTTCTTGCAGTTGGAAAATATTTTGTTGAAGAATGGTTCACATACATTAGGGTTTTTGGTATTACAATAGACCCACATGTCCTCCCTTTGTATGTCTTTGATAAATTGTTAGCAAGAGAAATAGCCCACCAGATCGTGGGAAAAGGCTTGACCAAAGTCATGAAAGAAAACAAGAAATTATTATGGCCATCTTTTCCTATTAGGTGCGGTTCCTTTTCATTATAAAATTTTAACCATGCAATAAAGGAGTCAGTAAGACTGGAAAGCCTCAGGCTCCATACTTTGCCCAAAAGGCAATTTTATCCAGACAAGATAGCATATAACATCACTACCACAGTAAAGATCAATCCTTATAACCATGAGGCTAATGATTTTGAAGACCTTTTACAGTCGGCTCAATCCTTCGAACAATCGTTTGAATGGGCAAGGACAAATCTAAGTCCTGAATATTTTGAAATATTTCAGGAGTTCAAAAACAAAAGGCTTGAGGTAGTCCCACTAAATTTGTTAAAATTCAAGGACAAGCTTACGCCCAGTGTGACTGTCAAAAATTAGGGACCTGATTCTCGCATAGAGTCTCAAGTAGATACAGGGAAAGCACTGGATACAGGGAAGGCCCAAGACACTGATAATACAACAGAATCCAGTAGGAAGTCAGCCAAAAAGCAGGGTATGAGCACCCCACTGATCAAAAGAAACAGTTTGGAGCAGGAGTGAGATCAATTCAATAAGAAACTGCAAGACACTCCCAAGACAACAGATGCCCAGGAAACTATGGAGCATCAAAATCCTCTGCATGTTTAGAAAAACACAGAGTATGAACCAATGGATGAGCAAGCGACGATGTCTCAGTAGACTGAAATCATCCCCGCTCTGCCCACACCAGAAATTGTCTTGAAGGCGACTAAAACCCTTCCTCTTGATGTGTTCTACAACCCGCTACAAAAGGTTGCAGTAAGGGGACAGAGGAAAAGGAAAAGGATAGAAACACCCTAACTCCCACCCGGGAATGAGCCAATGGACATAGTTTGGAAGGACGTCCCTTCCAACCTAGTTGAAAACTTGACTAGATTGTCACATTTTATAGGAGTGTATGCAACTGCCACCATGGACAGAGCTACCGAGATATCTATTTTTTTGAAGGAAAAGGAAGAGAATATTGCACATCTAGAGCAACAACTCGAAACAGAGAAGGAAAGTGTGAACAAGAAGGCCGCTGAGAAGCTGATCCAATTGAACCAAAGCATGGAGGTGTTGAAGATAAGCCACGAAGCAGACATATCGACCAAAAACATTCAACTCCAAGACTTGTAGCAAGCCATGGAAAGACATAAGTATGTTCCTACTGTCGAGGAATTCATCAAAGAGGCGCTAGAGCTAAATTCTCTCTTATTAAAATAACAAGAACAATTTTGCCAAAAGATGTCACATATCGCTCCTTATCTGATCACTAGTGACCAACTAATGGATAAAGCGATTGACTAGAGAACTGAGTTTACTGATCTAAACACAAGAATCTCAAAGTTCATAGAATGGAAAGAAACAAAAGAGGGAAGAAAAGCTAATTTGCCTGAGATCGAGGAGACACACCAGGACATTCTTTTCACGGATTGTGATGCAAGGATCAGACAACCCGAACTAGTAGTGGCAAGAGTGGCCAGGGTGTAAAAGAACATAGTAAAGGTGGTAAACCACACTTTGTTTTCCACCAACCTGGTGAAAGAAGGCAACCCGAAAGAACTGCCCGATCTAAATGACTTGCATAAAAGATGGAAGGAAAGAGCGGAAACTCAAAGGGAAGTAATCACAAAATTAGCAAAGACTGATTGGGAGTCATATTGGCAATACCTCGTCAAGCCACACAATCAAATCATGACCCTTAACTGCTCACTCCATTCAACTCAGCGGATGCTTCCACCTCTCACAGATGCAATTTTCACAGGACAAGTCAGAACACATTTTGGGGCACCTCCTCAAGTCAAACTGATGGCCGATATATGCGATTTGAAAGACAAGCTGGCAGACAGAAAATCATCATCATAACCTTTGCTCATCAAGTCACTTTTTATTTTTAGAGTTAGTTAACTAGTTAGGAGGAAGGTTGTTTGAAACCTCCTCAAATTTTTGTATAATCTATTTTTGAACATTAGTTAGAATAGTATTTATACCCTTCTCATGCATTTAGAGAAGGGTCCAGAATTTTATCAAAAACATTTGCAAAGAATGCACTATTGTAAGTTTGTGAATTCTTTGGTGAAATTATGGAACATGATCGTTTCTTTTAAATATTAGACTACTTTCCTTTGTTGATGCACTTTTGTATACTTGGAAGATAATTTGATATGAAGAAAGGAGTTGATCTATGTCATTAGTCAAATGAGTAGAACTTCACATATATGGTACTTCTATCTTATATGATTAGTCCTATTTTTGTCTAATTAGTGACAACACTTTATTTTCATGAATTGTATATGAGATATGTTTTTTCTGTTAAGCATTAATTGCATTATTGTATGATGCCTAGCTGAGATTGTTTATATATATATGTATATCATCACATATGCGATATAGTTTATACATTTCTTTGACTAACTATTTAGTCAAAGAAATTATCTTTACACGCTATCATCCCTGTTTTATGCTTGATTGATCTTTATTATCACATGTCAAGCAGATATCTTTGTAGATCGCATATTATACAGATATACTCAGGTTTATATTAGATTAAGTTAGTTAGAGATTTAGTTAGAGATTTGAATGATAGAATAGGTCATTTAAGTTATCATTATTCTATTGTAATAACTCGTAAACCACCCACTCTCATTTTAAAACCCATACTGGGAAACTGGTCCCATCATCCCCAATCGGAGCCACCACTTTAAATAGAAAAGGAGCTGTCACAAGGTCCGGACCGGGTGGTTATCCCCTATGTTGGAGCAGTAGAAATATGAGGCTTCAATGGGTGTCAACCGTGAACTTTGTAACAAATCCTCCTATAACCCGATCAAGCTAATGGTCAAGAACATGTGCGATCTTAACTTCAAAAGCTTCCAGCCTTCGCACTAATTCTGGAGTCCACACTATTGGACCGTCAAGATTCCACCTCCCTTGGCCATCTTCCAATTTAGATATCCACTCGTATAGTTCAATCGGGAAGGTGCAGAAGAAAATTTCGTGTATTTTTGTGTACAAATATCTGTCCAACCACAGTTCTTTTTCCAGGCGCAGATTCCTGTTTTCTTGCGCCACGAATTCGTGGATATTTCTATACAACAACTTCTCAATTTCCTTCTTGGTTGGATTCCAGTGATGCGACATCACACATCTCTTTATGTAGATCCCGGTCTCGACAACAGAACCATTTGTTGGCTTAGGGGGTCCTGACCCAAGTTCAGAGTTAGTTGCGCCAAACAAATCCCTACACTACTGGCCCTTTCGGCATCAATCCGCGGTGTGCGGATTGAAGTCTCACCCGAAGCAGTATGGGGGGATGCTAGAACCAAGTTTCTGCACCGAGAGATCAGTGTGATGTCCTTCTGTGACCTAGATCTGCCTTCATGCAGATCTTTAAGCCCTTATGGCCTATTGCCGTAACTTCCTTTGATCAACCTCTAGACCTCTGCGAAGGTCTATGACTGGCTTTTGCGGACCCTGAACATGCGAGTTAGATAATTACATGCACCGTAGATTACTCTTAGATCATTATTTACTCAGGTCTGCCTAAGTGTTTGATAACTTTAATAGAAAGCGTTAGGATCTTTGCGTACTCACTTAACATTAATTGAGTTTAGTTAGTAATACAGATTAAGTAAAGTTACACATCAATGCATCATTATTTCATAAAAACATCATTCATCACAGCGTATACCGCAATCATACATAACAGAAGTAAAGGGATAAAACATAGGAATTTCCGTAACAATCTTCTTTATTGATCTTTAGTATAAGTTTATAGACTCAATACTTCACTGCGCACTCAACTGCAGACACTACTCTTGGCCTTTGCGCACTCGGTTGCAGAGCCTTTTCCCCTCCACGACTACTTCTCTGCGCTAGACTTATTCGCTCGTACCCATATAATAACTTTCATTACTTTCCTTAGAATCTCTAAGACACACCTATTTATACAATGTCATGGTCCACGGACCATGGGTAGATCTTCAAAAACTGACTCAAGCTTACATAAAGGAGGGTAAAATCCTTTTTGACTCTTAACTAGCTATGTCCTCCGTGACCACAATTTGTGAAGACTTTACATCTTTTTACATCAAAACTTGGGCTTTCGCCCAGAAATTGACCCCAGGGGACGCCATCCCAACACTGGGAGACAAAGAGAATATTGACGTAGGGCACAAAGACAAGAAACAAGAAGGAGGGTTTGATGATTGGGAATGAATTGTGTGTTGGAGAGAAGGATTTTGGGCATAAGGTGAAAATTCAATTTACAAATAGGTTCTCCACTAGGCCTTAGAAGTTCAATATGCACTCTTCCTTGCATAGAGGGTAGGCTTGCTAAGTAAAAAATTGTCTAAGTTTGAGAGGATAACACATGGAAAAAAAAATTGATTTAAGAGAAAAATCAAGTGCGACACATATAAAATAATCAATAAGACTTAGATAGGACTCAAGAATAAGAAGTATGCATCAAAATTCCAGTTTACAAACATTCTCCAAGTTTGACAAACAAAGTATGTGTAGTTGCGACAAAAAAGTGTCGTTTTATGCTTAGAAAGTGTACTATGACTCCAAAGTGTGTGATTTCCACTTTTAATGATCTGAAGGCACTCATGAAGGAACATGAACACTTGAAACATGTGTAGAAACATAAAATGACACTTGACGACCAAAAGCGACACCTCACATGATAGGAGGTAGGCTCCAAAATTTGAATATAGGAAAATTTTTTGAGGGTGTTGTAGCAAAGACAACAATTTATCAATTATTTATTCCATAATAGTGTTTGGCCATGTCCCCATGGCATCTTTCCATACATGCTCTACATATGTATCCTTAAAACTAGAAGGTTCACCCAACTTATTTCTAGCATGTAAAAAGTGCCAAATGATAAAAAAATAACCTGTAAATGGCACCATTCTACATGTATAAAGCCAATGTCCAAATAATAGCTAGATTACAATCACTTATTCTACATTGATGTCCTGTAAATGAAACTCTACACGAAAAATTTGTGATATGGGAAAATTGAAATAAGACTTTTCTTTAAACCGGGAATAAACAAAACATTATTTAATTTAAGAACATAAAATAGTATCGAGAGCAATTGGAGCCCGATCCTTTAACAAGTAGCATCATCACCCAACTCCACACTCATAAATCCCTCTTTCTCTTGAAACTTGCTAAAGAGTTTCCTTTCTTAAGTCTCATGTCTCAATGCCTCATTATCTATGTATCAACTCAACACTTAAACAAAATGTTGGAAATTATCCAAGATATCATCCATAAGGTGGTCTTAGGTTGGGACGATAACTTATCCAATACAACCTATGTTTTCTACTTGGCCTTCCCTTTCTTCTTCACTATACATTCATTGCACAATATTCCTTCTAGTGACACTTAAACATTTCACATTACTCAAATACTTCTTGCCTTGGCTTGACTCTTCCTTCTTACCCTTTTTGGGTTATTTCTTATTTCCCTTCCTCATCTTCTTGATTAGATCTAGGAATTCTACTTCACTTTTCTTAGCTAAACAATATTTAAACTTATCATATATATATATATATATATATCTGTGTGTGTGTGTGTGTGTGTGTCCCCCATGTATATGATTGAAAGCTTATTTCTCAAGAGTATCTTCTTAGACGCACACACTTTAGGATATTTCAACTAAGATGTCATACATTCCTTGTTGGTATTTTTATTTGCAATGTGAGTGATCAAATGATTCTTTAATAGATAAAAAAATGTTCTATTTTCCTTGGTTTACTTATAATGTTAAACTAATAGTCTAAGATTAGTAGGTGTTATGATATTTGTCTCAATGTTATCCAAAAGCTTAATCTCATGTAATAGCATTTTAGACACTTTGAAGCTGTAAAATTGGAAGCACCTTCCAACCTATCACACTCTCTAAGATCAAGACAAGTTATCCTTGCAAAATATGAAGTAACCCTCAAAGAAAAATGAACAACAAATCAAGTAGATCACCTTTCTAGGGTCTAAGTGCTTCTTCCCAAGCACACTAGGGTTTCAAATCCAATAACCTATTTTGAGGTCAAACACCTCTTCCAGGTATGAAACAACTTAAATACCAGAATCCTTCTTCACCAAGAGAGAGGTCTCAATCAAATTAGCTATGATAACTTGTGGTTAATTTGAAATCCATTCTTATGACAAATTAAAAAGTACACTTTATTCACTTAAGGTTTTTCGTATCTATTTCTTGTGAAATTTTATTGTTATGGTTAAAATTGAAATATAAATTACAATGACATATAATTTATTAGGTCCAACGAAATACATAAGGTATCTTGAAAAAAGAAAAATCAAAATAATATACTATAAGTGAACTATATTTTTAACCCTATGGGCACAATCCCCAACATATAACAAATCTAAAAGTAACTTATAAACAACTAATTTATCACAATCACAAGCCCACCTTCTTAACTTCTATTTACTTGTCAAATCACTCATCAAAATATGCTTATTGTTATGTTAAGTCAACATACTTCATTAGCACTAGAAACCACCAATAACCATGAGAACATAAGTTGAAAATTTGATTTGTAAGTACACAAAGTTTGGCCAATGAAGTGTACTTCATATACAAAAAAAATGAGTTACAAGTACATACCAACAATGTATCACAAGATGGTACGTGATTTTCCTTCAAGCTTATCACAAGCTAGGACTATAAAGCATCGAAATCCTAGCTATGACATGCACCCCCAACCACAAACACTAACAAGTACAAATTTCCTAGAAAAGTATAAAACCAAACTATTCCTAAACATTCCAAAAGGCTTAAAAACAAGCTATCATTAACACCAATTCAACTACCCTTGATCTTCACTAATATTTCCTTACACAGTGTCTCCAAGTCTCTTCTTAGGTTTCTTTACCAAAAACCCTAAGTCCTTCTCATACAAGGACATCAACCCTAACACTTTAAGCCTTCTCTAGTTTAGCCTCTCAAAAACCCTTGTAGTTTTCTTCCTTGCATTAAGACAAGTAAAATGACTCAAGTTGTCATGTTCATCCACAAGATAGAACGTTCTAATAAACTCTTACAATCCTCTTTCTTATTCAACTAAATATTCTCTCATCCGTTTATATAGAATAGGTGATGGAGTTCAATAATAGAAGAGGTGGACTATGTCCATGGACACCCTAATATAATAAAAAAATTAAGGTCTCCAATTGAAGCACTCTCTCTCTGAGGTGTACACATGTCAAAATATCAATGTTCAAGTGGTTTTCTCTTCAAGCATGGGATTCAAGTTTTAAGTGCTCCTTAGTGACAAGGCTTCTTACTCTCCCATAAAAGCATCTAGTTATTCAACATTCCTTGATATATGTGTCCCTCGTTGATCTGATTTAGAATATTAGATTGCTGTGCTAAGATCCTCTTCATATTAGAAACAAAATGCTTTCATTGTGCTTAAGGATTCATGAATTTTTGCAAATGAAATGATGAGTTTTTATGTTAATTTTATGAGAAATTTAACATAAATAAGAGACTGAACAGTAGCATAAACATGTACAGAACATCATAAAAAACACATTACAATAGGAACATGATAAAGGAGTTCACCCATCTTGGGATACGTCTCCTTGGTATAGCTTCCAGTGGCTTGGGCCTCTCTATTATGCTCAAAAGTGTAAAAATCTGTGCTTACAATGCTCAAATGCTTCTGAAACCTACTCCAACCAGTCCAGAATGTCTAAAAATGGCTATCTATCCTTTTTTTGCATCCAATTTGGTGAAAAACTGAAGAAGTTATGACCTCTCCTAGTTTTCCCATTATTCGCTCCACAAATTGCTCCAAATCCGGCATGATCCTAAAAATTAACTCCTAAAAGTGCTAACTGAGCGAAAATTTCGTTGCGTGACGGTCCATAATATGTGGGCACCAACTGTCCCATTGCAAATTGCAATCAGTGGAAAACTGATGGTCTTATGGTTTGTGAATGCGGTGGCGCGATGTTCGATCGCGCTATGGCGGACCCGATAGTACTATTAACTGTAACCCTTAGTCGCATCGCATCTGGAATCTTTTCGCAAATCACAATTGATAGAGAACCAATGGGTAACATAATGCAAGACTTTGCCTTCTGTGGTGTGTGATTGCGATTTGCAATTGCGATTATCGCATCGCAACCCGGGTACATTGGGGAGCGATTTTTGCAATGCCTTCCCTGTTGCGAAGTGTGATTGCGATTTATCGCATCACAACCCTGATCTTTCTTGGGGATGATTCTTTAACATGACCTGCCTACGATATGAGACTTGTGAAATGTGAGGGCCAATGGCAGTCTGCCACTTGGCACTTCTCCATTCGTTGAAGAGCCCTGCTACATCATCTTTTCCTGCCATCTGTCGAAGTCAAACCTGAACTTTGACTGGCTCTAACTTCTTCATATGAGCTCGGATTCAAGTGTTGTTCACACCATTGGAATTAGGATGACGAGTTCTTCAATCTGAAGCTGAGTTTATAGAGATTCTGACACTTTGAGTTTTGAGCCTAATTTTGAGCACCTGATCACTAGTCCAAAACCAACTTGAAGTAATGTACCCTCAACCCATGCATATTGAATTCAAGAACCTTTTATCATAAGGTATGCCATATTATCCTAATGCTTCTAGGGCCAAGAACACTTTCTCCTAACACGTAGCACTCATCCCCCAAGGTTGGTTGACCTTTCATGCAAGAAAACATATCCCCAAATCTTACTCCACAACAGGGGAATTTTGAAGTAAAAAATGGGCCTCAAAACTAAAAATGTACTAACAAAAGCAATTTTAAAGAAACATAAGTTTCAATATGATGATTTTATCCCTAGGGGTAATATTTAGAGGGAAAATAGGAAAACTACCTTTTTTAATTGTATTTTCATCTTATTTCCTTACGGGTTTACAAAAATGTCAAGCGTGGGCCTCCATTGAATGTGGAATTTGATTCTGCATCCAATGAGTACCCACTATCCATAATTTTGGGTAGATCCACACTAGTTTTTTTTTGAAATACAAGAAAAAAGCTATAGCAAGAATAATTTGACCGATAGCCAAAACATTTCGACCAACATTGTGCTTAGAGAATAGTAATAGAGTCACTTTACAACATTCTTGGAAAGCTTCCAATGGAAGAATGGGGCTAGATCCAATATACTGAAACTCATGAAACACTATACCCTCTTAGATTTTTTGTCCTCTGATCAAATAAATTGCAAAGCGCAAAGCATAGATCAGATTAAGTCTTATAGACACAATTATAAATAGACTGAGTGTTATTTTTAATATACAAATATAAATTTAGAAGCATGAGCTGTAGATCACACTTCAATCTTATAGATTTTAATACTAGACACTAGAATCTATCTCTCTTCCTAAACTCAAATGCCCCAAATGATAACCATCGAGATTTATTTATAGGATTCACAATTGGTATTTGGTTACTCAAAACTTACAATTGGTAGTCGAAATTGAATTCTTATGTCCTTATGGGATGATAGGGTGGCTAGTAGAAAACCAACTATTATGTTGTCCTGTGATGTCCTTTTAGACATAAGGGGACACATCCTTTTGTTTCAGATAGACCTGAAAAAAAATTAATCTTTGGGTGTTTTTCTCTTAAACCCACTATTACCCACCAAAATGGGCAACCCTTAGGAGAAAACATTTTCTCCTATTTTGGAGAGCCATCCAGTCAAAAAACCTAAACATTTCTTAATGATGATGATATACCAATTCCTCCACCATCAAAACCATTCATTACACCTTACACCATCTATAATTCCTCTTGGATGAAGGTGATCTACCACTCAACAAGTACTTTTATCATTTTGCAATAAGGTGATTTTACTTAATGTTTTGGGCATTTGGTATGGATAAACGGGTGATTTGGATGATTGACTAATATTGATTGTAAAATTTTTCTCTCACCTTGCCAAGGGGGTTAATATTTCACTTTAGTCTAGTGGGACCTCCCTTAAGGCCTCCCTTAAGGCCTTAAGGTTATAGGAGGGGCACTACTTGGAAGACCTAGATTGAAATTGTGTGTTCATTTTACCTTTACCACACTTAAATTTTTCCACATCAAAATGATATTCCTGGATAATGTCTCCATTCTTCGGGTTTAAATTTCATTGGTTCATTGGGATTTGGCACCCTCTTATGCACATCCTTGAGTGGGGCTAGAAAACATTTCCCTGGAGGTTGACGAAACTAAAATAATGGGAAAACATAATATGGCCACAATAAAATAAAAAGAAAAGTCAAAATGCAAAAGATGTTAGGACATAAGTTAGTGCATCAGGGGAATTTTGAGGTCTAAAATGGGCCTCCTAAGAAAAATGTACAACCAAAATAAGATTTATGTGAACAAATAGGATTCAAGATGACGATGTCATCCATGGGGGAAGATTCACCATTTTTGGAGTAGAAAAGTAAAAAGTTTAAAAAATAATAAAATAATAAAAATATTTTTTCAACTCATATTTTCAACTTATCTTCTTAAGGTTTCACTCAAATTTTGAGTGGGAGTACTTGTTGGATGAAAAATTTGATTCCTCATCCTCCGAGTACCCATATTGCATACTTTTGATGGACCCTTCTACACGAAAAATGATAAATACATGAAGAAACGTGATTGCGATCATGTTTTTCATGTATTTATCATTTTTCATGTAGCAGAGTTCATTAGAAGTATGCAACATGGGTACTCCTTGTATGAGGAATCAAATTATGCATCCAACAAGTGTTGCTGCTCGAAATTTGAGTAAACCCATAGGGAGATAAGTTGAATATACGAGTTGAAAAAATAGTTTTATTTTTTCCCTCTAAAATTTGATGATGTAATCTAAAATTATTTTATTATTTCCACTATTATTTTATAATTTCCTAAGGAGTCCCATTTTAGACCTCAAAATTTCCATCGTGGGTAAAATCCTAGCATTAGCTCTACCCTTCTCATTAGCCATCACCTAGAAATCCTGGTTCCTAATGTAATGTCCCCATATGCTTAGGATACATAAGGGAAAGATTCTTCTAGCCTAATTAAGTTATCATTGGATAGGACAGGGAAAATTAATCAAGGGAACGCAAATCACCTAGGAGAAAACCTTATAAAAGCAAAAATGGATAAAGTGGACACAGGTCATAGGCGAACGGAAAATCACTTTAAAATTATAAAGCGAGAAAACCTACTAAAGTTACTTTATTAAAATAAAAGGTAAAATTGCCACAAAAGGGTCAAGTGAGTTATAAAAGGGGAATGAGGAGTCTCTCCTCATTCTTTCATTCACTAACTTGAAAAATAATTTTTTAGAGAGCTCTTGAGAAGAGAGTTAAGGGTGTGGAAAACCCTCATTCTGGTTGCTGGTTTTGGTGTTGAAACTATACACCCTAGCTAGTATTGGAGCAGAATCACTCATGTTCCAACATTGCACTTCATTGTTGATGAAGAAGAAGGCATTGGCAGAAATGGAGCAAATATGAAGGTGTTATCAATTGTTTTTATAATATATCTTTTAGTATTCCTTACTCTCTATACATGTTGAGTTTTGAACTACATCGGGGGTTGAGTCTATACCTTGCAAATAGGCCAGAATACACTTCTTATACTAGGCTAAGTGTGTTATTTAAAGGGGATGAGAGTCTCTATTATTTGCAAGCCGAAAATCTACCTGTTGAGGAGGTCAATGATATTTTATTGAGGGTTGAGAGTACCATTATTGAAGGGGCTAAGTTATTACTATTATTGCAGAAGTGTTGGGCCAAGTTTATCTTCTCTGTTGGGTGGCCAAATCTTTGGTGTTGTAGAGAGTCCAAGATCACTTCCATTGGGTGGTTAACTACAACAGAGAGTTGCCTCTATTCAGAGGTCAAGTGGCAGACATTCCATAGAGACCGAGTTGATGATTTGGAGAAGGTTGAGTTCTTTATATTAGGTCCATTTGTGCTGCTATAGAAATCAATCATCAATTTCTGAGGATGTGTTTGGGAAAGGGTTAAAGATATTTTCATACATCAGGCTAGCTTATCCTTGTGGGCAGTGTATCTAGATTTATCCTTTGAGTGGTTATCCTACAATTTAACTGTTGGTGCAAAGTCTGCTAATATTTATGGTCATATTTCATCGAATACTGATGTAGAAAGCTTCTATTAGTGGTATTTGTATTTTCTGATCTTAATACAAATTATATATTGTTGTTTGAAATACTTTGGAGTATCTATTTGGCACTGTGTATGATTTAAAAAAAAATAAATGTAAAATAATACACCTACAACCATATGCATGCAAACTATTTGGTGAAATAACTCAATGAAAAACCCAAAAAAAATCATAAATTTTAGTGGGAATTTCAAGATATTTTAAGGGGGGTGTCTTTTTTTGGTATTAGAGCATGGTCTTAGACAACTGTGTGGTTTGAAGGGAAATTTATACCAAAAATTCATGAATCCTAAAGAACACCGATATGCCACCTATAAGACACAATATAAGGTTAGAGAACCCACTCCAATTTCAAGGAAGAGGAAATTCCAGAAGGAGAATAGGAGGAAGAAGTACTATCTAAAAAGGGTAAGGCAGTCATGGAAGATAGGGAGAATGAAAAGTATAATAGTTTGGTTAGCATCCTAAATGATTTAGCAAAGGGTCAAAAGGTGATGATGGAACTTATGGGGAAATTATCCATTAAAACATTAGGGGAATTGTCAAAGCAATATTACAATAACAGTGAGGAATCTAATAATGGAGAGGGTAACCACGCATGAAAAAGTATCTAAATCCACCAAAACCTATACAATAAGAAACCTAGCCCCACAATTCCACAATTTTTAGAAGAGAAAACAATAGGCCAAATGGTGCAGGATGAACAGGATGTGCCTTTTGGGGCCTACTTGAAGGAGTATTGGAGGTTGGGGGATGACTTTCATGCTTCCATGAATTTCATAGATTTCTACAACTTCTAATGTAAATAGGACCAAGGGAGCCAAGAAGGCTATGGTAAAGAACTAGGAGCTACAAAAGACACTAGAGAAAGTGACAATACCAAACTTTGATGGGTCCTCAAAATGTTCAGCTAGATCATGGGTTCAAAAGCTGGACACATATTTATAGCTCCATCAGATGACAAAGATAGATGCCATCAAGTTGACCACTTTACATTTGGATGGTGAGGCCCATAAGTGATGGTACCATGGGTTAGTGACTTTGGGTCATACCAGCTGTTGAAAATATCAACAAGAAATGTTAAAAATAAAAACTAGAAATTCCAATTTAATTTGTCCTTGAATTAAATTGTAATTCTTTTCTCATAGCAACTTGTAAATAGTTAATTAAGTTTAATTAACTTAGGAATTTTGAGTTGGAAGTCTTTTGGAAGTCATGTATATGTTCTCCCTAAGTTTTAGGGGTCCAAGATGAGTTTATTTATGAGTTGTAATTAGATAACTCAGTTTACTGAGTTATGTTCAGTTAAATTAGTTCCAAAATGTTTGAGGAACTAATAGAGGATTAACAGTCAGTTGGTGCACTAGTTCATCCACAATTGTCACTATAATTAACTAAAGATTCCCTCATCAGAAACACATACATGTCAATTATGAGAAATACCTAGTTGAGACTAGAGTCCAGGGACAATGTACTATCAATTGTATGATTTACCTAGTTGTATAGATCATGCATGCAATTAGAGAAGGACCTATGTTTGGATTGCACAGTTTTGGAAGCATGAATTCCCTTTAAATACACACTATTCATCTTGTTATCACTCAGAAGTTTTCCCTAGAAGTTATCAAAAGAAGGAATCATCCGAGGTAACCACAAACTAATATTTTAGGCTTAGGCTCTAGCCAACCTAAGTCCAGAGAGGGCTCTCTCTTTATAATTTAACTTTTTTTTGTAGGATTTTAGGCTAGTTCCTAGTGTTCATGGGGTTTTGTTTTGAATTGAAGGTTGGGTGGTGGAATTCTTGGAGCAGATGGATAGAGCTAGGTCTTCAAGCCATTGGGCTATGGAGTCAATAAATGGATAGCCTAGCTGGACTAGATCATTAAAGGGAATGCTCACAGAGCAGGCTAGCAAAGCAAAAGGAAAATCTTTAGGTCTAATGGGTGAAGTGATTCTAACCAGGTGAAAGGGCACTTAAGAATCCTTGGACTGGGATCAGAATGAAGAACAGAGGGTGATCATGAACAAAGGGCAATTAAGAATCCTTTGCTATAGATTAGAGGAGAAACTACGAAAGCTAAGGAGCAGTTAAGAATTTCCTAGCTAAGATAGTTTAGGAGAAAACATCCAGAATGTAAAACAGTCAAGACAAAGTGCATTTAAGCAATTTCTAAAATATCATTCCTTGTTATACATTTAGATTTAAGAAATTTACACAAAAGATTATGGAAAAAACATAAGGAAAATAACATTGAACATAGGAGAATACTTATTTGTATTTCGCTTTACACAAGGATCCTGTAAAATATATGATCTTTATTCCTTGATCTAGCAAGCCAATCCATTCATTGATACACTAGAACTCTGATTTGAGAGAAAAAGTCTGTAGAAATGTCTCGGAATCTACCCTACATACTTCGAAATGTGAAGTATTTATACAAAAAATAATTACAAAATATATCATAACAGTTTGAGATTTAATCTAGGAAATAAAATATCTTCATGCATGAAGATAGAGACAAATGTGAAACTGCTTCTTGCTATCCCTTTTATTGTGGTGTTGCTGGCTGTTTCTGTTGAGTTTTAAGCCCTTTAAGCTAGCTAATAGTTGTGGTATTTCTACGCTGGAATCTTCTTTACTTTGATCTTTCACTGATACTCTTTGACTCTGTTACTCTTTGACCCTATTTATCTGTCTTTCACCTATTTCACCTGGCTGCCTTCAGATTTACTGTGGTAACTTTCTAATGTAAAACTTTTTCATAGTAAATCTATCATTTTTTCCCACCATTCTACCTCAGGCAATCTCACCTTTAACATTCTTCTGTAAATTTCATCTGCCTCTGTGTATTTTGAAAAATTAGGCTTGGTGAGAAATAAATGTTTTACCTCATGTTCTAGGAAAAACAGGTTCTCCAATGTATCATATAATACTTTGCTAGTGGGAAAAGCTTTAATGCCTGAAGAGCTGGCGTGTTCCTTGGCTAACTTCCTGAGTCTATCACTATAGTCCAATTGGGTCATGAGTTTAACATTGATGACCATAGGACTGGGAAGGCCTTTGTTCCTCAAAATTTGAAATTTGGCTATGAATCTTTCAATGCCTACCTGCATGTTATGACATTTTTCTTCTAAGTTGAGCATGAGTTTTCTTTTGGAAAGAACCTTTTTAATATCTAGGATGGCTTCAGTCCTGTCCTCTACACCAAGCTCATGGAGCTCATATCTATTTTTACTGTTCAGGAGGTGGATGAGTCGATTTGCATCCTCAGATTGGTCTCCTAATTCCTCCCTTACTTTCTTGATAGCCTCAGTGGCTACCTTCACCAATTCAGTTTGCTCAAATACAGCTTGAATTGGTGGCCAAATATCATTGACAGAGTCAATGATATTGGCCCAGAGCATCTCTTTAGTCTGTCATAGTGGCTTCTGCAGTGTCAAATCTTTCTCTAGGACTTTCATTTTCTCACCCATCCTTAGGGCTTTTTGTGTTTCTTCTCTTTGCTGAAGTTGGGCAAGTTTACAGTCAGTTTCTAAACTTGCCACTTTCTCCTTTAATCTTTTGAGCTTTGTAGCTTGAATGGACATCTCCTCTATAGCCTTTACCAGTTCTTCTATTTTTTCAATTGAAGTACCTGCTGTTGTAGTGGACTCAGTTGTAATTGGCAGTGCTATGGCAGGTGGAGCTGTTGGTGCCAATGATGCTTCCATTGTGGAAGGAACTACTGTTGTCACTGTGGGGATGGAAGTTGTGGAAGTTGTGGCCAAGTCACTTTGCTTGGATTGAATCAAAGTGTCCAACTCCTTCTCTGTTTCTTTAAGCTGATCATTTAGCTTTACGACTAGGTCCATAAGCTCTTCATGTCCTTTTTGTGCTTCTAGGACTTCCATTGTTTGAGGGTGATGCAACTGGGGAATTTTGAGTTGCTTCTTCAGTGCAGCAATGTCATCATTCTTATTTTTTAATTAGCTGCTCTGTTGCTTTCACATCCTTGGGATCACGTCCCAATCCTATCACAAAGTCCTCTAAGGATATGATTCTTGTATCTTTGGCCTATGAGGAGGCCTTCTCCAACTGAAACCGAGCTGACATATTGTTTAAAGAGTTCTATAATTGGTGGGCTGCTATGGATTTCCCTGTCAATGTAGAATAAATCATCTCACCAGTTTTCTTATGTAGCTCAATTTGGTCAATGGGATGAATATCCCTTGCCAGTACTTCAAAATCCACTCTTTTAAAATCTGTTGCTGTCCTTGGCTGCTGAGTGGTCGACTTGATGAAGGTCATTTGCATTTTCCCCTCTTTGACATCATAGGTTGACATAAGCCTTGTCTGATTGGTAGGGGTCATCTTCAAATACTGTGCATAAGATTGGGCTTTCAGCCTCTTATTCCTAGCTTTTATTTCTTTTTATCTCTCTTTGATGTGTTGGTCTTTATCTGCTGGCATTATGAAAGAGGATACCTCAACACTTTTCTACCTTTCCAATATCTGAGTGTGTGATGTGGAAGGTTCTAGAATGCCTCCAGATGGAGTGGCATGCCTTCTCCCATCTCTTTTGTGCTGGTAAACTCTGCGATTTCCTCTGTATATTCCTATTCAGAGACGGGATTCACTCTTTATCTCTTAGCCTGGCTTGTCTCTGCATAGGCTTGAGATGTTTTCATTTCTGAAGGAGTGGCCCCTTCCCTGTTTCTCTTGAGGCTTTTCTCCTCATTTAGAGGAGTCTGTAAGACTGGGGGGTACTCATGGTGGCCTCTAGTATATCTGTTTTCTCTAATTTCTCTGGTATGTCTGATTGGTCTGGTGCTTCTGATTCTTCTTGGACCTGTGATTCTCCTGGCAGCAGGAAAGAACCCTCATCAAGCTATTTCTCTAGATCAATTAAAGTGTTTTCCACAAAAAATTCAGTGCTATCCCTGTCTTCTAAAGTGTTTTCCACCCATTCCAATTGGTTGGCATACTTTTCTATTTTAGGGATACGGTGATGAATGTAGGGAGCCATCTTGTTTTTTTGTCTTCTGTTGCAGATGAAATCCAAGGGATCATACCTCCATATGAAGCTCTGTTTTAGATTTAACCTTTGAAGGATTTGGTCTACCTCCTTTCCAGCTTCTCGGCTATTACAAATAAAGGGACCTAATTGGTCTTTGATCCTAAGTTGGGCCTTCTTTTTGGCTTTGACAAAGTGTACCTCATCTGAATTGATTATCTGCCTGTAGTACTCCAGAGCAAATAAACTCATTGGGAAGTATTTAGGTAGTTTGTATGGGGCCAGCTCACGGTGATAAATTCTAATCTTAGTGTGGTTTTGGTACAAGTACCAATCCCCCACTTTGGATTGTTTTGAGAGTTGCAGGATCCTCCTTATATCTGAACTGATTCTTGGAGGAGGGCTACCTATCAACATTGTCACAATGGGATGCACAAATAGGTCTATGAAGTCTATATATGAATATGGGGAGTCATATTTATGGATCAATGGAGTCCAGAAAATTACTGATCTAGGGTGACCTTTTGTGTCAAGCTTCTGGAGAGTAAATGGGAACTTATTAGCTTGGTAGTATAGAAAGAGGTGATACAAAACAGAGGAATACTTGAAGACTTGCTCATTACTCATCCTAAGGAACTGGTCATGCATCCTATTAGCTATAAACTTGGCATAATCATAAATAACAGTAGGAGGCTGTCCTAGAGTGTATATGGACATGAAAGCCAGGATGATTTCATCTATATACTCACTGGTGGTATAACCTAGGACACTGGATATCATT
Source organism: Pinus tabuliformis (assembly GCA_031772625.1). NCBI lineage: Eukaryota > Viridiplantae > Streptophyta > Pinopsida > Pinales > Pinaceae > Pinus > Pinus tabuliformis. The sequence goes on from CM062805.1 coordinate 587,699,138, forward strand.
GCTACAATGTCTTGGCCAAATGGGGAAAATATGGTATACACATATGGAGGAGGTTCTTTGGGGGTATACTTCTCTTCTACAATATAGATTTGGATTATTTGGGCCAATCTTGCAGGGCTGAGCTTGGGAAATAAGTTCAAAAGGTCTCCAATAGAGAGAGGAGTCAAGTTTTGCCCTGGTTGAAGTTGCAACATCTCATTTACTGATTCAGCGGTGATGGTGAAATGCATAGTCTGGTCAGGGGACATCACTGCTCTTTAACTAGGGATATAGTTTGCATGGAAGTAATGGACAATTTCTGGGAAAATGTGAACTTCAGGGAATTGGTACTTGGGCAAATTGGACTCCCAAAAACCAATTTTATCAGCATGGTTCAGGTATTGGTCTCTGTATCAGCAGTAGAGTTTGAGAGGGGATTCATGGACAGAGGTTTCCTTTATCTAGAAATCCTTGTCTACCAGGGGGAGATGGTCTAGGTCTAGATGAGGAGTGGAAATAGGTCTCACATCCATGGAAATTGGGGCAGCCATTCTCAGTTCTTGTGGATTTGAGAATGGGGGAGGTGATTTTCAGTTTTTTAGGGCAATGGTGGTTTAGTCAGAGTAAGCTTAAGTCACTTGAGTTTCTTTAATTAATTTTTCACTTTAACTAACAAACTCAGTAACTGGTTCTGAAATTGAGAGGTTTTCCAGTGAATTATGGGTTAAATACCTGGAATTAAGGAAAACTAGCTCTGAACAGTTGGCTGGCATTTGCGAATGCTCGAAAAGACTCTGTGTAGGCTGAAAGGTGAATTGGTAGCTCTGTGGCGTCTTTGGGGTGCAATTTGGACGTAGGTTGACAACTTCGACATTCGCACGTGCGTGCATGGAGCTTTTCAGTTGAAAAAACGATAAAAACAAATGATTTGGGGCTTTTTGGCTTTATGTGTAAAAGTCAGTTTTGGCGAGTACGGGTGAACAATGGATTTTTTGGCGCGTAGCGGGCGGGCGGGCGGTAAGTGGTTTCCATCGCACTGCTTTTGGGCGTTCAGTGGTATTGGGGGGAGGCCACCCGATTCCATACATTGAGCGACACGTAGCCTCGGGGGCCCAACGGAAAACAACTCTTTTTGGGCAGGTAATGTTTAGACGTCGGGGCCCACCCGAAATGGATAAGGGCCATCAGATGTGGAGGGGAGTGATCGTGCGGTGATTGGGCAGTAGAGTTGCACAGAGGGTAGTGGGGGGGCCCGACGGGTGATTAAATGCGACAGTTTTTAGTTAATGAGGGATTAAGGTGGGGTTAAGGCATCGGGGTCATTAGCGGAGGGTTTAATTGGGTTTTTGACTAACTTAATCGCAGATCGATTAGTTAGTGGGTTTGTCGGGGTTTGGGTAGAAAATCATAGTTTATATAATTAAACTAGGGTAGGGTTAATTAATATTGCGGGAGTTAAATATATATGGGAAAAGGGTTTTTGTTTGGGATTTAATAAATAAATTAGTAATTAATAAAATGAGCGGAAAGGGGCACAATACCCTAAGTATATGATATTTCATGTTTTAATGCTTTTCCGATAATAACATAAAAACTTAGGATATAGTGTTTTTGTGGGTTTTTGATATGAAAATGATTTATGTGGGGGAATAAACACTTTTTCCTAGGTAAAAGTAATTTAACCTTAGGAAAAGAGTATTATTTAGGGAAAATGAAAGAACTGAAGGGAGGGATGAATTTTTATGAGGGGGTTTTAGTACTTATTACCTATAAGTCATTGAGCCGAGGGTCCGGTCCCTCCAAAAGTCAGAGAAATGCTCTGAGCCTCTTTGACTTAGGGTTTTTAAGTACTTTGATCTTTATTGTGGGAAATTAGTTAAGTAAAAGGTGAAATGAATGAGGGAGGTTAATTAATTGACTTTGATATCCATCTGCATGCTTGAGTGCCCATTCACATTTGGAACTTTTATGATGAGAATAATAAATATGCTTTTGTCTAATCAATCATCATACTTCTACAACCTTTCTTCTACTTACCCACCTACTCATCCTACCATTTTTACTTCTCTTTATTAGGGTGCATTTGAGCTAGAAAACCCTTATCAAACATTTTTCTTTCTTTTTACAATAGTAAACTAACTAAATCTAACCTTATTACATCCAAGGGCTCAGATTAAACAGTTGAGCTCCTTTTATTTACTCTACCTATCTAATTATCTGCCAAGGTTACATTGTTTGGCCAGATTTTTATTCTCTATCTATAGACATGAAATTGAAACATGAAATAGCCAAGTTTAAACATTTTGACTATCATGGATTGTGGCAAAGATTACAAACTACACACAATCATTTATTATCCATAAAAGATAAATAGTAGTGGCATTTTGGCTTGCTCACTTTCATGGTCTTTTTATTTTCTTGGGGTTCATATTTTTCATCTTTTTTTGACCTTTTTATTGTTTTTGTCCTTTGATTTTTCTTTTAGGACATACCCTCTTTACATTTTTTAATTTTTTGAATATTGGAAACTTTTGCAAAAAGCAAAGGTATGCACATATTACAGGTTCAATCTCAGTCATTCAAAAATTATGACTCCTATTGGTATAGGAACCTAACAATGGCTCCACTTGGGGATGGAATTTCTTGGTGAAATGTCAAGAACTTTGTAGACCAATGGCCTTTAGAATTGCTGTGATGTTATCTAACAACTTTCCCTTTTCATGTTTCTGCATTATTACTATTTATGAGAGTAAAACTTTTGAAGCTTAGGGCCTTCTCTTCGGGCTTCAACTTCAAAAATCACCATCCAATCCACTCTAGACTTTTGAAAGTAAAGTATGTACAAATGATTAGTGAAATCAATAACTAGGCTCAATATAGTGTTTGAGCATTCGACCATTAATTGGTCCTCCTTCTGCTTCTGTGCCATCCATTTCTCTGAGGAAGAAAGCATTATTACCTCTGAAAGCATAAATGATATATGTGCCTTTCCATAGGAATCAAATTTCCCATGTTTAAATTTATCCTCTCTTCTTGAATCCCATTTTAGTACTTTGTCCCTAGGTAAAAATCTTCTGCCTTAGTCCTTTTATCAAAAGTTTTCTTCATCCTTTCCTGCACAACTTGAGATCTGATGTACACTTCTTCCCTGGTTTGCTATAAGTGAATTGTTTGGTTGATTCTTCTTTGGATGTCATTTCGTTCAACCTGAAATTCTTGGAGCAATTTCATCATTGGTGTTCCCAAGGAAGACGGGAAAACAACTTCCATTCCATAAACTAATTGATAAGGACTAGTACCAATGGATTTCTTTGTGGTTAGCTTGTCTGCCCACAAGGCATTTATTAGCTTTTTGTTCCATGTTTTCTTGTTGTCTTCTAACAATTTTTTGATGATATTTACCAGACTTTTGTTTGAGGACTCTGCTAGTCCATTTCCTTGAGGGTAATAAGCTGTGGAATGGCCCAAAGTTATATGGTACTTATTACAAAAATCAATCATTCTCCTAGATTTGAAAGCTGCTGCATTATTAGCGATGATCTTGCTTGGGCACCCAAATCTATATAGGATGTTGGCCTCAAGAAGGTTATTATAACAATGTCAGTAGCTTGCCTTGATGGTATGGCTTCTATCCATTTGGTAAAATAATCTGTAGTAGTGAGGATCCATATGTGTTGGGCACAAGGAGGTGGGTGGATTTCACCAATGAAGTCAAGACCCCATTGTTGAAAAGGTGCTTCAGCAGAGATTGGTTTTAGGGGCAGGGGTAAAAGCTTTTTCTTTTCTTCAAAAATTTGACATTTATGACATGCGGTTACAAATTTCTTTACATCAGAATACAAATTAGGCCAATAGAAACCGGCTCTAAGAATCTTGTCAGCAATGGTTTTCTAGTAAATATGTCCTCCACAGTCACCTGCATGAAAATCTTGTAACACCTTGTCGGATTCTTCTTTCAATAAATAGTTAAGAAGGATACCTTCACAATTCCTCCAAAACAAAGCATTGTCAATTATGAAAAATTTTAAAGATTTCATTTTTAAAAATCTGCTTTTGGTCCTGGATAATTCAGGAGGAGCTTGTAGATTTTGTAAAACATATATGATGTCAGCATACCATGGTGATTCAATAAAGGCCTGGATGATTGGTGGAGTAGCCATCTCCTCTCCATTATCCATTTCTGCAATAAAATTTATAACTAAGACCTGATAGTTCGATTTAGCCATAAGCTTGGCTAAACCTTGGCCTTTGATTAACTTTGTTGGTTTGATTTCTAGCTCATATTCTAATATAGTAGCAATCCATTTCCCTCTCTTTCCATCTGGACCATCCTGAGTTAGGATATCCTTGACTACTGAATTGGGGACATAGGCTATTACATGAGAATATAAAATGTAAACTATAAAATCTTTGATAGTTTTGACCAAAGCAAAGGCTTGCTTTTCCATTATGTTATATTTTAAGGGGGCATCTCTCAGGGCTTTGCTAAAAAAGGCAATAGGTTGTTCATAACCCTCATCATTCTTCTGTAGTAGAATTGCAACAATTGTGTGTTCTGAAGCAAAGGAAAATATAATGAAATCTCTATCAAAATTTGGACTGATCAAAATTGGTGTTTTTGTTAAGGCTAGCTTAATATCTTCAAAGGATTTCTTAGCCTCAATGGTCCATTTTATGGTCAAGTCTTTTTTCAACATATTTTTTAATGACCTACTTAATTCCGCTAAGTTAGAAATAAATCTCATAAGAAAATTCATTTTCCCTAAAAAGGCTTGTAATTCCCTGATGCTCCTGGGATGTTGTATCTGTAAAATGGCTTCAATTCTTGTAGGATCTATTCAGATACTATCTTTAGAGATTATATGGCCTAATAAATTTCCCTCTTCTAACCCAAATAAATATTTTTTAGGATTCAAAGAAATTCCATACTTCCTACATTTGATGAAGACCTTCCTTAGATGATCCAAGTGTTGTTTATCAGATTTTGAGAATACAGTGATATCATCTAAGTATATTACTAGGAAGTCATGAATTTCCTTAGCAAAAGCTATGTCCATGGCTCTTTGGAAAGTGGCCCCTGCATTCTTTAATCCAAAAGGCATCTTCACATACATGAATGTGCCCCAAGGAGTAGTAAATGCAGTTTTAGCCTAGTCATCTGGGTGAACTAAAATCTGATTGTAACCAGAAAACCCATCCAATAATGAGATTCTGGTTGACCCTACCACCCTTTGTAATATATGATCCATTTTAGGGAGAGGGTAATTGTCTTTGAGTGAAACTTTATTAAGGTTCCTGAGATCAACACAAAGTCTGATCTCACCAGTTTTCTTCCTTGTTGGCACCAAATTTGAAACCCAATCAGAGAATCTAATTGGTGCTATTATCTTGGCCTCATACATTCTTCGGATTTCTTTTTCAACAAAAGGAAATAGAATGGGATTGATCCTCCTAAGCTTCTACCTGAAAGGTTTCTGGTTTTCTTTTATGGGGATAGTGTGTTGTATGATGCTAGTGTCATAGGACTTGAGGTCTTCATAACTCCAAGCAAAGACATCTTGGAATTCCTTTAATAGTTCAATGTATTTCACTTTTTCGATAAAAGGTAAGGACTTTGAAAGTTTGATTAATTTTGGATTTTCCTTAGTGCCTATATTACACTCCTCTATATCAAATTTTAAGGGTTCCATCTTTGGTTTTCTAGGGACATCATTTGAATCAAACAAGTCTTCCAAAGGGGTTAATCCTTTGGGCAAAAAGTTGTCTTTGAGATTAATGATTTCAGAGTCTTCGTTAATTATCTCATCAATTTCAACTTGCTTTAGGTTTTCTACATCTAATTTTGTAAATTTAGTGGGATGGAATCTATCTATCTTTTCATCTTCTATTTCATTAATTTCTATTTCATCTTTAAAATCAGGATCTAATGTTATGTCAGTATCTATATTACTATTTACAAATTCTTCCTCTAAGGTTAAAAAATTGTTTATCTATTGGTCATTAGCAAATACTTGCCAGTTTTTCAAGTTATCTGGGATAGCAGGTTTGTGCCTGACCTCAACAATGTATTGATGGTTAGGTTGAAATGGTAACTTACAAGTGCTGGAAAACATTGCTAAACTATGAGCCTTCATATTATGCTTCCTAGGAATTACATCAATCTTAGTTTCTAGGAAAGTGTTTAGTATTTCTATAATGGTTCCTCTACAACAACTTAATCTAGGGTCTTTGGTCATATATACAACGTTAATCTAATTTATCACTAATTCAGAGTCTTCCATGATAGAAACTCTTATAGCTCCTATCTTTCTAACTAATTTAAGACCTAAAAGAAGTGCTTCATACTCAGTCCTGTTGTTAATGCATTTAAATTCAGTCTGTAAGCATGGCCCTCTGAGTGATCATTCTCTAGATTATATATCCACACTCCTGCTCCTGCTCCTAACTTATTCACTGATCCATCAAATTCAAGGTGCCACAATATCTCATGTTCATAATTTTCACTGTCAGGGGGAGGAAGATTTTCCTTGTTTGCTGCATTTTGATTATCTTGTTTATTGGAAATCTCTTGAGTTTGGACAGTTTCTTTTTTAGTTGTAACTGCAATTTCTTTTGGTTTTGAAATAATACTGTTTAAAGTGGTTCATTGTGTTTGTTCAGCATTATACAAAATGAAAGAATCAATGTCAGAATGCAAGGAGTAGATAGGAAAGTTTTGAGGTCTATCCCGGCTACTCACCACATATTTCATTAGGGTCTCTCTATACAACCTTTTTAGGTTGTCCAAAGACTGAGATTGTGGCATATGACATGTCCAGTTGCAAGGATCCTTGGAGTTTATCTCCCCATGATCTAGAAAATAGCATGCCATATTTAGGTGGGATGTCAGTGACTACTATATCCATGAGAATGGTCTTAGCAGGATATTGTACTAAGGAAACACACAGGTCTTTGATTAATCCTAGACACTTTACTTGACTTGAGTCAAATGAAAATAAGTCCTTGTAAGGTCTAGTAATGTCCAAGTTTAACTTTTCCACAACCGATTTAGGCATTAAATTGTGTGAAGCTCTTGAATCTAACATTGCATTATGTAATATTTTATCATGAATGCTAAGGCTAATATAAAAGGGTGGTATCCCTCCTAGTGGTTTGCAGTTAACATCAAGACTGAATATAAGCTTAGGTTGATCATCAAACAAGTTGACAGAGTCTTCATTCACAACAGAGTTTAAGGTTTTGTTTATTGGAGACTTATAGGTTTCATTTTTAATCAACTCTGTTAAGGGAAGTGAAATTTTTTAGTTTAGCTATCTCTGCTCCCAAATTTAAAGGCAAAGGGGATTTTTCCGTTTGAGTGTTTGGAATCTTCGTAGTAGGATTTGGAGTAAGTTGCTCTTCTTTTTTTGCATTTGAGGTCTTTTTCTGTGGATTTTCTAATATGGTTTCTGGATATTTCTCCACTGTCTCCTTGGAGGGGATTGAAGTGGATGGTTGATCATTAGGGGGTTGGCCATGGGTTATATCTACAATGGTGGGACCAGGAGGGTTTTGATTTGGTCTAGGGAGAATTTGAAGAGTTTTAGTAGTTGGAGCTGTTTTGCTCTTCTTAGGTTGATTTGGTACTATTTTCTTGGTCTGGTCAGGAGTGTCAGAATTCTTTTTACTCCTTAAATTGTATTGTACTTCAAAAATGGCAAAATCATACCCTTGCTTATAATAAAATGATTCTCCGGATTGGGTCTGCAATTGATGGAGCATATGTAGTTCCTTCTCATCTTGGGTCAAGAAGACAATTTCCTCATCATCTAATCCCATCAAGTTAATGTGTGTATCTTGTTCAGGGTCATCTGGATGGGATGTTTCAACATATTTTTCTTGAAAGGGAGGCCTAATATTCTGATCAGGTCCATTCTTTCCAGTATTTTGATTTTGATTCTTTCTAAAGTTTGGGTTTCTTACTGGAGGTGCCTATTGATTATCCCATTGAGGCTTCCTCTCAATGTTCTCTATCCTATCCATCATTTTTTCCATACCCTTGGTTAGAACATCTATTTTAAGGTCAGAGGGTGAGGCTTCATCTTTCACGGGTCCTCTCCTTTCATTCCTAACCCTAGCTCTTTTTGCTAGCAAGTTGGCTTCTACACTAACTGCTACACTCTACATGTCTTCTAAAGTTGGAGGATTTCTCTCTCTAAGTTGGAAGGCCATATCAATATCAAACCCATCAGGAAACTTTATCAGTGCTAAGTCAGGTGGGGGTCTAAGATTGACTGGTATTGCATTGTATATATTGTTAAATATGGTACAATAATCCTGGACTGTTTCATTTGGTCCTCTCCTGATGTTTTCATATTCTGAAAGGATCTGCAGAGGGTTCTTTTTCTTTTCCCATCTATTTAAAAATTGTTGATAAAATATTTCTAAACTATCTATGCTATTAGCAGGTAAAGCTCTAAACCATTTCCTAACATCACCAGCTAGAGTCTGAGCAAAAAGTCTCATTTGAACATCTCCAATATCAATTTCATGTAATTCAAAGTAGTCTGTCATTTTGTTTACATGATGTTGTGTTGTATAAGGTCCTATGCCAACAAATTGGATGATTTTGTTCTGGTGATCTTGTGGCACGGCACCAAGTGGGGCAGGTAACACAAGAGGAGCATATCTATTTGCCATGGCTCTAAGTTGGGCAAGGCTAAGAAGTGTGGTTGGGGTACCAAGAGATGATACAGTAGTTGATGGAGAACTGGGAGTAATAGGTGATTGATGGGTAATGATAGGTTGGTAGGGAAGTGACGGTATAAATGGAGGTGAGGAATGAATTTCAATGGTGGAAGGGAATAATGGTGAACTAAGGGTAGTTGAAAATGGTTTAGAAAACTCAGGGATCTTAGCAGTAGTAAGAGATGACTGAGGGGAATTTAGAATATACTCATTAATTTATTGGTTTGCCTTTTGGACTTCGAGGTCTGCAATAAACTCTGGATCTAGAACTATGTCATCAAGTGCACTTTCAGACCTGGTTCTAAATAGGGAAAGGTCAAACAACTCATCAAAGGGGAGGTCTTTTAAAAACAACCACTCATTAGGGCATGAATTTGCTTTGATTGAAGGTGTTGGACTTACTGGACTTTCTTGTCTTTTGGATCTTCTCGAAATTAGGTTGGGATTATCCACTATTGGGGCAGGGTTTGGATCTGGATTGGCCCTAGTATAGTGAGTTCTCCTTGAAGCCAGAGTTTCGAGATTTTCTAGTTACTTTCCTTTTATGAAATTTTGTAAATAACTTCTAATAAACCCTTCAAAAGGCTTGAAATAAATATTTGAAATTTTCTCAAAGGTTTATTAAGACTGAGGATTTGAGTTCCCCAGTATGGTCGCCACTATGTTATCACTCAGAAGTTTTCCCTAGAAGTTATCAAAAGAAGGAATCATCTGAGGTAACCACAAACCAATCTTTTAGGCTTAGGCTCTAGCCAACCTAAGTCCAGAGAGGGCTCTCTCTTTATAATTTAACTTTGTTTTTGTAGGATTTTAGGCTAGTTCTTAGTGTTCATGGGGTTTTGTTTTGAATTGAACGTTGGGTGGTGGAATTCTTGGAGCAAATGGATAGATCTAGGTCTTCAAGCCATTGGGCTATGGAGTCAATAAATGGATAGCCTAACTGGACCAGATAATTAAAGGGAATGCTCATAGGGTAGGCTAGCAAAGCAAAAGGAAAACCTTTAGGTTTAATGGGTGAAGTGATTCTAACCAGGGTGAAAGGGCACTTAAGAATCCTTGGACTGGGATCAGAATGAAGAACATGAGGTAATCATGAACAAAGGGTAATTAAGAATCCTTTGCTATAGATTAGAGGAGAAACTACGGAAGCTAAGGAGCAGTTAAGAATTCCCTAGCTAAGATAGTTTAGGAGAAAACATTCAGAATGCAAAACAGTCAAGACAGAGTGCATTTAAGCAATTTCTGAAATATCATTCCTTTTTATACATGTATATTTTAGAAATTTACACAAAAGATTATGGAAAAAACATAAGGAAAATAACATTGAAAATAGGAGAATACTTATTTGTATTTTGCTTTACACAAGAATCCTGTAAAATATATGATCTTTATTCCTTGATCCAGCAACCCAATCCAGCAATTGATACACTAGAACTCTGATTTGAGAGAAAAAGTCTATAGAAATGTCTTGGAATCTACCCTACATACTTCAAAATGTGAAGTATTTATACAAAAAATAATTACAAAATATCTCATAACAGTTTGAGATTTAATCTAGGAAATAAAATATCTTCATGCATGAAGATAGAGACAGATGTGAAACTACTTCTTGCTGTCCCTTTTATTGTGGTGTTTCTGGCTGTTTCTGTTGAGTTTTAAGCCCTTTAAGCTGGCTGATAGTTGTGGTATTTCTACGTTGGAATCTTATTTACTTTGATCTTTCACTGATACTCTTTGACTCTGTTACTCTTTGACCTTGTTTATCTGTCTTTCACTTGTTTCACTTGGCTACCTTCAGATTTACTGTCGTAACTCTCTGATGTAAAAATTTTACATAGTAAACCTGTCATTTTTCCCACCATTCTACCTTAGGCAATCTCACCTTTAACATTCTTCTGTAAATTTCATCTGCCTCTTTGTATTTTGCAAAATTAGGCTGGGTGAGAAATAAATATTTTACCTCATGTTCTAGGAAAAACAAGTTTTCCATTGTATCATATAATACTTTGCCAGTGGGCAAAGCTTTAATGCTTGAAGAGCTGGCTTGTTCCTTGGCTAACTTCCTGAGTCTATCACTATAGTCCAATTGGGTCATGAGTTTATCATTGATGACCATAGGACTGGGAAGGCCTTTGTCCCTCAAAATTTGAAATTTGGCCATGAATCTATCAATGGCTACCTGCATGTTATGACATTTTTCTTCTAAGTTGAGCATGAGGTTTCTTTTGGAAAGAACCTTTTTAATCTCTAGGATGGCTTCAGTCCTGTCCCCTACACCAAGCTCATCGGGCTCATATCTATTTTTACTGTTCAGGAGGTGGATGAGTCAATTTGCATCCTCAGGTTGGTCTCCTAATTCTTCCCTTACTTTCTGGATAGCCTCAGTGGCTACCTTCACCAATTTAGTTTGCTCAAATATAACTTGAATTGATGGCCAAATATCATTGACAGAGTCAATGATATTGGCCCAGAGCATCTCTTTAGTTTGTCCTAGTGGCTTCTGCAGTGTCAAATCTTTCTCTAGGACTTTGATTTTCTCACCCATCCTTAGGGCTTTCTGTGTTTCTTCTCTTTACTGAATTTGGGCAAGTTTACAGTCAGTTTCTAAACTTGCCACTTTCTCCTTTAATCTTTTGAGCTCTGTAGCTTGAATGGACATCTCCTCCATAGCCTTTACTAGTTCTGTTATTTTTTCAGTTGAAGTACCTGTTGCTGTAGTGGACTCAGTTGTAATTGGCAGTGTTGTGGTAGGTGGAGCTGTTGGTGCCAATGATGCTGCCATTGTGGAAGGAACTGCTATTGTCACTGTGGGGATGGAAGTTGTGGAAGTTGTGTCTAGGTCACTTTGCTTGGACTGAATCAAAGTGTCCAACTCCTTCTCTGTTTCTTTAAGATAATCATTTAGCTTTAGGACTAGGTCCATAAGCTCTTCATGTCCTTTTTGTGCTTCTAGGACTTCCATTGTTTGAGGGTGATGCAACTGGGGAATTTTGAGCTGCTTCTTCAGTGCAACAATGTCATCATTCTTCTTTTTAATTAGCTGCTCTATTGCTTTCACATCCTTGGGATCATGTCCCAATCCTATCACTAAGTCCTCTAAGGACTTGATTCTTGTATCTTTGGCCTGTGAAGAGGCCTTCTCCAACTGAAACTGAGTTGACATATTTTTTAAAGAGTTCTGGTGGGCTGCTATGGCTTTCCCTGTCAATGTAGAAAAATGTTAGGCCCCTATACTACTTGTGTAACCCCTTATTGTTATTAGTACAACCCCCTTATTATATTGTTGTACCCATGTAGTCCCCATATTGTTACTATTGTGCCCCATAGAAGCCCACTATTGTTATTATTGGGCCCTTACATTATTATTGTTATGTCAGCTCTGATTATATTATGACTCCTTAGACTCCTATATATAGAAAGGATGTCTTGTCATTTGTATCATCCAAGAATTTTTCATTTGTGTAATGTAAAGGAGGTTGTCCCCTCGAAGAGGTTGTATTCTAAGGCATTCAACTATCTTTTCTATCTTTTTGTGAGCTAGTCTCATAAAATTTGGTATCAGAGCTCGATATTGCCTCTGATGTATCTCTGTAATTTCGAATCATCCAGTTCTGAAATTGCGACATTCAGTAGCCCTCTGTGTTCTCTTTCCAATGCCACCAGTCTAATCCAAATTGGATTCTCTAAGGAAGAGTTATGCCAAATCTCCCACAGTGACCTGATTATATACTAGTCTAGTAGAGCGAACTTGTATGACATGCCACGTGTCCCTGTTTCGACCTTTGGCTCTGAAAAATATATACAAGAAACTACAGTCTGTCCTCTTTCTGTACCTTCTTACGAAACTTCAATCTGATGCTCAGAGAGAAAGTTATGACGATTTTCCCAGGTCACCTGTTTGGAATGTAATTCAGGAGTCTGCAAAAAGACCAACTTCCTCAGATCATATCTCCGCAAATATAGTGCGAAAAGATATGAAATTTAGACCCAAGGTTCAGTACGATTTCATCTCAAATGGGTTTTTTCTTTTCGCTTCTGAAATGTCGCAGAAAAAAAGTTATAGCGAAAATTCCACGATGACCTATTTAAAGCAGTGAAACCCTAGAATCCAAAGCTCTGATACCAAATGCCGACCATAGAGAGAGAGTTCGATGAAAGTGAAAGCCTTAATAGAGGCAGTCTACATTCTTTGTAAGGAGTATTTCATTTTAGTTCTAATTAGCTATAGTGCAACTGGGAATAATCCGCAGGTGACGATCCAATGGGAGGAATAAGCCAAGGGGACTAATAAATGGGTTTACTCCATTATTATAGTTGTGAGGGTTAGACTTCCTTGTTGCCATAATTTTACTTTCCAGTATGTAACAGAGCTCTTTTACTCTTTCCAATTGTTGTGGTGTTTCTCTAAAGAAGGTGTTGCTCTTTGTATCCTCATAATGTGCTATCATTTCCTCCGTGAAAATTGACCACGTAACAAGTTGTTTATGAGAAGGAAATGTTGGAAATACTACATGCACTTAAGAAATGGCGACCTTACCGAATGGGAAGACACTTCAAGGTAAAAATGGATCATGATAGTCTTAAATACTTTTTAGAACAAATATTATCTATAGAAGAACAGAAAAAATGGGTCATAAATATATTGGGTTATGAGTTTGACATCATCTATAGAAAAGGGAAGCAAAATTTTGTTGCAGATGCACTCTCAAGAAAGGATGAGGATGTGGAAGCATTGTTTTGTGCTATTTCTATTATCCAACCAGATTGCATAAATGAAGCAAGGGATGAATGGAAGAAGGACGAAGAAGTGTGGACACTCATTCAAAAGTTGTAGAAGATCCCAATTCAAACAATATCGCCAGAACTTGAAGAGGAAGAAAAAATCATATTGGAACCTGGAGTAGTCACAGAAACAAGAACCTGAAAACTACGAAATCGATCAATTTCAGAGTATCTCATCAAGTGGAAGAACTTACTTGCTGAAGATTCCACATGGGAGGACAAGAATATTCTATAGAAGCATCAAGAACTACTCAAGCGTTGAGGGAAACACGTTTTGAAGGAGAGGGGTGTGTTAGGACCCTATACTACTAGTGTAACCCCTTATTGTTATTAGTACAACCCCCTTATTATATTGTTGTACCGATGTAGTCCCCATATTGTTACTATTGTGCCCCATAGAAGCCCACTATTGTTATTATTGGGCCCTTACATTATTATTGTTATGTCGGCTCTGATTATATTATGACTCCTTAGACTCCTATATATAGAAAGGAGGTCTTGTCATTTGTATCATCCAAGAATTGTTCATTTGTGTAATGTAAAGGAGGTTGCTGCCTCGAAGAGGCTGAATTCTAAGGCGTTCAACTATCTTTTCTATCTTTTTGTGAGCTGGTTTCATAAAAAATAAATCATCTCACCATTTTTCTTATGTAGTTCAATCAGGTCAATGGGATGAATATCCCTTGCCAGTACTTCAAAATCCACTCTTTTAAAATCTATTGTTGTCCTTGGCTACTGAGTGGTCGGCGTAATGAAGGTCATTTGCATTTTCCCCTCTTTGACATCATAGGCTGACATAAGCCTTGTTTGATTGGTAGGGGTTATCTTAGAATACTATGCATAAGTTTGGGCTTTCATCCTCTCATTCCTAGCTATTATTTCTTTGTATCTCTCTTTGATGTCTTGGTCTTTATCTGCTGGCATTCTGAAAGAGGATACCTCAACACTTTGCTGCCTTTCCAACATCTGAGTGTGTGACGTGGAAGGTTCTAGGATGCCTCCAGATGGAGTAGCATGCCTGCTCCCATCTCTTTCTGTGCTGGTAACCTCTGCGATTTCCTTTGTATATTCCTGTTCAGAGACATGATTCACTCTTTGTCTCTTAGCCTGGCTTGTCTTTGCATAGGCTTGAGATGTTGTTATTTCTGAAGGAGTGGCCCCTTCCCTGTTCTCTTAAGGCTTTTCTCCTCATTTAGAGGAGTCTATAAGACTGGGGGGGTACTCATGGTGGCCTCTGGTCTATCTATTTTCTCTAATTGCTCTGGTATGTCTGATTGGTCTAGTGCTTTTGATTCTTTTGATTCTTCTTAGACCTGTGATTCTCCTAGCACCTGCAGGAAAGAACCCTCATGAAGATGTTTCTCTAGATCAATTAAAGTGTTTTCCACAACAACTCCAGTGCTGTCCCTGTCTTATAAAGTGTTTTCCACCCATTCCAATTGGTTGGCATACTTTTCTATTTCAGGGATATGGTGATGAATGTAGGGAGCCATCTTGTTTTTCTATCTTCTGTTGCAGATGAAATCCAAGGGATCATACCTCCATATGAAGCTCTGTTTTAGATTTAACCTTTGAAGGATTTGGTCTGCCTCCTTTTCAGCTTCTCGGCTATTACAAATAAAGGGACCTAATTGGTCTTTGATCCTAAGCTGGGCCTTCTTTTTGGCTTTGACAAAGTGTACCTCATCTGAATTGATTATCTGCCTGTAGTACTCCAGAGAAAATAACCTCATTGGGAGGTATTTAGGTAGTTTGTATGGGGCCAACTCACAACCATAAATTCTAAGCTTACTGTGGTTTTGGTACAAGTACCAATCCCCCACTTTGGATTGTTTTGAGAGTTGCAGGATCCTCCTTATATATGAGTTGATTCTTGGAGGAGCGCTGCCTATCAGCATTGTCACAATGGGATGCACAAATTGGTCTATGAAGTATGTATATGAATATGGGGAGTCATATTTATGGGTCAATGGAGTCTAGAAAATTACTGATCTAGGGTGACATTTTGTGTCAAGATTCTGGAGAGTAAATGGGAACTTATCAGCTTGGTAGTATAGAAAGAGGTGATACAAAACAGAGGAATACTTGAAGACTCACTCATTATTCGTCCTAAGGAACTGGTCATGCATCCTATCAGCTATAAAATTGGCATAATCATAAATAACAACAGGAGGTTGTCTTGGCGTGTATATGGACATGAAAGCCAGGATGATTTCATCTATATACTCACTGGTGGTATAACCTAGGACACTGGATATCATTGTTGCAATGTCTTGGCCAAATGGGGAAAATATGAAATACACATATGGAGGAGGTTCTTTGGGGGTATACTTCTCTTCTACAATGTAGGTTTGGATTATTTGGGCCAATCTTGTAGGGCTGAGCTTGGGAAATAAGTCCAATAGGTCTCCAATAGAGAGAGGAGTCAAGTTTTGCCCTGGTTGAAGTTGCAACATCTCATTTATTGATTCAGCAGTGACAGTGAAAAGTATAGTCTGGTTAGGGGACATCATTGCTCTTTCACTGGGGATATAGTTTGCATGGCAGTAATGGACAATTTCTGGGAAAATGTGAACTTCAGGGAATTGGTACTTAGGCAAACTGGACTCTCAAAAACCAATTTTATCAGCATGGTTCAGGTATTGGTCTTTGTATTGGTAGTAGAGTTTGAGAGGAGATTCATGGACAGAGGTGTCCTTTATCTGGAAATCCTTGTTTGCTAGGGGGAGATGGTCTAGGTCTAGATGAGGAGTGGAAATAGGTCTCACATCCATGGCAATTGGGGCAACCATTCTCAGTTCTTGTGGATTTGAGAATGGCGGAGGTGATTTTCAGTTTTTTAGGGCAATGGTGGTTCAGTCAGAGTAAGCTTAAGTCGCTTGAGTTTCTTGAATTAATTTTTCACTTTAACTAACAAACTTCGTAACTGGTTTTGAAATTGAGAGGTTTTCCAATGGGTTATGGCTTAAATACCTGGAATTAAGGAAAACTAGCTCTGAACAGGCCCGTTGGCAATTGCGAACGGTCGAAAAGACTTTGTGTAGGCTGAAAGGTGAACTGGGTGCTCTGTGGCGTCTTTGGGGTGAAATTTGGACGTAGGTTGACAACTTCGACGTTCACAGGTGCGTGCATGGAGCTTTTCAGTTGAAAAAACGATAAAAACAAATGATTTGGGGCTTTTTGGCTTTATGTGCGAAAGTCAATTTTGGTGGGTACAGGTGAACAGTGGATTTTTTGGCGCGTAGCCGGCGGGCGGTAAGTGGTTTCCATCACACTACTTTTGGGCGTTCGGTGGTATTGGGGGGAGGCCGCTCGATTCCATACATTGAGCGACATGTAGCGTTGGGGGCCCAGTGGAAAACAACTCTTTTTGGGCGGGTAATGTTTGGATGTTGAGGCCCGCTTGAAATGGATAAGGGTCGTTAGATGTGGAGGGAAGTGATCGTGCGGTGATTGGGCAGTAGAGTTTCATGGAGGGTAGTGGGGGGCCCAGCGGGTGATTAAATGCCGCAGTTTTTAGTTAATGAGGGATTAAGGTGGGGTTAAGGCTTCAGGGTCATTAGCGGAGGGTTTAATTGGGTTTTTGACTAACTTAATCGCGGATCGATTAGTTAGTGGGTTTGTTGGGGTTTGGGTAGAAAATCATAGTTTATATAATTAAACTAGGGTAGGGTTAATTAATATTGTGGGAGTTAAATATATACGGGAAACGGGTTTTTTTTTGGGATTTAATAAATAAATTAGTAATTAATAAAATGAGCGGAAAGGGGCACAATACCCTAAGTATATGATGTTTCATGTTTTAATGTTTTTCCGATAATAACATAAAAACTTAGGATATAGTGTTGTTGTGGGTTTTTGGTATGAAAATGATTTATGTGGGGGAATAAACACTTTTTCCTAGGTAAAAGTAATTTAACCTTATGAAAGGAGTATTATTTAGGTAAAATGAAAGAACTGAATGGGGGGATAAATTTTTATGAGGGGGTTTTAGTACTTATTGCCTATAAGTCATTGAGCCAAGGGTCCGGTCCCTCCAAAAGTCAGAGAAATGCTCTGAGCCTCTTTGACTTAGGGTTTTTAAGTACTTTGATCTTTATTGTGGGAAATTAGTTAAGTAAAAGGTGAAATGAATGAGGGAGGTTAATTAACTGACTTTGATATCCATCTACATGCTTTTGTGCCCATTCACATTTGGAACTTTTATGATGAGAATACTAATATGCTTTTGTCTAATCAATCATCATACTTCCGCAACCTTTCTTCTACCTACCCACCTACTCATCCTACCATTTTTACTTCTCTTTATTAGGGTGAATTTGAGCTAGCAAACCCTTATCAAACATTTTTCTTTCTTTTTACAATAGTAAACTAACTAAATCTAACCTTATTACATCCAAGGGCTTAGATTAAACAATTAAGATCCTTTTATTTACTCTACCTATCTAATTATCTACCAAGGTTACATTGTTTGACCAAATTTTTATTCTCTATCGATAGACATGAAATTGAAACATGAAATAGCCAAGTTTAAACATTTTGACTATCATGGATTGTGGCAAAGATTACAAGCTGCACACAATAATTTATTATCCACAAAAGGTAAATAGTAGTGGCATTTTGGCTTGCTCACTTTCATGGTCTTTTTCTTTTCTTGGGGTTCATATTTTTTATCTTTTTTTTTGACCTTTTTATTGTTTTTGTCCTTTGATTTTTCTTTTAGGACATACCCTCTTTACATTTTTTAATTTTTTGAATATGGAAAACATTTGCAGAAAGCAAAGGTATGTACATATTACAGGTTCAATCTCAGTCATTCAAAAATTATGACTCCTATTGGTATAGGAACCTAACACATCCTAAGAATTGTGCAAGGAATTAGAAGCTTGGAGGCTTGGAAATTTGGCTAAGTATTGGCCAAAGGAAGTCATTAGGAGGAGGATAGGAAATACTTGTGCAGGTTAAGCTCAAGGTTGACCAGAGCATATTGTATTCATCCAAATTATTTGACCAAGCGTGCAAGGAATCAGAAGCTTGGGGGCTTGGAAATTTAGCTAAGTATTGGCCAAAGGAAGTCACCAGGTAGAGGATAGGAAATACTTGGGCAGGTTGAGCTCAAGGTTGAGCAGAGCATATTATATTCATCCAGATTATTTGACTAGGAATGATGCAAGAGATTAGGGGCTTGGAGAGCTGCAGAATTGGCTAAGTGTTGGCCAAGAGATAGCTTATGATATGAGAGAGTTGAGCATACTTGTGTGGGAATTGTTCTTATGAGAACAAGCTTTGTATTTTCACTAATATTTCTGATTAATGCAATATAGATAGTAGGGGTTTTGAGTTGTGGCTTTCCCAGAGAAATATTGTGTTATGTGCCATTGATGTTCTTCCTCTTACTGATTATTTTTTTCATAGATATATTGGGTTCCGCTGGTTTAAAGTGGAAGTATATTCTTATCCCTCGCTTTAGTACATTACATGAACTTGCGATTCTACAGGAAATTCTACATAGTATCAAAGCTAGATTTGTAGAAATTTTCTACATGGTATCGGAGCTAGAGTTTTTTGGGCCGCGAGTTTGCAGAGCATATCTGAAAATTTTTGTGCAAAATTTTCAGAAACAAATAGCAAACTTGGATTCATTGCGAAAAAATATCCAAATTCAAAAAACAAATCGGCTGAATTAGAGTTTGGATGAGGGAGATATCACTGATTTAAAATCATCTCATTTTCTAGAAAATTTCATGATGGTGGGACAAATGAAACAGATTGGTGTGCTAGCCAAGAACCTGTATGCACTTGAGGTACACGATGCATGAAAGTCCTTGAGGAGCAAGGAAAATTTTAGAGACTTGGTGGTTGAGAGGGAGATTAAATTACCTCTCAACATGCAACCTCAGAAGAAGCCTCAGAAGTAACTTCAGGAAGTTCTGGAGAATTCACAACTAGAGAAGCTGAGAGGAGACCGAGCGGAGGTATCTACTCATACAAAGACCTCCAGTAGGGGAAATTTCGAGCCAAGTGGGAAGAGGGATCACATGCAGCCATACCTCTAGGTGTGAGGTGGGGTGATGTGAAGTGCTAGTCCTAAGAGGGTTGAAATTGGGTAGGGTCCATTGAGAGGTTTGATCTCATAGATCATACCTTGCTACACGAGCCCAAAGTACATAGTAGTAGGAGGAATCAGTGGGATTGATGCCGTAAAATATCAGAGTGACAGAGGCTAGAGCAGTCAGATATTGAAGAGCGCAAAGAAGGGTTGACAACAATGCAGAAAGGCAGAGTCAGCAGAAGCACAATGTTTTCCGTTGACAGAGGCAGTAACAGTCAGATATTTTGATGGCAGTTGCATCATATTGATTCAGGTTGGATGTTTTTTTGTTTCTGGAGTTGATGTAGTAACAAAACTAGAGAGAAGTGTTGCATGAAGAACATTCCAAAGGTTCAGGATCGCGATCAAGTTGAATTCCTTTCTTGTTGAGAGGGAGTGTTGAAAATAGTAACAAGAAATGTTAAAAATGAAATCCAAAAATTCCAATTTAATTTGTCCTTGAATTAAATTGTAATTATTTTCTCATAACAACTTTTAAATAGTTAATTAAGTTTAATTAACTTAATTAACTTAGGATTTTAGAGTTGGAAGTCTTTTGGAAGTCATGTATATGTTCTCCCTAAGTTTTAGGGGTCCAAGATGAGTTTATTTATGAGTTTTAATTAGATAACTCAATTTACTTAGTTATGTATAGTTAAGTGAGTTCCAAACTGTTTGAGGAACTAATAGAAAATTAATAATGAGTTGGTGCACTAGTGCATCCACAAGTGTCACTCTAGTTAACTGAATATTCCCTCATCAGAAACTCATGCATGTCGATTCTGAGAAAGACCCATTTGAGACTAGAGTGTAGGGACAATTTACTATTAGTTGTATGATTTACTGAGTTGTATAGATCATGCATGCAATCGAAGATGCACAATTTTGGAAGCATGAATTCCCTTTAAATACAGGTTATTCATCATAGGAATTGTGCAAGGAATTAGAAGCTTGGAGGCTTGGAAATTTGGCTAAGTATTGACCAAAGGAAGTCATCAGGTGGAGGATAGGAAATATCTGTGCAGGTTAAGCTCAAGGTTGAGCAGATCATATTGTATTCATCCAAATTATTTGACCAAATGTGTAAGAAATCAGAAGCTTGGGGGCTTGGAAATTTGGCTAAGTACTGGCCAAAGGAATTCATCAGGTAGAGGATAGGAAATACTTGTGCAGGTTGAGCTCAAGGTTGAGCAGAGCATATTGTATTCATTCAGATACTTTGACCAGGAATGACGCAAGAGATTAGGGTATTGGGGAGCTGCAAAATTGGCTAAGTGTTGGCCAAGAGCTAGCTTGTGAGATGAGAGAGTTGAACATACTTATGGGGGAATTGTTCTTATGAGAACAAGATTTGTATTATCACTCACATTTCTGATTAATGCAATATAGATAGTATGGGTTTTGAGCTGTGGCTTTCCCCAGAGAAATATTGTGTTATGTGCCATTGATGTTCTTCCTCTTGCTGATTATTGTTTTCATCGATCTATTGGCTTCCACTGGCGGAAAGTAGAAGTATATTCTTGTCCCGTGCTTTAGTACATTGCACGAGCTTGTGAATATACACGATTTTCTACACCAGAATAACCTTATACTATGAGTTTACATAGGATACCATTGAATGCTTTCACAAGAAGGACCCAAAGATCCATTTCAGAGAATTGGCACAACTAAAGCATATTAGAAGTGCATAGTCATATATTTATACATTCAGAGGCTTGCGACTATGGTCAATGATATATCTGATGCATGGTTGGTGATTTTATTTGTTGAGGGGATATTTGAGCCTCTACGTGGTTAGGTTAAGGCTTATAAGCTTGTCACTCTATAGGATGCAGTCAATAGAGCTAGAGACATGATGGATGTTGTTCCTAAGAGTAGGTTTCCTCCTAAACCATCCTTCCCCTAAATGAAAAAAAGAGGTTAAACCATTTCAAAAGGATTGGTCTAGAAAAAAAACTGGATGAGGAGACTCGAAGAGAACTGAGGAAGAAAAAAATATGTTTGGGCTGTTAAGAGCCTTGGGTACCATGGCACTAGTGTTATGGGAAGGACAAGTTAGGTAAGGCCCATTACACTGAGTTTTATTCAGAGAATGACAATGTGACAAACCTAAATTAGTTATATTTATGTATGCAATGTAAACATTTTGATAAAAAGGAAAATGGGCCGAGTATTGGGACACAAATTCGAGAGGGTTGGGGTGATTAATTGTTAGAAATAATATTAATATGAGAAAAATTCAATGAGGAATATGAAGAGACACCCAAGAATGTTCCATGAGGAACATGGAGAGCCAAAAGAAAAATAATAAATTTAGGCATTTGAAAAACATTAGATGGGCTTTTGGCCTGATGAATTTGAGCTTGAAAAGAGAGAGCAAAGGAGCAACAACAAAGATAGAAAAAATTCAAATTTACAAGAGAGGCTAAATGAATGAAAGGAATGAAGATTTCGGTTTACAAAGGAGCTGGAAGAAACCAAGCTCTGAGGAATTGATTTTCTATCGAGTCCTTGGTGGCCTGGAGGGTGGAGATTCAACATTTCATGACAGGTCCAAGCACATTGATATCCGGTATCATCATTTGTGAGATTGTGTGCAGCGGAGACTTATGTAGCCACATTACATTCCAATTGAGGAGCAAGACACTGAAATCTTGACAAAGGCATTGTCAAGAGGTAAATTTGAATTCCAAAAATGTAAGATAGGGGTGGTGAAAAATCCCTTTCTTGCTAAAACGGAGTGTTAAAAAATGTAGCAAGAAAGGCTCATTTTGACTTTAACCTTAGTCAAATTGAGTAAATCAAATTTCCACATCACCAGGACAATTTGGAGGCAGTTAACTAGTGTGACACGGCTCTTTTCACTCAGTTAGTTCAATAAATTTGCATTAGGGGATTGGAGTTCAATTATGCATGTGTTGACTGCCAAATTTTAGCAATGTAGTTCATTTATTTTTAGTTGTATTCAGTTAACTGACCTCTTACTATGGATAGAGTCAGATGAAGGTTAGCTGTGGAGTGGGACAACACTCTTACTCAGGGATATGTCAGTTAACTGATAAATCAACCAAAAATAGCTAATTCATGTATAGAATTCGAATTTCTTAACTGAAGCGGAAGAGACAAGACCGATGTTACATGAGTTGTATACTAGTTTGAGTGTATAGTTTTTGCATGCAATTAAGAGATCAATCCTTAGGAATTGCAAAAACAAATTGGAGGAAATTACTACCTTTTAGGAACTAATTTCCTTAGGAACCGCACAAAGAAATAGGAGGCTAGATGAGCAGATAATTGGATAAGCGTTGGCTAGAGTTGCTTACTCAACAAAGATAACAATTATTCTTTTGCATGTTGTGGTCAGAGCTGGAGCAAGCAATTGTAATAGTTTCTCTATTCAACTAATTAATGTAAAGAGACTTGAGGGGTTTTTCCTAGTTGGGTTACCCTAGAAATCACTGTGCACTTGTAGTTTTGCTTGTTGAATGTCTATGCATGTTGTTCTAAATTGTGATTTCCATTCTGCAGATCAGTAGCATAGAATCGTGTCTCTTGCTTTTCGGTTTGAAATCTTGAGCATTTGCAATTTCTATCAAATTTCTACATATTTCGCAAACCCACCATGAATCTTGCACTTTGATACCAAGACAAAAATTGAAGAAGGACAAGATGAAGATGAAATGTGCAATTGTCAGGTGAGACCAACTTAACCTAGAGAGTGTCTGAACACAACTCTACATATTCAATTAGCTAGGAACCTGATGCATATAGGGTTATAGATGAGTTGAGGAGTTAAAAAAATTTCCTAAAAAATAGGATCTACAAACCAAATAAACCCACAACATGAACGAGACACAACAAACACAACAAACCACTAATAATTAAACAATCTAGAAACTACTACATGTCTCCATTAACTGTAAATATAACAATATGACATAACATTATATTTTATAATGACATTGAGATAATTCATGTATCAAATTACTCAATTCACTTTGATCAACTTGATATTTCCAAATGAATTTAATAAAATTATGAAAAAAATAATTTTAAATTATTTAATTATAAATATAAATATTTTTATTTTAAATTTAAAAAAATATAATTTCCATTTTTATGTTTAATTTTCTTGAATTTCATTAGCAATGATGCATTTACTGTAAACATCACATGTTCAAGCACAATTTATATAGTTCTATTGTTATAATAATTGAACATTATGGTCCACACAAATATATCACCAAATTTACCACCCAAACAGATTTGTAGACATAGTTATATATTATGTGAGTCGTGAACCATTCATATAGTGCCGATGGCCAACCTGCATCAGCAAATGTGGCACATTTGTCGCTAAGTTCAATTATCATGGCTACAGTAATACAAATTATAAAATATAAAATATATTTTTCTATAGATTTAGTTTTTTTTTTAAATTTTTAAATTTATTTTTAATTATAAAAAGAGTAATCTATCCAGGTTACAAATTCCTCTGATGAATAATCCAAATTATGGAATGATTTTTTGCCAAAATCTTCTAGAAATTTTGAGAAACATGGGTTACAACTGTCTAATTTTAGTATTTTGGGTGTCTAGGGGTTTTTGAAGGCGTTGAATCCATTTCCACCTTCAAAAAACAATTCAAACCGTCCTATAGTTAGATTAAAAAAAAATTCGTCGGAATCTACCTAATAATAATAGATTTTATTTTTTATTTTTAAAACTTTGTTTGCAACTTAATTATTTTATTAAATAAAAAAAAGGAAAAGAATAAATAAATAAAAGACTAGAAAAATTGAAACTTTTTATGGATTTATTTTCAACATAATTTTATAATATGATTTATTAGATGTGGTTGATATATATTTGTCTGTAAGTGATAAAATAATTGCCTAAAAGCATGTTCCTTCGTGTATGCAAGTGATTAGAAATTCAATCTCACCAGCCTAACAAAAATAAAAAATAAAAAATGATTCTTAACCAGGTGACTTATAAAGCTTTACACTGTTTAGGGCATATAACAAAAGAACGTTATGATCACACTATTAAATTACCACAATTTAATATAATTGTTTATACATCTATTCATTTTTAAAATTCGTCATGGAGTTAAATTCAACAACGATATTTTATATAATTTGCAACAAAGTCAAGCTCAACCACTATATATTTTTATTTTATAGAATTTCTAATCAAATTAAATTGAACCACCATATTTTATAAATTAAATAGTTGTTTGTAATGATGACAACAAAAATGACTTTAGACTTTGAGACTAGTTTGGTCTCAACTAACTCTCCTGGGTTCTTATATAAACTTAATTGATATAATATGCCATCTAGGTATCATGGCCGAATCGAAGGCAGATCCGTGCAGTAGCACATTAAGAGTAGAGCTCTTACGTAGAGTTTTCATGGTCCCTCAGTAGTCGCAAAACTCGCGAGTGGTGTTATATAGAAGTACAGTTAGTAGGAGCAAACTAGAGCTGCTTATGGTCCAGATCATACACTATGTGATCAGTCTATTGTTGAATGTTTCCATATATTTTGAAGAAATTCTGCTGTTGAATGTTTCTAGATATTTTGAAAATGGTTTTGGAGTATTATGAAATTTTGATGCAGGTATTGTTTCCAGAATATTTTGGAAATCCCATAATATTTCCATCAAGGCTTTGCACAATTAGGCTCAAACTACCTGGTCTTCCAGACTTTCTTCTACATGATGTTTTATAGCTCCCGAAGCTGAGGAGAAACTTGTTTTCCTTGGTCCACATTTGCCAGCAAGGACACTCCATTCATATTTTTGATGGCAAGGTTGAGGAAAGAAAAGAATTAGATCACTCATTGGTCATGACACGGATAGAATAAGAAAGACTTATGAAGCTGCAAGGTACCTCCTCTCATGCACAAAACTTCTCATATAGTTCTCATTATGATGAAGGTAGATTTCCATCAAGTCTTTTATGGCATGCTAGATTTGGACACTTTAACTATGAAAACCTTCGCTTGTTGAAGAAAAATGGTGTTACCGGTTTGCCTACAATTCCTAGGAAACTTAAGCAATGTGATGCTTGTATTCTAGGAAAGAATAAAAAACAGTATTTTCATGATTCACATTCCAAAGCACATAGAAAACTTGAACTCATTCATTCAGATTTATGCAATCCAATCCCTGTTCCTTCTGCAAATGGAAATAAATATATGATGACATTTATTGATGACTACACCATAATGTGTTGGGTTTATTTATTGAAGAACAAATCTGATGCTTTTTAAACATTCAAGAACTTTTATGCATGGATTGAAAATGATGCACAATCTCATATTAGCTCTATTCACAATGATAATGGAAAAGAATACACTTCACATGAATTTGAAAACTATGCTCGCCTTCATGAGATCAAACATCAAACAATTGTTCCTTATAATACTCAACATAATTGAGTAGCTGAAAGAATGAACATGACAATCTTAAATATGGTACGTTCCATGATATTTTTCAATAATGTAAACTTGATTTTTTAGGCTGATGCAGTTCTATGTGCTGTGTATGTAAATAATAGATGTCCATCTAATGATATTAGAAACACGTCTCCTTATGCAATGTGGTATGGCCACATTCCTTCGGTAAAGCATCTCAGGGTCTTTGGTTCCACCTGTTATGCCTTGATACCAAAGGAACAAATAAACAAACTTGGTCCAAGGAATCATAAGTGTATCTTCTTGTGGTATTCAAATACCTCCAAAACATACTGTCTTTATGATGAAGTTAATAAAAAGTTTGTTGTATCTAGAGATGTAATCTTTCTTGAATCTTCCAAAGCTGACAATGTTGTTGAGCGATAACTTGATTGCTTGGATAGATTCGAATATGCAAAATTGTTTCAAGAATTTGATAATCAAATTCCAAATCTTGAAGGGGGGATTCCTATACTAGATAAATTTGTGGAATCTTCTTCTGAAACACTCTCCCCCACATGAAGCTCCAACCACTGATGATAATTTGAGTGTTGTGATTGAAATAATTGGGAGACTAAATATTGATTCATCCCTAACTCCGTCAACTGATCAGCCTGGGCCATCTCAGAAAGGTCCTCCAAAATGGTTGACAAAGACACTTGAAAGTGTTCGCCCTGATGAGGCTAGAAAGATAGGAACACAAAGTACAACCAGGCAAAATGGAGGTGATTTAGATGATTCTGATTCACCTATTGATATGGATGTTTCTTGTGATTCTGAACTAAATTTGGCTACATATTTTGAACCAACTTCCTTCAAAAAAGAAGTTTCTCATCATGAATGGAATGGAGTGATACCAAAGGAGTATGATGCCTTGATAAAGAATGGAACTTGGAAGTTGGTTGATCCTCCATTGGGAACCAAACTAATTGGATCCAAGTGGGTCTACAAGAACAAGTATAAAGCTGATGGATCACTTGGTAAGCACAAAGACAGGCTTGTGGCAAAAGGTTTTGCACAGAATCAAGGGGTCGATTATGAGGAAAATTCCCCCCCCCCCCCACAACAAAAAAATGGGCTACCATAAGGACACTCTTTCCCTTGGCAGCTCAGAACGATTGGAAATTCCATCAAATGGATGTAAAAACTACTTTCTTGAATGGAGATCTGAAAGATAATGTTTTTATGTCCTAGCTAGAAGGATTTGTTGTGAAGGTCCAAGAACACAAAATATGCAAGCTTGTGAAATCCTTGTATGGCCTCAAGAAAGCACAACGAGCCTGGTCTGAAAAGTTAACTGAGCATATTCTGAAAATCAACTTCAAACATTATGATCTTGATGATGCAACTTTGTTTGTCAAGAAAGTTGGCAAAACAATTGTATGTCTTGTGGTGTATGTAGATGATATTTTGATGACAGGGAACAATGAAACAATGAGAGCTACATTGCATCCATAAATAAGGAATTGAGGAAAGGTTTAGAAATGACTGACTTGGGCTATGTTCACTACTATCTTGCTATTGAAGTAACTCAACATCCAAATTTTATATTCCTCTCTCAGAAGAAGTACATTGGATATCTGTTGAATGAGTTTGGCATGGTTGAGTGCAATCCTTTGACTACTCCAATAGAACAGAACTTGAAGCTCACATCCATTGAAGGAAAATAATTTGAGGATGCAACAAAGTATAGACAACTTGTAGGAAGTCTCAACTACCTGACTAGTATTAGACCAAACATTTCATTTGCTATTGGAATCCTCTCCAGGTTTATGCAAAAGCCTTGTGAGGGACATTGGTGAGCTGAAAAAAGAGTTCTAAAGTACTTGAAGGGAACTCAAGAATTTGGACTCAAGTATACACGGGTGGGTGACTTTAGCTTGATTGGATACTCTGATTCAGACTTCGATGGAGACAAAGAAACTGGGGTACCTACTTTAGGTTATGCTATGATTCTTGGATCAGGAGCTGTCTTTGGGAGATCACGCAAACAATTAGTTCCAATAGATTCCACAACCAAGGTAGAATATGTGGCAAAAACTGAAGCAACAAAGGAAATTGTGTAGCTCAGGAAAATTATGGAAGATTTGCAGGTGAAACAAGTGCTTTCAACTCCACTCATGATTGACAACACCTCCATAATAAAGTTGGCCAAGAACCGAAAGTCCCATGATCAAACAAAACACATTAATACAAAATAACATCTGATTCGACATCTTGTTAAGGCTAAGACAATCCATCTACGCCATTATTCCACTAATGAGTAGATTGCAGACATCTTAAACAAAACACTTGGAAGAGAAAAGTTCAGAAGATCCAGAACGATGCTTGGACTCACCAACATCCCTTCAGATTAAGGAGGGGAATGTTGGCACCTAAACATTGGGATTGGGTGAATATATGTAAAATAATGTAAATAATAAATAAGGAGAATAAGAATATGAAGATACATTGGGAGGTGAAGCGCAAGAGTCTCTCCCTCCATGTATATATCCATGAGTAATCTTAATGCAAAATAAAATTCGCATTGTGGAGTTACCTCCTGGCCTGACATGAAAAATAGTTTTTATTTTTATTTTTTCCCTCTAAAATTTGATGATGTAATATAAATTTATTTTATTATTTCTACTATTGTTTAATAATTTCCTTAGGAGGCCCATTTTAGACCTCAAAATTCCCCTCGTGGGTAAAATCCTAGCATGAGCTCTACCCTTCTCATTAGCCATCACCTAGAAATCCTGGTTCTTAATGTAATGTCCCAATTTTCTTAGGAGACATAAGGGAAAGATTCCGCTAGCCTAATTAAGTTCTCATAGGATAGGAAAGGGAAAATTAATCAAGGGAACACAAATCACCTAGGATAAAACCTTATAAAATCGAAAATGGAGAAAAGGGGACATAGGTCATAGGTGAACGAAATGTCACTTTCAAATTATAAAGTGAAAAAACCAACTAAAGTTACTTTATTAAAATAAAAGGTAAAATGGTCACAAAAGGTTCAAGTAACTTATAAACGGGGAAATGAAGAGTCTCTCCTCATTCTTGCATTCACTAACTTAAAAAATAATTTTTTAGAGAGGTCTTGAGAAGAGAGTTTAGGGTGTGGAAAAACCTCATTTTAGTTGCTAGTTTTGGTGTTGAAACTATACACCCTGGCTAGTATTGGAGCAGAATCACTCATGTTCCAACATTGCACTAGATTATTGACAAAGAAGAAGGCATTGACAGAAATGGAGCAAATATGAAGGTGTTATCAATTGTTTTTATAATCTATGTTTTAGTATTCCTTACTCTCTATACAAGCTGAGTTTTGAACTACATTGGGGGTTGAGTCTATACCTTGCAAAGAGGAAAAAATACACTTCTTATATTAGGCTAAGAGTGTTATTTAAAGGGGATGCGAGTCTCTATTCTTTGCAGACCAAAAATATAGCTATTGAGAAGGCCAATGATATTTTATTGAGGGCTGAAAGTACCATTATTAAGGGGTCGAGTTATTACTCTTATTGCAGAAGTATTGGGCCAAGTTTATCTTCTTTGTTGGGTAGCCAAATATCTGGTGTTGTAGAGAGTCCAAGTTCACTTCCATTGGGTGGTTAACTGCTACAGAGAGTTTCCTCTATTTAGAGGTCAAGTGGTAGACATTCCATAGAGACTGAGTTGAAGATTTGAAGAAGGTTGAGTTCTTTAGCTTGGGTCCATTTGAGCTGCTATAGAGATCAATCATCACTTTCTGAGGAAGTGTTTAGGAAAGTTTTGAAGATATTTTCATAAATCAGGCTAACTTATCCTTGTGGGCAAAGTATCTAGATTTATACTTTGAGTGGTTATCCTACAACCTAACTATTGGTGCAAAGTCTGCTAATGTTTATGGTCATATTTCATCTAATACTAATGTAGCAAGATTCTATTAGCGGTATGTGTAATTTATGATCTTAATACAAATTATATATTGTTGTTTGAAATACTTTGGAGTATCTACTTGGCAATGTGTATGATTAAAAAATAAAAATAAAAAAAATAATACACCTACAACCATATGCATGCAAACTATTTGATGAAATACCTTAATAAAAAATCCAAATAAAATAATAGGTTTTAGTGGGAATTTCAAGATATTCCAAGGGGGGTGTATTTCAGCGGTATTAGAGCATGGTATTAGACAACTGTGTGGTTTGAAGGGAAATTTATAACAACAATTGATGAATCCTAAAGAGCACCCATATGTCACCTATAAGAGACACTACAAGGTTAGAGAACCCACTCCAATTTCAAAGGAAGAAGAAATTCCAGAAGGAGAAGAAGAGGAAGAAGTACTGTCTGAAAAGGGAAAGGAAGTCATGGAAGATAGAATGAGGAGTATAATAGTTTAGTTAGCATCCTAAATGATTTAACCGAGGGTTAGAAGGTGATGATGGAGCTTATGGGGAAATTAGCCATTAAAAAATTAAGGGAATTGTCGAAGCAATATTACATTAACAACGAGGGATCTAATAATGGACAAGGTAGCCACACATGAAAAACTATGCAAAGCCACCCACACCTATACAATAAGAAACCTAGCCCCACAATTCCACAATTTTTAGAAGAGACAACAATAGGCCAAAGGGTGAAGGATGAATATGATGTGCCTTTTGGGGCTTACTTGAAGGAGTATAGGAGGTTGGGGGATGCCTTTCACACTACCATGAATTTCATACATTTCTACAACCTCCAATGTAGAAATAAGACTAAGGGATCCAAGAAGCCTATGATAACAAACCAGGAGCTATAAAAGATACTAGGGAAAGTCACAATTCCAAACTTTGATGGGTCCTCAAAATGTTCAGCTAGATCATGGGTTCAAAAGTTGGACACATATTTCTAGCTCCATCATATGACAGAGATAGATGCCATCAAGTTCGATACTTTAAATTTGGATAGCGAGGCCCCTGAGTGGTGGTACCATGGGTTAGCGACTTTGGGTCATAACACCATAACCTTATACTATGAGTTTACACAGGATACCATTGAATGCTTTCACAAGAAGGAACCAGAGATCCATTTCAGAGAGTTGGCACAACTTAAGTAGATTGGAAGTGCAAACGTCATATATTTAGACATTCAGAGGCTAGCGACTATGGTCAATGATATATCTGATGCATGGTTGGTGATGTTATTTGTTGAGGGGATATCAGAGCCTCTATGTGGTTAGGTTAAGGCTTATATTATTGTCACTGTATAGGATGCAATCAATAGAGCTAGAGACATGTTGGATGTTGTTCCTAAGAGTATGTTTCATCCTAAACCATCCTTCCCCTAGAAGAACAAAGAGGTTAAACCATTTCAAAAGGATTGGACCAGAACAAAAAATGAATGAGGAGACTCGAAGAGAATCGAGGAAGAGAAAACTATGTTTGGGTTGTCAGGAGCCTTGGGTACTAGGGCACAAGTGTTGAGGGAATGACAATGTGACAAACACAAATTAGTTACATTTATGTATGCAATGTAAACATTTTGATAAAAAGAAAAATGTGCCGAGTAATGGGACATAAATTACAGAGGGTTGGGGCGATTAATTGTTGGAAATAATATTAAAATGCAAAAAATTCAAAGAGGAATATGAAGAGACACCCAAGAATGTTCCATGAGGAACATGAAGAGACATAAGAAAAATAATAAATTTATGCATTTGAAAAACATTATATGGGCTTTTGGCCTGATGAATTCGAGTTGGAAAAGAGAGAGTAGAGGAGCAACAACAAAGATAGAGAAAATTCAAATTTGCAAGAGAGGCTAAACGAATGGAAGGAATGAAGATTTCGGTTGACAAAGGAGGTTGAAGAAATCAGGGGGTGAGGAATTGATTTCCTCTCGAGTCCCTGGTGGCATGGAGGGTGGAGATCCAGTATTTCATGACAGGTCCAAGCACATTAATATCCGATATCATCATTTGTGAGACTGTGTGCAGAGGATAATTTGTATCTATAGTACATTCCAATTGAGGAGCAAGACACCGACATCTTGACAAAGGCATTGTCAAGAGGTAAATTTGAATTCCACAAGATCAGGATAGGGGTGGTGAAAAATCCCTTTCTTGCTAAGAGGGAGTGTTAAAAAATGTAGCGAGAAAGGCTCAATTTGACTTTAGCCTTAGTCAAATTGAGTAAATCAAATTTCCACATCACTAGGACAATTTGGAGGCAGTTAACTAGTGTGACATGGCACTTATCACTCAGTTAGTTCAGTAAATTCGAGTTAGGGGCTTGGAGTTTAGTTATGCATGTGTTGATTGCCAAATTTTAGCAATGTAGTTCAACTATTTTTAGTTGTATACAATTAAATGACCTCTAACTATGGATAGAGTTAGATGAAGGTTAGTTGTGTAGTTGAACAACACTCTCACTCAGAGATTGCCAGTTAACTGATCAATCAACCCAAAATAGCTAATTCATGTATAGAATTTGAATTGCTCAGCTGAAGTGGAAGATACAAGGCGAGTGTTACATGAGTTGTATACTAGTTTGAGTGTACAGTTGTTGCATGTAATTAAGAGATCAACCCTTGGGAATTGCACAAACAAATTGGAGGAAATTCTTATCTTCTAGGAACTAATTTCCTTAGGAATTGCGCAAAGAAATAGGAGGCTATATGAGTAGATAATTGACTAAGTGTTTGCTAGAGTTGCTTACTCAACAGAGAGAACGATTATTCTTTTGCAAGTTGTGGTCAGAGCTGGAGCAAGCAATTGTAATAGTTTCTTTATTCAACTAATTAATGCAAAGAGATTTGAGAGGTTTTTCCTAGTTGGGTTCCCCTAAAAATCATTGTGTACTTGTAGCTTTTCTTGTTGAATGTCTATGCATGTTATTCTGAATTGTGATTTCCATTCTGCACATCAGTAGAGTAGAATCGTGTCTCTTACTTTTCGGATTGAAATCTTGAGCATTTGCAATTTCTACATCTTTCACAAACCCACCATGAACCTTGGCTTTGATATCAAGACAAAAATTGAAGAAAGACAAGATGAAGATGAAATGTGCAACTCTGAAGTGATATGAACTCAACTTAGAGAGTGTTATACATATAGGGTTACAGATGAGTTGGGGAGTTACAACAATGTCCTAAAAAATAAGATCTACAAACCAAATAAACCCATAAGTTAAATGAAACACAACAAACCACTAATAATTAAACAATCTCGAAACTATTAACATTATATTTTATAATGACATTGAAATAATCCTTATATCAAATTACTCAATTCACTTTAATCAACTTGATATTTACCAATAAATTTAATAAAATTATTAAAAAAAATTTAAATTATTTAATTATAGATATAAATATTTTTATTTTAAATTAAAAAAAATATAATTTCCGAGTTTTATGTTTAATTTTCCTGAATTTCATTAACAATGATGTAAACATCACATGTTTAAGCACAATTTTTACAATTCTATGGTCAATTTAATTGAACATTATGGTCCACACAAATATACCACCAAATTTACCTAGTGCCCATGGCCACTAATTTTGTAATTTTGTACACATAATTATATATTATGTGAGTCGTGAACGATTCATCTAGTGCCCATGGCCAACCTGCATCAGCAAATATGTCACATTTGTTATTTCACTCATAAATTTAAATAGAAATCTTAAACATGTTAAAAGAATTTATATAATAATTTGTTCTTTCAGTCATATTAATTTTATTTTTATGAGAGAAATAATCATTATTTTTGATTAATTCTATTTTTATAAAAAAATAATCATTACTTTTTATTTATTCGTTACCATTAAAAATAACTAAATATAAATATAAATAAAATGTATATATCAATGGTTGATTTCGTATGATTTATGACCGTAGTCAGGGCAAGGCATATGTATCTTCAAGTAAACTTTATTTTTCTCATTCATCACTTAAATGTAAAGTTTTAAATTAGAACGTAGAGGGCCATGCACAGTTTTAAGATACAAATATAACTTTTATTTCATTACAGTGATTTTATTTTTTTTATTTAAATTTAATTGTTATTAATTAGGGTTTTAGGTTAAGTCTTTTTATTTTTAATATTATTTTACAGTAAAAGTATAATGAGTTTTATTTCTTTTATAAAAATGATTGAGGTTGTGGTTAATATGGAATAATTTTTTTTATTATAAAAGATTTGAGGCATAATTTTTGTTAAAAAAAATGCTTTATTCAATTTTGCAATATAATTTTTAAATGTGAATAGAATAATTACATATTAATATTAATATTAATATTAATATATATATATATATATTTATTGGTTGTTTATTAATTTTATTTTGTATAAGATAAATAATTTAGATAAAAAATATCTCTATAATATTCTAAAATAAGATATTTATTTTTTGAGTATATAAGATATTTATTCTTTGAGGAATGGAAGTAATATGTTTTTGTTAGGAGACTTTAATGTTACAATTGCAGTAAACCAAGTTATTCTTCTTAGCAATGATTCTAATATTGATCATTTATGGTTGGATGAGGACCTTGTTTTAGCTAGTAGATACAAAAGAAATTCTAAAGACCTCATCAATAATTTGATTGGTATCGAGCTAGTCAAGCTTTGCAATCTTCAAGACCTTATAATTTGACAATGGTGTAATGAAGTGGCCTCGACACTAGTGTCATGGCCTATGTGATCTTTGACACCCCTATTTCCAATGATATTATTGATTTTGACCTCTTAAGTGAGCATGAGCCTAACTTCCATCATAGAGATTTAACCCAAACTTAAAATTGGTCATGCAAAAAATATCCATGATAAAATTTTGATAAGTAAAGACACCTATTTTTTAATAAAAGTAAATATGATCACTTCTTCAAAGATTTAAATAGAATTTTAAGGCTCCTAACTTATAAGGACAACATCAAATATGTCTATCGTAATTTTACTACAAACTTTTCTACTTCCATTAACAATTCTCTATTGAGGTGTCACATAAAAAGAATAATAAAGCTACCAACCCTTTGTCTAATAATAAATGTAAAATTGTTAGAAAAGCATCAAAACTTAATATGGTAAATATATAGAAAACACTTATTACAATGAAGAAAACATATTATATAAATAAAAAGAGAGTAGTTATTGCACCTTTCTGAATTGGATCTAAGGAAGTTTTCTAGGAAAATTCTGATTTTAAAACTAAGAAAATAATATGATTTTCGTGAAGGAACATAATTCCTTCCTTGAAATTAACAATGAATCCCCTAACACATGGACATCATTTCAAATGTTCCTAGAGAGGGTGAAGACAAGAGGAAGGAAGGAGCAAGCAAGGAAGAGAAGGATCAAGCAACTACACCAATATTATTTGAAGGTATCGATTTGCATGTGTAGTTTCCTTGCTATATTTGGCATGCATGGTATTGCATGTGGTTCTTTTACTGTTATGGCATGGGTTTTTCCAGGTGTGACCGTGTTTCTAGCCTAGTCTTTCCATTTTCGAATAGCCATGGTTTGATGGGGTTCTCATATTTTGGTTGAGCTGGATTGCCGGATGGATTCAAAGCTGAGTGAAGTGGATCTCCGAATGATAAAACACATGACCCAGTAACCCCTGAACCAGACTGTGGGTTGTGGTAAATCCGGATTTTGTGTTTCCTCGTTGGTCCTAGGAATCCTTGCCAGTGAATGATGAGATATACGGTAAAGCCAAGAGGTGTTTTCCCTTGATTAGGCCTAGGAATCCTTCTCGGTAAATGATGAGATATACAATAAATCCTAGAGAGTGGTGTCCCAGTTTATGGCCTAATGATCCCAGGAGCGGGCTATGGATTGTGGTAAAGCACGAGAGACTAGGAGACAGAAAAAGTCCTCACGGTGTGGGTGGAGAAATCCAACGACATCCATGATTGTTTGCCCCAGTGATCGGGTGGGGATTATGGTAAAGCCTATTATTACATATTTATTATGTTGGCCTAGTGATCCAGGATGGATTACGGTAACACCTGGTTTCTATTGGTGAGGGTGAGGTGGTTTAGCCTCGAGATGTCCCGGTTGGTTCTTTTGGTTCAAGAGTCTGACATTCATGTTTGGAATATGGCATGAGAGTGAATGGCATAACAAAGATTTAGCTCAACCATTGTATGATCGAGTGGAACATGATATTCCCATCCCGGGTTTGGATTTTGCATCATCAATATGAGGTTATTTCTCCTTGTAATTCTATGAGTATTATACTGGTTTATATGTGGATCATATGGCTGTGATTTCCTTGGTATTTCTGTTGCTATTATGTTGGTTATGTATATGTTTTATGATAGTGGCTATGTATGGCTCTCATCATGTTTTTACTTGTAAATGAATGAACAATGTATCTATGAAATAATAGATGATAATGCAACAAATGATATAAGGGAACAATGATTCATAGCAATTCTCTGATAAGTATGAGACCTCTATGCTTAAATATGTTATTTATACATGTAGATTACATATTTGTGATATGTTTGATGAAATGCTTGTCATGTCTAGTTGGGGTTTGGTTAAGGGCTTGTTAAAGTATTTGCAATTGCATCATTGTTTCCTTATTATCTTTCTGTTTTGAAGGTGTCATTCAATTCTGGGTAGTGACTTGGGCTTTGGGCCTGGAAAAGTGGCTCAAATACGGGCGACACTGGCACAACACTAAGAAAAATAGTCCCTGGACATTGGCATGCCTTGTCATGAGAGTGTCCAGAGCCTCCTGAATGTTGTCAGACCCATAACATGGGAGTGTCCAGAGCCTCTTAGACACTGTCAGGCCCATAGCATGGGAGCGTCCAGAGGGAAAGTGGTCTAAAACCTTAATGAGACCCAGGGTTTAGTTACCAGAAAGGTTGGAATGTTTCTTAGGAGTTCTATTAATGATGTGGAAGGTATGTATGATGTTTTTCCATTGATTCAAGTTCCTTAAGGTCACCTAGGATGTTGAATCTAATCATAGTAGCCTCTTGTCACATGTTTACCTAGTTGGCCGATTACTTGGGTAGATGTGGGAGGAGGGCGTTACAGATGTGAAGCCTCATTGTATGTATTTTTAAAAGTGGGGAAAAACACCCGCTCTAAGTATAGGCCCATTATGCTTAGCCCCAATTTAATCAAGCTATGCAAAATTATTTTGGAAAGTAAGAATATCCTTCGACTAAAATGCCATGAAAAACTAGCTAACACCAAGCCAGGTTTAGGAGATATCATCCAACTATTGACCACCTTGTTACTTTCAAGATCATTGCAGAGGAGTTCCGCAATAATAAAATAATTTCCTTTTGTTGTTTTTTGACTTTAGAAATGATTTTAATATTGTTACTAGGACAACACTATTGAAGAGGTTTGAGGAGAGAAAGGTTCTTAATGAGTTCAAGGTTGTGACAACATTGTATGAGAATACTATTGTCAAGTTTAAGACCATTGAAGGATGATTGAAATAAAATAATTGCAATGTTAGGGTCAAGTCGGATGTCTCATATTCCCTTCCCTTCAAGGCATATACATTGATAAGTTATAAGAGTGTTTAGAGGAGACAAGTTGTCTTAGCCCAAATTGCACTAGTATAGTTATCATTCTTCTTCTTTATGAAGATGGCATTGTCCTTTTGTCAGTTATTCTTTTTAATCTTGGCAAGAAAATAAGAGTACACCAAGAATTTGTTCCAAGATTGGTATGATTTTTAATACAAAAAATTAATTTCGTGATAGTTAAATTACAAAATGTTACACATGATAATGTTGTATATGACAACAATAACTTGGAAGAAGTGTCTTCCTACAAATATCTTAGAATTTATATCCATCACAAGTTCAATTAGAAATATAGCATCAATAAGGGTACTAATGGAGGGTGGAAAACTTATTATAGAATTGGGAACTATCGTAAATCAACAAATCTTTGGATATGAGATTTAAAAAAAACATCTTTTTTGACTCTCATTACTCCTATTATTTTATATGGATGTGAGGACCGAGGATGCAGTTTCTCCAAAGAACCTAAGATAGAATAAATCCAAAAACAATTTATAAGCTGTAATCTCAAAATTAAAGGAAATACACCCATTCCTATCATCATCAAAGAAAGCTGGAATGAACAAAGTTTGTACTTAAGTCACGAGACTTACCGAACATAACTTGAGAAGAAAAGACTTCATTACCTTACAGAGGTTGTGACGAAAATTCTTGGATTAACATTTCATGTTGTCTTGTTATCTTAAGTGAGCTCAAATATTGATATGTTAGCACAAGCTCTTTTCATATCCTCAATTATATTGTAACCATTAGTTTCATTCTCAATAGGATGTGCTAAAGTATTAGGTGTTGTAGCCTTGTTAGAAGCTGTAGGAGTGGAAGACTTATTCTTATTGTTGGTGGAAGTATTCTTAGAAGGGGGATCATTTCCAAACTTATTTTGCAAACTCTAAGCAGGATTAGGAGGTGGTAAAATTGTTCTTAATAATTGTTTTTTAAACTCTTGCTCAAAAATAGGTCCTTTGCTCATATTATATTGCTCAATTGTTTGTTGAGGAGGAGCCTCACTCATTGGTTTTTCATCAACACTTTATTTATCAACATTATATATGATACCAAATGTATTAAATTAATGTACAATAGCTGAAATTTCCTCAGTCACGGTAGATTCATTTGCTTCTTTAGTTTGCTCAAATCATTCATCTGCTAAAAAGGTGTCTACAAAATTGGTCATCATAGAATTTGTGTTGTGATTCCATTGTGGACATGTCTTCTCCGAATGCTTCTATTAATGGAAAGTGAAAAAATTATCCATGCCCCAATTTTCAACATTAAACAAAACATTGGAACTTTGAGCAGATTTAGTTGGTTCATTATTATTCTTCTTCTCAAAAAAGGATGAATTGAAAGAATTGCAGCTGGTGGTTGCCTCACTTGACCTTCTCTTAAGTTCATATACTTCATTAGTAAGAAACTTCAAAGATTTGGCCAAGATTTCCATATTGTAAGAATTTTTCTCTTTGGCTTTAGTAGAAGAGGCTTGAGTTTTCATCCCATTAAGATTTGAAGTTTTTAGAATCTTCATGATCATCAATGGTCCCAATAGAACACAAGTGTTTCTCAACAATAATTTCTTCTGCAAGTTTCAAAGCCATGTATACTTTGCATCTCTTTTAACAAACATGGAAATATTTGTAGGCAAGGCAACAATATAATTTTTGGTGATCAAGTCAAGTAGTTGAAAATTTGTGGGGAAATTATTCAATAAATGGG
The DNA here is from genome assembly GCA_031772625.1 of Pinus tabuliformis. NCBI lineage: Eukaryota > Viridiplantae > Streptophyta > Pinopsida > Pinales > Pinaceae > Pinus > Pinus tabuliformis. Next base: position 587,738,412 of record CM062805.1, read on the forward strand.
TAAAAATTTGATTAAAATGCTTCACTTTTCCTTGTCCACCATCTTAATATTCCTGATTTCTTTGAGCAACATGGCGGGAGTTTGATCATCAAAAAAATTATCTAAGAAAAACTTCTTGAACTCCTTCCAACCATGGATTGAATTAGGCGGAAAATTGTGATACCAGACCAATGCTCTACCCTCTAGAGTGTATGGAAAAAGTCTACAAGAAACATCATCAAAATGTACCTCAAGCATGCACAAATGCATGTAGAAGTCATCAATATGGTTGTCAGCTTTTGTCTTCTTATTAGGATAAAGATTTGAAAGCAACTTTTCTGGGTGTTTATGAATACGATGTAAATTTCTTGGAAGAGCAAGAGGCCATTAGGCCAACCAATCCAACTGTTCATCTTCCATGTCTTCTTCCTCATCGTATTTTCCCTTTAAATTGGAAGACAAATCCTCGTTGTAATCAAGCTTGTATTCTTGTTCGAGCGCTTCTTCATTAGAAAATTGAAAGTCTTCCCTGTCACCATCCAAATATTCCTCAATAGGCATAAGGTTCCCTTGTTGATTTGTTCTTTCAGAAGAATCAAATAACTCTTCAAGGGTTGCAATAACCAAATATTCCACCAAAGAAACCATTACACCACTACAAGTTGTTTCTTTCTTTATCAAATTATGAGGTAGAATTGTAGCAACAAGAAGTAAACCAAGAGCTCTTGCAAATTGATGAGTAATAGGCTACATTGTCTGGAGTTGATCGTAAGTGACTTCAAAATCCTATTCTGGACTTTGATGAAATGACTCCCTTATCTCAAAAATATAAGTTAGATTTAAACTCGAACCGTTAATGCATTACATATATGGATGATTGTTAGGATGTGGTGAATTGTCAGCCATATAAAGGCTTCCCCCCTTCTAGTGCCAAAATGTTGATGGTGTTGGATCCCACCAACATATAGGTGGTCTCCCTGATATGAAGTCACAATTAGACCTCACACCATTTGGTATAGGATCCCCATATGAAAATGTGGCACAACTGCCATGTATATAAAGATTTTCCTTGGCTGTAGTAGTTAGCATAAGAGAGAAATTCACATGTACTTTTGAATGAGTGTTGCGATGGGGTTCCCTGGGTCAATTTTGGGGAAAAAGCCCAAGTTTTATGTAAAAATATATAAAGTCTCTGTAAATTGTGGTCGCGGAGCGCGTAGTTAAGTAAAGAGTCAAAAAGGGTTTTTACCCTCTTTTATGTAAGTTAAGTCAGCTTTTTGAAGATTCACCCATGGTCCGTGAACCATGGGGTTGTATATATTAAAGATTCACTATTAACCAAATTTCCCTTTTACAAGCATCTGAAGAAACTATATACTCTGCTTCAATAGTGGATAAAGAAACAGTTTCTTGAAGCTTTGACATCTAGCTAATTATTCCATATGCTAAAGTAAAACATATCTTGTAGTAGATCTCCTATTGTCCAAATCACCTTCATAATCAACATCCACATATCTGAAAACTGAACCTTCACTACCATTAAATATGATACAATGGTCACTTGTGCCTCTCAAATACCAAAGAACCCATTTCACAACTTGCCAATGTTCTTCTCTTGGATTTTCCATGAACTTGCTGACAGCTCCAACTGCCTGTGAAATGTCAGGCCTTGTAGATACCATCACATAAATTAAGTTCCCTACTGCATCTGCATATGGTACATGAGACATATGCTTATTTTCTTCATCAATTATAGGACTCAAAACCAAAGAAATCTTAAAATGAGAAGCTAATGGAACATTTACAGGTTTCACATTGTTCATACCGAACTTTTCAAGTACCTTCTCCACATACTTCTGCTTTGATGTCAAAAGCTTTCCGTTTTTCCTCTCTTTGTATCTCCATGCCCAAGATATGTTTTTCCACTCTAAGATATTGCATATCAAACATCCTAGAAAGTTGATCTTTTAACCTGTTGATCTCTTCCATGTTTTCATTCGCAATAAGAATATTGTCAACATACAAGACCAAGATAATGATTATGTCATTGAAACTTTTAAAGTACACACACTGATTATACTCACTTTTAGAAAAGTTTTGGCTCACCATGAAGGAGTCAAACTTCTTGTACAATTTCCTAGGAGACTGCCTCAAGCCATACAATGATTTCTTAAGCTTGCAAACTAATATTCTGTTGTGAACTTGTACAAAACCTTATGGTTCTCAGATATAATTTGGTTAATATATGCCTGTAAAAAGGAAATTTGGTTAATATTTGGTTTTGAAGTATATGGTATTTTATGGTATATAGTGAATGGTATATGTTATCTTTAATAGATGAAGTGAACTCTTTTAACCCTCTTGATTATTTATCATGACTCTGTCAACCAACTTGGTAGAAAATGACATGTTGTTTCACAAATAAACATTATGGTGAATTGGAATTTGAATTTTGATTGAGTATGTGTGATCATGTAGATCACAAATATCTCCTAGAATGAATCAAAGTAGTATGCAAGTTGTTATTCTAGAATCTAATCATAAATAAGAGAAGAGTCAATTTGAGTGTGGGAAATCCTAAGGAATAATATGTCCTTACCCTCTAATTCAACCCATAGGAAGATAATATGGCTTAATTAGGGATTTTAGGATGAAAATAACATATATGAGCCCCTCTATATTCAATGAGGGTAGGGGACATGAAAACCATGTTACATTGGCTACTTCCATTTTTTAGCCTTCCGTTTATTTTGAGTAAGAGTGGCATGATGCCTTGATGGAAGAGAGTGATGTTTGGGTGACATTTGTTTTCAAGGGGACAATGGTTGATTCCAATACTATAACAATTTCATATATGTAGAAGACAAGTTTAGTTGAGATTCAAAGCTAGAATATTGGCGTTGGTGAAAACACACTCTTCCTATTAACTCCTGAAACTATGCTTTAAATGTTATAAATTCCCTTAACAAGCTAAAATATTGGGGCACTTAGAAATATTGTTACTGTCACCACAACAATTTTTCTTCACTTTAGGTTGGTTCTTTTATGGCAAAAGATGGGAAACCATATAAAATGTTTTTTTTTTTATATTTCTTTGAGATAATATAGGTGAAACAACATGTCATTTTCTACCAAGTTGGTTGACAGAGTCAAGATAAATAATCAAGAGGGTTAAAAGAGTTCACTTCATCTATTAAAGATACCATATACCATTCACTATATACCATAAAATACCATATACTTCAAAACCAAATATTAACCAAATATCCTTTTTACAAGCATATATTAACCAAATTATGTCCGTGAACCATGGGGTTGTATATATTAAAGATTCACTATTCTATTAAAGATACCATATACCATTCACTATATACCATAAAATACCATCTTTAAAGATTAAGGGGAAATCTAAATTGGAAATCTTATAAAATTTCTAAATTTTGCATAATGTAAGTGATTTTGCTTTATCTTCTAGCTTTGAATGACATTTTGTTTACTAACTTTTATGCCTTAGGGCATTTTCTTTGCAACATCTGGTGCAATTTCTAGTTACAAATAGCATGAATTTATCTAATTATAATTATGTTAACGCTTAATTGATGATTATTCACATGAACTTGTTTTTCATATAATTTAAATATTTTTTCTTTAATGATAAGTAGTTATCTTTCGACAAGATGTACATAATCATATAATATTTCTTCTAACTAAACTATGATACAATACTTGTTATTTTCCAAAATTAATAAAAATATTAAACAAAAATTGAGACATGGTATAACATTTAGATTAAATATTATTAAAATCTTATGGTAAAAATGATTAGTTTGGAGCATTAATTTTCACTAGTTAGGTAGATGCGTAAATTGATAGGAAAATGGTTGCAATGATTAAGGTTAATCTTACTTAGAGGTAGAGGGGTAAAAAAAAATAAAACCATATACTAACATCATCATTTTCATATTGATTACCATACTCAATGTGGAAAAAAAAGTATACATACAAAATCATTTTTTTTCCCCTAGGAAAAAATCGTAATTTTATTCATAATTGATAAAATTACATTTTGTAGATGCCATAGGCATATGCAGATGGCTGTCCTGTATTAACAGGCAGCAGAATATAGAAAATAACACTGAATAGCAAATGAATATTTCCTGTAAGAACAGGATTCAACAGAGTAACAGAGAATGTAAAAAAATAAAAAATGTTCCAGCAAGCCTATTCTTTCCTTCCCTTCTTCTTCTCCACCCGGCGCCATCCTCCCGAGTCAACTGTGGGTGTAGTTGTAGCTAGCTGGTTTTCCATGGAGATCATTTGTTGTTCTTTGTCTGATTCTGAGCCTTCTGAGCTATGGGTTCTCTTTATGCCACTTACTTCCATTTGCAGCTCATGATGTAGATCTGTAATGATCAGCCCCGTATGAGTAAAATGGTTTTTTGCTTCCTGTGTTTGTTTCTGTCCCATTTGAGGTTCTGGTTCCATGTGATTCTCTGGAGGGTCCTCCTTGATGTCCTCTTCTTCCAACGGCTCTGTGTGTTGCCAGCCTTTGGGCTTTTTTTGTTGTTTCTTGGTTTTCCTAGGGTCCTTTCGAGCTGTTGGACAATCATTTTGGAGATGCCCTGTCTGCAAACAGTTCCTGCATCGAAATGCAGTGTTTTCGTAGTCGAGTTGTTGTATCCATTGGGTATTGTTGAAGTTTAGCGTGATGTGGTCAGGTAGTCCCTGACTCAAATCCACTTCTACGCATATTCTGGCGAAAGTAAAGATACCCCTGATTGCTCTGTCTTCATCCATTTTTAGGAATTTCCCTAGAGAATTCCCAATGGCGGTTAGCACTTTATGATGCCAGAAATGCAGTGGGAGCCCGTGTAGCCTCACCCATACAGGCATGGTTGAGACTATCATTGTAGTAGCATCAAATCCCGAGAACCAGGGGGTTGTGAAGAGGCCAGCACTGCCCCAAAACCAAGGTCCTTGTTTAATAATTCTGTCTCTTTCCTGTTCTGTATCAAATTTAACTATGAAAAACCCTTTAGGGCAGAGGTAAATTTCGCAGTTTGATGTCCATGTTGAGTAGATCCATTGATGCAAGACATCTGATTTTGGTCAGAAGCCATTGAATCTACATATGACTGCAGTATTTGATAAATCTGTGTATAGGTTAATTACCTATGGTATAGATACCTGTAGAGTAGGTGATTCTGGCTTTTGTTCGACGATGTAGGGTCCTGGCAGTTCTGTTGTTGGTGCTGCTTTATTTCCCGTTTTTTCTTCCTTTCCTTTTACTGCATCCCGAAAGGAACCAATATTTTTAGAGCTGGTTCCAGAGCTTCCGCCCCGCAATCGGAGGGTTAGATTAATGGTTGAGTCATTAGCTATGCCATAATACTGCAGGGTTTTGTTGTCTTGCAAATTGAATCCTGAATAAGTGAGGTTTTGTAATCGTTCTGGGATTCCATGGCGGCCCTGTATTTCCTTTTTTAGTTCCTGGATGCTTGTTGCCTTCCTGAGCCGCATGCAGTAGTGTTTTCCTTCAAGCAATTTAATGAAGATCTGAATCAGATCTGCATCTGTATGGGTTAGATCGGTGCTGTGGGGCCTTTGTTGAGCCAGATCTGTACCCCTGCGCAGTGGATCGCTCCTGTGGAACCCTGTCACGACTGATCCAGCATTATTAGCAGTGATATCCATGGGAGCGCCCCAGATCTGGTCTCCCTTACTCTGTTTGGCTCTCGCACACACGGCCATCTCCAGCCGTTCCGCTTTGCCCTTGCCCATGTGTTCTGGATCTGGTGAATTTCTATTTTGCTTCTGCCTGGATCTGGTCGAATCTGATAGATCCGCTCCTGATCTACAGTGTTCGACCCAATCTGAAGAGCCGTTTCCCAGATCAGGGTTCTTGTTGGGCCTGTCTCTTGTTTGCAGGTCGTAGTCTACAAGCCCTCTGTTAGAGCAATGCTTCGCGGTAGTAAAAGCCCAGATCTGTACTGTCGGATTCAGAGGAACCTCAAAATACCAAGAAACCAGGTCCATATTCCCCCCCCATACCTTGTCTTCGTCCCTGCTATTTGAAATCGGCCCTATCGCAGCGGATCGGGACCACGGCATACCAAGAAAGGGTCTGGTAAGAGTCTTATGCTTCGGTTTTTGATAATCGTAGGCAGATCTGCCAATCTTGAGGAGAGCGCTTGCGGAGGAAAGCGGATCAAGACAGATCTGTGTCCAGAAGGATGGGAAACGCTCCGGGTTCTGTTTCCTGTGATTCGGATCATGAGAGTCCTTGCCATCAGCAGATCCAGGCCTCTGCCGGAGGGAGACATCGTGTGCTCCAGCAGTCAACCTTCTAGCCGATCCACAGCAGAGCAAGTCTTTAGGGCCTGTGGCTGCGCAAAACAGACCTTCTGAAACCCTGAGACCATTAACCTCCATCGCTATCCCACCATAATCGGCCATGTTCACTGTTACCGCATACCTTGGATCATTTTCAGGACCTGCGGCTGGTTTGGGGGCCGATGCGGCTGCATAGCGATCCCTGCGCGAACAAACCCCAACCATCGCCATCGCAGAGCCCTTCTCGTCAATTATGAAATCCTTTCTTTTCAATCCTATACATACAAAATCATATTAGAATCTTCCTTTTCATATTAGGTGTAACTATAAATTGATTAATTAACATTTATAATAAAATTCAAAAAAATATAACAATTACTATATTTAATAAAATTAATAATTTTCATTCTCCAAAATATCAAATTTATTTAATAAAATTAATAATTTTCATTTTCCAAAATATCAAATTATATATCATTTCCATCATAAATGCAATTCTCTATTTCAACAGATTGGTGAGTCACAATGATGTCCTTACATGAAAAATCCTCAATAAAAAAGCCTTTCATATATTAGTGAAGCAAAGGGCATTTAATATATTCACAATCATGTCCTTACATGGGAATTCCTCGATAAAAAATGCTTTCATATATTAGTGAAATAAAGAGCATTTAATATATTATAAATCCGGCTTCTTAACCCCGGATAAAGACTTTCCTGGGAGGATTTTTTTGGTATTATTTCATTACCAAATGGTTTGAAGTAGGAATTTCTTAAAGTATTATAGCCTTCTATTTTAAATTTCAATATTCTTTGTTCGCAACATTTTTATTAATAATATTTAATTATTTGTTTTTAATCAAATTTGTTGGAATCTAATCTTTTATCCTTTGCTTTAGGTTCATTTTAGAATTCTTATAAGCTAAATGTGAGCAACCTTTTAGAATCCTTATAAGCTAAATGTGAGTTATCCTTTGCTTTAGGTTCATTTTAGAATTCTTATAAGGTAAATGTGAGCAACCTTTTAGAATCCTTATAAGCTAAATGTGAGCTGATTATAAGGATGTGAGAGTTTAATTTTAAAGTTTATTATAAAAGAGATGTGTAACGGATTATAATATTATATTATTATATAAAATATTGATAAAAAAGTTGTATTAAATTGATTTTATATATAAAAATATTTTTATTAAAATAATGTTATTAGAAATATTTTTAGAAAAAATTACATTGGAAGATTTAAATCCATTTGTTTCGAATTAATTTGTGTGTGGTTCATTATCAAGACAAGATGAAGAATAAGATCATAAAGGCAAGTTAAATAGGGAGATAGACTTTCTAACAGCTATAAAAAAACGACTATTAAAATATAGATCACAGAAGACTGAATTCAAAAATAATATTATATTTTTTTATTATTTAAAATTTAATAAAAATTATAACATGAATTTAAATTTATTAAACTACCCGTAAAAAGATGGAAAATAGATTATTTAAATTTATCTTAGCTCTTTCTTTATTAAAAAACCAAAGTCAAAGTCCTATAGAGATATTTGTTTATAAAAAATATTTAATGTTAAGAAGAAAGGAAGAGTGTTTATAAAATATTTAAAGCATCATAAAAAGTTTAGGTCTCACAAATGTACTCCAAGAAATTGCAACCCTAAATGCTCCAAGTGAGATGTCCCAAAACAAAAACTCAGAAAAAAACACGCCATCTAAATTCATATCACTGTCAAGTGCTAAATTCAGTATACAGATGACAACCCATATCCTGATGCCAATACATGTGATTGGAGGGGTTCCATCTGTTCGCTTGCAGATTTACCAGAAAACCTTCATGAATTTACCAAACCCTTGCAATACACTTTGAGGAAGTAACGAGTTCAATGCAACACACTCTGAGGAAGTAACGAGTTCAATGCTTCCCTTCGTCCTCGACCTTCGTGGAGCCGTGGCCTCGCAGGCCCTAGTCGAGCTTACGCCTCTCCAACCTGCAACATCTTGGGGTTCTGTCAGCATTGTTTATGGGGGGCGTTGTCAACGTAAACGACAGAGCACATTTGGATCTCATGGATATGAATGGCCCCAAGGATCCGCTTGGACAATTCTTCGTCCGCCTGAGACTCCACCATGACCGCCATGTTCACCGAGATGGAGGTCATGAAACCGATCTTTATCACAAGCCAAACAAGACACATATAGCCAGGGAATCGATCACAAGACCACCATCATTAGACCACCACATGCTACTGTTCAAGTCGCTGGTAAGGACGGAGGAACACAACAGTCTGTTTCATCATATTTTTCTCAGATATAACCAGCAACCTAAACGGTCTCGACATGCTTCTTCCTTCAACCCCTATGAAAAAAATGTGATGCTGCTCCACTCCAATTATGAGACCCAAAATTCAGGCAAATCATCCCAATGCTGCAAATGCAAATGACAGACATAACCAGCTATTCTAGCCTAGGAGAGGTTTTGAAGTTTTTTTTAACTACATCTTTATTAACTGTTTTTTTAACTATTTTTAATTTGATGGTTGAGCATTGTTCAATTGTCTAACAATGATATGAGGTTTAATTAAACTTTGTTAAAATAAAATAATTTGCAATCAAATATCTTATTTCTAAACTTAGTAATTTCATAATTTCTCTAAATCCTTTTTCAAAATTTCTAATATTGATTTTTTGAGATTCCAAATTTGAAATATTTGTTTAATTCAATTATAACCATTAATCCGGCATTTAAATAATTGTTGATCTCAAAACACTCGTTAAATATTAATCTACTAAGTCAAAATTATTGACAGTTATCCATCATAATCTTGATTTTTTGAAATTCCAAATTTGAATATTAGTTTAATTCAATTATAAGGGTTAATCTCGCATTTAAATAATTGTTCATCTCAAAACACTTGTGAAATATTAGTCTACTAAATCAACATTATTGACCGTTATCCAACATTCAATTATCTCCCGATATAAGGTCTTCACTCGTTAACTCATATTACTCTCTATCGTCTATGGTCTTTGATGATGGATAGAGTCACCATCCCATACATTGGACAGATCAATCTCATTACACAGTATTAGTCCAGAAATCTCTAACAAATTATATAAAAATCTCCGATCACTTTTAAATTTCCATTAGCTCTCCACGTTCTAAGTTTAAAACTTGATAATTTACCTTATGCCCATGTAATTTTAAATTTCACTATAAATGGTTTGTTCAAATAAATAGATAAGCCAGTGATAAGGAAGTAAGTGACGTGTGGAAAAAATAAAGTTTATTTGGAAGATACATATACGCTGCACAGAACAGCGGTTCAAAGTATAATACCTAACGAGTTGAAGGCACAGGCTATATATACTCCTATTACAGCACTCTTGAAAAACTGGAATGTAATCGCGATACTAACGATTGGTATTATAGAGAGCGCATATAGTCGGATTAAAATAGAGCTTGTTATGGCCGAGATTATAGACTCTGGGAAATTCTGCTGCTGAATGCTTTAGACTTAAAAAAAAAAACAGAAAAAGAAATGGATATAACTATTATGTTTTTTTCTATATTTCCCAACTTACTTTCATATTTCGGGGACCATCTAATTTTATTCTGCAAAATATATATATATATATATATATCAAAATATTTTACACCCATCTTCAAAATATGTGAAAACATTCAACAGCAGAATTTCCACATAGTGTATGATGTGGACCATAAGCAGCTCTATTTTGTTCCTATTAACTGTGCTTCTATATAATACCAGTCGCCAGTTTTGCGACTAAGGAGGGACACCCGAAACTCTGCGTAAGAGCTCTACTCGATTCGGCCATTGCTTCGTTGGTGGCGCCACTTTGTCGCAAGTAACCAGAAAAAAAAATCCTGAAATACTGTGTCTTGCCATTGCAGAGCAACATGAACAAACACAGGCAGACATATGGTGTGAATTGGATATATATAGGAAGCCAGGAGAGTTAGCTCAGACCAAACCAGTCTAAAAATCTATAACCATTTTTGTCGTCATCATTACAAACAATTATATATTTTATAAAATATAGTTGTTCAATTTAATTTGATTACAAATTCTATAAAATATAGTTGCAAAATACAATTTGATTGGAAATAATATAAAAATTAGATTACAGATTCCCAAAAATATAGTTGCAGAATTCAATTTGATTGGAAATTCTATACAAATCAGATGTACAATCAATTATATTAAAAAAAAAAGAGGATGTATAATTAATTACATTAAATTGTGGTAATTTAATCATGTGTATTACAGTTTTTTTTTTTTTTTTTAATGGCCTGAGTTTTTGGTAAATTTTTATAAAGCTATACCGGCTACAATGGAGGAGCAATATTAGCAAAATATCACATAATATATTTGGAGATATATATAAGAAAAAATCACATAATATATTGGGGTATTGGGGATATATATTTGTAAGGAGTTTTTATATTGAAAATATATAAACAAATGGAACTTAAAATTAATGAAAAAATATAAAAAAGTTATTGGGAAAAATGGATTCCTACAATATTTAGTGAAAATAGGGGTTTTTTAAATTTGGAAGTTGTATTGAATTTATATTGGTAAGAGGTTAAATAATATGATTTCTAGAGAGATTTTCCAATATATAGTCAATTTAAGAATATTGTTTAATACAAAAACATGCAATATATTAAAAATTCACTATATTAATCCCCGACACATTATGTTAAAAATTGTAATATATTTTTTTATAAAAATAAAAAATAACACAAATTCACCTATATCAATCACATATATTAATCATATTAAAAATTATATTATTTAATCTCTTTTTCAATTTGTCTTATTTTTTCATTTAAAAAAATAATTAATTCAAAATCATCCTTTTTTTATTTCTCTCTTCATTTTTTCATTTAAAAAATAATGAATTCCAAATCTTTCCTTTTTCTATTGAATAAAATAATTAATCCCGAACAGTATCTTTTTTTAAAACGTCTCTAAAATGCCATTTTATAATTAGAAAACCTATACCTATCAAGAAATATATTTTATATTTTATAAATTTGTTTAATAACTTAGCGGCAAATGTGACACATTTGCTGATGCAGGTTGACTATTGAGCTAGATCGGTGGTTCACGACTTACATAATATATAATTTATGTCTGCAAATCTGTTTGCATGAGAAATGATACTTATCCGTCATTTGGTGACATATTTGTGTGAACTATGCTGTTCAATTATTATAACCACCGAATTGTATAACTATGCTGTTCAAGTATTATAACCACCTAATGATACTTATCTTGATTTTTGTTTTTATGTTTAAATTAAAATATTTATACTTAAATAATTTAAATTAAAAATTTTAATAATTTTATTATATTATCCATTTGCAAATATCATGCCAATACCATGTTGATCAAAGTCAATTGAATAAATTGATACGTCAAATTATTTTAATGTAATTACAAAATATAATGTTATTTCATATTGTTATTTTATGTTTTCACAAATTTGAATTTTTTTATATTATATTATTTTTGGATTGTTATTTATTAGGATTTATTTTATGTTAAAAATATTAATTTCAATCCATAATTTTTTTATGGTTAAATATATAATGATGAAAAAGTTTCTAGAACATTGTATAATTTTAATGAGTTATCTGGTGTTTTGAGTAAACACTTTACCCACATGATGATGGATAAAGTTATCACCCCAAATGTCAGTTCCAGAAACTTCTTCATCATCAATGCCAAATATGAAATATTAATTTGTCTCATCTGTCATGTATTATTTAACTAAAATGATATATGTCTCAATATAGCATCTATAACTTTATAAATATCACATAATGTTTTTCTCAATTATTAGAATGGAAAGTTATGCAAATTAGTTCTCCCGGCATTTCAATTGGTTATGGCTATGTAAATGAGGTACTATGTGCGAGGAAGTCTTGTATACACCTAGAGTTTATAGTGGTAGTTGTAACATGGGGTAGAGACTAGCCCAATTGACAATTCTTCTAATCAACAAAATAAAAGCTATACAAATTAAATTCATAAATAATTAATTAGAAGAATTAATTCAATGATAGACCAAGCAATTAAATGATAAATTAATAAATGGATTAATGGATATGGTAAATTAATGAATTGATGAATGGTGAACTAGGCATTTAACTTTTTCGTCAATGTAGACCAAAAAAATTATTAATGGTGGCATAAAATAAGAAAAATAAAATCTTATGTACATTCACCCATCTATGTCGACTTTTTTTTCTATAAAATAAGTAATTTGTTAAACCTTAGAGTTCATTTATATATGTTAAGATATTTAGATATTTAAAAATTTGGTTCAATTTGAAAAAACATGATATAAGATATCAATTTTATTATTATTTTTTAAATTAGTTTAATTCAAAAATAATTTATGATTTTATTTATATATATCTATCTATCTATCTATATATATATATATATATATATATATATATATATAACACAATCAAAATTATGTTCACATCAAATAATAAAATAATATAAATATAAGAAACTATGTCTTGAGATAGCTAATTTATATTGGACATACAATCTCTTGGTTAAGTAAATATCTCAACGACACACCAATCTAGAAAGCTAACTAGTTGGAGAGTATCTCTCAACTAACAAAGGCCTCAAAAAGCTCCTAAAAACTAGGAGCAAACTCTTGTACATAAAAGGAATCACAACTAAGACAAGTAGGAATTATATTTTCCAAGTTCCTCCCCTTAATGACTACTTGTTTCGATCTCAGTCAACAAAGTCTAGTTTTGGTCCTCGTGTTTACAAACTTTATCAAAATGCTTTTTTGATGTCCATATAAAGGAACAACCATCTACCAAAATGCATGGGTACAAACCGCTGCATCCACTTGTCTACTAGGATGTCCTTTGTATACATGGCTCAATCAACCATTATATCTTCATTATTGTACTTGTACCTATAAGTCCTCCTCCATCATTATCAATTTGAGTTTTGTCGAATTACCTATAAACGTGCACTGGGTTTTATTAGCTTGCCCTAAACCATGACCAAGGTTTTCTCAGTTAACCCTAAACCATGCCAGGGTTTTCTTGACTAACCTATAGGAATCCCTATCTACTTTCATCTCACAATTGTGGTTTCTGGATTACCAAAAACCTACACTGCAAAGTTATTTCGAGCTTACCACAAACCTACAAATACAAAGTGGTTTTAAGATTATCACAAACTTCATGGGGGTACACACAACTCCAGGTACATAATATTACAAACTTTTGAATGACCACTACAAAACATCATAGACTTTCTTACAAATATATGTACACCATCATCGTGACTCTATTCCACAAACTCACACTAACTCATAAACTTTCTCTTAGCTGTCTATCATCCTTTAATCTCTATGATGTCATCTTCAAAATTGTGTCTTCATTATAATATCTGGTAATAAATAATTCTTGCAGATAAATCTGTTTATTGTTGAAGTGGAAATTTGCAACATATACTCACATTATTGACAATAGTTAACCAAACTAAATGTCACTAGCTTCCTTAAACAAGATTTACAGTAATAACATAAAAATTGAAAAAAAAAACAAAATCGAATCAATGTATTGGTAATCACTGATAATACACTTATATAACAAGTTATGACAACTTCATATCTCCAATTCCTTCCCAAAAATGAAAAAAATGACAACTTATGAGTGCTTGCGGTGATCCTTGATGGAGCATCCAATGATGTATCTGAATTTTCAATAGTGAGGGTAGACCTATTAATGATTTTGATCTTTTTGAATTCGTTGGTCCATTTGGACCAACAAATACTTGTACTCTAGATTGAAGTCATCATCGAGTGGCATTACACTTATTGGGGAGTTGAACCAGCTTCCACTCCTTGACGAAAACGATATTGACGATCAAGCAGAACTATAAATAACTTGGATAAATTCAGTAACCAGCTCCACTGTGGCTAAATTAAATACACAAATGGGCATTCACAGCAACAAGAATATTAGTGAATCTATAGTGATTCTGACACATATGATCCTCAAGACAAGTGACCAGTCGTCTCACAGCACAATGCTCAATGCTCCAACTTAGCAATGGGTAAAGAAAGCTAATTTCAATTCCCCATAATGACCATAACAACTTCAAAGAGGATTGAGTAATTTGAAAAATTATAATCATTCGGAAATGAAACAATAAAAGGTATTCAACCTACCTCATGGTAAGTACACACAGACAACCACCTCCACAAAAAGCAACCATTAATTGCTTCCCAAGTGTGGTAATGTTAAACAAACATCCATTTCTCTGTTGCACTAAGACATGGCTTCAATTATGTCTTCCAACTATCTCTTTGGTGCCAGAGCACGTATCTCTCCTCTTCCTGCTGGTCCGCTACTATCAGGATGTCTCCACCAAAATTTTAATATGAATTTTTTCGATCAACTCCATAGTGGTACAAATTGTACGCCTCAAATCTCAATTCTCTCAACAACTTAATTTGATTCTTCTATAATAAGCTCCACAAGAACTTGACAAACAAATATTAACACACTACCGCAAAACATAAGAAAAAGACACCCTAAAAAAATGCATATACTCTGTTAACTCCGTCAGCTCACTTGGGGTCAATGCCCAGGGTCATACGAGCTCTGATACGAAATTAAATTTATATAACATACATAAAATTTTGTTCATATAAAATAAAATACAATATAAATACAATAAATTGTGTTTTTAGATAGCTAATCTATTTTGGACATATAATCTCTTGGTTGAGTAAATATCTCAACCACACACCAATCTAGGAAGCTAACTAGTTGGAAAGAATATTTCAACTAACTAACCCTCAACAAACTCCTAAACACTAGGAATAGACTCATGTACATAAAAAGCATCACAACTAAGACAAATAGGAATTATATTTTCAAAGTTTTCTTATATTTATTATTAATATGATATTTATATTTTATGTATATGTGATTTTATATTTATACTATTTAAAATAAATCCCAGAGAAAAAAAATGCATTTTCTATAGGCTTTCCCATATATATATTTGTGGGGTAAAAAGATCATTTTATTTTCCTCGAGGTCTTGGATAGATGGTGATAGGGTGCATTATGAAGGCACCCCTAGATGTTAAGTCACTAGTTCAATTCCCCACCCTATTTGGGCACTATTATTGGACATGATCATGATATAGCCCCCTAGATGTTAAGTCACTGGTTCAATTCCCCACCCTATTTTGGTGCTATTATTGGACATGATCATGATATAGCCTCATGAGTCAAACTTTAAAAAAAATCTTTCATTAATAAAAAATTACATATAGATTGAATGTCCAAAAGAGGGCTAAAATCCTAGAGATACTTGAGACTAACGAATTGTCTACCAAGAATGGACAATTCAAAAACTATTATGATAATCATAACCATATAGAAAACTCCTTTGAGGATTCAAGATTTCAAGGAAGGAAATTCCTCTGATATTTGCATGACTTTCCTTGAGTTTACTAATTGTTCATTTTATTCTTGGATCTATGCCTTATCACTCTAATGACCTCGTTTTCTAGCTTCTTTGTTGGATACCACCTTGAAATCCATTCTCTGAACACTAGGACTGGACTGTGAAGAACTTGAGACTAATTTCTTGCTTCGAAGAATCCTAACCTAATAAGTTTGCATGTCTTTCACATCTTTTCCATGCCATTTTTCCACAAGAGAATCATTTTTTGGTCATCTAGATCCATATCTTTTGGTAGGGATTTTGCTTCAACATAATTTAAAGGGGTGCTAATCATCTCCTTTGGTAATGTATTTTGTCAATGCTCTTTAAGGTACTTTTGCATGACATCCTTAGGGTTTTGGGAGTTACCATTTTTTGATTTCATGCTTCACTAAATGTTGACTTGCTATGGATTCTCCTTCAGAAAGGAGAGATACTCAAACCTGTTTTTAGATATGGGGATCTGGTTAGTATTTGAGGTACCCTGGGGAATCAAATGTATTCTTCATTAGCAGATTTTTTCCAAATCAAATGGCTCTTTCTGAGAAGGTCTTTCATCAAACGATTCCTTGGTATTCATAAAAAAATCCCTAATAAGATGCTTGTATTGGTGATAATATCTACATCTAAAATGGACCTGATGTAGAGACTACTTCCAAACACTATCTTGAAAGTAAGTATCTAAGGAGGCTGGAAGAGGTTGGGAAATATTCTTGTAAACATGGATCCATGCATATGAAGTGTACCCCACTCTCTTGGTAGCCTTTGATACTTTGACAAGGTTATTGATGGCATTTTCGATTCCTTTATGGGACTCCTCCTTTTGATATTCCTTGGTGAGATAAAAATGACAAACCTACACTAGGGTTGTAAGGAAATCCTCCTTTGAGGGATAATTGAGGGTCATTATCCCTTGTATGGGAGCCCTACACTATTGTATTATAGGTTCATTAATATAAAGAAGTTGGGTTGAAATTTGGAAAAATTTGACTATACTTGTGCATGTGTGATTTACTGATTTATATTGTTCCAACGTGAAAAGTAGCTTTATTGAGATTCTTGGTTTGGTAGTGTCAGATATTATAAGATTCTATCCTAGACCCAAGGTCGTGTAAATTCAGCATGGTATCACAGCGTGTTTGAGCTACTTTGGAAGATAGTGAATCATCAGAGTGCACAACAAAGTACAACTTAAGAGGGAATTGGTCACATTGTAGGTGAAGGGCTCACTACAATGTCGAAGTTGCAGGTTGGTCTCTAGTATGAGGACAAGTTGGAAGGGTTGTCAAACTATAGTCCATGGAAGGAAAGGATCAAGTTGGTCTTGCAGGTCAATAATATCTGGGAGTTCACCGAGAAAGCCATCAAGAAGCCAATTGGCCCAAAGGAGATAGAAGTGTATGAGGATTTGGATACAAGGGTGATATTGATCATCTTAGATGGTATGAAGGATCCCCTAATAGCTCATTTTTTCTGGGAAGAACACTGCACATGCAATGTGGATGGTTC
This sequence comes from Pinus tabuliformis, assembly GCA_031772625.1. Taxonomy (NCBI): domain Eukaryota; kingdom Viridiplantae; phylum Streptophyta; class Pinopsida; order Pinales; family Pinaceae; genus Pinus; species Pinus tabuliformis. Next base: position 587,755,777 of record CM062805.1, read on the forward strand.
TTCAAACTTTGTTCCAGAATAAGAACAAGAAATGAGTATTGGTATTGGAGGATAAGTTTAAGTCCACGAAGATGATAGAGGGTGAAGGAGTGACTTCATATCTGATAAGATTGTCTCAGGTAAAAGATGAGCTTTCTACCATCAATATGAATATTTCATATTATGATATGGTGAGGATTTCTTTGAAATGATTCAATGAGGAGTGGAAGCCCTTCATCAAGGGAATCATTATCAGTGAGAAGTTCCTAGACTGGTATAGGCTATGGGACAACTTCATTCAGGAGGAGTTGCGAGACGAGGATCTTCATTTGAAGAAGAGGGCTTCAGATGATTACATGGCACTTGAGAAAGGACTTGAGAAAAGTCAAGTGTTTCAACTATGGTGAGATGGGTCACTTTTCGTTGAGATGTTTGTTGAAGAATAAGGGAGATGACGAGATGAAGAAAGAGAAGTAGGTCACTAGTGTTTCCACTTCTGCTAAGATAGATTCTCTCACAAGGTGATTAGAGGAGGAGGACTTTGCTATGATATCTCATTTCTCTCAGGGTACTATTGATGAGGATAGATGGTACGTGGACAATGGTGTGTCGAAACATATGACCAGGTCACAGTAAGTATTCGAGGCTCTAGCTAAATGGGGCTTGAAGTTGCACATGGTATTGGGTGACAAGAGTCAAAAGGGCATCTGAGGATCAGGAGTTGTACCATTCAGGATGGAGACAGGGTGAGTGATGTAGGTCTAAGATGTATTGTTTGTACCAGGACTCAGATATAGCATGATATCTATCTCGATGATCGAGAAGAACGAGGTTGAGGTCTTGTTCCTGGATGGGAAGGCAAGACTCAGGCCTATAGGCTCTAGCTTTGTAGGTATTGTGCTTGGAGTTAGAGAGCATGGTCTATACAGGCTAATAGGAAAGCCTATACATCATGGGAAGAAGAATCAGGCGAACTAGGTATAGGTTCCATAGAAGCAGATGTAGGTGGAGGCTTCAAAAGGGAAGGTACAGGTTCCAAAGAAGAAGGTCCAAATTCTAGAGGCTCATAGGGAGTTGAGTTCTAGTGGGAGCTTGCAGGCTCAGAGGGATACTTGCAGCCCAAGAAGAGCGCATAGTAAGCGGGGATCAAGCGTGCTTCCACATCTGCCAAGAAAGAATCATGGATGGTTTGGAAAGCGATATAGGAGAAGAAGAAGAAGTGGGATGCTTCTTGTGATAGCGACACTTCTGAGAGAGGCGTAGTTCATGCTACAAGGATTGTTGTAGTGGTGAGCACCAAGAGTTAGACGAGTGTTGCAAGAAGTGATGATGATGATGAGTTACTTCCTAGTCTTGGAAGTACCTCCCTCGCTAAGAGGGAGTGTTGATTTTTGAGTAGCTTGTGAGGTACTCCAAACCATAGGGTTCAAGGTTTGGAGGTTGGAGCACCACAAGAGTCACTTGTGGTCTTGGAACCCAAGGTTGGGGTTTTTCACCCATCGATGTTTCGGCCAAAACCATGGATAATTTTTGACATGAGATAGATGGAGATGATAGAGGACAATGAGGAATCCAACTCTTCGAAAATTGTCAAATTTCGATATTTCCTTGATGAGTTATGAATTTTTGAAGTTGACAAATGTATGTCTGGTACATAAGTCATGTAGGCTTGGTGTGAATGTGCCAAGAGACATGTTTATTCATTGACCCTTCTAATGTATATAAATAGAATGTGAGAGGATTCATTTTTGAGTATCCAAGTGTGCATCAATCATAGGAATACCATCCTAAGGCAATTGAAACTCAAGAAGGAAGAAGGATGAAGTGATAATGGGTTCTTTTGATCAACTTTGAGTGGGTTTTATAGGTCAATGGAGCAGAAAAGGTAGGCCACAGGCCTTGTAAGAGTTCTGGATAGTGTTTTGGCTTGGTTCAAGTGTGGTTCTTCCTCTATACTCAGGTCACAATCCTTGGAGGCACAAATAGGTAGGCTGTAAGGCTGCCCGTAGCTATAGGAATGCCGCATGCCTTGTCTCATTGGAACATGGGGCCTAGAAGGATTGTTCGGGGCTGGGTTTATCCCAAAATAAAAGAATATCGTGGACATAATTCAGTAAGGGAAGGACGCAACAGAAAAAAGAGGTCTAGAAGTGAGGAAGGATGTTTGTTGCAGTATAGTTGTAGCCCTAACCAGTGGGACATATCTCAGCAGTGTAGAATAACCCATGAATAATGGTAAAGTATGAGTTTTGATGATGGTTTCGTGTTGAATTGATGCTAGTTGGATGGGATTTAGTTGCATTCTGTGGGAGCCAATTGAAAGGCTTGTGTTGGTGACTGAAAGCCTCTTCTAGGAGCAAATCCTATAGTGATTGTATTGAGAATCACTAGACTAGTGGAGGGTAGTGTGTTGATGGCCCAAATTATCCATTCACAAGAAGTCATAATGAGAGCTTGAAAGATAAAGGTTGGGTGAAGGATTGAGCTTGTTGTGTAGCTCTTTGATGGGTGAAAGAAGCTACTAGATTGGGAGATTGGAGCTTAGGTGTTGGCCAACCTAGAAGAGCATATTGGATCATCTTGTGTTCATTGGAGCAGAAGTGACTTGCAATAGTGATAGGTGGTAGTGCTCCCGAAGACTCTATGTGTTGTCTTTTGATGGACTACGGGGTAGCTAGAGAGAAAAACAAAAACAAAGGACTGGGAGGACAAGACATGACATAGAGACCAGGAGCCCTAGACTATTGTATTATATGTTAATTAATATAACGAATTTGGGTTGAAATTTGGAAAATTCAGTTGATCAAGTAAATCATCTATCCTGGGAAGAGGATACTTGTTTTTTATTGTTATCTTGTTTAAGGCCCTAAAGTCGACACACATTCTCCATGTCCTGTCTTTCTTAGGAACCAAAATTATGGGTGAACCACATGGAGATGAACTAGGTCAAATAAAAACTTTTTCAACCAATTCTTGTATTTTTTTCTTATTTCTTCATTCTCTATAACTGATAGGCAATACATTCCAATATTAGGAAGAGGGGCATCTGACATTAATTGTATTTCATGTTGTATTTCTCTTTTAGGAGGAAGATTATTTGTTTCATTAAATAGATTTTGAAAAGAACCTACCACTTTAACCAATCTATCTTTGAACTAAGGTTCACAACCTGAAAAAACATCCTGTTGATCTTTATGTTGTTCTTTCACAACCATAAGTACATATTTCTTACTTGAACTTATTAATCTCTTCATCTGATTAACTGAAACTAAATCCAAGTGTGTTTTAAGTTTATGTGCCCTAACAATAAATTCAATCCCATCTTTCTTAAGATGATATTTATGCTCTTTCCTATAAAACACTGCATCACGATCATAGAGATAAGGAATTCTTAGCACTACTCCACATATATATTCTGGAATCACATCTAAATCCACTTCATCAATGTAGTTATTTGTTATGGAAAATTTTAATTGACACTTCTTTGAGACATTAATTTGAGTCTCTTTATTCAGCCAACCTAGAGGGTATGGTCTTGGATGATTATGTGTCTCCAAACCCAATTTCTTAACTAAATCTCCATATATTAAATTTGCCTGTGATCCACTGTCAAATAATGTATCTATATTTGTATGCTTAGAAGTTATCCTTATGTGAAACAGTTCAACCCTTTTGTCCTCATTTAGATGATTTTGGTTTGAAGAAGGTATAGAACTGTTAGAACTTGAACCAGTATTAGAAGTTTTACATGTTGAAACCATTATGGTTATTTTACCTTCGTCACCTGGGTTGGAGCCCAAATATTGTTGGATTGTTGTATTGGCCTTCTTCTGAAATTTCTTTGGTTTGAGTTTTGGGTGAAGTTTCCAACATTTGGACTCATCATGTCCAATCCTCTAGCAATTAGTACAAGTAGGTATTTCACCTTCCTTTTTAGTTGTTGTTGATGTCTTTCCCTTCAAATTTTCCTTCTTATTGCTTTCTTTGGAATCCTTGATTTCCAATTTCCTCAATGGTTTCTATGAAAACTTGAATGGTCTGCCACCTAATTCAACATGTATGGTTTGAACACACACTTCATAAAAATCATCAGGATTAAACATCAACAATGTATGCTGTAAATAAGAATGTAAATTGTCAATGTATTTTAACAAAGTTTCATGTGTATCCAATGAAATACCAAGTGCCAATGCTTTCTTCATGAATTCCTGAGTAAAATCCTAAACATTCCGCCCTTTACCTTTCCTCAAATGCTGCCAATCAATAACAGTTTGTTGCATGTATCCCAAAGGATAGAATTGTTTCCTAAGAGCTTTTAAAAACTTAGACCATGAAGAGATGACTTTTCTTTTCTCTTTACATCTATTTGAGTTTTACTTTCTCATCAGATTAAATTTGTTCCCCCCATTCTAAGTGTAGCTAACTAAATTTTTGTTTTATCGTCAGAAATGTTCTGAATACGAAAATACACTTCTAACTACTTAATCCAGGTATCTAACTTTTCAGGATTCATTTCACCATCACAAATAGGTAATTCAAATTTTACATCAAGTTTCAAAAGAGAAGTTTCCTTCGGTTTCTTTTCTATTTCAGATTCTACACTGGAAGAAGAAGAAGAAGAAGATGGCGATGGAGATGATGGAGGTGAAGGAGGTTTATCAACGTTGCCTTTACCTTTGTCCTTCTTCGATGTCTTTGAAGAAGAGGTTGCATCTCTCGCCTTCTTGTCTTCATATAGTTCTCCCAACATCTGCTGCATAGTCAAGAATTCCTGTTGAAACTGTTCATCACCCATCTTAGTTTCATTATTTTCACCTGCATCAGATCCTGTCATGGTCGACTTATGAACGACTCATCGTTTTCCAATCTCTAGATCAATCTTCTCAAGGATTCGTTCTCCACATTGTGACTTTGACCTGGTTAACATTCAATGGAAAATTCTACAAATGCAACCTGCTCTAATACCAAATTATATGATATGAAATGATAATATGTAAAAACTGAAGTAGAATTGATTAAGCCAATAGTGAATTGAATGTTAATTTAAAGTGCTGAAATCATGAGAACTACATGGGAAGAAAGACTTTATTATAGCTCATAAAACATAAGCAAGATGCAAAACAGAAGTGAAAACAACAAATTCACAATGATACCAAACAACAAGATTAATTATAGAGTTCGTCCCTGATGGACTATGTCTTCGGGTCTGCTTTCAAGATGGGTGACCGCTTTATTAGTATTGAAACCGAGGAGGTCGATTACACAGAAAATTGACCAACCTGAATGTGCATGTAGGCACTTCTGGTCACTGTCATAAGAAATCTCTATGAACCAGCTTTCCAACATCTATCACGGCTCCCAATTCCGACTCCCAATGCTCCTGTTATACTAAAAATACAATCAACTATAACCTCCAGAACCTACATACAAAACTTCAAAACCACTCTCTCCTTCTTCAATGAGAAAAAAATGCCTCTTATAGCCCTGCAAGTACATTCGAACTTATCTGGACTAAACTTGGCATGAATTGGCTGAAGTTTGGGTTCATGTGTCTCAGTGAAGTTATGTTTTTCCACCTAGGAACACTATACATGGTCTTTGGATTAATGTTTAAAACAAAATTGTAACAAAAACCCATATTTGGACTTTGGGTTATCACAAAACTGCTGGCAGTCAGGATAATGTGCGGAGTAGGTAACGGTTAGCATGTGACCAGTGGGGTCTAACCATTGTCGGACACCTGGTGGCTATCCCCTAACGACGCGGTAACAAACCCTGATCACATGGTGCATTCTCTGCTAACAGTTTTGTTCCGATGCGCGGTTTCATTGGTGCAGTCTATGGTGATCTCCACCCGGTTAACTATAACCTTGCCTGTTCACATGGTGACCACCCACCCGGTTAACATTTGCTGATGGTCTACGGTGACTTCGCCTAGTTGCCATTGCGTTGTTCACATGGCTACTACCCCCGTGGTCTTCTCCTGCATGGTTTCGCTATGGTTAAGACTGTGGGTGGTTTGTTATAATGTTTGCAATGTTTTATATATATGCCGAGGGTTGATAACTTAGGAGTAGGGTTTTGTTAATGTATTGAAATGTAGGTTTAATACATAGGTTTAGGAATGAGGTTAGGTTTTAGGTTTGTAGACTTAGGTTTTTTTTGTTTTTTGATACAATGTTTGATTACAAGTTTTCCCTAACTTGAAACATCATATTACCCAAAACCCTTTTACACAAATTGTCACTATGTGACATCAAACCCAATGACCACATCACTAACCCACACATCACTAACCCACACATCACTGATGACGATAGAACAATCCTAACGATGAACTGAACCTGATCATGAAGTGATATGAGGAGATCCTCCCAGATCAAAAGTTTTTACATAGAACATTCTTCAAAAAATATACTAATTAGTTAACTCATGCTCCTTGGTTCTAATTTTCCTTTCAAAGCACTCCATGTAAAAATAAAGTTTCCTTCAAAATTGTTGAATGAATTTAAAGACTCAACACTTCTTTGAAATTCAATTTATAATTTAACACTTAATTAATTGATGATTATTTACATGAACTTTTCATATAATTTAAATATTTTTTGCTTTAATTATAATTAATTATGTTTTGACAAGATGTACATAAGGATATTATATTTGACTATTCATTATATTTCTTGTAACTAAACTATGATAAAATACTTGTTATTTTTCAAAATCAATAAAAATAGTAAACAAAAATTGAGACATAGTATAACATTTAGATTAGATATTATTAAAATCTAATGGTAGAAATGATTATTCTGGAGGTTTAATTGTTAATTAAGTTGTCTACTAGGTAGGGAGATGTTGAAAATGTTTAGTAAAATGGTTGGAATGGCTAAGGTTTATCTTAATTAGAGGTAGAGGCATTGAAAAAATAAAACCATATGATGACATCATTTATATATTGGCCATTTCTATATTGGGTGCAGCGTTCAAAGTGGAAGAAAGGGTATACATGCAAAACCATATTTGAATCTTCATTTCCATCTTGGGTGCAGTTCTCTATGTGGAAGAAGGGTATAAATGTAATGTAAAATCATACTCGTCATTTCCATATTGGGTGTAACTATCTCTTCATTGATTGGCATTTATAATGAAATTCACAAAAAATACAACCATAATTGTATATACTAAATGATTTTCACTTTCCAAAATATCAAATATATCAAATTACTCTATAATAATGAATGGAATATGTATGCAATAAATTTATAAAATTATGATTACAATTGATAGAATATTCATGCAATAAATTTATAGAAATATGAATACAGTGTTCATCTTTAAATATTAAGGGTAAATCTGTATTGGAAATCTTATAAAATATTTGAATTTGGCATAATGTAAGTGATTTGTACAATTTCTAGTTATAAATACCATGAATTTATCTAATTCTAATGATGTTAACACTTAATTGATGATTATTCACATGAACTTGCTTTCATATAGTTTAAATATACTTTCTCTAATTATAAGTAATTATCTTTTGACAGGATGTACATAATCGTATTATATTTCTTCTAACTAAACTATGATACAATGATTGTTATTTTTCAAAATCAATAAAAATATTAAACAAAAATTGAGACATGGTATAATATTTAGATTAGATATTATTAAAATCTCATGGTTAAAATGATTAGTTTGGAGCTTTAATTGTTGTTGTGTAAATTGTTTAGGAAAATTTTTGCAATGGTTAAGGTTAATCTTACTTAGAGGTAGAGGGGTAAAGAAAATAAAACCATATGATGAAATCGTCATTTCCATATTGCTTACAACACTCAATGTGGAAGAAAGGGTATACATGCAAAATCAATAAAAATATTAAACAAAAATTGAGACATAGTATAACATTTAGATTAGATATTATTAATATCTCATGGTAGAAATGATTACTGTGGAGGTTTAATTGTTAATTAAGTTGTCTACTAGGTAGGGAGATGTAGGAAATGTTTAGGAAAATGGTTGCAATGGTTAAGGTTTATCTTAATTAGAGGTAGAGGGGTTGAAAAAATAAAACCATATGATGATATCTCCATTTACATATTGGCTATTTCTATATTGGGTGCAACGTTCAATGTGGAAGAGAGGTTATATGTTTGGAATCTTCATTTCCATATTGGTTGTAACTATCTCTTCATTGAATGGAATTTATAATGAAATTCAGAAAAAAAGTACAACCATCATTGTATATAGTAAATTATTTTCACTTTCAAAAATATCAAATATCTCAGATTATTCTATAATAATGAATGAAATATTTATACAATAAATTTATAAAATTATGATTACAATTGATAGAATATTCCTACAATAAATTTATGGAATTATGAATACATTGTTCTAACCATTAAAATCCAAAAGAACATTCACTATATACCATAAAATATCATGTTTAAAAATTAAGGGGAAATCTATATTGGAAATCTTATAAAATTTCTAAATTTTGCATAATGTAAGTGATTTTGCTTTATCTTCTAGCTTTGAATGACATTTTGTTTACTAACTTTTATGCCTTAGGACATTTTCTTTGTAACATCTGGTGCAATTTCTAGTTACAAATAACATGAATTTATCTAATTATAATTATGTTAACACTTAATTGATGATTATTCACATGAACTTGTTTTTCATATAATTTAAATATTTTTTTCTTTAATTGTAAGTAGTTATCTTTTGACAAGATGTACATAATCATATAATATTTCTTCTAACTAAACTATGATACAATACTTGTTATTTTTCAAAATTAATAAAAATATTAAACAAAAATTGAGACATGGTATAACATTTAGATTAAATATTAATAAGATCTTATGGTAAAAATGATTAGTTTGGAGCGTTAATTGTCACTGGTCAGGTAGATGTGTAAATTGTTTAGGAAAATGGTTGCAATGGTTAAGGTTAATCTTACTTAGAGATAGAGGGATAAAAAAAATAAAACCATATGATGAAATCATCATTTTCATATTGGTTACCATACTCAATGTGGAAAAAAAGATATACATACAAAATCATATTAGAATCTTCTTTTTCATATTAGATGTAACTATAAATTGATTAATTAACATTTATAAAGAAATTCAAAAAAATATAACAATTACTATATTTAATAAAATTAATAATTTTCATGCTCCAAAATATCAAATTTATTTAATAAAATTAATAATTTTCATTTTCCAAAATATCAAATTATATATCATTTCCATCTTAAATGCAATTCTCTATTTCAACAGATTGGTGAGTCACAATGATGTCCTTACATAAAAAAATCCTCAATAAAAAAAACCTTTCATATATTAGTGAAGCAAAGGGCATTTAATATATTCACAATCATGTCCTTACATGGGAATTCCTCGATAAAAAATGCTTTCATATATTAGTGAAATAAAGAGCATTTAATATATTATAAATCCGGCTTCTTAAGCCCAGATAAAGACTTTCCTCGGAGGATTTTTTGGTATTATTTCATTACCAAATGGTTTGAAGTAGGAATTTCATAAAGTATTATAGCCTTCTATTTTAAATTTCAATATTCTTTGTTCGCAACATTTTCTATTAATAATATTTAATTATTTGTTTTAAATCAAATTTGTTGGAATCTAATCTTTTATCCTTTGCTTTAGGTTCAATTTAGAATTTTTATAAGCTAAATGTGAGCAACCTTTTAGATTCCTTATAAGCTAAATGTGAGCTAATTATAAGGATGTGAGAGTTTAATTTTAAAGTTTATTATAAAAGAGATGTGTAACGGATTATAATATTATATTATTATATAAAATATTGATGAAAAAGTTGTATTAAATTGATTTTGTATATAATTTTTTTTTATTAAAATAATGTTATTAAAAATATTTTTAGAAAAAATTACATTGGAAGATTTAAATCTGTTTGTTTCGAACTAATCTGTGTGTGGTTCATTATCAAGACAAGATGAAAAATGAAATCATAACGGCAAGTTAAATAAAGAGATAGACTTTCTAACAGCTATAAAAAAAAACGACTATAAAAAATGACTATTAAAATATAGATCACAGAAAATTGAATTCAAAAATAATATTATATTTTTTATTATTTAAAATTTAATAAAAATTATAACATAAATTTAAATTTATTAAACTACAAGTAAAAAGATGGGAAATAGATTATTTAAATTTATCTTAGCTCTTTCTTTATTAAAAAAACAAAGTCAAAAAATTAATATTATATTTTTTATTATTTAAAATTTAATAAAAATTATAACATGAATTTAAATTTATTAAACTACCCGTAAAAAGATGGAAAATAGATTATTTAAATTTATCTTAGCTCTTTCTTTATTAAAAAAACAAAGTCAAAATCCTATAGAGATATTTGATACATGAAAAGTGTTTATAAAAAATATTTAATGTTAAGAAGAAAGGAAGAGTGTTTATAAAATATTTAAAGCATCATAAAAAGTTTACATCTCAAAAATGTACTCTAAGAACCCTAAATGCTCCAAGTGAGGTGTCCCAAAACAAAAACTCAGAAAAAAACACGCCATTTAAATTCATAAAAGAAAGAATTATAAAGAGGCAAATCATCATTGTTAAGTGCTAAATTCAGTATACAGATGACAACCCATATCCTGATGCCAATACATGTGACTCGAGGGGTTCCATCCCTTCGCTTGCAGATTTACTAGAAAACCTTCATGAATTTACCAAACCCTTCGAACACACTTTGAGGAAGTAAGGAGTTCAATGCAACACACTTTGAGGAAGTAACGAGTTCAATGCTTCCCTTCGTCCTCAACTTTCGTGGAGTCGTGGCCCCGCAGGCCCTACTCGGGCTTACGCCTCTCCAACCTGCAACATCCTTTGGGTTCTGTCAGCATTGTTTATGGGGGGCGCTGTCAACATAAACGGCGGAGCACATTTCGATCGTGTGGATACAAATGGCCCCAAGGATCCGCTTGGACAATTCTTCGTCCGCCTGAGACTCCACCATGACCGCCATGTTCACAGAGATGGAGGTCATGAAACCGATCTTTATCACAAGCCAAACAAGACACATATAGCCAGGGAATCGATCACGAGACCAACCATCATTAGACCACCACATGCTACTGTTCAAGTCGCTGGTAAGGACGGAGGAACACAACAGTCTGTTTCATCATATTTTTCTCAGATATAGCCAGCAACCTAAACGGTCTCGACACGCTTCTTCCTTCAACCCCTATGAAAAAAATGTGATGCTGCTCCACTCCAATTATGAGACCCAAAATTCGGGCAAATCATCCCAATGCTGCAAATGCAAATGACAGACATAACCAACTATTCTAGCCTAGGAGAGGTTTTGAAGTTTTTTTTAACTACATCTTTATTAACTGTTTTTTTCACTATTTTTAATCTGATGGTTGAGCATTGTTCAATCGTCTAACAATGGATCTGAGGGTCAACAATAGTACAAAATGGCAACTAGGAGAGTTCTTCCTACAGAAAAACACCTTAAGGCATAATTAAACTTTGTTAAAATAAAATAATTTCCAATCAAATATCTTATGTAATTTCATAATTTCTCTAAATCTTTTTTCAAAATTTCTAATATTGATTTTTTGAGATTCTAAATTTGAAATATTTGTTTAATTCAATTATAACCATTAATCCAGCATTTAAATAATTGTTGATCTCAAAACTCTTGTCAAATATTAGTCTACTAAATCAAAATTATTGACCGTTATTCAACATTCAATTATCTCCCTATATAAAATCTCCACTCGTTAACTGATATTAATTTCTATGATCTTTGATGATGGATAAAGTCACCCTCCGACACATTAAGCAAATCAAGCTCATTACACCGTTTATTTGGAAGATACATATACGCTGCACAGAATAGCGGTTCAAAGTATAATAAAAAACGAGTCGAAGGCACAGGCTATATATACTCCTATTACAGCACTCTTGAAAAACTGGAATGTAATCGCGATACTAACGATTGGTATTAGAGAGAGCGCATATAGTCGGATTAAAATACAGCTTGTTATGGCCGAGATTATAGACTCTGGGAAATTCTGCTGCTGAATGCTTTAGACTTTACCAAAAAAAAAAAGAAATGGATATAACTATTATGTTTTTTTTCATATTTCCCAACTTACTTTCATATTTCGGGGACCATCCTCAAAATATTTTACACCCATCTTCAAAATATGTGAAAACATTCAACAGCAGAATTTCCACATAGTGTATGATGTGGACCATAAGCAGCTCTATTTTGTTCCTATTAACTGTGCTTCTATATAATACCAGTCGCCAGTTTTGCGACTAAGGAGGGACACCCGAAACTCTGCGTAAGAGCTCTACTCATTCGGCCATCGCTTCGTTGGTGGCCGCCACTTTGTCGCAAGTAACCAGAAAAAAACTGAAATACTGTGTCTTGCCATTGCAGAGCAACATGAACAAACACAGGTAGACATATGGTGTTAATTGGATATATATAGGAAGCCAGGAGAGTTAGCTCAGACCAAACCAGTCTAAAAATCTATAATCATTTTTCTCGTCATCATTACAAACAATTATATATTTTATAAAATATGGTTTTTATAATCATTTTTGTCGTCATCATTACAAACAATTATATATTTTATAAAATATGGTTGTTCAATTTAATTTGATTACAAATTTTATAAAATATAGTTGCAAAATACAATTTGATTGGAAATAATATAAAAATTAGATTACAAATTCCCAAAAATATAGTTGCAGAGTTCAATTTGATTGGAAATTCTTTACAAATCAGATGTACAATCAATTATATTAAAAAAAAAAGAGGATGTATAATTAATTAGATTAAATTGTGGTAATTTAATCATGTGTATCAGTTTTTTGTTTTATGTCGTGAGTTTTGGTAAACTTTTATAAAGCTATACCGGCTTTCATGGAGGAGCAATATCAGCAAAATATCACATAATATATTTGGAGATATATATGGAAGAAAAAATCACATAATATATTGGGGATATATATCGGAGTTTTTATATTGAAAATATATAAAAAAATGGAATTTAAAATTAATGAAAAAGTATAAAAAAGTTACTGGAAAAAATGGATTCCTACAATATCTAGTGAAAATAAAGGTTTTTTAAATTTGAAAATTGTATTGAATTCATATTGGTAAGAAGTTAAATAATATGATTTTTAGAGAGATTTTCCAATATGTAGTCAATTTAAAGATATTGTTTAATACAAAAACATGCCATATATTAAAAATTCACTATATTAATCCCATATAAAAAACACATTATGTTAAAAATTGTAATATAATTTTTTGTAAAAATAAAAATTAACCTATATCAATCACATATATTAATCATATTAAAAAATTATATTATTTAATCTCTTTTTTAATTTGTCTCATTTTTTCATTTAAAAAAATAATTAATTCCAATTTTTTTTTTTTTTTTATTTCTCTCTTCCTTTTTCATTTAAAAAAATAATCAATTCCAAATCTTTCCTTTTTCTATTGAATAAAATAATTAATCCCGAACAGTATCTTTTTTTAAAACGTCTCTAAAATGCCATTTTATAATTAGAAAACCTATACCTATTAAGAAATATATTTTATATTTTATAAATTTGTTCTCCAGTTAGATATAATAACTTAGCGGCAAATGTGACACATTTGCTGATGCAGGTTGACTATTGAGCTAGATGGGTGGTTCACGACTTACATAATATATAGTTTATGTCTGCAAATCTGTTTGCATGAGAAATGATACTTATCCGTCATTCGGTGACATATTTGTGTGAACTATGCTGTTCAATTATTATAACCACCGAATTGTATAACTATGCTGTTCAATTATTATAACCACCGAATGATACTTATCTTGATTTTTGTTTTGAAGTTTAAATTAAAATATTTATATTTAAATAATTTAAATTAAAAATTTTAATAATTTTATTATATTATCCATTTGCAAATATCATGCCAATATCATGTTGATCAAAGTCAATTGAATAAATTGATACGTCAAATTATTTTAATGTAATTACAAAATATAATGTTATTTCATATTGTTATTTTATGTTTTTACAAATTTGAATTTTTTCATATTATATTATTTTTGGATTGTTATTTATTAAGATTTATTTTATGTTGAAAATATTAATTTCAATCCATAATTTTTTTATGGTTAAATATATAATGATGAAAAAGTTTCTAGAACATTGTATAATTTTAATGAGTTATCTGGAGTTTCAAGTGAACACTTTACCCACATGATGATGGATAAAGTTATCACCCCAAATGTCAGTTCTAGAAACTTCTTCATCATCAATACCAAATATGAAATATTAAATTTGTCTCATCTGTCATGTATTATTTAACTAAAATGATATATGTCTCAATATATCATCTATAACTTTATAAATATCACATAATGTTTTTCTCAATTATTAGAATGGAAAGTTATGCAAATTAGTTCTCCCAGCATTTCAATTGGTTATGGCTATGTAAATGAGGTACTATGTGCGAGGAAGTCTTGTATACACCTAGAGTTTATAGTGGTAGTTGTAACATGGGGTAGAGACTAGCCCAATTGACAATTTTTCTAATCAACAAAATAAAAGCTATACAAATTAAATTCATAAATAATTAATTAGAAGAATTAATTCAATGATAGACCAAGCAATTAAATGATAAATTAATAAATGGATTAATGGATATGGTAAATTAATGAATTGATGAATGGTGAACTAGGAATTTAACTTTGTCGTCAATGTAGACCAAAAAAATTATTAATGGTGGCATAAAATAAGAAAAAAAAAATCTTATGTACATTCACCCATCTATGTCGACTTTTTTTTTCTATAAAATAAGTAATTTGTTAAACCTTAGAGTTCATTTATATATGTTAAGATATTTAGATATTTAAAAATTTGGTTTAATTTGAAAAAACATGATATAAGATATCAATTTTATTATTATTTTTTAAATTAATTTAATTCAAAAATAATATATATATATATATATATATATATATATATATATATATATATATATATATAACACAATCAAAATTATGTTCACATCAAATAATAAAATAATATAAATATAAGAAACTATTTCTTGAGATAGCTAATTTATATTGGACATACAATCTCTTGGTTGAGTAAATATCTCAACAACACACCAATCTAGCAAGCTAACTAGTTGGAGAGTATCTCTCAACTAACAAAGGCCTCAAAAAACTCCTAAAAACTAGGAACACTCTTGTACATAAAAAGAATCACAACTAAGACAAGTAGGAATTATATTTTCCAAGTCCCTCCCCTTAATGACTACTTGTTTCGATCTCAGTCAACAAAGTCTAGTTTTGGTCCTCGTGTTTACAAACTTTATCAAAATGCTTTTTTGATGTCCATATAAAGGAACAACCATCTACCAAAATGCATGGGTACAAACCGCTGCATCCACTTGTCTACTAGGATGTCCTTTGTATACATGGTTCAATCAACCATTATATCTTCATTATTGTACCTATACCTATAAGTCCTCCTCCATCATTATCAATTTGAGTTTTGTCGAATTACCTGTAAACGTGCACTGGGTTTTATTAGCTTACCCTAAACCATGACCAAGGTTTTCTCAGTTAACCCTAAACCATGCCAGGGTTTTCTCGACTAACCTATAGGAATCCCTATCTACTTTCATCTCAAAATTGTGGTTTCTGGATTACCAAAAACCTACACTGCAAAGTTATTTCGGGCTTACCACAAACCTACAAATACAAAGTGGTTTTAAGATTATCACAAACTTCATGGGGGTACACACAACTCCAGGTACATAATATTACAAACTTTTGAATGACCACTACAAAACATCATAGACTTTCTTACAAATATATGTACACCATCATTGTGACTCTATTCCACAAATTCACACTAACTCATAAACTTTCTCTTAGCTGTCTATCATCCTTTAATCTCTATGATGTCATCTTCATCATTGTGTCTTCATTATAATATCTGGTAATAAATAATTCTTGCAGATAAATCTGTCTATTGTTGAAGTGGAAAGTTGCAACATATACTCACATTATTGACAATAGTTAACCAAACTAAATGTCACTAGCTTCCTTAAACAAGATTTACAGTAATAACATAAAAATTGAAAAAAAAACAAAATCGAATCAATGTATTGGTAACCACTGATAATACACTTATATAACAATATTGACAACTTCATATCTCCAATTCCTTCCCAAAAATGAAAAAAATGACAACTTATGAGTGCTTGTGGTGATCCTTGATGGAGCATCCAATGATGTATTTGAATTTTCAATAGTGAGGGTAGACCTATTAATGATTTTGATCTTTTTGAATTCGTTGGCCCATTTGGACCAACAAATACTTGTACTCTGGATTGAAGTCATCATCGAGTGCCATTACACTTATTGGGGAGTTGAACCAGCTTCCACTCCTTGACGAAAACGATATTGACGATCAAGCGGAACTATAAATAACTTGGATAAATTCAGTAACCAGCTCCACTATGGCTAAATTAAATACAAAAATGGGCATTCGCAGCAACAAGAATATTAGTGACTCTATAGTGATTCTGACACATATGATCCTCAAGACAAGTGACGAGTCGTCTCACAGCACAATGCTCAATGCTCCAACTCAGCAATGGGTAAAGAAAGCTAATTTCAATTCCCCATGATGACCATAACAACTTCAAAGAGGATTGAGTAATTTGAAAAAGTATAATCATTCGGAAATGAAACAATAAAAGGTATTCAACCTACCTCATGGTAAGTACACACAAACAACCACCTCCACAAAAAGCAACCATTAATTGCTTCCCAAGTGTGGTAATGTTAAACAAACATCCATTTCTCTGTTGCACTAAGACATGGCTTCAATTATGTCTTCCAACTATCTCTTTGGTGCCAAGCCACGTCTCTCCTCTTCCTGCTAGTCCGCTACTATCAGGATGTCTCCACCAAAATTTTAATATGAATTTTTTCGATCAACTCCATAGTGGTACAAATTATATGCCTCAAATCTCAATTCTCTCAACAACTTAATTTGATTCTTCTATAATAAGCTCCACAAGGACTTGACAAACAAATATTAACACACTACCGCAAAACATAAGAAAAAGACACCCTAAAAAAATGCATATACTCTCTTAACTCCGTCAGCTCACTTGGGGTAAATGCCCAGGGTCATACAAGCTCTGATACCAAATTAAATTTATATAACATACATAAAATTTTGTTCGTATAAAATAAAATACAATATAAATACAATAAACTATGTTTTTAGATAGCTAATCTATTTTGGACATATAATCTCTTGGTTGAGTAAATATCTCAACCACACACCAATCTAGGAGGCTAACTAGTTGGAAAGAATATTTCAACTAACTAACCCTCAACAAACTCCTAAACACTAGGAATAGACTCATGTACATAAAAAGCATCACAAGTAAGACAAATAGGAATTATATTTTCAAAGTTTTCTTATATTTATTATTAATATGATATTTATATTTTATGTATATGTGATTTTATATTTATACTATTTAAAATAAATCCCAAAGAAAAAAAAATGCATTTTCTATAGGCTTTCCCATATATATATTTTTGGGTTAAAAAAATCATTTTATTTTCCTCGAGGTCTTGGATAGATGATGATAGGGTGCATTTTAAAGGCACCCCTAGATGTTAAGTCACTAGTTCAATTCCCCACCCTATTTGGGCACTATTATTGGACATGATCATGATATAGCCCCCTAGATGTTAAGTCACTGGTTCAATTCCCACCCTATTTTGGTGCTATTGTTGGACATGATCATGATATAGCCTCATGAGTTTAAAAAAAATTCTTTCATTAATAAAAAATTACACATAGATTGAATGTCCAAAAGAGGGCTAAAATCCTAGAGATACTTGAGACTAACGAATTGTCTACCAAGAATGGACAATTCAAAAACTATTATGATAATCATAACCATATAGAAAACTCCTTTGAGGATTCAAGATTTCAAGGAAGGAAATTCCTCTGATATTTGCATGACTTTCCTTGATTTTGCTAATTGTTCATTTTATTCTTGGATCTATGCCTTATCACTCTAATGACCTCGTTTTCTAGCTTCTTTGTTGGATACCACCTTGAAATCCATTCTCTGAACACTAGGACTGGACTGTGAGGAACTTGAGACTAATTTCTTGCTTCAAAGAATCCTAACCTAATAAGTTTGCATGTCTTTCACATCTTTTCCATGCCATTTTTCCACAAGAGAATCATTTTTTGGTCATCCAGATCCATATCTTTTGGTAGGGATTTTGCTTCAACATAATTCAAAGGGGTGCTAATCATCTCCTTTGGTAATGTATTTTGTCAATGCTCTTTAAGATACTTTTGCATGACATCCTTAGGGTTTTGGGAGTTACCTTTTTTTGATTGCATGCTTCACTAAATGTTGACTTGCTATGGATTCTCCTTCAGAAAGGAGAGATACTCAAACTTGTTTTTAGATATGGGGATCTGGTTAGTATTTGAGGTACCCTGGGGACTCAAATGTATTCTTCATTAGCATATTTTTTCCAAATCAAATGGCTCTTTCTGAGAAGGTCTTTCATCAAACGATTCCTTGGTATTCATAAAAAAATCCCTAATAAGATGCTCGTATTGGTGATAATATCTACATCTAAAATGGACCTGATCTAGAGACTACTTCCAAATACTATCTTGATAGTAAGTATCTAAGGAGGCTGGAAGAGGTTGG
The DNA here is from genome assembly GCA_031772625.1 of Pinus tabuliformis. Taxonomy (NCBI): domain Eukaryota; kingdom Viridiplantae; phylum Streptophyta; class Pinopsida; order Pinales; family Pinaceae; genus Pinus; species Pinus tabuliformis. Next base: position 587,774,566 of record CM062805.1, read on the forward strand.
GAGATATTCTTGTAAACATGGATCCATGCATATGAAGTGTACCCCACTCTCTTGGTAGCCTTTGATACTTTGACAAGGTTATTGATGGCATTTTCGATTCCTTTAAGGGACTCCTCCTTTTGATATTCCTTGGTGAGATAAAAATGACAAACCTACACTAGGGCTGTAAGGAAATCCTCCTTCTTTGGATGATATTGTTCCTTACATAATCACATGAAGATCCCTGAATTATTGAAAAAATATGCTCCTACTTTAAAAAAAATTGATATGTCTTATACGTTGGATAAAATGACTATAAAACCATTGGGCCCTAACTCCAATTCTATTTGACCCTCGGGAATTTATTTATTTTAGATCAACCCAATTAAACCTTTTTTGGAGGGCCATAATCCAATAAATTTGCGAATTAGAGAGTGACCTTGCATATATTGGATATCTTCTCCAATATTACTAGATTTAACCTCATATTTTGGATCTTGAATTGACTTTGTAGGAAACTTGTTGGATTTCTAGCTTTCCATAATACACCCAACAAAGGGTTTGTTGCGAAACTAGAAATCTCACTTCATCCAACTACATCCAACTACTTTATGGAAAGGATGTTGAACATGACAAGATTGATGGGGAATACTAGTAGATCCAAGCTCATTATGGAATCCTGAAATAATTTGGCTAAAGGGGAGGGAATAACCCCCTCTCACAGATCCAAGCATAGGTGACTATGTAGAAGAAACCCTAGAATTTGTAGAGTAAATATGAAATGAGTATAATTTAGTGTAAATATTATTGTTTAGAAGATGTTCATAATTTTAGAAATTAATGAGTAGGGTTTGAAGATATATTAAGGAAATTTTGAAATAAAAATTGGGTCTCAAAAACAGTAATATGCTAACAAAAAAAAAAATAAAAACAACCAGTAAGATTCAAAATGATAATGTCTGATCCTCAGGCGTAAATATATTTGGAGGGAAAAGAAGATAAGTATCTTTTTAATTGTATTTTTGGCTTATTTTCTTATAGATTTACTAAAATGTTAAGTGAAGGAACCCTTTGGATGTATAATTAAATTTTGGATCTAATGAGTAACCACTTTGCATACTTTTCAATTAGATCCACACCGAAAAAATGAAAACACATGAAAATATTTTCTTATTATCTTCATGAGTTTTCAGTTTTTTCTATGTGGGTTTAATCAAAAGAATGCATAGTGGGTATACGTTGGATGTAAAATTTATTTTTTATATAATAGTTGACTATGCTTAATATTTGAGTAAACCTATAAAGAGATAAGTTCAAAATATAATTAAAAAATAAGATTTTATTTCTTTTACTTTAAAAACACAAAACTTTTGTTTTAGTATTTTGATTAGTATTTTATTATTTTTCTTAAGAGTATCCCCTTAGATCTCAAAATTCTCCTAATGGCTAGTCTTTCTTTCAAAATATGAGTTAATATTGATAAAAAGGAAGAAAAACTATATATCAAAGGAAACACTAAACTCTTCGAGTAGATTTGACAAACTCATGTTAATAAAAAGGGAGAACAAATTTGGATCTTGCAATTTTGATAAGGAACAAATTGATTAAACTCCTATGGTTTCAAATTACACTCTATTGCAAATCAGCATGGATATTTATCCATTAATACTTTAGAATGCTAGAAAAGATACATACTAATTTTTCCATGTCAATAATAATTTGAAAAACACACAGCATAACTTATCACATTCCTTCAAGCTAAAATTTTATGTTGCATACCATATTTTCCTCATAAATATGAACATTGTTGCATTCTTGACAAATGTGCACTAGTACAACAAATATTTAAAATGTGTCAAGCATTGAATTTAGATATGCTTTTAGAACTAGACGTAAAGGAGGAGTTGTGTGTTAGCTTGAAAGGAGCACTACTACTAGGCTATTGATTATTCTCCTATTATTCCTTTTTGTCAAGATTATATTCTTTCTTAACCTTCCTCATACTCCTTTCACACTATTTTTAAGACTTTTTTCATGGTTAGATTGAAAATATGCATGGTGCATTCAGAGCATCATGCAAGGTGTTATTGTTGGTCCTATTTTGAAAAGAATTACTATAGGAATTAATTTAAAAAACATGTGGTAAAACATAGCACGTGCCTTGAAGCTAGAGTCTTGTGAGGGCTACCCCATTTTCCTCATAAATATGAACATCATTGAATGTTTAACAAAGCTACACTAGAAGAACAAGTATTTGAAACCAGTGTCAATCTAACTTATTTTGGAATGCTTAATCTCCTACTATACCCTTCATGGGAATATTCCTCAACCTACGTAATTCCATGGGTATTTTGTACAAGTGCTCTATTTTTCTCCGGGCATAGCTGTGGATCCTAGTGTTTTGATTGTGGGCATGACTACTCTCGGGCTTATGGATTTGTCTGCTTGGATTCTTGACTCAAGTGTTTGATTCAACTTTGGATAGGATTTGATTATGATCAATTGCATATATCAATAATATAATAGCCACCTCCTTGGATCTTGGGTTGTTATCATGAGGATACAAATAAACAACAATTATTACCTATACCTAAGCTAGTCTCCACGTGAGATATTTAAATATGTTTAACTGGAGATGAAGTAGGATCTATGGGATATCTTGAAAGTAGAAATACTCCTCTTTCATGATATTTATTTTCTTGATTCCTTATATCATTCTTCCCATCTATACCAGTTTTAGTGCCATTGCCTATACCAAGTTATCTCATGAAGAAACAAGTGGCTAAATTTTGATGCATTAATAAATAGGTAACATCCAACCCATCAGAATTCTAATTATTTCCTTTTATATATACAGATGAAATTGATTTACTTGATAAAGCTAACCAAATTGATCCACCAACACCAATAAAGTGAGCATATAAGTCTACCCACATTGAACCACTTGATCTCGTTCTATTCCTTTTAGCCATTTTTTAGTTACAAGTGAGGAAAAAGGAAAACAACAACCTAGAGATGTTACAAGTTCTAAGAACAAAAAGGAGAGCATGAAGAAGCGAAACATAGTGGCACTTATTATCCCTAAATGTATAGCCAACTAGTAGGCTCGATGATAGGAAATTTTTAAGTCTAGTTCACCTAATCTAAGGAGCTTGATGTAATTCGACATGTGTAACATCCCTAGGATGAAGCCTTCTATGTATTCATAAATCTTATGTTTAGGATAGTGAGTCAAGTTGTGTTGTCCTTTTATGCCCATGAATACTTAATTGTTTATTTTTTGGGTATGTGTGCCTATTATTATTGATTTCAAGGCCAATAAGCCTAATTTTATACAGTTTAGTCACACACTTGTTAATAAAAATACATCACAGTTACATTCCACACAACATAAATATTTTGTAAGCAAGAACTCCACAAGAGGGAAAGATGAGAGGGTGGTGTTGAAGAATGTAACTAGTGTCGGTATTCATAATTGAATTTGATTCATCATGAAATTTATTTGTCAAAAGAAAGAAAAAGGAATTTTATTATAGAATAAAATTATTTATTAACATGAATTTCATGCTCTATTATTTTATTTTTAGGTCAAATCCTCCATTGTATGCTTCTAGGGTTTATTTCTTGAGTCCTAGGAAGTATCATCATGTAATAGACCCTTCTTGGGATTTAAATCTATGAAGAAAGAAAATCATTTTGATATAAAATGAGTCAATTAGGCCACTTCCACCAAGTTGAACTCAAGGAAGACAAGTCAACTTAATTGGGAGCTCAAATCCACTATATATAGGTGGAAACATGACCTCATTTGGAGCACAAGACAAGCAAGTTCAATTTGCAGTTGTAGAAGAAGAAAAAAGAGAAAAAATCCCTAAGAATAAGAATAAGACCCCAAAAAAGAATAAGAAGACATTTCTCAAGCAAGAAGAAGCCAAAAATCTCTCTCCACTGCCACATGTGCAAAGTTTTTGGGTTGTAGGAAGGATAGAGATTTCAGATTTGTTGGAGGGCTGAAAATTTGAGAGCTAAAGGGCCAAAATTATGTATAGTAGCAAAGTTTAAGTTGTTTGACCTAAAAATCCTACTGAAGTTTGGAAAATTATTCTAGAAGGATGACTCGGTGGAGTGAGGAAGGTCTTTTGATCTAGTCTAAGGTATTGGTTTGTCTCAATTTGATTTGAATGTATTAATGGAAGAGTTTGAATGTGTTTTCCCCTATGTAGGGGTTTTATCCCTAGCTGAGTGCTTACATATGGTGTGACTAATATTCATCTTTTGATTTCATAATTTATTGATGAGAATAAGATAAAATAAGAACAGTTAATAATAATATAATAATATCCCAAGTAATTGTAAAAAAAATTAAATCTTTCTACCTTTCTAGTTTTCTAATAGGTATAAGCATCACATGGTTCTTAAGCCTAGTAAATGAAAAAAACTTCGTAGATTAACTTTATGAATAAAACCCATATTCATGAAAGGATACTATATCCTAATTCCAAATAAAGGGAGGTGAGTCCCTCATGTGTCATTTGACATAGAAACCACATGCATACATATAAGTCAGACGTTCCCAATATGTTGGATGGTCCCATATAATTCAAGCATGATCTTGGAGATCCAAGTACTTTATACTTTTTGGGGCTTAGGGAGAGGGGGGGAATTTCTTTCTACTACCTTATTGTTTTATATTGTTAGTTGTTGGGTCCTTGGGGAAATTCATTGATTTATATCATATTATAAACATTGTTGGTAGTTATCCTAGAGAGCTGTTAATCCTCGTGTGCATTGTGGTGGACTACTATGGTGGGATGATGTTTAGAACTAGTAAGGGAATTCATAAATTTTGTAACCTATGATCTAAGTTGATATTTAACTTGTGACTTGAGTCAATCATTAACCTATAAATTGAGATAGATATTGAACTCACTAACTAGTAAATTATTATGAATTCCATATTGGAAGTAAATAGCCAATTCTCCTTAATTATCTAAGATGAGGCTAGAGCTCGGAGGGGGAATTGATTGGACAAATTCCCTTTTCTCATATAAATGGGAGAGAAAAATTGGTTGGGCATACTAATTAATTTTATGGCCAACTTCTCCTTGATTTCCTAGGGAAAGGTTGGAGATCGAAGGAGAATTAGTCAAAGTGGTATTATAGAGTGCATCCTCATACCTAAATGGTGCTATAACGTGTGTCCAAATGTGGCTTGAGAAAATCATGTACCCATTGGGAACCTATAACCTAAGTTTGCGGGTGACCTATTGTTGAGAGATGATCAATAGCATAGTCTATGGATTAAAAGAATGTTGGAGGTTAACAACTAATTGGTAGAATCATTCAGGAGTTAAGTGTACCCATATTGTATTTAGATTATTAATGTATATATAATTTTGTTCCATGCTTAATGTCATCTATGAATATTTATGTTGAATGTTATGGGTATTCTAAGTACATATGTTTCCATGCACTTGTTGTAGTTATCAATACATATAAGCCCTTTATTATTATGTTATTTGTGGCATAATTAGGTTAATCACATGGGATCTAGGTTAGCTCCTAGTAGGAAAGGGATGCATTAAGTATGATGCCTATGAGTGGAGGGCTTCAATGGTAAAGTGACCCAAAATATTGAGTAAAAGGAACATAAATTTTAGAGTGAAGACTCAATGGAAAGTGTCATCATAGTATATATAAACTTAAGGATAAAGAGTTATTTAATAAGAAATTAAGAAAACCCTAGTTAGGCCTATAAAAACCTTTTTAAATGAATAGCTACTAGTTAAAATAATGTCCTTATGTATCCATAAAAGATTAGGTTCTAGAACCATTGGTGAGAAGAATAACTTGGTTCATTGTCATTTTAGAATTAAAATTTCCCGAAAAAATGATATTACCTTCATTCCTTAGACAATGAATATCTTGGTTTAGGGTATTATAGGGTAAGGTTATTTCTCTCATAAAAATAAAAATGAATATGTGAAATTAAAAATTGTTATTTAAATCCTCTTAACATGTTTAATATTTCTATCCAAATTTGTTTATTGAAAGGGTCTATCTTATGAAGCCCAATGTAAAGAGAAACATTTTTTTTTCATATAATAAGCTATACCTCCAATCACTCTACAATAGAATTTCTTCTTCCATAGTCTGTTTATGTAAGAAATTTAGAATTATTATTCTCTTAGAAAAAATTATTTTAATTTCAACTAAAATGTTAAGACATTATATTAAAAATATAGTTTTGTAAAATAATAAGAAGTAAATTTAAATAAAAATTTATTAAAATAAAGTGAAACCATTGCATTGAAACAAAAATAAAATTTCTATGTTAAACCTATTAATGGAACTCCACTTTTTAAAAGCCTTATTGTGGATCGAGGTGTAATGTAAGTAATGTGTGAGAAAAATAAACTTTATTTTGATGATACATATACGTTGCGCAGTCTAGGGTGATAAATCGTCTAAAATCAAGCATCCATATATATGCTAAAAGAAGATATTTACAATGTAGTTTTAAAGCAACCAAAGAGAGTATATAACAAAACAAAGTCTTTCAAGGCATAGTTACTAAATTCGAAGATATTTACACTGTAGTTTTAAAGCAACCAAAGAGAGTATATAACAAAACAAAGTTTTATTTGATATGGGAAAAAATAAAAAATATATATATTATAAAGATTAACAATTTTTTTTTTCAAAATTTTGAAAAATAGAAATGAATGTTTCTTCCTTTGGATACCCCTGTTGCTTATTTCCAATATTAACCTTTTATCTCTATTTTATATGATTGAAAAATACTGAAATAAAATTGCATCAAATTTATTAGTATTTGTTGAAAAATAACAACAATTAATGTAAATGGTGTAATTATCTAGGTAAATCTACTTTACCATTCAGTCATTTTTTATAACAAAAGGAAGTTATGTTATGAAATAACCCATATTAATTGGTGATTTCCTCAGAGTCTTATTGTAACTTGGATAGCCATTTTGAGCAATAAGAATTTCAATCCCTTGCCCCGTGGAGATTTCCTTAACACACTATCAGGGTTTTACCATGTAACTCCTTGTGTTAATTGTGTGATTCAGTTTCTTATTTTTATGGATTTATTTCTTGTTTGAATGTTGATGACTGCAAAAAACCAAAATGTGGTATCAGAGCTTAGGACGAGAAGAGCCTGGTTGTGAGAGTTGTGAGATTAGAGTCTATCTATAAGAGTTTGTCTTATCATCTCATAGAGAAAAAAAAAATCAAATTGCTCGTAGAAGGAGGCGAGGATCAAGCCTACATGATTAAGTGTAGCAAAGCCACAAAATTTTTAAGCAATGTCGATGCTTGTTTGAGGCAAGTTGAGCCACCAACTGCTAGCCAAGAGTCATGTCAACGTGTAGTCATTTTTTTTCTTTTCTGCCACTGAGTTAAGAGTCAAGAGCTGCCAATCGATTAAGGGAGTGAGCTTATCAATTGCAGTCTTCAATTTGATAAACCATTGATATCAATGCAGGTCAAATGAGAGACAGAGTCACAACTGAGAAAATCGCGTAGAAGCCTATTGCCACTAGTATTAGAGGAAAGTGTCAAAGCCAACACCAAGCCTCTAGTTGAAAAGTCAAGAGTAGTTGAGAAGCCAAAAATAGGGTCACGTGACTCATTTTTTTCTTGTTGACTGGAATAGAGACATCATTTTTGTTGAAGTCATTAATCGAAGAAAAAATCCACCAATCAAACAGAAGAGTCGCCAATCGATGCAAGATGGGAGCAGTTAAGAAGCCATGGTTTTTGTCAAAGAAAAAAACAAAGTAATTATGTGTATTGACATCAAGCCACTTGTCTAGAGGACTCAATGCCATGTTGGGAAGAAGTTAAGCAAGACACATTCCTGAATGAGCAAAGCTACCATGATCTTGTCGAAAATGGTAGTTCTACATAAAGGAAAGAGTGTATTTGGATATGTAAAGACACTAGAAAGGTAGCCGTTGGGGAAACCAAGAGACCATAGTTGGATTAGATAGAGAAAGTGTTGGTTGTTGGGTAATCTTTTATTTTGGCACTAGAAAAATTTTGGTTCTTGATTTTTTTTTTAAATTTTGATGAGTTAAGTTGGGTTTCCAAAGTAAAGTGGGATTCTAGAAAATTATCTCAAAAAATTATTGAATTCTTTTGTTTTTTGAAAGAAAATTTGAGTAGGGGGTTTGAAGTTTTTTTTTTAAGGAAGAAACCCTAGCTAAAAAAACCAAAACAAACCCTAGTTAAAGAAACCAGAAAAAACCCTAGTTAAATAAACGAGAAGAGAGAAATTTAGAAAAACCCTAGTTGAAGGAAAACTTAAAAAGGGAAAACCCTAGTTAGAGGAATTGACATAATCTTTTATCATTAATAAAGTTATTTGAAATATCCCATGTATGAAGATGGTAAAATGAATAATGTTAAGTTTTAAGTGGAGAAGTTCACCAAAAAGAATAATTTTGCATCAAGGAAACTAAAAGTAAGGGATTTGTTGGTGCAACAAGGATTGTACAAAGCTTTAGATGGGGTTACAAAGAAACTTTCTCACATGACAGATTTGGATTGGGATGACTTGGATACCCGAGCTCTCAGTACCATCAGGTTGTGCCTAGCAAATGAATTTCTCTTCAACATTGTTGAAGAAACCTCAACAACATGTTTATGGGTAAAATTGGAAACACTTTATATGCCAAAATATTTAACCAACAAAATTTATTTGAAGAGAAAATTACATAGCATTCGAATGGATTGTACTAAAATTGTAGAACTCTTAAATGTTTTTAATACACTTAGTTGTCAGTTGTCAGATATGGATGTTAAATTTGAAGAAGAAGACAAATCCATTACCTTGCTGTGTTCCTTGCCCAAGTCTTGAGATCACTTTGTGACTTCTATTAGTTTGAGCACAACCAAATATTTGGAATTTGATTATGTTGTGGTATCTCTATTATCTAAAGAAGTACAGAGGAAGTCTACCATTGAAACTTCCACACCAAAAGCCATGGTAGCCAGAGGCCGGTCCAAGGAAAGAGAGGAGAAAGCAAGAAGTTCTTCCATATTAAAATAAAAAGGCAAGAAGTGTAAAGCCAAATTCTAGTACTGCAACAAAATAGGGCATCTCAAGAAATATTGTTGGAAAATAAATGATTCCATTTAAAAACCAAAGAAGGAATCAAATCAAGTTGAGTCAGGTATGATTGATGAAGTTTTATCTGTTGAATTAGGTATGGTAGATGAATCTTTGCATGATTTCGTTGTTTCTTAGAATTATGAAAATTGGTTGTTAGATTCTGGTTTTTCTCATCACATGAGTCCACACAAAATTTTTTTCACTTAATATCGAGTTGTGAATGGTAGTTTCCTTTTTATGGGTAATAATGTATCTTGTCAAACTGTTGGGATGAGAAATGTGAAGATTAAAATGTATGATGATATAGTTAAAACATTGACTGATGTTAGACATGTACCTCAATTGAGAAATAATTTATTTGCTTTGGGAGTATTGGACTTAGAAGTTTAGAAATTTACAAGTCGAAATGGAGTGTTGAAAGTTTCAAAGGGTGCTCTCATTGTTATGAAGGAAGAGAAGATCGTAAATGTTTACAGACTTAAAGGAAGTACTTAGGTCAGTGAGGCAGTGGATGTATCTGAGAAGGTGGAAGAAGATACTCTCATATGGCATCAACGGCTAGGTCACATGAGCGAGAAGGTTCTTCAGGTATTGATGAATCAAAAATTGCTTCCTAATTTGAAGTCCTTAAGTTTGGATTTTTCCAAACATTGTGTACATGGAAACAATGTAAATAAAAATTTAAAGGTGGAGGTCATAATAGTAAGGAAATTTTGGACTATATTCATTTTTTATCTTTCGAGACCATCTCCTACTATATATTATGGAGGTGCATTATACTTCTTAACATTTATTGATGATTTCTATTAGGTCTAAAATGTGAATGCAAATTAGAGACTCATTTACTGTCAATCCAGGTAAGTAAACTTCGAGGATCAACCAATATATATGGACTCAGAGACAAACTAAACTAAGCTAGCTGAAAAAATATTAAAGCTCCCTTACATGAGACTATTCATTAATATTTCTAATCAACTATTTAAACTAATGAAATTAAAGCTTTTTAAACATAATTCTGATTGATTGCATGAAATATTAAAGCTCTCTTACAAGAGACTGTTCATTTATATCTCAAGCATATAAATCATAAACTTAAACTAATGAAATCAAACATTAAATAACAAATCAGATTCATTGAAGGAAACATCATTTCTTTCTTACGAAAGGTCATTCATTAATATTTTAGACATATGAACCTAATAATTTAATCTAATGAAATTCACAAACAAACATAAAATAAAAGCTTACCAAAACAAAAGTCTACTTGCTAGGCAATGGGGATCCTTCTAAGAATTCACAAGCACAACAAAACATAAGTCAAATGTAGAGAATCAAAGAAGATCCATTTTATTCATCATAATTTTCAAAGCACAATGACTATAAGTTCATATGATCCAAACCAAAACTATTCTAAATTCTACTAGGTTCTAAGATTCTAAAAATTAAGATTACAAAAGATGAAGATTACAAATGAAGGAGATAACACTCCTATTTATACAAAATCTATGATAACAAACTCATAAATGTAGACCCACTATTACCTCCTTTGATCCACATATTTCTCAACCAATGGTGACACATAACTCTATCCTCCATGAGGTCCATGATCTCCTCAAATTCGAATTTGAACATAGAGTTCCACATACAGATGCCTTGGAAGCTTCCTTTGTACCTACACATGTCAAATTTCTCATTCCAATTGTTAGGTATAAGTATATGGATATTATTTTCTAAAGTTTAACCACAAATTCACTTAAAAATACTAAGAATTAATAATGTTTTGGAAAACACAATGGTAGCCCATTTAATGATGAAATTGAAGCTGATGTGGTGACATGGTGGTGGAATAGAGGTGAGAAAATGTGTGAATGGAGTGAAAGTGGATGTATTTTAAGGTGAAAGTGGATGTATTTTAAGGATAATTCTTACGCCCAACATACCCCCAAACTGAAGGTATTGCATGTCCTCGTGCAATCTATTACATTACTTTTTGATACTTGAGCTTTGGCTTAAACTTTGCATGATATTATTTACTTAACTTTTGCAAAGTTTTTTTGATGAATTGCAACTTGGTTGGTTCTTATGTTTCAACCATATTTTGTTTGTTTCCTTCAATTTTAATGTATGAAATTTGCATAATGATAATTTTATTTTTATTGCAAATTATTTTTGTTGGAACACATCATGGTTGGTTCTTGTGTAACAACCATGATTGTGTTGCATCCAATTAGCTTTTAAGTGCTTTTTGCAAAGCCATTTATATGCTCATGTAATAGTGAATGTATTTTGAAGGTATGTGGGTTTTAGAATTGATATATGAATATGGAAAAATATGAATGTGACAAAGCATGAACGTAAATGTATCCCCCCCAAACTGATGGTTTTGGAAATTTTATGAAATGAAGAAAGGAAGTTTTTCCAAAAATTATCATTCTAGCTTTCAATGAATTAAATGGTTAGAAGTTAGAAAATATCATACGTCAACTCACCCTTTCAAAAATGGATGAGATTTGTGCATGTGTGGCTGCAAAATTATGATCATAGTCGTCTTCACTTGGCTGTGAAAATGGGATTTGTGCAAATTCCTAGCAAGAAATTTTTATTTAATTATGAAAATAATTCAAGAGATTTTCTGATCTTCCTGATCAATCGAAGAGCAGGAAGAGAGCATACTAACCTATTGATTTGTTTTTACTTTTGTTTTTGCAGGTTAGTGTGGATGAAGTGGCTCTTACCTAAATTTATTCATGAGAAATGTTGATGATCCTTTTATTATTATTATTATTATTATTATTATTATTATTTTTAAAACAATACTAAAGGAAAACTCTATGAGATCTCATTTTATTTTTTATAATATATTCTACCTTTAACTTGAAATATATTTTTTTTATTTCCTAGGTAAAAGAATGCTTCCAGTGAAGCCATCTACAGACTAAAAATTCAAAAATCCTCACATCTAGATTTAAAGTTTTTACCTGATTAAGGGCAAGCATGTGAGTAACCTGTTTTATTCTTGGAGTTGGCGCAAAGTTCTTTTGTAACCAATCTTCAATATTGTTCTTGCTCTCCAAGAAGTACATGTTCAACATTTTCAATTTTCTCATCCGTAGATGGATTAGTAAGAAATGGAGGGATTAAAAACTTAATTTGAAACAAGCTAAGTACTAAAAAAACAAAAAGCTCAAACTTGAACTCCTTTATGAGATCCTGCTGTCACCGGGTTTCACAAGTTAGTCCATAAAAAGAAATTGTAATAAAATTAACTTCCTAAGTCTATCTTCAAATCATCCTCCCCGACAACGGCGCCAAAATGTTGGGTCTAAACTGCGAATGCAAATTAGAGTCTAATTTACTGTCAACCTGGGTAAGTAAACTTCAAGGATCATCTAATATATATGGATTGGGAGACAAACTAAACTAAGATAGGTGAAGAAATATTAAAGCTTCCTTACAGGAGACTGTTCATTAATATTTCCAATCAACTATTTAAACTAATGAAATCAAATCTCTTTAAACATAATTCTGATTGATTTCATGAAATATTAAAGCTCTCTTTCGAGAGACTATTCATTTATATCTCAAGCATATAAATCAGAAACTTAAACTAATGAAATCAAACATTAAATAACAAATCAGATTCATTGAAGGAAACATTATTTCTTTCTTACAAAAGGTCATTCATTAATATTTCAGACATATGAACCTAATAATTTATTCTAATGAAATTCACAAACAAACATAAAATAAAAGCTTACCAAAACAAAATTGTACTTGCTAGGCAATGGGGATTCTTCCAAGGATTTACAAGCACACCAAAAGAGAAGTCAAATGTAGAGGATCAATGAAGATCCATTTTATTCATCATAATTTTCAAAGTACAATGGCTATAAGCTCATATGATCCAAACCAAAACTATTCTAAATTCTACTAGGTTCTAAGATTCTAAAAATTAAGATTACAAAAGATGAAGATTTTAAATTAAGAAGATAACACTCATATTTATACAAAAGCTATGATAACAAACTCATAAATGTAGACCCACTATTCCCTCCTTTGATCCACATATTTCTCAACCAATGGTGACACATAACTCTATCCTCCATGATCTCCTCCATGAGGTCCATGATCTCCTCAAATTCGAATTTGAACATAGAGTGCCACATACAGATGCCTTGGAAGCTTCCTTTGTACCTACACATGTCAAATTTCTCATTCCAATTGTTAGGTATAAGTATATGGATATTATTTTCTAAAGTTTAACCACAAATTCACTTAAAAATACTAAGATTTAATAATGTCTTGGAAAACACAATGGTAATCCATTTAATGATGAAAGTGAAGCTGATGTGGTGACATGGTGATGGAATAGAGGTGAGAAAATGTGTGAATGGAGTAAAAGTGGATGTATTTTAAGGATACTTCTTAGGCCCAACAATTTCTACAAAAATTTTGGGTCTATATGTTGAAAAGAAAAGATTATGTATTTAATGTTTTTAAACAATTTAAAGCTATGGTGGAAAAGAAAATAGGAAAATCAATTAAATGTTTAAGAACTGAAAATGGCATGAATTTACTTCCTTATAATTTGAACAATATTGCAAGGATGAAGGAATTGTTAGACATAAAACTGTTGTTAATACTCCTTAGCAAAATGGTGTTACTGAACATATAAATCAGACTCTTATGGAAAGGGCCAGAAGCATGATTAGCAATGTTAACCTGCAAAAGGAGTTATGAGGAGAAACAATATCTATTACTTGTTATTTGAGAAACATAGCACCTTTAGTTTCCATTAATTGTAAAATCCTTGAAGAAGTTTTGTGAACTTAGTCTTGTTATTATTCACATTTAAGGATTTTTGGTTGTGATGCCTATGCTCTTATTCCAAAGAATCAATGTTCAAAGTTATACCCGAAAGAAAAATGTTATTTCTCTGTTGGGTATGACTATGCGATGAAAGGTTATAGGTTGTGGGATCCTTCTTCACGTAAGACAGTCATTAATAGATATGTAACATTTGATGAATCTTCTCTTCTAAAATTGGATGTTGTAAAAATTAAACAGGAATAGGTATCACTGAATCAACAAATTCAGTTGGAGGCTAAACCTTTTTTGGAAAGTCAAAAGGGAGGAGATACTTCAAAAGAAAAAGGTGAAGAATATGTAAAGGAAATTGCAGAATTTCAGGAACTGATCCAACAACCAGTCACTCTAAGGAGAAGAACACCCAAAAGGTATGAATATTTTGCTTCATCTATTGCATTGATTACTCAATATGGGGAACCTTCTTGTTATCATGAAGCAGCAGGTGATGCAGATAATGAATAGTGGAAAAAAGATATGGATGAAGAAATGGATACTTTAGCCAACAAAAAAGCCTAGGATCTTGTAGAAATTCCTGGAGAGAGAAGTGTTGTCAGATGCAAATGGGTCTTCAAATAAAAGATAAATTTTGATGGAAGTATCGAAACGTATAAGGCGAGTTTGTTAGAAAAGGAGTATTTTCAGGTTGAAGGTATTGACTTCCATGAGATTTTTTCACCAGTTGTAAAACATGTTTCTATTCGAACTGTGTTAACACCAACGACATTACTTGATCTTGAGCTATAACAATTAGACGTTAAAACATATTTTCTTCATGGAGATTTCGATGAAGAGATTTATATGGAACAACCATAAGGTTTTGTACAAGTTCACAACATAATATTAGTTTGCAAGCTTAAGAAATCATTGTATGGCTTGAGGCAGTCTCCTAGGAAATTGTACAAGAAGTTTGACTCCTTCATGGTGAGCCAAAACTTTTCTAAAAGTGAGTATAATCAGTGTGTGTACTTTAAAAGTTTCAATGACATAATCATTATCTTGGTCTTGTATGTTGACAATATTCTTATTGTGAGTGAAAACATGGAAGAGATCAACAGGTTAAAAGATCAACTTTCTAGGATGTTTGATATGAAAGATCTTGTAGTGGAAAAACATATCTTGGGCATGGAGGTACAAAGAGAGGAAAAATGGAAAACTTTTGACATCAAAGTAGAAGTATGTGGAGAAGGTACTTGAAAAGTTCGGTATGAACAATGTGAAACCTATAAATGTTCCATTAGCTTCTCATTTTAATCTTTCTTTGGTTTTGAGTCCTATAGTTGATGAAGAAAATAAGTATATGTCTCATGTACCATATGCAGATGCAGTAGGGAACTTAATTTATGTGATGGTATCTACAAGGCCTGACATTTCACAGGCAGTTGGAGCTGTCAGCAAGTTCATGGAAAATCCAAGAGAAGAACATTGGCAAGCTGTGAAATGGGTTCTTTGGTATTTGAGAGGCACAAGTGACCATTGTATCATATTTAATGGTAGTGAAGGTTCAGTTTGCAGATATGTGGATGTTGATTATGAAGGTGATTTGGACAATAGGAGATCTACTACAAGATATGTTTTACTTTAGCATATGGAATAATTAGCTAGATGTCAAAGCTTCATGAAACTGTTTCTTTATCCACTATTGAAGCAGAGTATATAGTTTCTTCAGATACCTGTAAAAAGGAAATTTGGTTAAAATTTCTACTTTATGAGCTTGGAAGGATGCAGGACAAAGTGAATGTGTTTTGTGACAGTCAGAGTGCTATTAATTTGGCCGCAAATCCAACTTATCATAGCAAGAATAATCACATTTATGTAAGGTACCATTTTGTGAGATATGTGATCGATGGCAGCAAGGTAGCTCTCAAAAAGGTCCATACACAGGAAAATCATGCAAACATATTCACGAAGCTAGTTTCAGTAGAGAAGTTGTGATGGCCTTTGGCTTCTCTTACCTTGCAGAAGAGATGATGAATGGACATGGGCAAGGGATTAGGAAAATTGTTGTCAAGGTGGAGATTGTTGAAAAATGACAACAATTAATGTAAATTATGTAATTATTTGGGTAAACCTATTTTACTGTTCAGTCGGTTTTTATAACGAAATAGCCCATATTAATTGGTGATTACTCGAGAGGCTTGTTATAACTTGGAGAATCATTTTGAGCAATAAGAATTCCAATCCCTTGCCCCGTGGAGGTGGAGGTTTCCTTGACACACTATCAGAGTTTTACCACGTAATTCTTTGTGTTAATTGTGTGATTCAGAGTTTTACCGCATAATTCCTCGTGTTACCACATAATTCTTTGTGTTAATTGTGTGATTCAGAGTTTTACCGCATAATTCCTCGTGTTAATTGTTAATGCGTTTATTTCTTATTTGAATGTTAATGATTCCAAATTAGGAAGAGTATTGTAAGTTTAGAAAATGTGCAACTCAAATATAGTAAACTCAAACCTAAATTGAATGTAAAAAAATGAGATATTGGATATTAAAAATAAGTTTCAACTTATATCTCAATCCCTATCCTTTTCAAATCCAAATTTATTCAACATTATTTGTAAATTAATATTTGTGGAGAGTGCAAAAAATGAACCCTATCAGTTCAATTCCAGACCAACAATTAGTAATTCAATTTCAGAACAACTATCCACCAATATACTAATAACTATCATCCAAATGAGAATAGGAAAAAAAATATTTTAAAATTTTTACAAATTTTTAACTATAAAACTCACTTTCTATATAACCTTTTTATACTAAACTGTTATGTTTTTTAACGTTTTAATACTGAACCCTTATACTTTTTAACTGTAATTTTGTAAAGATAATATTTTTTAATATAAAATTTACTGTTTTTTCACACTTTCTAATATAGAATTTTTAGTTTATTGATAATTTTTAGTTCATTGATAAAATAAGAATGGTAAAAATTACTATTTTTCCACACTTTTTCTAATATAGAATTTTTAGTTTATTGATAAAATAAGAATGGTAAGGATTTTTTGTTTATTGATAAAATAAGAATTGTAAGGTCACTCTGACAGTGTGAATGCCCAGTTGACATAGCTATTTCTATGTATCTATTTTACCATGGATGCTTGCTAGTTTATGAAAGGAGATTCAAAAAATGTTTGGAAGCCTCGTGCCCTCTACTGAACCTCCTTGCTTATAATCGCAACAGGTGGTTTGAACATTATAACAACCGGAAAACCGCTTTTAATTATTTCTTCTCCTTTTTTTTTTCTCGTTTAAAAATTAATTAATTCTATATATTTCTTTTTCTTATTTAATAAAATAATTAATTCGGAATTGTCTTTAGTGTGATTTTTTAGATTTTTTGGTGTTGGAAGTTGGTGAAAAAATTTGAGGTGAAATCTTAATTTGTGTTATTTAAATTAGTTTTTTTAACTGTATATATGGATTGAGCACCTTGGAAAACCCTTAGGGCACTTGGATTGCTCAAGATTACCCATCAAACTTGTGATCTCAATAAATTCCTGCCGAATTTTAAAGAAATTAAATCAGAAAAAACAACTATAAAAACTTCCAAAAAAATTGCAGTAAAGACAACTTCATTAATTCCAAACTAATATATAAAACACCTCTTTTGAAATGACATTTTATAATTAAAATAATCTATATCTATCGAGAAATATATTTTATATTTTATAAATTTGTTTTTATCGTTAGCTATAATAACTTAGCAACACGCAGGTTGGCCATAGAGGTAGATCAATGGTTCACGACTTACATAATATATTATTTATATCTACAAATCTGTTTGCGTGGCAAACGATACTTATACGTTATTATAACGATACAATTGTATAAATTATTGTTCTTGAACATGTGATGTTTACACTAAATATATCATTAGATGCATAATACATACATCATTAGATGCATAATTCTTCTGAGTCAAGAATTTCATCAGGAAAATTAAATATAAAAAAAAAAATTGAAAAAAAAAATATATTTATAATTAAATAATTTAAAATCAATGTTTTAAATAATTTTACTAAATTAATGTGTAAATATCAGGTTGATTGAAATAATTAAATAATTTAAAATTAATTTTTTAAATAATTTTATTAAAGCAATGTGTAAATATCATGTTGATTGAAATGAATGGAATAAATTGATATACAAATTATCTCAATTTCATTATAAAATATAGTGTTATGTCTTATTACTCTTTTATGTTTTATTTAAAAGTTTGAATTTTTCCATATTATGATTTTATTATAATTTCTTTTATATTAAAAGACATTAATTTTAGGACAATAATGATTTTTTTTTTGAAGCTTTATGTGTTTTTAATAAGGTGTCTCGTTTTAGGTGAACACTTCATTCCAGTGAAGTTTTAACTCTAAATGTTAGCTCCATACATTTCATATTATCAAATATTAACCTTAATTTAATTAATTTGTAAAATTAAAATATATTAATTGTAAGTTTTATTTTTTTAAAATTATCATAATTATCCAACTTTAATTTTACTTTATTTCATTTTAATAAAATTTAAATTTAAATTATATTTTAAAAAGTGTGATGAGGGAATAAGTTCTAAATTTTTTTTAATTATTTTAATCATATATAGTAATGATATGAGATATATAGAAATAATAATTTATATTAAAATAATTTTTTCATATTTTCATATTTATGGGATTTTGGATCAAGGGTAATCGAGCTTGCATAGTCTCATAATTACTAAACATATAAAAAAATATTTAAAAATTTAAATTATTTTTTTAAATATAATTATTAACTTTTAAAAATGTAATTATTCATTTTAATAATACTCTTATTTAAAATAATATTACAAACTAAGCATGTATTTTGAATATTTACATCAAATTATGTTATTTACTATATACATGAAATAATACCTTTTTAAAATTTACATTAAATTTTGAAATAAAATAACTTAAATACATTAAATAAATTACTTTAAAGACATATTTTCTTTAAACCAAATTACAGAATATTTAGGAGTGAAAAAAATATTCCAAAACATATAAACCAAATTACAGAATATTTAGGAGTGAAAAAAATATTCCAAAACATATAAACCTGCCTTCAAGATCTCTTGAAATATTAATATGAAAAGCTTACTCATTATCAAACATATTTTCCATTTTCTAATTGATATATTTTAATTTCCAAATGTGCCTTTTAATTTATTTATTTTTACTTTTATCTCAGTTTTAATATCCTTATGATGCTTTCTAGGACAATGTTGTTACATCTCTATTTTGATTCTCGACTTTGCCCCATGAATGTCCTATTTAACTAAAAACCATATATGTTTCAATATCATCATCTATATCTTTATCAACTTCATATAATGTTTTTCTTAACTATTACAATGGAAAGCTATGCAGATTAGCTTTCAGGGTATGTTAATTGGTAATAGTTATGTAAATGAAGTATTATGCATAAAAGGTCTAATATTCAAATCTCACTCATTCACCTATACATAAGGAAGAATATATGTACACACCTAAAGTTTATAACTTAATTTCTATTTGAAAAAAAATGTAAGATATTAATTTTTTAATTAATTTAATTAAAAAATAATTTATGATAATGAATATAGCATATACATATATAATTTTGCACTATAAATTAATTATTTATATTTTATTAATTAATAATTGTATTTACAAATTATTTCTTATATTTTTATTAATATAATATTTATATTTTATGTATATGTGATTTTATATTTACATTATTTAGAAAGAAAAAACACATTTTCCATAGGCTTTCCCATACATATATTTTTTAAATGTATATTTAATTGTGTAATAATGATTTTGGTTAACGAATGAAAACACACTTTGCATATATGTGTGTGTATTCATTCATTGTTCACAGTGTCACGACCCCAACTTCTTGGGTGACTACCCAACCTAAACCGTCGGTGACTCATGCAACACTGACTAATTTCTTCGCTTTACACTACTTGATTTTTCAGACTACGCCTACTTCCAACAGTTATATTGTTTTATGTTCAAGTATTCTTCATTTACTTATGCAATGGAATTAACATTAACTTCATTTAACATTAAATGTGTGATAATCATATATGTACAAAACAACAATAGTGAGATATCATACAGTAAACACAGTTATAAAGGGGAGGGGAAAGTCCCAACAGTTCACCCACAATAAAACTTTTGCAATTATATTACAAATTTATAATTTACAGTGTTGTGGAAATTTCTTGGTTATAACAGCAACTCTTCCACCAGTTATACATGAATCGTGCAACCTATTGTTACTCAGTATAACTTCTCCCCAATCATGCAACCTGCCTGCAGCTCCAGTACGGCCTCATCTTAGTCTTGCAGCTCGCCCTACAGGATCTGCATGATTCATGTACCATGCCCACACTCCTACCTAAGTCATGCAACCTTTCCCACACTTCTGCTTCAAAACGTGCAGTCTTGCCCACATAATATGACATTCCAGAAACCCTAAATTTTCTGCCCAGAAACAAAGACTTAGCTCGACCCGGTCCTTAGGCTCACTAGGTGAGCCTCATCTGCCTATTTCCCCATATTGCGCCCTTCTTCTGCCTTAGTGTGAAGTTTGATTTCTAGGATATCATAGGTTTTGTGATTTCCCTTGGTCAGTTTGCTTCTTCATTGATGCCTTGTTCGAATGACCCTTCCTTCTATTTATACGATTCTTTTCCAATGGTCAATGCATGTTTGTTCACCTTGAGCCGACTTGTTGCACTGTTGAACACCCTTGGCCGATCTATTGTTCGATAGGTGAATGCCCCTTCGTGGGTGATTGCACCCCTAGGTCGACTTTCCGGTGAGCAGGCGAACGCCCCTTGTGGGTGGGCACACCTCTCGTTTGGGCACTTCGCCCTTGTCATTCGTTCTAAATTCCCCACATCGCTCACTTGAACCATATGTTGCTCCCATTAGTTATCCCTTGTCCTACACACTATGTCACTGCTCTACACGATCGTTTCCACTCAGTCATGTCGCCCTTTCCCGAGTGCTCCACAATGTAGAAACACTTGTAGTGTGGGCTGCTAGAACATGCACAGTGGGTAAATGGGTGCGCTCATCTTATGTCCAGGTGCTCTCGTCCAACTTAGTTAAACATGTCCTCTATGCTCGACTCACCTATCTGGTTAAACGCACCTGATATGCCCCAATTTTGTTTTTTGCCTCTCCACATGCTAGTGGAAGGTCACGGGCGCCCACTAGCCTTAGTGCCAACTCGAGGCCCTTACACATAAGGTCTTGGAGAGGCACTGATCAGGCGTATTTTTAAGAAACTCTTAGATGTTAAGTGATTGGTTCAACCCCCATCCTATTTGGGTGTTATTCTTGGACAAGACCATTATATATCCTCACGAGTCAAAGACAATAAAAAAAATATCCCTTCATTAATAAAAAATTACACATTCATTGAATTTCCATAAGAGGGATAAAATCTTGGAGATACTTGAGACTAACAATTTGTCTACCAAGAATGGACAATTAGAAAACTACAATGATAATCATAAAAACATAGAAATCTCTTTGAGGATTCAAGATTTCAAGGAGGGTCATGCCTTTGATATTTGCATGACTTTCATTTAGTTGAATATTTTTTATTTCTTCTTCTACCTATGCCTTACTACTCTTATGGCAATGTTTCTTGGCTTCTTCATGGGAGACCAAATTAAAATCAATTGTCTGAAACCCAAGACTAGACTGTGAGGAACTCAAGCCTAATTACTTTCTTTGAAGATAAGAATTATATAGCATCCTAGGTTCATAAGTTGGCATGTATTTCAAATATTTTGCATGCCATTATTCCATAAGAGAAATCATTCATTCGTCATCCAAATCCATATCTTTTGGTAGGTATTTTTCTTCAACTTCATTCGAAGGGGAGTTGATCATCTCATGTGGTAATGGATTTTGTCAATTCAATTCAAGATAATTTTTCATGACATCTCTAGGGTTATGGGAGTTACCTTATATTTATTGCATGCTTGAATGAATGTTGAGTTTCTCTAAACACTCCTTCAAAGAGGAGAAATACTCAAATCTATTTTTAGATATAGGGATCTGGTTAGGATTTGAGGTACCTTGGGGACTCAAATTTATGCTTCTTTGGGGGATTTTTCTCAAATTAAATGGCTCTTTCAGAGAAAGGATTTTTTCAAACAATTCCTTTGTATTCATCAAAAAATCCCTAATAATATTCTTGTATTTATGATAATGTTTTCATCTAAAAGGGACTTGATCTAGAGACTACTTCCAAACACTATCTTGATAGTAAGTATCTAGGGAGGTTGGAAGAGTTTGGGAGATATTCTTGTAAACGAAAATTCTTGCATATGAAGTGTAACTCTCTCTCTTGGTAGCCTTCGATACTTTATCAAAAATTTGGATGGCATTATCAATGCCTTCAAGGGTTTCCTCCTCCCAATATTTCTTAGGGAGAGAAACAAGATAGACCTACATCGAGGTTGCAAGAAATTCCTCCTTCTTCATATTATATTGTTCCTTCCAAAATCACATGAAAATCCATGCATTATTGAAAATATATGGTCCTCCTTCAAAAACCATTGATATTTCTTCCGAGGTAGACAAAATGACAGTAAAAAAACCATTGTAAGCTAACTCCAATTCTATTTGACCCTCGAGAATCCATTTATTTTGGATCCACCTAATCAACCAATTTTTAAAGGTCCATAATATAGTAAATTTGTAAATCAAAATGTGATCATACATGTATTGGATATTTTCTCTAATATTACTAGATTTAACCTCATATTTTGGATCTTTCATTGACTTTGGTAGGAAATTCCTTGGATTTCTAGCTTGCCAAAATACAACCAACAAAGGGTCTGTTTGAGACTAGAAAGCACACTTCATCCAACTACTTTATAATGGAAATCATGTCAAACATGAGGAGATTGGTGAGGAATACTAGTATATCCAGACTTAGTATGGACTACTGAAATAATTTAGTTAAATCAGAGGACAGAGCACCCTCTGATAGAACCAAGCATAGGTGACTATGCAGAAGAAACCCTAATTTTTTTATAGAAAAGTTGAAATGAGTATAATTTAGTGTAAATATTTATACTTAGAATGTGTTCATAGTTATAGAAATTAATAAGTAGGCTTCTAAACTGTGTCAAGAAAATTTTGAGATAAAAAGTGGGTCTCAAAAATAAAAATGTGCTAACAAAATATACTTTAAAACAACCAGTTAGATTCAAAATGATAATGTCATCCCCACGGGAATAATTTTTGGATGGAAAAGAAGAAAAATTATTTTCTTAATTGTATTTTTTGTTTATCTCCTTATAGGTTTACTTAAATATTAAGCAAAGGAACCTTTAAGATGAAAAAATGTAGTTTGGATTCAATGTGTATCCACTATGCATACTTTTCAGTTAGACCTACACCAAAAAATTAAAAGAAAATGAAAAATGTGTTTATTTTTTCATGAGTTTTCAATTTTTGAGTGTGGGTTTACTAAAATGTATGCATAATGGGTATACGTTGGATTTAAAATTTAATTTTCCATCCAACAAGTACGTATACTTAAAATTTGAGTAACCCTATAAAGAGATAAGTTCAAAATACAATTAAAAAAAAATACTTTTAAAACTCATAACGTTGTTTTATTTTTTTATTATTTTACTTAGGAGACTTATTTTAGATCTCCAAATTCCCCTAATGGCCAATATTTCTTTCATAAGGGGAAGTAACATTGATAAAGAAGAAAAAGATAAATATATCAAATGCAACACAAAATTCTTCGAGTAGATTTGACAAAGTCATGATAATAAAAAGGGAGAGCAACAATAATATAAGATAGGATTGAACTATTGAAACAAATCTGGGTCTTGAAATTTTGGTAAGGCACAAATTTATTAAACAACTATGGTTTCAAGTGACACTCTAGTGCAAATCATAATGGATATTTATCCATTTTTTTTTTCTAGAATGCTAGAAAAGATACATACTATTTTTTCCATGTCATTACTAATTTGAAAAACACACAATATAACTTATTACATTCCATGAAGCTCAAATCTTATGTTTCATACCAATTTTTCCTCATAAATATGAACATTGTTGCATGCTTCCAAAATGTGCACTAATCCAATGAATATTTAAAATGTGTCAATCATTGAAATTAGATATGCTTTTGAAACTAGAATTAAAGGAGAAGTTGTGTGTCAGATTGAAAGGAGCACTACTCCTAGCCTATTAATTATTCTTCTATTATTTCCTTTTCCTCAAGATTATATTCTTTATTAACCTTTCATATGCTCCTTTCATACTATTTTCAATACCTTTTTCATGATTAGATTGGAAACATGCATGGTGCATTCAAAGCATCATGCAAGGTATTATTGTGGGTCCTATTTTCAAATGAATTACATTAGGAAGTAAATTAAAAAACATGTGGTAAAACATAGCACATTCCTTGGACCTAGAGTCTTGTGAGGAATATCACATTTTCATCATAAATATAAACATCATTGCATGTTTAAGAAATTTGCACTAGTACAACAAGTATTTGAAAAAAGTGGTAAACTAATGCCATATTGATATAGGTGGATATTTGTGGCCACCCACCTATTCCACCTAAACCTCCAGTCAGTTTCATCTATTTCCTTTTTTATTTCAACATTTACTATTTTTAGCAATTTTTCGGGTCCTGAACTTCCGGAGCAATTTTGACACCCTAAACGACATTTTTTGAGCCACAAATCCTATAGTACTCGAAGAGAAATTTACAACAAGGTATCGTATGTGCAAAGTGAAGATAATATGACCAAGTTATGACCCCAGGAAGTTGGTTGCCCAACTAACCCCAACATGGCCCACAAACTCTTGGAATTACATCTCCTGGGGTTTAAGGTTTTGATTATTTAGGGTTTTCTCTTGTTGTTAAATAATAAGTAGGCCCTTGAGCCTCATTGTAACGAAGTTTAGAGTCATGTAGCCACCACATCTCTTTTCAGAGATAAGATACCATCACTCGAGCTAGCTTATTTCCATTATGTTTGGAATCATATTTCAGAATATAGATATTAATGAAATGAAGTGTTATTTCTACTACATCTCTATATTTATGGTTATATCTATAATTTTTTGTGTTCCTATTTAAGTTCGGATTAGTGTTATCAGAGTGGTCTCCTCTTTCTTTGTTTTTCTTTGCATGTCCCTAATGAGGTCTGGGTATAAGGAGTTAGGGCTTGAACCGGTTGAACCTTTGCAAGACCTGTCTAGTCAATTTAATGTCTTAAATTTCTCTACATAAGTTATCAATCCGGGTATCGTAAACTTATGAAGTGTGGTGCACTATATGTGCTTAGTTAACCTTTCTCTTACTTCGTTGTTTTATAGTTTATGTTGTTTTTGGGGTTTTGTTCTTGTTGGTTTTCTAAAGTTTTTAATGCAAATGGAAATCCTATTCTAAGGTCTTAAGAATACTTTTAAAGGACAAGTATGGATAAAGATTTCAAGACAAGGCCTATGTCCCTAATGGTAACTTCCAAAACTTAGCACTTCAAAAGAACTTAAAACATGTTATTGATGGAGTTAGTATTTAAACAAAAGTGTAAATATACAACTAGTTCAATCAAAATAAAATTCAATAATCAATTAATGAGAGAATGACTATGAGACCCAGTATCCTTGCTGCTTCAGCAAAAGGACAAGATGATTCTATCACGTCATTAGTTCATTAAAAGGCTATGTGCATCACTAATCTACAATCAACTTGAAAGCAATTTATGTACAGCTAATATACATGGTGAAATAAAATGCAAAAATAAAATGACAACTATACAAGGCAGGGGCCCTCTACCACCTATGAAATCAAATGCTTAAAGGAAAATAAAGACATCAAATAAAGGACTAATGACATCGGCCCAGTATCTCTGCTGCTGATTTAAAATAAAAATGAAATCTATATTAAATTCAATTAAAAGTGAGAACAACTATCTCACACTATTTTAACTCTTCAACTTAATCTAAGCAATGTGAAATCTAAGTGACACTACATAAAGGAGACAAATCACACTACTTTAACCTTTTCTTAACCTTTTTGCCTTTCAGCTAGATTTATCATGTGAGAACAGTTATGAACAAGTCAGCAATGTGAGTCTTAAAACAAACTAAACCAAGTTGTACTAAGTGATATTTTGGCTCCAATAAAGTTATTTGATTATGGAAAAAGAACCATCAATAGATGAACAATTTGATATCTAAGAGCAAAAAGTAAAGTGCAAGTCAAAGAAATGATACTAATGAAAATCAAACTGCAGAAAAATAAAGGTCAGCAACATAGACAAGATGATCACACATGCCACTAGTTATGAAATCAAAGCAAAATTGAACACACTTGCATGAATTAAAATCGCATGAATGAAAAATCTAATCTACCTTACATTCTACAAAGCAATATTTACAAAATGAAATCTACTCTACCTTACATCCTAATATGCTCCATGACATCTACTTCACATCTCCTTCCATGTTGAGAACATCAAAGCTTTATTCAATTTCTTCAAAAGTACAAAGTACAACAAAGTTCTCCAAAGCTTTCAAAAGCCATCAAGGAAGAACTACAAAAAAATCTTAAGCTAAAATAGACTAAAAAGACTAACTAATGAAGGAGAAAGATCTCCTATTTATACAAAAAGATGAGAGCCATCTCATTAATGATAGTCCATGAATCTCTCCCTCTACCTCTAGAGTCCTAATCAGAATAGGAACTGATAAGACACATGTCTTTTTAGAGTTACAATACAATTAGGAGATGTGACACATATCCTCATGATCCCATGATTCTTTCCAACCAAATTCGAATTTGGCCTTAGAGTGCCACATAAGGGTCTTCTAGAAGCCTCCTTTCAACCTACACATGTCAACAATCTCAACCCATTTGTTAGGTATAAGCATATGCACATTATTTTCTAATGTTTAACCACAAATTCACTTAAAAGGCTTAGAAATAATAAAGATTGGAAAAACATAAAGGTGGCCCAATGATAATGAAAGTGGGATGAATGTGGTGACATAGTAGTGAAATGGAGATGAAATGGATGTGATATAATGAACATAATAGTGAAAGTGTAATGGAAATGAATGACATTTTCAAGACTCAACATACCCCCCAACTGAAGCTATTGCATGTCCTCATGCAAGATATATTACATTAACTCTTTTGATCCTTGAGCTTTGGCTTAACTTTGCATGATATCATTTGATAACTTCATATTTCTGCAAAGTGTTTTACTTGAATTGCAATATGGTTGGTTCTTGTGTTACAACCATTTTTTTTCTTTGTTGTTGCCTTCTACTTTGATCTTTGAACTTTGCATAATGATATTTTGATTATTGTTGCAAAGTATATCTTTATTGGATTGCATGATGGTTGGTTCTTGTGTGACAACCATGATTTTGTTTGTATCTAATTTAACCTTTAAGCACTTTTTCAAAAGCCATTGTATGCTCATAATAGCAATGTAATAATTAATATATGTTGGAAGTATGTGAGCTCCTGAATATGATATGGACATGGCAAGATATGAATATGAATGTATTCCCCCCCCAACTAATGGTATTGGAAATTTTATGAAATGAGGAAGAGAAATGTTTTTCCAACAATTATCATTCTAGCTTTTTATGGAATTCTATGGTCAAAAGTTAGAAAATGACGTACCTTCACTTATCCTTTGGAATGGATGAGTTGTATGTGTGGTGGCTGAAAACTTCTGATCATATTCTTCTTCAAGTGGCTGAACAAGAGGAGTCATGGATAGAGAGATAAGATGACTTTTTATTGCTTCTACTAAAACTTGCTGAATCTGCTCCAAAATGCTGAAAATAATAGTCTTCATGTCTTCAAAACTCATTGGCACAATTCCTACTATGTGAAAAGATGTTCTGATGTCGAACATAGTAGGAAATTGTTGGCTTAGTGGCCATTAATGGATGCCACTAGTCAACACGAGAACTCTCACCATTGATGACAATGAGAGTCAAGATGCCCAAACACATCTTGCTAGATACGAATGAATTTGCTGATGTCGAGTCACCTAGAAGATCTAACGAACAAGGGACATTAATGTATTCCCATTGTTTGTCAGCATGAGGACTTTCCATTAAGGCATGCAAGCCTCAAGGTGTTTTTACAAAGAATTTAGACTCAAAGGACTATGGACTCAATAATTTGCATTGAAGCAGGGCTTATTTGCGGAATGAAAATGACAAGGAATGGAAAATGAAAATGGAAGATGGCAATGGAGAGTAGAAATGGCAATGGGCAATAAGAATATGAATGAGCCTCTTGCTTTTATTTGTGGGTTATGAATGGACAAAAAGAGATGGAAAGTGTATGTGAATGAAAATGGAAAATATGGAGGAAAATGAGATGAGGTATGGATGTGATGGATGGATATGATGGAGACAATAGTATCTGAAAGTTTTTCAAGTGTTTGGATCTGATTTTGCATCAGCATATTTCCTCTTTGTTGTTGATCATCCTCTTATGAAACAAATTGGTCTCTTAGAGAGACACCATTCTCTTGTCGTCATTTGTCCTTCCTCCTGGAACCTGCAAAAAAACTAATACTTCTTCTGCAATGGAATGTAAGATTATCAAAGGAGAGAGGTGATCAATCTCTCTAGTTATGATATTTACACACAAAACAAAGAATTTGTATTAATGAAACAAGTTCTCAAAGGAAAAATCAAAAGAATTTATACCTGCTTTGGAATTAGTGCCTCAAGTTGATGTTGCTTCTTTTCAGCAATTTATTTCATTATTTTCCATTTCAAACTCTAATGATAGATTTCTCATTATATAGATCTTGTTGAGATCTTTCCAATGATAGTTAAATCATCAAAATCTGATTTTGTATGAGAAAGATAGGCTGATTTGAACAATGAGGTTTTTTCTGGCTGCGGAATTGGAGAACAGCTGCAGAATTGGACTTTAGCTGCGGAATGTGCACAGTTCTGTAACTAAAAATCTTGGATACAAAGTTAGCCATTCATCTTTCATCATCAGTCCAAAATTAATCAATACCTTCAGAAAAGTGAGAAAATAACTTGTTCATTTCATTGATTCAAAATTATTATTTTTTCTTGACATGCAGCGACTCAGTGTGGCGACTCAGTGTGGCGACTTTGTGATAACACACAATTTGACTTCCCTTTGACCGGGGTCTTTTTCATCAAATTTGATCGAATGAATAGGACACCATTCATGTACCAACATTCCCCTAGCTATCCATGTGGCTTGTTTTGCTTGATGACAACTGCAACCTAGAGTTTAACAAAATAGCTGCGGAAAGTTGGGCTAGCTGCGGAAAGTGGCTAAAACAGTCGATCATCAATTTTGAATTTTTTTTTTTCATTGTCTGCATGTAGGAACTCTGTGAATGGAGCACAACAGTTTTTATTGATGAATTTATAGTTGATGAACAACCTATAACC
This sequence comes from Pinus tabuliformis, assembly GCA_031772625.1. Taxonomy (NCBI): domain Eukaryota; kingdom Viridiplantae; phylum Streptophyta; class Pinopsida; order Pinales; family Pinaceae; genus Pinus; species Pinus tabuliformis. The sequence goes on from CM062805.1 coordinate 587,804,052, forward strand.
ATGATCATAACTATTTGGCCCTTTCATAGAGTTAAACCCTTCCGGTTCTGCCCCCATCCTTTACTCTGTTTAAAATTTGTCTGCCTGTGAGGGTTTAACAGAGGTAAGACAGCTGGGTTATGTTGTAAGGTTTATGGAAGAACAGTGGCTGAAAATGTACTGGATTAATTAACCAAATATAATTGATAGCCATGTTTTCTATTTGACAACACGATGTTGTGTACCCATCATCGTCTCTAAGAATCAATGACATTAGACATCTTTTCACTGAAACTCATATGAAGCAAAACTGTAACCATCATGGCCTTCATTTGTTGCCTTCAGCTCCAACTTTTGAAATGGACTGCTGTTTGGGTCGTAGTAAAAACCATTTACTGAACCATCACTACGAGAAAAACACACATAGTAAAATCCTGCAATGGTCAAACCACAGTCTATAATAGGTAGCGGGAGTTATGCGGTGGAGAAGAGCCATATTTGATTATTACTGTTAGATGGGCAGACGGGTGGCGGAAAACGTATGACTTCAAACACCCAAAACATGCCGTGTTTGAATTGTCCTCTGTTCAATTAATAAAAATGTTTCTTTTCCTCATATTCAGTGACACGGTGGATGATCTGGCCGCCAAGGAGATAGGACCTGAGCGGATTTCTCTTCCTCAGGCACGCGGAATTAAATCAGCATTCAAACTACCAGTTAATTAACTCAATTTCTTCACGCGGCGACAAAAAGGAGGCTCCGAAGAACCGAATATTTCTCCTAGACCGCCACAAATTTCTTCAAACGGTTTCTGGGTTATCTAATTAACCCACCTGGAAAAAAAACCCATGTTTTATTTTTTTGAAATTCATCTCCATTTGGGCAAATCGAATGTTTAAAATATGACATTTTTCAGGTTTACGTTTTTTCTGAGTTATCATTTTTTACTGTTCTGCATTTTATGAATTGCTGCATTCATTTTTTCTTGTGGTTTTATTTGCTAAACCTCACGCCATGCATCATTATCGACATCTCAATCTGGCTGCATCAACCAATTCCTTGTGTCGGCTCCAATCCAACTAGTAACAGGAGAGAAAGATAGATCAAATTGGGTGGGCAGAGTTGGCTTGCTTCCCAAAGAATAAACACCTTGCAACTTGAGAACATGATGTGCTAGGTTTCGATCAGCTAATCAAAACTGTAGCTTCTCATTTGATTTGGTTACCACGTGCTTTTTGCTTAATGATCATGGCTCATCTCCTTCAGCTAATTAGATTCTTTTTTTTTTTTTTTTGAGAACATCAATTGAAGTGATGAAGTTATTTTGTCTCCTATTTTTTCTTAACAATTCTTTTTCTGATCCTCCAGATCACACAAAGTGCAGGAGGAGAGCATACTCAAGAATTATTATTTTTTCTTTTTTTACTTAACAATCCTTTTTCTGATCCTCTAGATCACACAAAGTGAAAGAGGAGAGCATACTCAAGAATTATTAACTTTCTTTTTTTTTCAGATGTAAGAAATAAGGTCTCCTAATTACACTTTCCCCGACAACGGCGCCAAAATCTCTAGTCAATTAAATGTCTTAAATTTCTCTACATAAATTATCAATCCGGGTATCGTAAACTGATGAAGTGTGGTGCACTATATGTGCTTAGTTAACCTTTCTCTTACTTCGTTGTTTTATAGTTTATGATGTTTTTGGGGTTTTGTTCTTGTTGGTTTTCTAAAGTGTTTAATGCAAATGGAAATCCTATTCTAAGGTCTTAAGAATACTTTTAAAGGACAAGTATGGATAAAGATTTCAAGACAAGGCCTATGTCCCTAATGGTAACTTCCAAAACTTAGCACTTCAAAAGAACTTAAAACATGTTATTGATGGAGTTAGTATTTAAACAAAAGTGTAAATATACAACTAGTTCAATCAAAATAAAATGCAATAATCAATTAATGAGAGAATGACTATAAGACCCAGTATCCTTGTTGCTTCAGCAAAAGGACAAGATGATTCTATCATGTCATTAGTTCATTAAAAGGCTATGTGCATCACTAATCTACAATCAACTTGAAAGCAATTTATGTACAACTAATATACATGGTGAAATAAAATGCAAAAATAAAATGACAACTATACAAGGCAGGGGCCCTCTACCACCTATGAAATCAAATGCTTAAAGGAAAATAAAGACATCAAATAAAGGACTAATGACATCGGCCCAGTATCTCTGCTGCTGATTTAAAATGAAAATAAAATCTATATTAAATTCAATTAAAAGTGAGAACAACTATCTCACACTATTTTAACTCTTCAACTTAATATAAGCAATGTGAAATCTAAGTGACACTACATAAAGGAGACAAATCACACTACTTTAACCTTTTCTTAACCTTTTTACCTTTCAGCTAGATTTATCATGTGAGAATAGTTATGAACAAGTCAGCAATGTGAGTCTTAAAGCAAACTAAACCAAGATGTACTAAGTGATATTTTGGCTCCAATAAAGTTATTTGATTATGGAAAAAGAACCATCAATAGATGAACAACTTGATATCTAAGAGCAGAAAGTAAAGTGCAAGTCAAAGAAATGATACTAATGAAAATCAAACTGCAGAAAAATAAAGGTCAGCAACATAGACAAGATGATCACACATGCCACTAGTTATGAAATCAAAGCAAAATTGAACACACTTGCATGAATTAAAATTGCATGAATGAAAAATCTAATCTACCTTACATTCTACAAAGCAATATTTACAAAATGAAATCTACTCTACCTTACATCCTAATATGCTCCATGACATCTACTTCACATCTCCTTCCATGTTGAGAACATCAAAGCTTTATTCAATTTCTTCAAAAGTACAAAGTACAACAAAGTTCTCCAAAGCTTTCAAAAGCCATCAAGGAAGAACTAAAAAACAAGCTTAAGCTAAAATAGACTAAAAATACTAACTAATGAAGGAGAAAGATCTCTTATTTATACAAAAAGATGAGAGCCATCTCATTAATGATAGTCCATGAATCTCTTCCTCTACCTCTAGAGTCCTAATCCGAATAGGAACTGATAAGACACATGTCTTTTTAGAGTTACAATACAATTAGGAGATGTGACACATATCCTCATGATCCCATGATTCTTTCCAACCAAATTCAAATTTGGCCTTAGAGTGCCACATAAGGGTCTTCTAGAAGCCTCCTTTCAACCTACACATGTCAACAATCTCAACCCATTTGTTAGGTATAAGCATATGCACATTATTTTCTAATGTTTAACCACAAATTCACTTAAAAGGCTTAGAAATAATAAAGATTGGAAAAACATAAAGGTGGCCCAATGATAATGAAAGTGGGATGAATGTGGTGACATAGTAGTGAAATGGAGATAAAATGGAGGTGATATAATGGACATAATAGTGAAAGTGTAATGGAAATGAATGACATTTTCAAGACTCAACAAGACTAGCCTTTCAAACTCCATTGGTCTCCCATGGCAGAAGAAAAAAAAACCAAGAGGGTAGGAGATCCTTTCAAAATATTGCTCGAGGAAGCTCTCAAGCAACACAAGAAAGCGATGATGGATAACTTTTCCTAGATCCTCTAACATCTACCCACAGGCAATACATCTCCATATAGCATCCACTCTGGAGGTTCCACTCCTTTTGAGGTACAATTTAACTTTGATATTCCCATATTTGAGGACCAAATAGATGCAGAAACTGTAGATAAATGGTTGAATATGTTAGAAGCATATTTTTCAGTCATGAATTTTCCAATCGGGAAAATATTACTTTTTCACTTCTCAAAGTCACCCCACTCATCTCGTACTAGTGGGAACCTTATTCTGAACAAAAGGATGAGAGGGAATCATCATTGTTTTTAGTCGCACCCACTTGGGATTATTTCCAAGATGTCATCAAGTATCAATATTACTCTGTTGATAGCTATGAAGATAAATACATAAATTAGACCATGCTACGATGGGGAAGGGACCAAAATGTGCTAGAGTTCACAAATGTTTTCAATACCCTCTGCATGAAGTTCACTATCAAAGATTATGAACAGAATTTGGTACTCAAGTACTGCGGTTGTCTACACAAGTATATCCAGGATGAGATGGAGTTCTTATACATATCCTCTCTCAGCATGACATACTGATACGTTGTCAAGATTGAGAAAAAGTTTATATAGAACAAGCGATAATTTAGATCTATGAATCCAAAGCAAGGGAAAGGCATGCCCAAACCATAGAGCAAAGGCCAAAGCCAAGGTGGGGTGACCTAGGACAACCTGTCGAAGTTGAAAGTAAAGAACAACATCACAAAGAAAAATAAGGGCACGAAAAATGGTGTGAGTTCCATAAGATCTCCACTCACAACACAAGTGAGTGTCAAGCCAAGTAGTCACTAGTGGCCAAGATGAAGGCTTCCGATTCAGACGTGTGCTCCGACTCTGAGTCAGAACTCAACAAGGGAAATGACAAAGGGAATAAGATCATTGACATGGAGCCCAATGCCACTGTTGCCACCACCAAGATCTAGAAGAATGAGCCTAAAGCTCTAGAGGAGGGGGAACACGTCTTCGACTCACAAATGTGGGTGAAGGGTTCTCCATTGTAGTTCATTGTCAACAACGAGAGCCAAAAGAACCTCATTTTAGTAGAGGTCATGAAGTGGTTGGGCCTATTGATAACAGCACATCCGCAGCCATACACCATCGGGTCGCTTCACCAAGTACGATATCTCTGCATCAGCTAGCAGTGTCGCCTTCCCTACAACATCAACCCCTTCATAGATGAAGTATTGTGTGATGTTTCTCCTCTTGAATTTTGTGATGTATTATTAGGATAACCATACTTGTGGAAGCGACATGTTTTAAATAATTTTAAACCTCGCTCTGTGATGATTACTTTGGGAAATAAGTTGTACAAGATAATAAAGATAGTCGCGCCTATCGTCATCTCTTTGATCACTACAAAGAAATGCGGTAAGATTATTTCCCATATTAGGAAATTATTTTTCCTTATGATTCGCCCTAAGGGAAAGAATAAAGTTATGGCCACGACTTACAGACAGGGCTCCTCTGCACAATAACAAACAATAAACAAGGTTGTGGAGGAGTACAAGGATATTTCTGCCTCACCTACAGGGATACCTCTACACTGTCAGGTCAAGCACTCCATCGATTTGACCCCAGGTGCGCCACTACCCAATGGACCAATCTATTGATGCTCTGTTCTGGAGGATGATGAGATCAAGAGGTAGATTCAAGAGTTGTTATAGAAAGGGCACATCAATCCAAGCTCCTTAGCCTATGGGAGCCCAATTGTAATGGTACAGAGGAAGGAAAGGACACGAGCCTCTTTATTGACTATCAGGTGCTGAAAAAAATCATTGTTCGAAACAGGTACCCAATCCCACGGAGAGATGACCTTCTGGACTAGCTCAAGGGGAGAAATTATTTCAAAAATATTGACTTGAATTCTAGTTATCACCATGTGCCTATCGAACCCTCTGATGTGTGGAAAATGGCCTTCAAATCCAAGGAGGGCCTTTTCGAATGGTTGGTCATGCCTTTCGGGTTGACGAATGCCCCCACAAACTTCATGAGATTGATGGACGACATCTTGCGACCCTTCACCAATGCATTCATGGTGGTGTATTTAGATGACATCTTGATCTTCAACCAAAGTTGGGAAGAGAACCTCCACCATATTCAAAAGATCCTTAAAAACCCTACAACAACACAAGTTGTGTGCCAATTTGGAGAAATTCACTTTTGGCATGACCTAGGTTCAATATTTGGGGTACGTCATTAATGAGAGGGGCATGCATGTGGACCCATCTAAGATACAAGTAATTCGGGATTGGCCAGCCCCAACTACTCTAATAGATCTCCACAACTTTTTGGATATTGCTAATTTCTACCGCAAGTTCATGCTGGGGTTATCTCATATCACTTGGCCTTTAACCAAGTTACCAAGGGTGGAACGAAAGAATTATTTTTGGGTCTAAAACAAATTAGAATATGTTTGCCGAGTTGAAGCATTGCCTCTGCTCTGCACCAGTGTTTACATTACCATACTTGTAGTAACCTTTTGAGATTGTGACAAAAACCTTTGACTATGCTATCAGTGTAGTTCTTCCTCAGCAAGAGCATCTAGTGGCTTACCAAAGTGAGAAACGTTTAGACACAGTCCAAAAGTATCCCACTTACGATAAACAAATTTATTCCATTGTGCAGGCTTGTCGTCAATGGAAGCATTACATTATGGGGAAGGAAACGATCATCCATATAGACTACCAACCCCTACAGTTCATACAAACATGAGTGAATTTGAAGAATGATTGCCAAAAAGAAGGTCCACCTACTTGCAACAATTCGATTTGAACATTAAGTATAATAAGTGCAGCACCAAAAATTTTGTAGACTACCTTAGCTAACCACCAGTCATGTCATTGATCACTGTGCTCGACTCCTGTGGGCATAAGACTTCGTGGTGGCTGCATCTTTACTAGAGTAAGCTAGAATTCGATAAGACATACCAGACACTCCTAGAAGGGAAGAAAGTTCCAAATTTTCACCTTCAGGATGTGCAATTATGCCACGCGGGACACATCTTTTTTCCTTCAAGGGAGCATGCCAAGATGACTTGGGAGGCACACTACAGTCGGTCGTTGGAAATTTCAGAGTAGATAAAATAATAGTGGTACTTCAGAAGTATTTTTATTGGCCAAAACTTCATCAAGATGTTGGGAAGTACATTAGATCATGCACCGCCTGCACCATTTCCAACCCAACCATCAAGAAGAAATGCCTATATACTCCTTTACCTACTACTAATCGACCTTGGCAATCTATCTCCATGGATTACATGTCAGGCCATCCTTTTACTAAGCACGACAATGACTCTATTTTCATGGTTGTCAACATATTCTCTAATATGGCCATCATGGCGGCCTACAAGAAGAGAATCATAGTAGAGACCACTGCTAAGCTCTTATTTGAGAGAGTGTGGGTACACTTTGGAATACCGCAGTCCATTATCTTATATCAGGACAACATATTACTGAGTGCATTTTGGTTGAGTCTCTAGTCGATGTTGGATACAAAACTTACTAATTCCATGACTTTCCATCCCCAAACTGATGGCAAAATAGAGGTTGTCAACAAGATGATCGTACATATTCTACACATGTACAACTCAAAAGAATCCATGCACATGGGATTAAAACCTTCCCTATGCCCAACACAGCTACAACAGAGCTCTCCACAACTCAACGAACCACAATCCCTTTCAGGTAGGTCAGGCATTTCATCTATTATGTCCCATTGATGTGGCCATACCATTTGGAGCTACTCAAGCAGATTTGACTCATGTCTAGTTCGAAGCTGATATGGCTAATAGATTTGCTAAGCGAATTCAACACATCCGCCAGTAGGTCCATGATATATTGAACAAATCCAATGCTAAGTACAAGAAATGCCATGATCAACATCAAGTGTCACACAAGTTCCATGTGGGCGATAAAGTTTGGCTACATTTACAAAAGGAGCGCCTCACTAGACCCCACTGCAAGCTCTTCCCATTCCAATAGGGTCATACACCATTACCAAGGCTTTAGGTGAAAATGCTTTCAATCTTAGCATCCCATCATTCCTTTGTCTGCACCTAGTCTTCAATGTAAACCACCTTCAACCATACTTTCCACCATTATTGGACACATCCGACATTGCAGAACAAATCACAACAACAGAGCTCAACCCATACTACATGGAACTGGCCACAATGGATCCACTCATGGACACATAGATCAAGAATACTCACCAACAGAGGATTCATCTATATCGAGTTGCCAAAGAAGGTCAACTCCTTCACCAAGGCAAGTGGTTCACTAAGGACCATGTTCAACAAAAATTTCCTCATCTCATGGAGGTTGTATACATAATGGGTACCATTGCTTCTTAAGGGGGGAAGACTGATCTAGGTGGATATTGGTGCCCACCCACCTATTCCAACTAAACCTCCAATTGGTTTCATTTTTTTCCTTATTTATTTCAACATTTACTATTTTTAGAAGTTTTTCGGGTCCCGGACTTTCAGAGCCATTTTGACCCCCTAAACAACATTTGTTTGATGTCTTCACTAGGCCCATGCCTTCCAAAAACATTCTAGTACTTAAGGGTACCTTTCCAGTAAGGTGTTGTATGCGTCAAACAGAGATAATATGACCAAGTTACGACCCCGAGAAGTTAGCTACCCACCTAACCCCAACGGAGACCACAATCACTTGGCGTTACATCTTGTGGGGTTAGGGTTTTTGTTGTTTAGGGTTTTCTCTTGTTGTTCAATAATAAATAGTCCTAGAGCCTCATTATAACACATTTCAAAGGCATGTAGCCACCACATCTCTTCTCAGAGGTAAGCTACCATTATCGGAGCTAGTTTATTTCCATTATGTTTATAAGCATATTTTGATATTTTGATATTAATGAAATTAAGTGTTATTTCCAATGCATCTCTATATTTATGGTTATATCTCTAATCTTTTGCGTTCCTGCTTAACTTCAGATCACATATTTAGTAAAATATAATTTTCCATCCAACACGTGCCCATGCTTAATATTTGAGTAAAACTATAAAGAGACAAGTTCAAAATACAATTAAAAAAAAAGGACTTTTTCTTTAAAAACTCGTAATTTTTTTATTATTATTCTGCATTTGGAATGCTTAAGCTTCTAGTGTACCCTTCACAGGTATATTCCTCAACCTACATAATTCCATGGGTCTTTTGTACAAGTGCTCTCCTTTTCTTTTTTCATAGATGTATATCCCGGTGTTTTGATTGTGAGTGTTACTACTCTCAAGGTTCTGGATTTGTGTGCTTGGACTCTTTACTCAAGTACTTAATTCCCCTTTGGAAAAGCTCTGATTATTATAGGTTTCATATATCAATAATATAATGACTACTTCATCGAATCTTAGGTTGTTCTCATGAGGATGCTAATAAAAAACAATTATTCATTATAGGGATAACCTTCACCTGAGCTACTTAAATATGTTTAATTGAAGTTAAGGAGGAGATATGGGATATCTTGAAATAATAACTACTATTTCATGGCATTCAATTGTTTGATTACTTCTATCATTCTTCACATCTATAGCAGTTTTAGTGCCATTTCCTATACCAAGTTACCCTATGAAGGAACAAGTGGTTGAATTTTGATGCATTAATAGATAAGTAGCCTCCAACCCATGAACATTTTAATTATTGTTCTTTATACATATAGGTTCAGTTGGTTAACTTGACCAAGCCAACCAAGTTGATCCAACAACACCAATAAAATAAGCATATGAGTATACTCACATTGAACCACTTGATCTTGTTCTATTCCTTTTAGCCATTTTTAGTTAAAAGTGAGGAAGAGGGAACAAAATAATTTGGAGATGGTACAAGTTCCAAGAGCTACAAGGGATCATGGTGAAGCCAAACATAGTGGCACTTGTTATCCCTATATTTGTAGCCCATCTCATAGGCTTGATGATAGGAAATCTATAAGTCTGTTTCACCTAATGTAAGGAGTTTGATGTAATTCGACATGTGTAACATCCCTAAGATGAATTCTTCTATATATTCATAAATTATATTTTTAGGATAGTGAGTCGAGTTGTGTTGGCCTTGTATACCCATGAATACTTAATTGTTTATTTGTTTTTGTGGATGCATGCCTATGATTATCGCTTTCAAGGCCAACATGCCTAATGTTATACAATGTAGTCACACACTTGTTAATAAAAATACATCACAACTACATAATACACAATATAAATAGTATGGGATCAAGAACTCCATAAGAGGGAAAGTAGAATCATCACATGGTCCTTAAGCCTAGTAAATGAAAAAACCTTCATAAAGTCACTTTATGACTCAAGTCCATATTCATGAAATGATATTATACCCTAATTCCAAATAAAGTGAGGTAAGCCCCTCATGTGCCATTTGGCATAGAAACAACATGCACACATATAAGTCATGCTTTCCCACTATGTTGAAGGGTCTCACATAACTCAAGCATGATTTCTTGGGAATCCAAGTATGTTATACCTGTGGGGGTTTAGGGAGAGTGTGGGCATTGTTTTTTACTACCCGATTGTTTTACATTTTCATTTGTTGGCTCTTTGGGGAAATTCATTAAACTATACTAGATTGTAAACATTATTGGTTTTTATCCTAGAGAGTTTCTAACCTTCATGTGCACTATGGTGGACTGATTTTTAGAACTAGTATGGGAATTCATCAATTTTTTACCCTATGTTCTAAGTTGATATTTAACCTATGACTTGAGTTGAAATCATTAACCTAAAACTTGACATAGCTATTTAACCCACTAACTACTAAATTATTACGAATTTCACAGTGGAAGTAAATAGTCAATTCTCCCGATATTGACTTGGGGGACGCTGGAGCTTGGAGGTGGAATTGGTTGGCCAAATTTCCCTTTCTCATCTTGGGTGAGCATGGAAATTGGAGGGGAAAATTAGTTGGGCTTACTAATTATTTATGTGGTCAACTTCTCCTTGTATGTCTAGGGAAAGGTTGAGAGGTTTAAACCGGAGGCAGAATTGATCAAAGTGGTGTACTAGAGTGAGGCCTCATACCTAAGTGATGCTATAATGTGTGTCCAAAGGTGGCTCGAGAAAATATGTTACCCTTGTGAACCTATAGCCTCAACTTGGGAGTAACCTAGTGTTGAGAAATAATCAATGTAACCTATGTATTTAAAGAATGTGGGAGGTTAATAGCTACTTGTTAGAATCAATTAGGTATTGATTGTAACCATCTTGTCTTTAAATTTATCAAAGTATATATAATTTTTGTTACATGTTGAATTTCGTATATGACTATTTACGTTGAATGATATGGGTATTCTGAGTACATATGTTTACATGCACTTGATGTAGTTATTGATACATGTAAGCCCTTTCTTATCAAGTTATTTTCTCCATAATTGGATAAATTACATGTGAGTTAGGTTAGCTCCTAATAGTCAATGGATGCCTTAAGTATGATGCTTATGAGTAGAGGGTTTCATAGGTAAAGTGACCCCAAAATCTTCGGTAAAAGGAACCTAAATTTTAGAGTGAAGACTCAATGGAAAGTATCTTCATAGAATATATGATCTAAGGATAAAGAGTTATTTAATAATAAATTAATAAAAATCTAATTAGGCCTATACAAACGCTTTTAGATGAGTATCTACTAGTTATAGCATTGTTCTTATCTAGCCATAAATGATTAGGTTCTAGAATTGTTAATGAGAAGAATAACTCGATTTGTTGCACTTTTAGAATTAAAATTTTGTGACAAAAGGATATTACCTTCATTCTTTAGACAATGAATATCTTTATTTAGGATATTGTAGGATAAGGTTATTTTTCTCAAAAAAAATAGAATGAATATGTGCAATAACAAATTGCTGTATAAATCCTCTTAACATGTTTAATATTTGTATCCAAATTTATTTATTGAAAAAGTCTATCTTATGAAACCCAATGTCAATTTATACAATAGACTATGCCTCCAATCACTCTACAATAAAATTTATTTCTCCATAGTCCATTTATATAAGAGATTTTAGAATCATTATTCTCTTAGAAAAAATAATTTCAATTTCAGCTAATTTTTAGGACATTACATATTAAAAATAAATTTTTTAAAAATAACAATAATTAAAATTATATAAAATTATTAAAATAAAGTGAAATCGCTATAATGAAACAAAATTTAAATTTCTATGTTAAACTAGTTAATGGCACTCCACTTTCTAATTTGAAAACTTGAGAACAAATCCTTATGTCAATGTAATTTTAAATTGCCCTATAAATCATTTGTTCAGATTAATGGATAAGCCAGTGGTATGATACAGGTTCGAGGTGTAATGTAAGTGATGTGTGAGAAAAATAACCTTTACATTGAAATCAATCCCATAAATACACCTCCTAAAGCACGAGGTTTACTGTGTAGTTTTAAAGCAACAAAGGATAGAGAGTATACCAAAACAGAGCTCTTCAAGGTATAATATCTAACGACTCGAAGACACAGGCTATATATTGTACTATTGCAACACTACTGAAAGACTAAAATAAAATTATTATTATTTTTAATTAATAATTTAAAATTAATTTTTAAAATAATTTTCTAAATATATATCATGTTGATATATATTCTAAATAATTTTCTAAATATATATCATGTGTATTAATTGAGTGAATTGATAAACAATTATCTCAATGGAATTTTAAAATATAATCTGATGGCATATTGTTATGTTATGTTTTTACCAGTGAGCGTTGAATTTTTTCATATTGTATTATTTTTTGGAGGGTTATTTTATTATGATTTATTTTATGTTAAAAATATTAATTTTGGTATATATATTTTTCACAATTAAATATATAATAATGAATAAATTTATGGAGTATTATCTGATTTTAGTGAGTTTGAAATTTGGGATGAATACTTCAATTATTTTTGGAGACAATAAGTTGAAATCATGATGATAGGTGAAGTGTTCACTCCACATGTGGAAAGTCTCATTGAGATCACACACTAGTCTAGAAACTTTTTCATCATCAAATATTAAATTTAGTGTAATTAAATTGTAAAATTAAAACTTATTAATTATAAGTTGCTGGTATTTTTGTTTTTAATTTAACTTTAATTAATTTAAAAAAAAATTAACAAAAAAATAATTTAAATTATATTTTCAAAAGTGTGACAAGTTAATAAATTTTTTATAAATTCAGACTTTTGTGATTCATATTGATTGTAGATGACTTTTTTGAATTGATGACGTAAGATTATTGGGGTCAACATTTCGAACCCTCCACTCTAGTTTATCATCAAGAGGTATTCGTTTATATATATATATATATATATATATATATATAATTTAGATTTGATTAAGTTTTTTCTTTAACAGAATAGTTGAATGGCCAAAACCACTTACATGCTTCTATGATTTGAGAAACTTCAATATTCCAATATATCTTTAGCATGATTTTCTTTCCTCTATGGGATTTTTGGAGTACAATTTTACATTAATATTTTCCATAAATTCTACAAAACACTGCCAAAAATAGTGCATATTTGCAATAAAGAAGAACATTACAAAATTATAAAACCCCAAAGGACCTTGCAACAATTACCAAATTCCCTTTAGTGCCACAAGATGTGTCTTCTCTGTGTATTTTATCATCACAAACCCCGGTTGCATGCTCTCCCTCTCTTGGCTCTATGTTTTCCTGCTTGACATTGAAATCACTCGCCCACGGAGCATCCCCATTGACTTGGAGCTTTAGGATTAATAGCTCATCCTCCAAACTTGCACACTTTTTGTCCATTTTTATCCACAACAATTCACAATGTTTTTCAAGTAATGGAACCTAGCTTTGTTTCCTTTCTCCACCAACTCCAGTGTTCTATTGGATATTTTAGTCATTCCCATTAATTCGCTGAACAAGTTTTCCAGTAAGTACATCCAACACTATAGGTCTTTCTCCACTACAAACTCATTAGAAATAGCCAATTCCTACGTTTCCATATTCATTGTGTAGGACAATAGGGAAATCCTTAAGGCTACTGAAATTGTTGAGACATCCTTAGGGATCCCCTACATATATAATAACAACTCATGAATCCAGAGATGATGATGCCTGAGGGAAGAATTAAACTCCAAGTCTACTTGAACCCTAGTCTCTGTAAAATGGATAAAATATGCCATGGAATTAAATCCTTAGCCTAGATTGCAAAGCTTAGCATTTAAGGCAAAAATATTGAATCATTGTGATAAGATTGTCAACATTTTTTTCCCATTTAGATCCCATTTATAACTAATCATATTCCCATGCCAACTCTCAATTCAATGCAAACATTTAATCGAGGGAAAAATATTGTTGTACACCCCACCTCTACATGCTAGAGCACAACTACAACTTGTTCCATAGGTGAAGATCCAACTGATAACATCACCACCTACGAAGATCTCAATGATCAAGCACTCCTATTCTCCTTTGGTTGTTGCACTTACTCATTTTACTTCTTTTGAGAACATCTACCTGTTTCGTGCTGCCTTACTACAAGGTTTTTCTACCACAATTCTTACTTCACTTGTTCTCTCTATCATAAATTCCAAGCTATGATCCACTATTACTCTCATTTATGTGCTACCTACAAACATAAATTCCTATGCAAAAATATATTCATAAATATAAATACCAATTTACCTATTACATTGTTTCAATTGTCGAATCTCCTTCTATTGTGCAACTATAATGTTTGTATAAACAATTGTCCTTTCTTCCAGTCTCAAAGAGAATAATCATCTTTGAATCTCTTCTTTGAAGAGCTAACCAAGTTTGATACCGCTTGATAGTAAGGAAAATGAATTATATTGTTACAACACATCTTCCTAGTCTATACTTAGATCTCCATAAGATCTCAACATGACGCAGAACTAAATTCATTAAAAAATTCAGAAAGAATTTAACTACAAATATCCCATCGGTAGTTTGACCAATGATTATCGGTCTCCACCATTTAACACATGCAAGAAATTTAATTTCACTAAATATTCAATAAGAGTTTTCTAACCAATTAACACAAATAGGCACTTAATTCTACCAATTCCATATTTTAAGAATTGTTTAATGATCGTGCACATTGACATTTCATACACATAAGACATAAAAATTCATTTCATTAACAAACCCTGTACATACAAAAATACTCAAGAGAATTTATTTCTCCCTATGAACCTGATTTCACATTCATTTTTCCATTAGCCTTTCATGTGGGATTACAATGATTAAATACAAAATTAGAAGGAAAGTAGATTTTCCTACATTCATAAGTCACTCCTTGATTTATTCCATAAATCTCTCATGATTTATTCCCTAAATATCTCATGTTTTTTAAGGAAAAATTAGTTTTTTCCTTATGGAAAAAATCTCATATATTCATAACTTTTCTAAAACTATGACTCATTAGTTATAAAACTCATAAAATATACCAACTTGGAAAATAAAATTTGTTTGTATAAAAAATATAAATTCTTCTAAAAAATCAAGGCATTATTTTGAAACTTTTCACATCAAAGAAATAATGGCTTGGAAGCTCTAATGCTCCTACCTCAGATGATATAGTGATTAGACCTTAAAATGTGAAATATTATTGAGAATTATTTGAAAGTTTATTTATATGCTTGAAAATCATTAAGAGAATTAATAAAAGTATTCCAAAAGTGCCATAGTTTTATTGTCTTAAAAGGTAAAAAAAATATTAGTAGTTTGAAAAATATTTTGAAATTTAGATCTATTGTGACTATATAATGGAAAATTTAGGAAGGGTGTTTTTCAACTTCAAACCTCTTAACCACCCTAGGTCTAACTCAATTCGTTGATTTCTCGTCGTTAAAGCACATTTGCTATTGAGAGGTCACGAGTTCAATTCTCTTGACACTTTCGAGATAAGGCTCCATGGTTAAGCCGACGGGAAGTGATCACTTCAAATGGATCCACATGGTACCAATATTTTATGGACTTAGTGGTCACCAATTTTCCAGGTCTATAAACCACATAGGAAAAACAAAAAACTTGAACCCTCTTAGTGTCACAAAAGTGACAAGACTCTTTCATCTCAAGGTTTTAGTGTTACAAAAGTTCCAAATCTCTATCTTTATTTTTTTTAATGTCTAAGTTGTATTGCCTCAAAATATCATGCAAAACATATACATCTGACGTTCGTGATCATCAAAAATGTAATTGGGTATGTGGTCTCAATCTGCCCAATGGGAAACCATATATTTTTTACCACATACCAATAGAGTAATTTGTCCAAAATTCTAAAAGTTTTAGAAATTCTAAAATAACTAATGTATCCACTAGTGTGTTGTAATACCAACAACTAGGAAAAAAAAATAGACTTAAGAATTTGAGGAAGTGACGGGAGTCACATATTTAACACTGGAACTTAGAGGAACATGAGGAGAAGGTTCACACTAGAAGTGAAGCTCAATGTTTGCCGACATCACATAAATCCTCTCTAAACAAACTCTCTCATTACATTGGACCCATTTGATGTCCTCCAAACTAGCAAATATATTGTATATTTTTTCCTACTTGTGCTTTAAGATCATCCTCAACATGGACTTCAGTGACCAATACATAGCCAGGGCACTAAAAAATTTCTTCCATATTCCCTAGGTATGCCCTAGGTTAGGAATCCAAGTAGAAACATTTTCTATATGAATCCTAAAAGTCTTGTATGTCATGAACAACAAGAGACTCCAAGTGGTGAATTTTATTCTAAGTTTCAAGGGGAAAAGATTCCTGATAAGCATAAACAAATTTCTAGGCTTATTGTTGGATCGATTACAGTCATATGGGTTGTGACATCCTTGCCTCACCATCCTACTCCTACTTAGCATATAATGGCATTGTATGTCAGGAAAATATAAATAGCACATAATGTTTATACCCTAGAAACTCAATCCCAAACTAGAGAAAACGTGAAACCCAAAACAAATATATGTTAGAACCAAAATTAAGAGTCGACTAGAGGGTGAAAAAGATGGGTTAAAATACATAAAACAAAGAGCCAAGGAAATGTCACCACAAACAGAAGGGTTCCACCTCAAAAGATAGGTTGATAACATCAAACTAGGAGAAACATTGAGACTCTAAGCCTATAAACTCAAAACCTAAATTAACAGCAACCCATAGTGTTATGGAACTAGCTTGAAATAAAAAGAGAAAATAGCCAAGAAAATCATCCATGGCTAGAAGGAAGCCAGAAAAAAGGAAAAGTTATGAATATCAACCCAGGAGAGACATCAAAACTATAACTTAGTAGCCCCTCCCCACATGAGGACAATGCTAGAAAACATTCAAAGAGTAGCCATGAAAATTAAAAAATACCCAATGAGGAGAGATAGGAACCATACTCTACTGGTTGAGAGAAGCATCGATCTCAAGACTAGAGAAACTGCATCAATGTTTGTTATGTTAATCACATGTGGAGTGACAAAGAATTTGAACTTGAATCTATAGTCTGTGTTCCTCCACAACATCTTAAAAGAATCAAATAGACACGCAATAAGTAGTATAATAATGACATCCTGACCTTGAGTACCCCTCTTAGGAATTACCATAAAAATTCTCCATTTATGCAAAGGCCAAAGAGTTTTCAGCCATCCTTGCCTCAAATTTCCTCCCAACCTTGCTCTAGAGACAAGGGGTCTAGATGTTTCCTCCCTCCACACCCTTGAAAACAAATCACACCAAACGAAAAATGCATTAGGTCTTAAGTCATTGCCTCCACCTTGGAATTAATTTATTTTTTTATGCATGCAACGGGGCGGCCACACCACCCTCAACATCTACTCCTCCCTGTGTAATAGGGTGGTTGGATCATCCGAGTAGCCCATTATTTGTCTCGAGATTCATCCCTATAAGGGGATTTGTCTCTCATTTGGAACCTCCATCTCTGGGGAAAATCTGTCACCCTCTAGTATAAGTTGAAAGTTTTCCTATCAGTCTAATTGAGTGTCCAGTGGGCATCCTTTATGAAAAGTAAGACCTCTCTAGTTTTGGCCTAAGTTAGCCAAAAGAGAAACTACTCTATTGCATGTTCTCAGAGTGTGAGAGGTGATAAATAATTGAAGGAGAGAAGAAGGGTTCTCACATAGGAATACTTGTTGATAAGCCTCTAAATTTAGAAGGGGTGTCAAATAAAACACCTTCAAAAATATTATGGGTTATCCTAATAACCAATTAAGAATCATCACGTACTTTAATTTTTGAAAACCCTATCAAGAAAACTAGTTATAGGAATGTTTCTAATGCTAGAAATTGTGCTTCATTATTTCGACTTATGCCACAATAAGAAGTGTAAATTCATAGAAAGTTGTGATTTCTAGCTCTAAATATACCTTCAAACCCAAATAACCTAGGATTTCCTTTTAAGGTCCCATGAAAAATCAGTTGAAAAAATTCTCATGAGGAGGAAAACAAACTGAAGGAGAAGATAATTGGGGCTTAAATGTCTTAAGGGGGGCTAGTGAGAGCATGGAGGGGGATAGATAAAGTTGATTCCTAATAATTACTTCCTGAGGAGGATATTTCTAGTTATCTTGATACTAGACCTTAGATAGAATAGTTTCATGGATATAATGCTTAATAATTTTCCACACTTTCTCCATACTCTCTTATTGGTCTCGAAAGATTTGTCTATTATGTTATTTCCATATGGCTCACATGAAAAATCCCACTATAAAATCAAAAGCTCTGTTGACCAGTATGTTGGAAAATATATTGCGTCTCAACTATTTAAAGGTCTCTACCAGATTATGAAGAAACTGATCAGAATGACCAAAGAGCTCCACTACCTTTCACCATATCAAGTTGGAAAATTAGAGGTGTTGAGAACAGGCTCTATCTTCGCCTCATAATAACAACATAGAGGACATGATGATGGTCATTTAAATCACTTATTCTAGATGTGATCCCATGTTAGATTCGTTTGGCATCCCACTAACCATAAGAATGTAGAAACCTTGTGTCAGGCGGAAAGAGTCGATAGTGCAGACACAACCAACCTCCCTAGGAGCCTGAGACTCTCTAGTGACAAACAAGACAAACAAGAGCAATCCTTCTCTAAACATGAATTTACTATATAAGAAATCAAGTGTTTAGATCCTACCTGTAATCCAACGCTGTTGTAGCAGTCCAGCCTCACTGATCCGGATGAGCTCCTCCTTCACTTTGAAACCTGCATCCACTAACAATCAAACGATTAAATAGCACTTGATAATCTCATAAAATAAAACATATTTAACACATAGACCAAGGAGTACATGAAACAACTCATAAATAACAAGTTATTGAGAAGAATGGACTCATTTGCATTAATAGGAAACAAAAGGAACAATTACAACCTGAGCCTTGGTGTTGTGCAAGTCCCTCCCAGGGTCCATCAAGAGTTCTCCTTTACTTTGACAAAGCTCACCCACTTCCAAATAGAACAAGCAAAGATGGCAATCTCTCCTCACAAGCTTCTAAATGGGAGTCCTAATTCCAGCAGCTACCCTTAGAAATGTTTAGCTTCCAACCTCTCCTCCTTCTGGCCCAATGCCTGTATTTATAGTGCTCAAGAGGAAGTTAATCAGGTCCACCATCAATGGGATAATCCCCTCTTTGGATGGGATAGCTCCCTCATTGATGGGATAAGTTCCTCTTTGGTAGGGGTACATGAACCATCTGGAGGCGCTCAATACATGTCGAACAACCTTCTAGAATGCTCTAGAAATGACCACAAGTAACTTTTTAAAGATGAAACTTGCGCATTTTGACCTTTACAGGGGGACGCACCTGCCCCTTTACATACAGAGCGTACAAGGACGCAGCTTTTGTGAACATTGGGTGCGTACCCGCAGGTAAGGTTGAGAGAACCTGCGTACCCAGAGATAAATACATTTATAAAGACTTTCTCTCTTTTTGGAGTCTGACATGGAGAGCAGAGGCATAAGACTTGCCCAGGAGGATAGCATGACTGTTGATAGAGCCATACTAACTGTAAATAGCCATGGTGACATTTTTTAGTGTAACAGATTGCCCCCTAAAGTGCGAAGCCTGTAATAGATTAGGGTTTTGTATTATCTAGGAAGGGTGAAGCGCTTTATCATTTCAAGGATTATCTCGTGGAGAGCCTGGTCAGAACCTGCAATTTTCAACACAAAATACATGTATAAGATTATATCATCACTGAGGTAGGCATTCCCATTCTCAGACCAAAACTTTAACTAACAGACTAACTACTCTGATACAGGAATGATCTTGCAGTACATCATAATTATAGACTTTTGTAGACATAGTATGGGCGCAGCCATCTGTTTATGATTAGTCTACTTAGATAATGAATACAAAACTCCTCGCAGCCTGGATGGTGGAAACTAGATCCAGGGTCTTCATTTCTACTTCCCGAATTGGTACGATTCTAGCCATGCGAATAAATGGGTTGATGTCGAACATGGTAGAAACCACTTGATTACCAGTCGATGATGTAAACTGTTAACAAGTGTGAGAGAGACCACCAGTAATGTCAATGGTTCCCAAAGTACCCAGTACAATCCATGAGATGTGAATGAATGAATTGATGTCGAACATTTCACGGAATCCTTCGATCGAGAGTCAATGATGTAAACTGACGTCAAAGGCGAGAAACCTGCCATTGATGCATGCAGACTTCAAGGTACTGACGATTTCTAAGTCATCTCTCTAGATAATGTGCTAATGTCGATAGAAAGCGACCCGTTGCAGGCAAGCCCACAACACGAAATCATTGATCAAGTTGAAGAAATGTTGCTGTAAGGACTGACTCAGGGATGGTCAAATGGATGACGAGTATTTTGCAGATGAAAGTTTTGCTTGCAGACCTCTTGAACACATAATGACACGACAGATGGCTTGGTGATGAATGACTCAAAGTTAATCCCCGGAACCCGGCTGAAGACTTTCAATGTGGTTTGATCAACTTGTGAGGTAAAGGATTTCCCAACCCAGGTGAATGAAAAGTGTCGTGTTCAAGAGTGGTAATAAGGTTTCTTCTGAGACAAAGGATAACAAATAGGCTCATTCTTCTCTCTTTTCCCCCACCATTTCTGGCAAGTACCTCTTTATTTTTAACAAGCTTGAGGAGGATAACGTATGCTTGATTATAAGCTCATCCTTCGGATGAGTCCAACCTAGTTTTGATTCGAACCCTAGGAAGGAGTGGTTCGTTCCTGTTTGTAATTGAACAGGTCCTTTACCGTGAAATGTTTAACGAGCCCAGTATAGGAGAAACTCGACGTTTTTCAATTTTAGAGAGTCTGAAAAACTTAAGAAGACTCCAAGTTGAACTTTTTCGTAGATTTGTGTCCCTCAAGCCCGAAAAAGTATAAAATAATACCTGGGGGAACCGTTTGATCTCGCGACCAAGGAGTACTTTCATGATTAATGCCTTTGACCTGAAAAGTAAAAAGCGATCAGAGGCATGTCGTTTTATTTCCATATCGAGTTTGAAACGACAAAAACCCGGCAATCTTTTCCTGTTTTTACGGTCAGAAAAGAGCTATAAGGGGACCGTCTTTTAATTTCGTTTTAACGAGTTTAAAAGAAAAACTCGGCAATCTTTTCATATTTTGAGAGTCTGAAAAGGGCTTAAAAGAGAACTCCAAGGTTTCACTTTTTCGTAAGTTTTAACGAGTTGGAAAAAATGATAAAAATGTACTCATATGGCCGACTTTCAATTTAATTTACGAGCAAGAAAAGACGGAAAGAACTCGGCATTTTCATTTGTTTTACGAGAATGAAAGATAGCAAAATAATCTCGGGATTTTCATGAGTTTAACGAGTCTTGAAAATAACTGAAATTGACTCGAGATAGGTTTCATTTTTACAAAAGCTTGAAACAGACAAAAACTATGCTTCAAAGTAGTTTCATTTTTTCACAAGCTTGAAACAGAGAAAAAATTGTGCTTGATGCCCCCTAAGCATAACTGCTAGAGTGCATGCCCCCCCTAGCTTCATTTCATTCAACCAAGTACAAGCTGGATGGAATGAAGGTTCAAGTACGAGATCATTTGAAAGACCCGACCTAAAATTACGTAAAAAACTGAAATAACTAACCTAAAAACTTAACATTTATAAGATCTCGTCAATCTCTCGACTCAAGTAGAGGAGGATTTGTTTCATTTTCTAATGAGCTTGACACAGGAAAAGAACTATGCTCAGATTCGGTTTCATGTTTACGAAAGCTTGAAACGAAAAACTATGCTTGTTATAAGTTCACATGTCCCCAGCATAATGACGCAAATCAAGGTACATGCCCCCCAAGCTTCATTGCATTCAATGAGGTGGATGGAATGAAGCTTTACTTTCATAATCTTGGAAAGAATTGTGGGAGGTGTTTCATTTTTTAGTGAGGTTGACACAAGAAAAGAACTATCCTCAAAACCCTTGTTTCATTTTTTAAACGAGCTTGACACAAGATAAGGAACTATGCTCATAACTACTCTTTACAATCTATCTAACAAAAACTCTACTCTAAAAACCTTGATTCATTTTTTAACGAGCTTGACACAAGACAAGGAACTGTGCTCTAAAATCCTTGATTCATTTTTTAATGAGCTTGACACTAGACAAGGAACTATGCTCTAAAATCCTTGATTCATTTTTTAAGGAGCTTGACACAAGACAAGGAACTATGCTCATAACTACTCTACAATTTACCTACTTAACCTACCCTTGTTTCATTTGTTAACGAGCTTGACAAAAGACAAGGAACTATGCTCAAAAAATTCGCATGCCCCCAGCATAAGGATGCAAAGCGAGGTACATGCCCCCCAGGCTTCATTGCATTCAACCGGCTGGATGGAATGAAGGTTTACTTTCAATATTTAACTTGAAAAGGGAGTTGTTTCATTTTTAAGGAGGTTGACACAAGAAAAGAACTATCCTCATACCTGATTCATTTTTTAACGAGGTTGACTCAGTAACAGGAACTGTCCTCATACCTGATTCATTTTTTAACGAGGTTGACTCAGTAACAGGAACTGTCCTCATAATCCTACTTTCTACAATCTACCTACATATCCTAAAATCTACCTGATTCATTTTTTAATGAGGTTGACTCAGTAAAAGAACTATCCTCATACCTGATTCATTTTTTAACAAGGTTGACTCAGTAACAGGAACTATCCTCACACTCACTGATTCATTTTTTAACGAGGTCGTCACAGTAAAAGGAACTTTCCTCGTACAATCCAATTTCATTTTTTAACGAGGTTGAGAGAGGAACAAACTATCCTCGTGGACACCTGTTTCATTTTTTAACAAGGTTGGCACAGGAAAAGGAACTGTCCTCGCACCTCACTGATCATGGCTTCTAACTGGAAGAAAGACATGTCAATGGACACACCTCGATCATGGCTTCCAAGAGGTCTTCATCAGAAGGAAGAATAGTTCTCTGGAAGGAACACATGTCAAGGGACTCAAAAGGGATAAGAACATCGTGTTCAAGTAATCCCATAGAGTTTTCCATGTCAATTACCGGATCTAAATCAAAGGAAGATGAGCAAATAGTGAGAGGCTCACTTACATCGGTAACTGAAAACATGGGACCAGTTGCCACATAATTAACCCGTGGCAGGGTGAATACCACTTTAGAATCAGGAACATTTAGGGGTGTCATATTATTGGTAGTTGAAACAAGATTAGGGAACGAAAGCTGGTCTACAGTCACAATACTGCCATTGTGAGGGAAAGACATCACGCGAAAGAGTGTCGATACGACAGCTTTCATTTCATAAACATAGTCTCGCCCAAGGAGTAAATTGAAATCCAAGCGACCTCGAACTACCATAAGATCAATACAGGCAGTTTTACCTTCCAAGGTAATGGAAAACTTAGGAAGGATCCCTAAAGGTTCACTAATGGTTCTGTTAAAAGCTTTCAGATTCTGCGTAATAGGCGCAAGCTGAGGGGAACCCAAAGCTTTCCAAACAGTTGAGGATAAAATACTAACAGAAGCACCTTCATCTACCTGAGTACGATGTATGTCCCTACCACCAGCCTTGACAATGATTTGGAAAGGGATGGAGGAAGGAAGACGAGGTTCTGTCAGTCTATTCCAATCAAAGGAAAAGACCTCAGTACTTGGAGGGGGTTCTGTAGAAACAGGTGAAATGCCCCCCAGCATAGAAGAATCTGATGTAACAAGAAGAACTTGAGCAGTATGAAGTTCACTCTCTAAAGGGAAAGTGGCATCGACCGAATGTGAAATTGAATCGACCACTTGATCAACTAATTGATCATAAACCTGAGTGACATGAGTTTCATACTAACCTGTTTTATTTTTTAACGAGGTTGATATAGGGAAAAACTATCCTCGTAAACACTGATTCATTTTTTAACGAGGTTGACACAGTAAAAGGAACTTTCCTCACAACATCCTATTTCATTTTTTAACGAGGTTGATATAGGAAAAAACTATCCTCGCCCTTGATTCATTTTTTAATGAGGTTGACTCAGTAAAAAGAACTATCCTCTGACCAACTGATTCATTTTTTTAACGAGGTTGACACAGTAAAAGGAACTTTCCTCGTACAGCCTATTTCATTTTTTAACGAGGTTGATACAGGAAAAAAGTTTCCTCGTACAGCCTATTATCAATGGGATAATCCCCTCTTTGGATGGGATAGCTCCCTTATTGATGGGATCAGTTCCTCTTTGGTAGGGGTACATGAACCATCTGGAGGCGCTCAATACACGTTGAACAACCTTCTAGAATGCTCTAGAAATGACCACAAGTAACTTTTTAAAGATGAAACTTGCGCATTTTGACCTTTACAGGGGGACGCACCTACCCCTTTACATACAAAGCGTACAAGGACGCAGCTTTTGTGAACATTGGGTGCGTACCCGCAGGTAAGGTTGAGAGAACCTGCGTACCCAGAGATAAATACATTTATAAAGACTTTCTCTCTTTTTGGAGTCTGAAATGGAGAGCAGAGGCATAAGACTTGCCCAGGAGGATAGCATGACTGTTGATAGAGCCATACTAACTGTAAATAGCCATGGTGACATTTTTTAGTGTAACAGATTGCCCCCTAAAGTGCGAAGCCTGTAATAGATTAGGGTTTTGTATTATCTAGGAAGGGTGAAGCGCTTTATCATTTCAAGGATTATCTCGTGGAGAGCCTGGTCAGAACCTGCAATTTTCAACACAAAATACCTGTATAAGATTATATCATCACTGAGGTAGGCATTCCCATACTCAGATCAAAACTTTAACTAATAGACTAACTACTCTGATATAGGAATGATCTTGTAGTACATCATAATCATAGACTTTTGTAGACACAGTATGGGCGCAGCCATCTGTTTATGATTAGTCTACTTAGATAATGAATACAAAACTCCTCGCAGCCTGGATGGTGGAAACTAGATCCAGGGTCTTCATTTCTACTTCCTGAATTGGTACGATTCTAGCCATGTGAATAAATGAGTTGATGTCGAACATGGTAGAAACCACTTGATTACCAGTCGATGATGTAAACTGTTAACAAGTGTGAGAGAGACCACCAGTAATGTCAATGGTTCTCAAAGTACCCAGTACAATCCATGAGATGTGAATAGATGAGTTGATGTCGAACATTTCACGGAGTCCTTTGATCGAAAGTCAATGATGTAAACTGACGTCCAAGGCGAGAAACCTGCCATTGATGCATGCAGACTTCAAGGTACTGACGATTTCTAAGTCATCTCTCTAGATAATGTGCTGATGTCGATAGAAAGCAACCCGTTGCAGGCAAGCCCACAACACGAAATCATTGTTCAAGTTGAAGAAATGTTGCTGTAAGGACTGACTCAGGGATGGTCAAATGGATGACAAGTATTTTGCAGATGAAAGTTTTGCTTGCAGACCTCTTGAACACATAACGACACGACAGATGGCTTGGTGATAAACGACTCAAAGTTAATCCCCGGAACCCGGCTGAAGCCTTTCAAAGTGGTTTGATCAACTGTGAGGTAAAAGGATTTCCCAACCCAGTTGAATGAAAAGTGTCGTGTTCAAGAGTGGTAGTAAAGTTTCTTCTGAGACAAAAGATAACAAATAGGCTCATTCTTCTCTCTTTTCCCCCACCATTTCTGGCAAGTACCTCTTTATTTTTAACAAGCTTGAGGAGGATAACATATGCTTGATTATAAGCTCATCCTTCGGATGAGTCCAACCTAGTTTTGATTCGAACCCTAGGAAGGAGTGGTTCGTTCCTGTTTGTAATTGAACAGGTCCTTTACTGTGAAATGTTCAACGAGCCCAGTATAGGAGAAACTCGGCGTTTTTCAATTTTAGAGAGTCTGAAAAACTTAAGAAGACTCCAAGGTGAACTTTTTCGTAAATTTGTGTCTCCCAAGCCCGAAAAAGTATAAAATAATACCTGAGAGAACCATTTGATCTCGCGACCAAGGAGTACTTTCATGATTAGTGTCTTTGACCTGAAAAGTAAAAAGCGATCAAGGACACATCGTTTTATTTCCGTATCGAGTTTGAAACGACAAAAACCCGGCAATCTTTTCCTGTTTTTACAGTCAGAAAAGAGCTATAAGGGGACCATCTTTTAATTCCGTTTTAACGAGTGTAAAAGAAACACTCGGCAATCTTTTCATGTTTTGGGAGTCTGAAAAGGGCTTAAAAGAGAACTCCAAGGTTTCACTTTTTCGTAAGTTTTAACGAGTTCGAAAAAGGGATAAAAATGTACTCATGGTTTTCACTTTTTCGTAAGTTTTGATGAGTTCGAAAAAATGATAAAAATGTACTCATATGGCCGAATTTCAATTTAATTTACGAGCAGGAAACGATGGAAAGAACTCGGCATTTTCATTTGTTTTACGAGAATGAAAAATAGCAAAATAATCTCGGTATTTTCATGAGTTTAACGAGTCTTGAAAATAACTGAAATTGACTCGAAATAAGTTTCATTTTTACAAAAGCTTGAAACAGAGAAAAACTATGCTTCGAAGTAGTTTCATTTTTTCACAAGCTTGAAACAGAAAGAAAACTGTGCTTGATGCCCCCTAAGCATAATTTCTAGAGCGCATGCTCCTCAGCTTCATTTCATTCAACCAGTTGGATGAAATGAAGGTTCATGAACGAGATCATTTGAAAGACTCGACCTAAAACAATAAGAAAATTATGCAAAAACTGAAATAACTAACCTAAATACTTAACATCTATGAGGTCTAGTCAATCTCTCGACTCAAGTAGAGGAGGATTTATTTCATTTTTTAACGAGCTTGACATAGGAAAAGAACTGTGCTCGGATCCGGTTTCATGTTTACGCAAGCTTGAAACGAAAAACTATGCTTGTTATAAGTTCACATGCCCGCAGCATAATGACGCAAAACGAGGTACATGCCCCCCAAGCTTCATTGCATTCAATGAGGTGGATGGAATGAAGCTTTACTTTCAAGATCTTGGAAAGAATTGTGGGAGGTGTTTCATTTTTTAGTGAGGTTGACACAAGAAAAGAACTATCCTCAAAACCCTTGTTTCATTTTTTAAACGAGCTTGACACAAGATAAGGAACTATGCTCATAACTACTCTCTACAATCTATCTAACAAAAAACTCTACTCTAAAAACCTTGATTCATTTTTTAACGAGCTTGACACAAGACAAGGAACTATGCTCTAAAATCCTTGATTCATTTTTTAATGAGCTTGACACAAGACAAGGAACTATGCTCATGACTACTCTCTACAATCTACTTACTTAACCTACCCTTGTTTCATTTTTTAACGAGCTTGACACAAGACAAGGAACTATGCTCAAAAAGTTCGCATGCCCCCAGAATAATGACGCAAAGCGAGGTCCATGCCCCCCAGGCTTCATTGCATTCAACCAGATGGATGGAATGAAGTTTTACTTTCAATATTTAACTTGAAAAGGGAGTTGTTTCATTTTTAAGGAGGTTGACACAAGAAAAGAACTATCCTCATTCCTGATTCATTTTTAAACGAGGTTGACTCAATAACAGGAACTATCCTCAAATTCCTACTTTCTACAATCTATCTACATATCCTAAAATCTAGCTGATTCATTTTTTAATGAGGTTGACTCAGTAAAAGAACTATCCTCATACTAACCTGTTTTATTTTTTAACGAGGTTGATATAGGGAAAAACTATCCTCGTAAACACTGATTCATTTTTAACGAGGTTGACACAGTAAAAGGAACTTTCCTCACAACATCCTATTTCATTTTTTAACGAGGTTGATATAGGAAAAAACTATCCTCGCCCCTGATTCATTTTTTAATGAGGTTGACTCAGTAAAAAGAACTATCCTCTGACCAACTGATTCATTTTTTAACGAGGTTGACACAGTAAAAGGAACTTTCCTCGTACAGCCTATTTCATTTTTTAACGAGGTTGATACAGGAAAAAACTTTCCTTGTAATATTGATCATGGCTTCCAACTGGAAGAAAGACATGTCAATGGACACACCTTGATCATGGCTTCCAAGAGGTCTTCATCAGAAGGAAGAATACTTCTCTGGAAGGAACACATGTCAAGGGACTCAAAAGGGATAAGAACATCGTTTTCAACTAATCCCATAGAGTTTTCCATGTCAATTACCGGATCTAAATCAACAGTGAGAGGCTCACTTACATCGGTAACTGAAAACATGTGACCAGTTGCCACATAATTAACCCGTGGCAGGGTAGATACCACTGTAGAATCAGGAACATTTAGGGGTGTCATATTATTGGTAGTTGAAACAAGACTAGGGATCGAAAGCTGGTCTACAGTCACAATACTGCCATTGTGAGGGAAAGACATCACGCGAAAGAGTGTCGATACGACGCTTTCATTGCATAAACATAGTCTCGCCCAAGGAGTAAATTGAAATCCAAGGGACCTCGAACTACCATAAGATCAATATAGACAATTTTACCTTCCAAGGTAATAGAAAACTTAGGAAGGATCCCTAAAGGTTCACTAATGGTTCTGTTAAAAGCTTTCAGATTCTGCGTAATAGGCGCAAGCTGAGGGGAACCCAAAGCTTTCCAAACAGTTGAGGATAAAATACTAACAGAAGCACCTTCATCTACCTGAGTACGATGTATGTCCCTACCACTAGCCTTGACAATGATTTGGAAAGGGATGGAGGAAGGAAGACGAGGTTCTGTCAGTCTATTCCAACCAAAGGAAAAGACCTCAGTACTTGGAGGGGGTTCTGTAGAAACAGGTGAAATGCCCCCCGGCATAGAAGAATCTGATGTAACAAGAAGAACCTGAGCGGTATGAAGTTCACTCTCTAAAGGGAAAGTGGCATCGACCGAATGTGAAATTGAATCGACCACGTGATCAACTAATTGATCATCAACCTGAGTGACATGAGTTTCACTCTCCAATGGAAGAGTGTGATCGACTGTACTTGAATTTAGATCAATCACTCCGTCAGTTGACGGTAGGTTGGGAGAAAGTTTACGGTAACCAGTTGGAAATTCTTGCTGTGGAACAGTAAGGTTTTCCAACACTGTTGAGGCTTCATCCATGTGAGGGCAAATGTGAGTTTGATGACTCCCTTTGCATAACTTACAAGGAAACCTAACTTTACCGTTTTTCCCAGGAACCTGACTATCACTGGTTGATGGATCAATGGAAAGTTGATGAGATTTTTCTGACCATACTTCCAAGACCTTTGGAATACCAGGACAATTGACAAGGAAGTGGTCACCCTTACAAAGCCTGCAAGGGTATTTGGGTTTACGATGCATGTTGGAGTTTTCCTCAACACCACTAACACTTACAACCATGGTTGGTTGGTTGACTTCTTTCTTATCTTGCTTCTTCTTCTTCTTCTTCTTCTTCCCTTTCTTCTTCTTCTTAGCCTCCTGGTTACTAGCATCAAGGCTTTTACCAGGCGAAGAGGAAGAAATGGAGGAAGAAAAATTAGGTGAAGAAGGTAAAGGGTCAACAGAAGGTTGGTGATGTTGAGATGGTGAACTCTATTGAGGTGAAGCATCCGGTTGAGGTGGAACAATTGGAGTATTTTGGGCCAACGAAATTGAAAATAACCATATCGACAAACCTATTGTAAATCCAGGTAATGACAAAGTAGCCATATAAGGAGGACCAACATTTCCAAAGTAAGGAAAAGTACTAGGATTCTCATTAGGAGGGGTTCCTAGGTTGGTAAATTCCGGAACATTTGCCATTATATTCAACTTTAGTGAATTTTATTAACAATTTTTAAAACTAAAATTAACAATTCACAATTCACACCTAACAATTAAAATTCACAATTCACACCTATGGTCTCTAAAAGTAAAAACAAACAAATTAACACGCGCTATCAAATCTAGGAGTCAAACCATACACAAACAGTAGCCTTCCGGACCGAAAACACTAGTTGGTGATGAAGCCCAACATCGCCGAATTCAGTACAGAAGTGGTGGGTGGAACAGTTACCCCGGCAACCTGCTTAATGAATAGACTGGACCAAGTTCCTCCACTTTAACCGTCTCGAGTGAAGTGAACCCCCCAGAAAATCCAAGTGAGTCTAGCCGACGTCTGCTCCAGGTACAGTGGGATCTTCCCTCCACCGTCACCTTGGGTAGAACCCTAAAGATAATGGTCACTAAGGTTACCAACAGCAACAAATGCACCTGGGGGAACAGTCTACACTCCGACAGCATGCAACGGCAGAGTATCAAGCTCAATCCCCTTGCCGGCTCCTTGACAATAATCCAAGGTTTACCGACAAGTGACCCCTGGCTCCTCGACAATGGTTAATCCGAGGTTTACCGTTTGTAATACGTGCGTGTCTGGCGTCATTCCCAACGAGGGAGGATTGATCCCCTCACTGGTTCGGACACGAGCTCGTGCTTCTCCTTTAAGAGGAGCTTTCCCAGAGTACAAATGAAACAATTGGATTTATCCTACCACAAGATGAGCTACTTGTTTGGTTTTGCTGTCTTGGAGAGTTAATTACTCTCCTACTCCAAGACACTAGCCTGATCTATATTGGTGTTTCAGAGCCCTAGAAATGTAAAAATTACTAGATGAATTTTAATTAAGCGCTATGTTATTAAGGCTGTTATTACTCAAATGGGTAAATGGATACGAAACCAATGGTGTTATGACCCGACTCAACTGAATGCAATCGAATATGATAATGTAATCTTTTCAATTCGATGAATCCTAACTAAAGTAAGGAGAGAGTTTCCATTCACTTCCAACAATGCAAAAAATTGATCACTAAGAGAAAATATAACAAATTCTCTAATGCACTAATTTTATCAAGAAAAACTAATGCAAATCAATTCCAAACCATTTTTTTATTTTTTTTTTTGTGTAAATTCAAATCAAAGAGAGCTGATCTAAATCTACAATTGATTTTTCAGAATGTAAACTATGCAATTGTAATCTATGCACAATTCACTTGAAAAGTATGCAAATGTAATCTATGCACATTTTTCATTCATATTCTGAAAATGAGAATTCTAATTATGCAAATGTGATCTATGCAAGAGAATTCTCAAACACAAGATGATTCTAATGTAATCTAAGAACCAATCAAGTGCAAGTCGAGAAAATTGGGTGAGAGTTCCAAAGATCAAAACATAAAAACACTCAAAGGTGATTAACACTCATAAAAACACTCAAAGGTGAAAAGACTGAGACAAACCTCCAAGTAATGACCAAAGGAAATCAAATTAAGAATTTCTCAAAAAAGAGACTCAAAACACCCAATTGATGAAAGCTTAAAGCAGGAATGCCAATGAAACAAGCTTAGGTGAAGATCTTTGACAAGAGACTAATGGATCTGGGCAGTAAAAACTAAGAAAAAGCAAAATCTAAGAGAAAAAATGCAAAAAATGGAAATTTCTTAATTTTTAGCAGGGGACGCAGGCAACCTGTTAAGCCAGGTGCGGGCCCGCTCTGTGCACACAGAAACAGTGCGTACAAGGACGCACTGTGCAATACTCAGAGGGTGCGTCCTACTAAAAAAACCAAGAAAAACTAAATTCAATCTAACCCTAAGCTAACCCACCCAAAAACAAAGTCATAGAGCCAAAAACCAGAAAATAAATGACTTTTCTCAGATCAAAGTTGCATACAAAGGAAAAGACTTTCACATCAATGGAGTCCCCAGTGGAGTCGCCAATTTGTCAGGCGGAAAGAGTCGATAGTGCGGACACAACCAACCTCCCTAGGAGCCTAAGACTCTCTAGTGACAAACAAGACAAACAAGAGCAATCCTTCTCTAAACATGCATTTACTATATAAGAAATCAAGTGTTTAGATCCTACCTGTAATCCAACGCTGTTGTAGCAGTCCAGCCTCACTGATCCGGATGAGATCCTCCTTCACTTCAAAACCTGCATTCACTAACAATCAAACGATTAAATAGCACTTGATAATCTCATAGAATAAAACATATTTAACACATAGACCAAGGAGTACATGAAACAACTCATAAATAACAAGTTATTGTGCAAGTCCCTCCCAGGGTCCATCAAGAGTTCTCCTTTACTTTGACAAAGCTCACCCACTTCCAAATAGAACAAGCAAAGATGGCAATCTCTCCTCACAAGCTTCTAAATGGGAGTCCTAATTCCAGCAACATCTACCCTTAGAAATGTTTAGCTTCCAACCTCTCCTCCTTCTGGCCCAATGCCTGTATTTATAGTGCTCAAGAGGAAGTTAATCAGGTCCACCATCAATGGGATAATCCCCTCTTTGGATGGGATAGCTCCCTCATTGATGGGATAAGTTCCTCTTTGGTAGGGGTACATGAACCATCTGGAGGCGCTCAATACACGTCAAACAACCTTCTAGAATGCTCTAGAAATGACCACAAGTAACTTTTTAAAGATGAAACTTGCGCATTTTGACCTTTACAGGGGGACGCACCTGCCCCTTTACATACAGAGCGTACAAGGACACAGCTTTTGTGAACATTGGGTGCGTACCCGTAGGTAAGGTTGAGAGAACCTGCGTACCCAGAGATAAATACATTTATAAAGACTTTCTCTCTTTTTGGAGTTTGACATGGAGAGCAGAGGCATGAGACTTGCCCAAGAGGATAGCATGACTGTTGATAGAGCCATACCAACTGTAAATAGTCATGGTGACATTTTTTAGTGTAACAGATTGCCCCCTAAAGTGCGAAGCCTGTAGTAGATTAGGGTTTTGTATTATCTATGAAGGGTGAAGCGCTTTATCATTTCAAGGATTATCTCGTGGAGAGCCTGGTCAAAACTTGCAATTTTCAACACAAAATACATGTATAAGATTATATCATCACTGAGGTAGGCATTCCCATTCTCAGATCAAAACTTTAACTAACAGACTAACTACTCTGATACAGGAATGATCTTGCAGTACATCATAATTATAGACTTTTGTAGACACAGTATGGGCGCAGCCATCTGTTTATGATTAGTCTACTTAGATAATGAATACAAAACTCCTCGCAGCCTGGATGGTGGAAACTAGATCCAGGGTCTTCATTTCTACTTCCCGAATTGGTACGATTCTAGCCATGCGAATAAATGGGTTGATGTCGAACATGGTAGAAACCACTTGATTACCAGTCGATGATGTAAACTGTTAACAAGTGTGAGAGAGACCACCAGTAATGTCAATGGTTCCAAAGTACCCAGTACAATCCATGAGATGTGAATGAATGAATTGATGTCGAACATTTCACGGAATCCTTCGATCGAGAGTCAATGATGTAAACTGACGTCAAAGGCGAGAAATCTGCCATTGATGCATGCAGACTTCAAGGTACTGACGATTTCTAAGTCATCTCTCTAGATAATGTGCTGATGTCGATAGAAAGCGACCCGTTGCAGGCAAGCCCACAACACGAAATCATTGATCAAGTTGAAGAAATGTTGCTGTAAGGACTGACTCAGGGATGGTCAAATGGATGACGAGTATTTTGCAGATGAAAGTTTTGCTTGCAGACCTCTTGAACACATAACGACACGACAGATGGCTTGGTGATGAATGACTCAAAGTTAATCCCTGGAACCCGGCTGAAGACTTTCAATGTGGTTTGATCAACTTGTGAGGTAAAGGATTTCCCAACCCAGGTGAATGAAAAGTGTCATGTTCAAGAGTGGTAATAAGGTTTCTTCTGAGACAAAGGATAAATAATAGGCTCATTCTTCTCTCTTTTCCCCCACCATTTCTGGCAAGTACCTCTTTATTTTTAACAAGCTTGAGGAGGATAACATATGCTTGATTATAAGCTCATCCTTCTGATGAGTCCAACCTAGTTTTGATTCGAACCCTAGGAAGGAGTGGTTCGTTCCTGTTTGTAATTGAACAGGTCCTTTACTGTGAAATGTTTAACGAGCCCAGTATAGGAGAAACTCGGCGTTTTTCAATTTTAGAGAGTCTGAAAAACTTAAGAAGACTCCAAGTTGAACTTTTTCGTAGATTTGTGTCCCTCAAGCCCGAAAAAGTATAAAATAATACCTGGGGGAACCGCTTGATCTTGCGACCAAGGAGTACTTTCATAATTAGTGCCACTGACCTGAAAAGTAAAAAGCGATCAAAGACACGTCGTTTTATTTCCGTATCGAGTTTGAAACGACAAAAACCCGGCAATCTTTTCCTGATTTTACGGCCAGAAAAGGGCTATAAGGGGACCGTCTTTTAATTCCGTTTTAACGAGTGTAAAAGAAACGCTCGACAATCTTTTCATGTTTTAGGAGTCTGAAAAGGGCTTAAAAGAGAACTCCAAGGTTTCACTTTTTCGTAAGTTTTAACGAGTTCGAAAAAGGGATAAAAATGTACTCATGGTTTTCACTTTTTCGTAAATTTAAATGAGTTCGAAAAAGGGATAAAAATGTACTCATGTGGCCGACTTTCAATTTAATTTACGAGCAGGAAAAGACGGAAAGAACTCGGCATTTTCGTTTGTTTTACGAGAATGAAAGATAGCAAAATAATCTCGGGATTTTCATGAGTTTAACGAGTCTTGAAAATAACTGAAATTGACTCGAGATAGGTTTCATTTTTACAAAAGCTTGAAACAGAGAAAAACTATGCTTCAAAGTAGTTTCATTTTTACACAAGCTTGAAACAGAGAGAAAACTGTGCTTGATGCCCCCTAAGCATAACTGTTAGAGCGAATGCCCCCAGCTTCATTTCATTCAACTAAGTACAAGCTGGATGGAATGAAGGTTTACTTTCAATATTTAACTTGAAAAGGGAGTTGTTTCATTTTTAAGGAGGTTGACACAAGAAAAGAACTATCCTCATACCTGATTCATTTTTTAACGAGGTTGACTCAGTAACAGGAACTATCCTCTAACCTGATTCATTTTTTAACGAGGTTGACTCAGTAACAGGAACTGTCCTCGCAAAATCCTACTTTCTACAATCTACCTACATATCCTAAAATCTACCTGATTCATTTTTTAATGAGGTTGACTCAGTAAAAGAACTATCCTCATGCTAGCCTGTTTCATTTTTTAACGAGGTTGATACAGGAAAAAACTATCCTCGTACTCACTGATTCATTTTTTAACGAGGTCGACTCAATAAAAGGAACTATCCTCACTACAACCTATTTCATTTTTTAACGAGGTTGATACAGGAAAAAACTTTCCTCGTAATATTGATCATGGCTTCCAACTGGAAGAAAGACATGTCAATGGACACACCTTGATCATGGCTTCCAAGAGGTCTTCATCAGAAGGAAGAATACTTCTCTGGAAGGAACACATGTCAAGGGACTCAAAAGGGATAAGAACACCGTGTTCAAATAATCCCATAGAGTTTTCCATGTCAATTACCGGATCTAAATCAACAGTGAGAGGCTCACTTACATCGGTAACTGAAAACATGGGACCAGTTGCCACATAATTAACCCATGGCAGGGTAGATACCACTGTAGAATCAGGAACATTTAGGGGTGTCATATTATTGGTAGTTGAAACAAGACTAGGGAACGAAAGCTGGTCTACAGTCACAATACTGCCATTGTGAGGGAAAGACATCACACGAAAGAGTGTCGATACGACAGCTTTCATTGCATAAACATAGTCTCGCCCAAGGAGTAAATTGAAATCCAAGGGACCTCGAACTACCATAAGATCAATACAGACAGTTTTACCTTCCAAGGTAATAGAAAACTTAGGAAGGATCCCTAAAGGTTCACTAATGGTTCTGTTAAAAGCTTTCAGATTCTGCGTAATAGGCGCAAGCTGAGGGGAACCCAAAGCTTTCCAAACAGTTGAGGATAAAATACTAACAGAAGCACCTTCATCTACCTGAGTACGATGTATGTCCCTACCACCAGCCTTGACAATGATTTGGAAAGGGATGGAGGAAGGAAGACGAGGTTCTGTCAGTCTATTCCAATCAAAGGAAAAGACCTCAGTACTTGGAGGGGGTTCTGTAGAAACAGGTGAAATGCCCCCCGGCATAGAAGAATATGATGTAACAAGAAGAACCTGAGCGGTATGAAGTTCACTCTCTAAAGGGAAAGTGGCATCGACCGAATGTGAAATTGAATCGACCACTTGATCAACTAATTGATCATCAACCTGAGTGACATGAGTTTCACTCTCCAATGGAAGAGTGTGATCGACCGTACTTGAATTTAGATCAATTACTCCGTCAGTTGACGGTAGGTTGGGAGAAAGTTTACTGTAACCAGTTGGAAATTCTTGCTGTGGAACAGTAAGGTTTTCCAACACTGTTGAGGCTTCATCCATGTGAGGGCAAACGTGAGTTTGATGACTCCCTTTGCATAACTTACAAGGAAACCTTACTTTACCGTTTTTCCCAGGAACCTGACTATCACTGGTTGATGGATCAATGGAAAGTTGATGAGATTTTTCTGACCATACTTCCAAGACCTTTGGAATACCAGGAAAATTGACAAGGAAGTGGTCACCCTTACAAAGTCTGCAAGGGTATTTGGGTTTACGATGCATGTTGGAGTTTTCCTCAACACCACTAACACTTACAACCATGGTTGGTTGGTTGACTTCTTTCTTATCTTGCTTCTTCTTCTTCTTCTTCTTCTTCCCTTTCTTCTTCTTCTTAGCCTCCTGGTTACTAGCATCAAGACTTTTACCAGGCGAAGAGGAAGAAATGGAGGAAGAAAAATTAGGTGAAGAAGGTAAAGGGTCAACAGAAGGTTGGTTATGTTGAGATGGTGAACTCTGTTGAGGTGAAGCATCCGGTTGAGGTGGAACAATTGGAGTATTTTGGGCCAACGAAGTTGAAAATAACCATATCGGCAAACCTATTGTAAATCCAGGTAATGACAAAGTAGCCATGTAAGGAGGACCAACATTTCCAAAGTAAGGAAAAGTACTAGGATTCTCATTAGGAGGGGTTCCTAGGTTGGTAAATTCCGGAACACTTGCCATTATATTCAACTTCAATGAATTTTATTAACAATTTTTAAAACTAAAATTAACAATTCACAATTCACACCTAACAATTAAAATTCACAATTCACACCTATGGTCTCTAAAACTAAAAACAAACAAATTAACACGCGCTATCAAATCTAGGAGTCAAACCATACACAAACAGTAGCCTTCCGGACCGAAAACACTAGTTGGTGATGAAGCCCAACATCGCCGAATTCAGTACAGAAGTGGTGGGTGGAACAGTTACCCCGGCAACCTGCTTAATGAATAGACTGGACCAAGTTCCTCCACTTTAACCGTCTCGAGTGAAGTGAACCTCCCAGAAAATCCAAGTGAGTCTAGCCGACGTCTGCTCCAGGTACAGTGGGATCTTCCCTCCACCGTCACCTTGGGTAGAACCCTAAAGATAATGGTCACTAAGTTTACCAACAGCAACAAATGCACCTGGGGGAACAGTCTACACTCCGACAGCACGCAAGGGCAGAGTATCAAGCTCAATCCCCTTGCCGGTTCCTTGACAATAATCCAAGGTTTACCGACAAGTGACCCCTGGCTCCTCGACAATGGTTAATCCGAGGTTTACCGTTTGTAATACGTGCGTGTCTGGCATCATTCCCAACGAGGGAGGATTGATCCCCTCACTGGTTCGGACACGAGCTCGTGCTTCTCCTTTAAGAGGAGCTTTCCCAGAGTACAAATAAAACAGTTGGATTTATCCTACCACAAGATGAACTACTTGTTTGGTTTTGCTGTCTTGGAGAGTTAATTACTCTCCTACTCCAAGACACTAGCCTAAGCTATGTTGGTGTATCAGAGCCCTAGAAATGTAAAAATTACTAGATGAATTTTAATTAAGCGTTGTGTTATTAAGGCTGTTTTTACTCAAATGGGTAAATGGATACGAAAGCAATGGTGTTATGACCCGACTCAACTGAATGCAATGATAATGCAATCCTTTCAATTCGATGAATCCTAATTAAAGTAAGGAAAGAGTTTCCATTCACTTCCGACAATGCAAAAAATTGATCACTAAGAGAAAATATAACAAATTCTCTAATGCACTAATTTTATCAAGAAAACTAATGCAAATCAATTCCAAACCATTTTTTTTTATTTTTATTTTTGTGTAAATTCAAATCAAAGAAAGCTGATCTAAAGCTACGATTGATTTTTCAGAATGTAAACTATGCAATGGTAATCTAAGCACAATTCACTTGAAAAGTATGCAAATGTAATCTATGCACATTTTTCATTAATATTCTGAAAATGAGAATTCTAATTATGCAAATGTGATCTATGCAAGAGAATTCTCAAACACAAGACGATTCTAATGTGATCTAAGAACCAATCAAGTGCAGGTTGAGAAAATTGGGTGAGAGTTCCAAAGATCAAAAATAAAGACACTCAAAGGCGATTAACACTCATACACAATTTAGCCCCCCCGGCGAATGAGGGGGAATTTTTTTTTTGGAAAAACAAAAGCAAAAAGATGCAAAATTGTGAAAAGACTGAGACCAAAGGAAATCAAATTAAGAATTTCTCAAAAAGAGACTCAAAACACCCAATTAATGAAAGCTTAAAGTAGGAATGCCAATGAAATAAGCTTAGGTGAAGATCTTTGACAAGAGACTAATGGATCTGGGCAGTAAAAACTAAGAAAAAGCAAAATCTAAGAGAAAAAATGCAAAAAATGGAAATTTCTTAATTTTTAGCAGGGGACGCAGGCAACCTGTTAAGCCAGGTGCGGGCCCGCTCTGTGCACACAGAAACAGTGCGTACAAGGACGCACTGTGCAATACTCAGAGGGTGCGTCCTACTGAAAAAACCAAGAAAAACTAAATTCAATCTAACCCTAAGCTAACCCACCCAAAAAGAAAGTCACAGAGCCAAAAACCAGAAAATAAATGACTTTTCTCAGATCAAAGTTGCATACAAAGGAAAAGACTTTCACATCAATGGAGGCCCCAGCGGAGTCGCCAATTTGTCAGGCGGAAAGAGTCGATAGTGCGGACACAACCAACCTCCCTAGGAGCCTGAGACTCTCTAGTGACAAACAAGACAAACAAGAGCAATCCTTCTCTAAACATGCATTTACTATATAAGAAATCAAGTGTTTAGATCCTACCTGTAATCCAACGCTATTGTAGCAGTCTAGCCTCACTGATCCGGGTGAGCTCCTCCTTCACTTTGAAACCTGCATCCACTAACAATCAAACGATTAAATAGCACTTGATAATCTCATAAAATAAAACATATTTAACACATAGACCAAGGAGTACATGAAACAACTCATAAATAACAAGTTATTGAGAAGAATGGACTCATTTGCATTAATAGGAAACAAAAGGAACAATTACAACCTGAGCCTTGGTGTTGTGCAAGTCCCTCCCAGGGTCCATCAAGAGTTCTCCTTTACTTTGACAAAGCTCACCCACTTCCAAATAGAACAAGCAAAGATGGCAATCTCTCCTCACAAGCTTCTAAATGGGAGTCCTAATTCCAGCAGCATCTACCCTTAGAAATGTTTAGCTTCCAACCTCTCCTCCTTCTGGCCCAATGCCTGTATTTATAGTGCTCAAGAGGAAGTTAATCAGGTCCACCATCAATGGGATAATCCCCTCTTTGGATGGGATAGCTCCCTCATTGATGGGATAAGTTCCTCTTTGGTAGGGGTACATGAACCATCTGGAGGCGCTCAATACACGTCGAACAACCTTCTAGAATGCTCTAGAAATGACCACAAGTAAATTTTTAAAGATGAAACTTGCGCATTTTGACCTTTACAGGGGGACGCACCTGCCCCTTTACATATAGAGCGTACAAGGACGCAGCTTTTGTGAACATTGGGTGCGTACCCGCAGGTAAGGTTGAGAGAACCTGCGTACCCAGAGATAAATACATTTATAAAGACTTTCTCTCTTTTTGGAGTCTGACATGGAGAGCAGAGGCATAAGACTTGCCCAGGAGGATAGCATGACTGTTGATAGAGCCATACTAACTGTAAATAGCCATGGTGACATTTTTTAGTGTAACACCTTGGTCCATAATTTTGTTGTCTAGATTTTCCCCCATAGAGGCTCCAAGAGAAAAGTTTGATGTTCAACAACAAATTAAAATCCTCCTTCAGATTAAACATGCCTATTTATTGGAATCCCAAGCATAACATTTCAGGTTCATGATTGACACGTGATCCATGTGAATACACCATTTCTGCAATTCTTAGATAATGGTGGGCCATTGATCCATAGGGGGAACTTGGCTAGTCTACCTTATTTTTCCAGATGTGCCATTGACCTTCACTTGTAGACAATCTCTAAATTTCAACTACAATAAAACATTTTTGGTTCCAAGTGAAGGATTTTAACTCCCTTAGTTCCTACCTATCATTCAAATTAGGAAGTTATTGCTAAGTTTCTTTCCAAAAACAAGCGGTATGTCTATCTAGAATCTCCCATAAGGCATGAGTTTGAATTAAAATTTGATTCAATTAAGCTAGATTCCATATCAAGTATCTCAAGGGGAAACTTGTAGCTAACAATTTCTTAGATTAGGAGTAAGTTGGACTATATTTTATATTCCATATTTGTTTCCACAAATCTATCCCTCATTAAATCTAGTGCCACCATAGATTTTATCCTAAGGCGTCACACAACATTTATAGATGCCAAATACCTAATCCTCCTACCAATTTTGGAATACACAGTTTTTTGGAAGCCACTAGAGCCCATTTCCTAACATTCGTTTCCTTCTCCATAAGAAACTCTTGAACAAGGTATTGATAGCATTTCTTATAATTTTAGGGGAAACAAAGAGTGATAAGTAATACATAGGTATATCTTGAAGCATTGACTTGATCAAGACCAGGAAACCTACCAAATAGAGTGATCTAAAGGCCCAACTCTCCAATTTTTTAAAGATATTATGAAGGACTCCTTTCCAACAAGTTTATTTTAATGAGTTCATAATAATAAATACTCCCAACTATTTCTCTAGAAGTCTACTTATGTTGAATTCTAAAGTGGGAGAAAGATATCCCTGGAACATGGGATAGTACTAATGAAAAACACATTAGCCTTGTATCCATTATTCAAAGTCCCTAAAATTCTCATGAAACCAGAAAGGATCGAATTTATCACCCACATCTCTTGTAATGAGGCTTGACTGAAAAGGAAAATATCATCTATTAATTGTTTGTTGGTTAGAACGAGGTCCTCAACAAAGGGTCAAATATATTTTAATACTCCTATGACTAGCTTCCTTGAGATATCTTCCCAAGCCTTCCACTGCCAATATGAAAAGAAAGGGGGAGATTAGATCACCTTATGGAAGGCCACATGATAGGTTAAAAGTTATAGATGGTGATCCATTCAGGAGAATAGAATAAAAGGGGGACGAGAATAGGGATTTAATCCAAGAGATCCATTGAGAAGAAAACCAAAAGTCGGATAGGAAATTTAGAAGATAATCCCAACTCAATCTATCATAGGCTTTAGAAAGGTGTAGCTTAATCAACATACCTAACATTTTGGATTTCTTTAAGGAGTGGATAACTTCGTGGGTAGACACAATACCCTCAAAAAATTAGTGGCCCTCTACAAACCTTGTTTGTTCTTGGTAGATGATATAATTCAACAAGAGTTCGAGGTGATTAATAATGAAAAAGGAAATGGTATCATAAATAACATTACATAAAATAGTTGGAAACTATTGGGGTTCTATGATATACTACCCTTAAGGATTGATGTGATGAAAGTAGCATTAAGACCGGACCATAGGTTTTGATATTTTCTAGATTCTTCCACCAAAGTGTGAACTTCAGGTGCAATAAATTTTGCGTAAGATTGAGAGAAATTTGTGGTGAATCCATCTAATCCTAGAACTTTATTACAAGGAATCACCATTACCACCTCTTCCACTTCTGAAAAATTTATTCCTCTCATTAAGCCCTCATTTTGGTCTTCATTTATCAAGTTACGGATATGAGCAATAATTTGCTAAATGGCTTCCTTCCAATTGGGGATTGGCTTAGTAAAAATATCCTAAAAATGTGATACAATATTTTCCTCTATCTCTCAATGCTACAAAACAAATTGACCTTCCATAGATTTGTTATGAAATTTTCTATTATGATGTTGGTGCTTGATCATGGTCTTGCGGAAAAATTTAGTGTTGTTCTCTCCTTTTCTAAGCCATTGGACATGATATTTTTGCCTCTGAAGAGTCTCCTCCTATTTTCTCCTCTGCCATATTTTATTAAAAAACTTTCCTTCCTACAAAATGAGGGTCTTATAGGATTCCTCCCTAATGATTTTTTGTAGTATTTTTTTCTATTGGGCATCGAACTCTTGTTTATCTTCCATAATGTTCCCAAAATCTTTGCAAGTCCAATCCTTGATCTTCATTTTTAGTTCTTTCATCTTGATCTGATAGGAATGCATTTGATTCCAACCCTCAATGTGAAACTCCTTCCACCAAGGCTAGCTTTGGATATG
Organism: Pinus tabuliformis; assembly: GCA_031772625.1. Classification (NCBI taxonomy): domain Eukaryota; kingdom Viridiplantae; phylum Streptophyta; class Pinopsida; order Pinales; family Pinaceae; genus Pinus; species Pinus tabuliformis. The sequence continues at coordinate 587,846,544 of CM062805.1, forward strand.
AGCTTTGTATAGATTGCAACCAAAAACTTTCAAAACCAAAAGGACAATTTCTCAAGGAAATTTTTAAATCTAATTCGAGTTTCATAGCCCAGTGATCTGACCCTAGGTAGAGTAGGATCATCGCTTCAACAAAAATATCTTGATTTAGTAGGAATTATGATACAAAAAGTCTAGCTAAGTGTCTTGTTATTTGATTTCTCCCCCAAAATGGTAATTCCACGTAAAAATTCCATTGATTATTTCTAGATATACCATTTGTAAATCCTAGATAAGATCAGTAAACTAAGAAGCCTCTAGATCCATCTTCTCATCCCACCTTTCTTCTCCTCAAATTATTTTAATAAGTTTAAAATCATCCCTAGTTATCCAAAAATCATCTAGGTGCAACTACCTAATAGAACAAATAATTTCTAGAAAATCCACCTGCTAAGTAGGGGCATGAAGGCCATAAATAACCATTGTTGAGATGGGGTCCCCTAGGTCAAATTTGGGGCAAAAGCCCAAATTTTGATGTAAAAATATGTAAAGTCTCTGCAAATTGTGGACACAGAGCACAGAGTTAGTTAAGAGTCAAAAAGGGTATTTGCCCTCATTCATGTAAACTTGAGTAAGTTTTTGAAGATCTGCCCATGGTCCGCGGACCATGAGATTCTATTAATAGGTGTGTCTTAGAGAGTCTAAGACAAGATAGATAGCAATATATGTCTTTGGTTTTTGGGTATGATGGAAGGAGTCTAGAGAGTTAGCGTAGGAAAGTAAGATGAAAGGCTTTGCAGCTGAGTGCACAGAGGTCTAGAATAGTTTCTGTAGCTGAGTGTGCAGGGAAGTACTGAGTTTGTAAATCTATACTGAAGATCAATAAAGAAGACTATTGTAGAAATTCCTGTGTTTTACCTCTTTACTTCTATTATATATGATTGTGATATATGTTGTGATGAAATGATGACTTTATAAAAAATGATGTATTGATGTACGAAGTTACTTGATCCATCTTATCATCTGAACACAATTAATTTTAAGTGATTATGCGAAGATCATAACACTTTATGTTAAAGTTATTGAACACATAGATAGATTTGAGTAAATAATGACTTAAGGGTAATCTATGGTGCATGTAAGTAGCTAATTTTCCTATTCAGGGTCCGCAAAAACCAGTTGTAGACCTTCGCGGAGGTCTAGAGGTCGATTGAGGGAAGATACAGCGCTAATCCTTAAGGGCTTAGAGATCAACGCGAAGATAGATCTAGGTCATAAAAATACATCACGTTGATCTTTGGATGAGGAAACTTGGTTCCAGCATCCCCCATACTACTTTGGGTGAACTTTAGTCTGCGCTACGTGGATTGATGCCAAAAGGGCCAGTAGTGTAGGGATTTGTTTGGTGCAACTAACTCTAAGCCTGGGTCAGGACCCCCTAAGCCAAAAAATGGTTTTGTTGTTGAGACTGGGATCTGCATAAAAGGATGTGTGATGTCACATCACTAGAATCTGACCAAGAAGGAAATTGAGAAGTGGTTGGATAGAAAGATCCACTAATTCGTAGCACAAGAAAACAGGAATACATGCCTGACAAAAGAATAGTGGTTGGGCATATATTTGTACACATAAATACATGAAATTTTCTTTTTCACCTTCTCGATTGAAATATACGAATGCATAGCTAAATTGGCAGACGACCAAAGAAGGTGGAGGCTTGACGGTCCAATAGTGTGAGCTCCGGCGCTAGTGCGGAGGTTGGAAGCCTTTGAAGATAAGATCACGTGCATTTTTGAACATTGGCTTGATCAGGTTATAGGAGGATTTGTTACAGAGTTCGCGGTTGACACCTTGGTCATTTATAGCGAAGCAAAGTGATGCTTCTTCAAGGGACCATGAGGTAAGTATTCGAGATCTTTGAATACCTGGATTAAGATGCTCTTGTTATGCCATTACCTTGATGTTTGGATCTACGTGAAGTGGATGGAGCTTTACAAACCAAGAAAAATCAGGTCTTGAATACAACCCGTTGGTTGGAACTCTTTCAAGAAACAATTGAGGAGCGGTGAAGGTCTCACCGCGAAGCATTGTCCAGTTGATAAGACAGGGTTTTGCATGGATACATCATCCTTCCACACTAGCTCCACCATCACCTCCACAATATACATCTTCACCCACTCCAGCTCCACCATCATTGCTATTCGACATGTCAAATACCATGAAGTTGATAGCTTTCAAGGGCTTTGGAAGTGAGGATCCAGATGAGTTTTGGTTTGTTACGAAGGTTTTGTAGACAACATAATAGATCATGGATGATAATATAAAGAAGGCACAGTTGGTTACCGCTCTATAGGATTGCATGCTGACATGGTATGTGAAGTATTGCACCGATAATCCATTGGCATCATTAGCAGATAGTCAAACTGCTTTGAACAAAGAATTCGGTAATCCTAAGTCTGACTTGCAATCAGTAATTGGATTTAAGGAAATCATGATGATGCTTAGTGAGATGCCCTAGAAGCTAGATCGAAGACTAAAGTGAAGGATCTGTGAAGCTAATATGCATCTCACAGATAGTCAGCACTGTGAGTGGTTTATAGCCTCGCTCCTGCCCCACCTAAGGATTTCTTTATCGCAACAAAATATAGGAACTCAAGTGGAAGCTCTAGAAATCATGATGAGATTGCATGAAACACCTATTCAAGACGTGTCTTTAGGAGTCCAACAAATTCACTCGCAGTTGCAGAACCTCTATTTGGAATTGCAGAGCTTGAAAAAAGAAAAGGAGGCTAGGATAGAGGTGCGCGAAGAAGTTTGGTGCCTCAAGTGTAAGAGCTAGGGGCATGATAAGGATCATTGCCCTGTCTTCGTGAATTATATCTCAACAGGGGGGCCAATGCCCCTGAGGTAGGAAGCTCCAGCAGGACCAAGTATGGGGCCTGCGCTATGGTGTGTTATTTGTTAGGTGGCTAGAAAACATGTAACAGATCACTGCCATTTGCTGCAAAAATTTGTGCAGACAACAAAACAATTGTTCTACGATTTCCGTAAATTGGTGGGCCACGATGAGCACCACTGCAGTAGCTATGAACTAATGATGGAGAGGATGCCTACATATCAAATGCAAGAAGAAACTCCTCCTCCAGATCAAGGCACTAGAGGAGGGCGTGGAGGATATCAAGGCCGCGGATGAGACTGAGGAGGAGGAGGACCTGGTAGAGGTCATGGACAGGTCATTTGCTATAATTGCAGAACACCAGGGCACTACACATGGGAGTGTATGAGTCAGACATGCCCATCATGTCAATACTGCACTCAGTTTGACCACACAATAGAAGAATGCCCTGTGTTGATAGCTAAGATGCAAGAGAAGAAGGCATAGCCTTAGCATCCTACCCAAAACTTATAGATGATGAGAGCCAAGCCTCACGAGGAAGATCCAAATGTGAATACCATACTACGAAGTAGAATACTGACTCGTGATGATAAAGGAAAACAACCTAAAGAAAGTGAGTCAGTTCGCAAGGCCCCAGAAAAGGATGTTGGGCTTGATATGTAGCATGCAAAGGAAACATTTATGGAAGTGAATAAAAGCTTCGTTGAGGCTTCTACCTTAGGAAGTCAGGAGAAACTGTCAGCAATCAGCGTGCCTACAGAGGTTGACCCCTCTGTGCTTACCACCTTCTTGGAGACTTGTATGAAACTACTGCACGATAGAAAGGCTATGAAAGGGCTACAAGAATTGATAAATAAGTGCGTTGGGAAGGAAAATGCTCCTGAAGGACACTGCGTAGTCAGAAAGATTGGAAAACATAAGACAAGGATAGGGCACGAGATGAGGCTCACCATGCAAATAGGAGACTATGAGATGGACCAGGTTATTTTGGATTTGGGATCTGATGCAAACATTTTGCCTAAACATACATGGGAGAGAATGGGGAGGCCTACACTGCAGTGGTCTCCGATTCAATTGAGGATGGAAAACCAACAAAAGATTATCCTTATGGGATAATTGCATGGAGTGACCATAGATATAGAAGGTTCGAGAACACTAGCTGATTTTGAGGTGATAAAGATTGTTGATGACAACAATCCATACCCATCGCTCCCTGCTATTGATTGCGCTATTGAAATGAATGGGGTAATTAATTTGAAGAAGCGGACAATGTCATTTGAAAACAAATCACTATGCATTGTAGTACCATTGGACCCTACAGAAGGACTGCCCTATACTAAACCGGTTCGCGACTATGAGGAAAGTGATGATGATTTGAATACAATCTACAAAATTATGGCACGAGACCAAGATTGGGTTAATACAACAACTGATGGATGGATTGCATAGGACCGTGAAAGCTCCTGTACCTCAGACTCAAATGAAGAATTGGAGCATTGGCAGAATAGACTGCATGAATTATCTACACTACGTTGTAATATGATGACTAAATAATTGCATTGTGTGTCATCGGAGGTAAGAAATTTACCTTATTACAATGGTTTAAATGATGTAGATAAGTTTTTGGATGCTTTTGAAAGAGAAATCCTGGAGGATCATCGTTTTCAGGTGCTAGATTTGGCACTGCCCGCTACGTTTGCTCAATGGTGGGATAAGCACAAGGACATATTTGATGAATGGTGCGATCACAGGAGGATGTTGAGGATGCGATTTGGTTGTCCTAAAGTGTGCTTAACTAAGAAATTTTTATGAAACTTGCTCAGGAAAAAGATAGAAAAGATAGATCAATGCCCTAAAATTCAGCCTCTTCGAGGGGAAAACCTCCTTTACATTACATAAATGAACAATTCTTGGATGATTCAAATGAAAAACCTCCTTTCTATATATAGGAGTATAAGGAGTCACAATATAACCCAACCAACCTAACAATAATAATATAAAGTCACAAAAATAACAATAGAGGGATTCTATGGGGCACAGTAATAACAATATGGGGACAATAGGGGCACAAAAATATTAATAAGGGGTACAACTACAATAGTAATGGGGTAATCACTAGTATTATAGGGACCCAACATGCCCCTCTCCTTCAAAAAGTGTTGTCCTCAACACTTGAGTAGTTCTGGATGCTTCTGTATAAAATTCTCATCCTCCCATGTGGAACCTTTAGCAGATAAGTTCTTCCACTTGATAAGATACTCTGAAATTGATCGATTTCGTAGCTGTTGAGTTCTTGTTTCTGTGACTGCTTCTGGTTCTAATATAATTTTTCCTTCCTCGTCAAGTTCTCGCAATATTTTTTGAACTGGGAGCTTATCACCTATAACCTTCTCTAAACATGAAACATGGAAAACTGGGTGCAATCGAGAAGCTGCAGGAAGCTCCAATTTGTATGCCATAGTACCAATCTTTTGCAACACCTTGTACGGACCATAATACTTTAGTGATAATTTATTATCCTTCTTATCTTGCTTGAGGGACATTTTCTTATATGGTTGTAGTCGTAGGAATACCCAATCACCTACATCAAAACTTATTTCACTGCAATGTTGATATGCCTGTTGTTTCATTGTATTCTGTGCCAACACGAGGTTATCCTTTAAGAGTTGGAGGACTTGTTGTTGATGTTCGATGTGATGTTCCACTGCTTCACCTTATAATTTTCTCTTAAATATGATGTGATGGATGGTGGCTGATACCCATAAAGTGCCATAAATGGGGTCATTTTTGTTGCTATATGGAAGGAGGTGTTATACCACCATTCAGCCAGAGGCAACCATTTGACCCATTGTGACTGTTTATCAGATACAAAACAATGAAGATATCCTTCCAACATTTGTTTACTATCTCAGTTTGCCCATCAGATTGAGGATGATAAGATGAGCTATGAGCTAACTGAGTACCAAGACAAGAAAATAATTCTATTCAAAAATTTCCAGTGAAAATGGGATCTCTATCACTTACAATAATCTTTGGGTTTCCATGTAGCTTTTGAATTGTTTCCATAAATGCAGTAGAAACTGTACTGGCTTTAAATGGATGTGATAATGCACAAAAGTGTGTATACTTGGTAAGTCTGTCAACTACCACCATGATGACACTCTTTCCATCAGACTTGGGTAAACCTGTGATAAAAGCCATTGAAACCTCCTCCCAATGTTGGCTTGGAATGGATAAAGGTTGTAATAGACCTGGTGTCTTAATTGTTTCAACTTTATTTTTTTGGAAAACCAAACATTCTGCCACAAAATTTTGAATATCTGATTTAAGGCCATCCCAAAAAAATTCCTTCTTAACCCTGTGGTAAGTTTTTAAAAATCCCGATTTCCCTCCTAAGGGAGAAGTGTGCAATTCCATAAGAATTTATTGTTTTAGCTGGGAATTCTTACAGAGTTATAAGCAATCTTTGTACCATAACGAATCATTTTTCCAACTAAATTTATCCACGTACGGGAATATTGTTGTAACTTTCAAATAAGTGCCCACACTTCTTCGTCATTCTTCCATTCCTCCCTTGATTCATTTATCCAATCTGGTTGGATAATAGAAATGGCGCACAAAAATGCTTCCACATCCTCATCCTTTCTTGAGAGTGCATCTGCCACCACATTTTGCTTCCCTTTTTTGTAGATGATTTCAAAGTCATAACCCAACATCTTTGTAACCCACGTTTGTTGCTCTTTAGAGGATAATCTTTGTTCTAAAAAGTATTTAAGGCTATCATGATCCATTTTTACCTTGAAGTGTCTTCCCATTAGGTAGGGTCGCCATTTCTTAAGTGCATGGAGTATTGCCAACATTTCCTTCTCATAAATAGCTTTGTGTAAAAACTTTCCCTTGATTGGATGACTTTCAAAAGCAATGGGTCTTTCATATTGCATTAAAACAACACCAATTCCATTTCCTGAAGCATCACATTCCACAATAAAGGTTTTTGTGAAGTCCGGTGTAGCTAAGACAGGTGCTTGGCACATTGCCTCTTTAAGATGTTCGAAGGCCTTTGTTGCTTCTAGAGTCCATGAAAATGCATCTTTCTTCAATAGTGTTGTTAGAGGTGCTGCTATTCTCCCATAATTCTTAACAAACTTGTGATAATACCCTTTCAACCCGAGAAATCCTCGCAGATGCTTTATGGATGTGGGAATTTTCCATTCCTTAATGGTTTTAATTTTGCTAGGGTCTACCTTAACTCCTTCATGAGATACAATATGACCCAGATATTCCACCTCTTGTACTCCAAAGAAACATTTGGATCTTTTTGCATATAATTGTTTCTCCTCCAATAGTTGTAGCACCCTGTCAACATGTTCAACATGATCCTTCCAAGACTTGCTGTAGATTAGTATATCATAAAAAAATACTAACACAAATTTTCTAAGGAATGGTTTGAAAATTGAATTCATCAAATCTTGAAATGTTGAGGGTGCATTGGTAAGGCCAAAATGCATGACCAAAAATTCATAATGATCCTCATGAGTTCTAAATGCTATTTTCAGAACATCTTCAGTCTTCATTCTGATTTGATGATATCCTGAACGAAGATCCAACTTGGTGAAGTAAATTGATCCATGCAATTCATCCAGTAATTCATCAATGACAGGAATGGGAAACTTATCTTTAATAGTGAGCTTGTTGATCTCCCTATAATTCGGACACATGCGCCATGATCCATCCTTCTTGTGCACAAATACTACTGGAGAAGAGAAAGAACTTTGACTCGGTTGAATTATACCAGCCTCTAGCATTTCTGCAACCATATGTTCAATTTCACTCTTTTGGGCATAGGGATATCTGTACGGCCTGATGTTTGGAAGAACACTTCCTGGAATCAGATGAATAGCATGATCATGATCATGAATAGGTGGGAGACCTTTGGGAGTCTCAAATACCTTGGAATGATTGTCTAAGACTTTTTGGAGATCTGGAGAAATAGATGATTCCAATGTGGAAACATCTAGCGAACATAATTGTGCAATTACACCTTTTCGTTACTTTTTTAGAAGCTTTGTCATACCGTTAGAGCTAATTATCTTTCCCGGTTTCCCTACAATACCCCTTAATTCAACTTCCTTTCCTTCCACAGAAAATTTCATGAAAAGTTCTTAAAAATTAAAAGCTATTGTACCCAAGGATTGTAGCCATTGGACTCCTAATACAACATCAACACCTCCCATTGGAATGGAAAGCATTGGGCTAGTCAATACATATTCTCCCATGGATATCTTGATATTATGGCACTTTCCCATCACTTGAGACTCTGGTGCTGGATATAAGGAGCAATTCAATTCTTTTGCTACCTTACAATGAATAAAATTGTGGGTACTTCCTGAATCAATCAACATTATTACCTTTTTCTTCTTGATTTGTCCTTCTATCTTTATGGTTTGAGGAGTGGTAATTCCCTCCAATGCATTACAAGATATGGTCGTATTCAGTTGTTCTTCATCTAGGATTTGTTCCTGGAGTATATCCTCTTCTTTTGACCTTTCTTGCTCCTTTTCTTCTTCCTCTTCACAATCTATGTAGAATAATTTCTTCTCAGCACACTTATGACCTTTAGTGTATTTGCTATCACAACTGTAACAAAGCCCTTTTTCTCTTTTTTCTTCCAATTGTTGTGGTGTCAACCTTATCAGTTGTGGAAGACTAGCGGCAACAACACTTCCATCTTTATAGTTGTGAGTGGTATGCTTCCTGGTTGCCATAATTTTGCTTTCCATTTTTCTTGCTAACCCGAATGCCTTCTCTAATGAATCAGGTTCCCAAAGTTGAACATCATGTTGGATATTATCCTTTAAAGACCCTATGAACACATCAATCCTATGCTCCTATGGAATGTTTTTTACCCTTATGTTCAATTTTTGGAACTCCTCAATGTGCTCCATTATTGAACCCTTTTGTTTGAGACTTATCAATTAGCTAAAAGAAGTGTTGCTTTTTGTATCCTCATAATGTGCTATCAATTCTTCTGTAAAAATTGCCCAAGTGATAAATTGTTTACGAGAGCAAAGCCATTGATACCATACAAACTAATTTGGTTCCAAATATAAAGTTGCAATACGTACCTTTTGTGTGTTTTGCACATTATTGAGATCGAAAAATTGCTCCATCTGTAATATCCATGTTGCAGGATCCTTGCCATCAAACTTCCTCATATCGATTTTTGGAATATGGTGCGTCTTCAATCCAACATTAGAGTCTATGAAATCATGATTAAAATTTCCTTTGTTTGCATCATGAGTTTCCTTTCCTCCCCTTTCACCATTAGTAAGTATTTATTGTAGAAAATTTGTTAAATCTGCCTTCAAATCTATCTTCAAATCATCAATCTTGGCTTCCACACCCTTTATCTTAGATTCCACTTCATTTATCTTAGCTTATGTTAGCTTTTGTGAGAGTGAAATTTTTTGCACTTTGTCTTGTAATTTTGATATATCATGTAGCATTTCTTCCTCTTCTTCATGAGTCATGCTAGAGCTTTCAGATTGCTTACTAGGTGTTTGAATTTTATTTCCTTGGGGCATCAGTTACTGATACTAATGCTCTACTATGCCCTTTGAATTCCTTCAAAATAATTTTTCAAACCAAGCTTAAGCAAAAATTTAAAAAATCTACACACCTTTTTTCACTATGTAGGAGCTCGATATTGCTTCTGATTTATCTCTGTAATTTCAGATCATCCAATTCTGAAATTGTGACCTATGGTATCCTTTTGTTTCCTCTTTCCAATGCCACTAGTCTGATCCCAATTGGATTCTCCAATGAAGAGTTATGCCAAATCTCCCACAGTGACCTGATTATAGACTAATTCAGTAGAGCGAACTTGTACGACGTGCCACGTGTCCCTGTTTTGACCTTTGGATCCGAAAAATATATACAAGAAATTATAGTCCTCCTATTTCTGTACCTTCTTACAAAATTTCAATCTGATGCTCAGAGAGAAAGTTATGATGATTTTCCCCAGGTCACCTGTTTGGAATGTAATTCAGGAATCTGCAAAAAGACAAACTTCCTCAGATCATATCTCAGCAAATATAGTGCGAAAAACTCTCAAATTCGGACCCAAGCTTCAACGCAATGTCTTCTCAAATGGGTTTTTTTTTTTAGCTTCTGAAACGTTGGAGAAAAAAAGTTATAGCGAAAATTCCACGATGACCTGTTTAGAGCAGTGAAACCCTAGAATCCAAAGCTCTGATACCAAATGTTATGAAACCAGCTCAAGAAAAAGATAGAAAAGATAGATCAACGCCTTAAAATTCAGCCTCTTCAAGGGGGAAACCTACTTTACATTACATAAATGAACAATTATTGGATGATTCAAATGACAAAACCTCCTTTCTATATATAGGAGTCTAAGGAGTCATAATATAACCCAGCTGACCTAGCAATAATAATATAAAGCCACAAAAATAACAATAGAGGGATTCTATGGGGCACAGTAATAACAATATGGGGACAATAGGGGCACAAAAATATTAATAAGTGGTACAACTACAATATTAATGGGGTAATCACTAGTATTATAGGGACCCAATAGAAATATGATGGGAGGAATGATCTGTGTGATCATTTAGCAAAGTGGACTAAAGTCTACAAAACAGAGCTGCAGTTTGAGTGGGTGCACTTATTCTGTCACACTCTGGATATAATCCCTATGAATTGGTACTTGGAAATAGAGCTCTGCCATGGCACCGCAGAGTGGGATATCTTAAGGGAAGGCTTTTTGATGACCTTTAGTTTTGAAGACGGATTCGAAAGCATTGATGAGGCATTGCAGGAGGTTAAGGCAGCGATCTTCAGAATTCCGCAGGATCCTTTGGAATTGATTCAACCAGATTGGAGCACCTAGCTATGCCATGCACTGGAATGCTATAATGTGACTGCTGAAGGGGAGGATGAGGATCCAAGGAATATCAATATCCCAAAAATGGAAGGTCACCGCGAGGTCGAAGGTCTGCAAATAGAGAACCCAGATATCACGACATCATTGAAAACTAGGAAAGTAAACATTGGTACTGAAGCAGAACCAAAATTTACGAAGATTGGAGATTATTGGGATGATGCCATAGTGGATAAAGTTGTTGAGTTACTCCGCGAGTATCGGATATTCTTCCTACAAAATTTTCAGACTTGAAAGGAATCATAGGCGATTTGGGTGTGATGAAAATAAATTTGAAACCGGACGCGAAGCTCGTTAAGCAGAGGCCATATTGCTTTAATTCCAAATATAACGAAAAGGTCCACTTGGAATTGGACAAGATTCTTGAAGTGGGCATTATTGAACCAGTGGAGGAATTTGATTGGGTGAGCCCAATGGTAGTTTAGGAAAAGAAGCAGAAGGGAGGGATAAGGATTTGCGTAGATCTAAGAAATCTTAATGATGCCTGCATCCATGATCCTTTCCCGTCGTCGTTTACTGATGAGGTACTAGACAATGTTGGAGGGCATGTTGCCTACTCATTCATTGATGGGTTCTCTGGGTACCACTAGACTAAGATCGCACCAAAAGACAAGAGAAAAACAACCTTCGTGATAGAATGGGGGTGTTTCTAGTACATGGTGATGCCATTCGGACTCAAGAATGCGCCTACGATATCCTCTTGCGTAGTCATTGCAATGTTCAAAGAGTTTATTCACTAATTCTTGGAGGTATATTTTGATGACTGAACGGTGTTTGTGTTAGTAAAGTGCCATGTAGTCACTCTATTCTTAATGTTGGATACATGCCAAAGATATCAGATCACGCTGAACCTAAAGAAGTGCTTATTTTGCGTCCCCTTTGGCATTTTACTAGGTCATGTGGTATGAAAACAAGGACTAATAGTGGATCCTACCAAGATCGTAGTAATAGTCAATTTGGAGGCCCCAAGGACTGTCAAATAGCTGCGCGCAATGCAAGACCATACTGGGTATTATCGATAGTTCATTAAGGCTTATGGTCAAATTACCATGCTTATGGAGAAGCTATTAAAGAATGAAACTACATTCTTTTGGGATGAAGAATGTCAATGCAGTTTGGATATATTGAAAGAAGATATGGTCACTGTGCTAATCTTGGTCTTCCCAGATTGGAAGAAGGAATTCCATGTGCATGTTGATGCCTCCTGTATTGCGTTGGGAGTAGTGTTGACACAAGCTGGCGAAGGAGAGATGGATCACCCTATATCCTTTGGAACCAGGAAAGTATCAAAGGCTGAGAAGAACTGCTCCATAATAGAGCACGAGTGATTGGCTATGGTGTATGCACTCCAAAAATTCAGACACTCTTTGTTGGGTGAACATTTCAAGATGTACATAGACCACTCCTTGAAGCACCTAGTCAATAAGCCTGTGTTGGGAGGGAAGATATATAGATGGTTGTTGTTGTTTCAAGAATATGACTTTGAGGTAATTGTGAAGCTAGGACCTACCCATTTGTCATGAATTGAGATGGGGGAGGAGCCTATTAATTTGGAGGAAGGGCTGCCTGACGTGGAACTCTTCGCAGTGTGCATAGCAGACAACCACTTTGCAGATATCATCCACTTTTTCACCATAGTGACAACTCTAGAAGGCTACACCAGTTAACAAAAGAAAGAGTTGGTAGTATGCGCAGCTGATTTCTCGGTAATTGCAGGACATTTATATAAGATGGGTTCAGACGAGATACTCTGACAGTATGTGCCTGATTTTGAAAGAAACAACATCCTTGCAGAGGCTCATGGAGGGGCTGCAGGAGGGAATTATGCAGGAAAGGAAACGACACAGAAGATTCTACACGTTGGGTTGTGGTGGCCTACATTACACAAGGATACCAAAGCATATTGTAGGGCATGTGATGCATGTCAAAGAACAGGCAAGCCATTGCGAAGGGATGAGCTTCCTCTGAATCATCAGGTGTCGTTACAGCCATTTGAGAAATGGGCTATTGAATTTGTAGGACCAATTCATCCCCTAGGCAAGAAAACAGGTGTGTGCTATATCATCACCACGACAGAGTATTTGACCAGATGGGTGGAGGCACAGCCTGTGAAGGATTGTACAGGGGCCACAGCAGCTAAATTCTTGTTTGTGTACATGTTAACCAGATTTGACTACCCAAAAGTGTTGATGAATTATCGTGGTACGCAGTTCCTCAATGAAATGATCAGTGCGCTAACAAAAGAGTTTCAGGTGTATCATCAGAAGATTACGCCATATCATCCTCGGGCTAGTGGAATAGTGGATGCCTTCAATAAGATATTGGAGAATGCACTGACAAATATTTGCAACGCGAAATGGAATGATTGGGACATGCACGTGCCTACAGTATTATGGGTGTACAAGACTACTTGAAAAAACCTAAAAGGAAAAACACCTTTCTGGTTGGTTTATAGCGTAGAAGTTGGGATGCCTATGGAATATATCATGCCTAGTCTACGTATGGAAAATTTCACAGGGATGGCGGACCGCAGAGCCTTGGAAGAATGGCTCGTGCAATTGATGGAGCTCAAAGAGGACAGATTCTTGGCTGGATTTCATCAGCAAGTACAAAATGAATGTGAAAAATCATGGCACAATCAACACATCAAGTTACACACATTCAAGGTAAATGATTTGGTATTATTATATGATAGTAAGTTCGATAAGTTTCCAGGAAATTTTCAGATGCACTAGTTGGGGCCATATGTCATTAAATGGTTCAGCTTGTAAAGTTGAACGGAGAACCTTTCCCAGGAAGGGTGAATGGGAGCTGGTTGAAATCGTATGCAGGAGATTTGACTCAATGACTATATGGCGGTTGAACAGTCTTAGTTCTCCAAGAATTTGTAAGGGAGCGTGGGAATATAAACTACACTGCCCAGTTTTGGGGACTCTGCGATAGTGGGGCTACGCAAAATAGGGTGATTTCACTGTACCAAAAGCCACGCAAAGTTGCGCTATGGAGGGAGGTACTACGCAGCATAACTAGAAAATGACCATTAGAGTCATTATTCATGATTCATCATTAATGGATAGATTTTGGGGGGAATGGTCGGATATGAATTCAAATTCTCCTATAAAGTATGCATGCCAGTCCAGCAGAAAACGATTTACACCTTGATATTTTTTAAGTTTTGTTATACATCACTTATGAATTGTAAGTTTTTCGAAGATTTGGTTGCAAGATCTATGTTTGATAACATAATTGAGGAAACCGGACAATTCATTTACAACACTATGTCAAGAGCAGGTGAGAATGCAAGTACAGAAGGAATTGTTGCCTCCAAAGGAGCGGCTCTAGAAGTTGTGAGCATGGAGGCTCTGGCTCCTTTGTCTGCAGTGTCGAGGTCACCTAGGCCTAAGCCTACACCAGTGTGTGAGATCCACAAGCCAAAGAAATATAAGTAGAAAAGGTCAGTGCCAGTGTGCAAGTCACCTAGAAATCACTCTGCTAACCAGACACAGAAGAAGGACAAGAAACCTAAGAAGGTTGTAGATTTAGAGGCCGAAGAGGGTACTGAAGATATAGATGCTGAGGGCGTGGAGACCATAACCAAGTTGCTAGAATACATCCCTCTGTGTAAAGGGAAGGCGAAGGTCACCAAGGACCACGATGTAGATAAATTAGTCATTCATACGCCCCTACTGCCGGAAAATATAACCTTCGAAGGGCTACTCCTAGCATGGGTTCCCCTCTTAAAGATGGAGGATTGGGACTTGGCTGACCATGAGAGGTTCCCCCATCTCACAACAGATAATTACATGAAACAAGTATATTACAAAGACTCCTATGTCACTGTATTGGAGACAGTTCAGTGGATATGCGGAGTAGAGCAGTTCGGGTTATTGAACCTGCTGTGGGTGCCCCACTACCAATGCTCTAACATAAATACCACCTGTATAAGGCAGCTACTGACTATGATGCACGATGGGTGCTTATGGCTTGGCGCGCCTATCCCCATGACAGACATGCTCATCCACAATATCATGCTCCTACCACATGAAGGCTTCAATCCAACCAAGGAGTTTGGCGGAAGAAAAAGCGAGCGGGACTTGGCAGAGAAGATGAAGAATAAATTTGACCTTCTCAAGAAGGCACACAGGTACTCCATAACATCCATCAACAACCCCACAGTGAAACTTTCCACCCAAATACTAGCCGACAAGGACATGAGGAAGTGTCGCACAGATGACGTTCTGGCACCCATGATCTCGTTAGCTACACAATGCGTAGAGGGCGTGTAATTTAACTGGTTGCGCTATTTATGTAGTGAGTTCCTTTCGAATCATCGCGAGACTTAATATGAGAGAAAGACATTCCACTACATGTGGTTGTTGTTCTCCATTGTGCTAGTTGCTTGGGAGCTACCAAAGGACAGTCAGTTCCTCCATTAGAGACAGGTTTGCCAAAAGTTGCATAGTTTTCCTCCCTTTGGGCCACGAAGGACCACACGCGGGTCACAGAAACAAAGATTTTATGGGTTTTGATGGAGGTGAGCATTTGCATGGCCATAAATCAGTGCCCATGGTTGTCCCCTACTATGTATGAAAAGTTGCCAGAGTATGCGAAATTCAAGGCAGACTTCCACCACATTTATATCTGGGCGCAGAAGGATCTATAGAAGAAGTGGTTTGATATGCCATATCTTGCCATGGATGATGTAATTAAGGAAGTAATTAAGCACTAGCCAGTAGACTGGAACTCTTCATCTGACTTGGTTGTGGGTACAAGCAAAGGCATGAAGAGTTAAGCAGAGAAAAAGAGGAAGGATGCAGTGAAGCACGCGACACAAAAGTTGGCCGCGTAGCGAAGGAAGGAGGCCAAGGAGAAGGCCCGACTAGAAAAGGAGCGCGCTTCAAAACAACAAGTTGAATAGGAGCAGTGTGACTCTGAGTGAAGCGATAAATCCCCTTCACCCAAAATCGAAGAGGAAAAGCAGTCGGTGTAGGGCGGTGGAGGCAATGAGGAACAGAGCACTCCATTCCAGGTGAAGAGGTACAAAGAACAACAGAAGGATGGGCTCTGGAAGAAGGCAAAGGCAACTAAGCTACTACTAGATCCCATTACGCTGATGGAGGGCGATCTCGATGAGATCGGGGATAATGTACATGACACTATAGTCGAACTATTGCACCAATTTGAAAAACACCACTTGTAGTCCTTAAGAAATATTCAGAAGGATCTACGCGAATTGCAGATCCAGACCAACAAAATTCAGGTGGGCGTAGGGAAAGTCAGTGCCGCACAAACGAGCCTGGCACCAGGGACAAGTCAGACTACAAAGCTGGTCAGGACAATGGATCTCAGGACAGTCGCGCTATTAGAAGGGTCCCTGAGCGTAGATTCAGCCGATGATAAGATCATTGTTAGCACCTTAAAGAACATCGGCCTCAACATTACAGAACTCCCTAATGAATATATTCACGTGTTATAGACAAGTCTAATAGTGGAATTGAGAGTGCGAGAGCAGCGTGCTCTCAGTTTAATCTTCGAGCATAGGCTAAACAAAGAAAAAATGTTTGTTGAGAAGAAAGATGCCCTGAAGGAGAGGGATACAATCCAGGTGCAGAGCACCTAGTTGGCGGCCGCAGTTGTAGAGGCATGCAGGATAGTGCCAGAGTTGCACATACCTGAGGAGGCACCACTTGAGGCCAAGATCTAGAAGCTAACTGTGGGCATATGTGAGGTGAAGGTAGAGTTAGAAAGAGTTGAATTTGAACTCAACATTAAATTCATGGAACTGGAGGTTAATTCATAGCCTTCGACTTTGTCGGAAGTCAAGAAACAACATGACACTGCCGTCAAGGAAGGGATAACTACTCTGGATGTCACGGTTGCTGACTGTACAACTTTGTTTGAACAGGACATGGAAGTGGTGAAGACCCTGTAGAAAGATCCCACCCTATAGATATTAAGTACCAAGTTCCATGAGCTCCAGCAGTAGTACGAAGAAGTAATGGCAACGGAGCACTCCAATTCTATAGCGCAACACCTCGCCAAGTCACAGGAGGCAAAACAGCTCCTTACACAAGTGGAAGCAGCACAGAAAAAAGAGGCAATGCTTAAGGCACGGTTGGGTCCTTGGTTGGACAAAGCCTACAAAGTCTCAGGCAACATCCAGGAAAATCTGATGAACTTACAGCTCACATAGTAGAAGATCAAGCGAGATGGTGAAGGAGCAGCTGATCAAATAGGTGCAGCAAGAAGCCATGCAAAGCGCGGCTGAAGTAGCATTTGTTTAGGTGGAGCTAGGGGATCTTCGTTGAAAGATCACTATGCCATCCGAGTGACTCGAGGGTGAGTCATGACCTTTGTGTTGGGGGCTTGTTGGGATGGGGTCCCATGGGTCAATTTTTGGGCAAAAGCCCAAGTTTTTATGTAAAAAGATGTGAAGTCTCCCAAAATTATGGATGTGGAGCACGGAGTTAGTTAAGAGTCAAAAAGGGTATTTACCATCATTCATGTAAACTTGATTTGGTTTTTGAAGATATACTGGTGGTCCATGGACCATGGGATTGTATAAATATGTGTGTCTTAGAGAGTCTAAGACAAGATAGATAGAGATGGAAGTCTTTGGTCTATGGGTACGACAGAAGGAGTCTAGAGAGTTAGCACAGGAAATTAAGAGGAAAGGCTCTGTAGTTGAGTACGTAGAGGCCTAGAGTAGTGTATGAAGTTTAGTTTGCTGACCCCTGCAGTTGAGTGCACAGGGAAGTACTGAGTCTCTAAATCTATACTAAAGATCAATAAAGAAGATTGTTGCAGAAATTTCTTTGCTTTATCTCTTTACTTCTGTTATGTATGATTGTGATATATGTTGTGATGAAATGATGACTTTATAAAATAATGATGTATTGATGCGTGAATTCACTTGATCCGTATTATTATTTGAATGCAATTAATGTTAAGTGATTACGCGAAGATCATAGCACTTTCAGTTAAAGTTATCGAACACAGGTAGATATGAGTAAATACTAACTTAAGGGTAATCTATGGTGTGCGTAAGTAGCTAATTTTCATGTTTAGGGTCCGCAAAAACTAGTGGTAGACCTTCGCAGAGGTCTGGAGGCTGATTGAGGGAAGATATAGCGTTAAGCCTGAAGGGCTTAGAGATATGCGTGAAGGTAGGTCTAGGTCATAAAAAGACATCATGCTAATATTTGGATGTGGAAACTTGGTTCCAACATCCCCCCATACTTCTTCGGGTGAGGCTTCATTCTGCGCTACACTGATTGATTCCAAAAGGGCCAATAATGTATGGATTTGTTTGGCACAAGTAACTCTGAATCTGGGTTAGGACCCCCTAATTCAATAACCATCAAAACCACAGTCTCTTTTGTACCAATATAAAAAAATATTCCTAAAAGGATCATTGGGCAAGAAATCCAATAAAGTAATGGAATCTTAAGGGGCTTCCAGTGGGTTTTAATACCTCTTGCACTCCCATTTGTGCCTAATCCCATTGGCTCACACCCTTTGCAACAACGCATAAAAATATCTTTCACCTTATTACCTAAAATATTTATCTCTTGCAACATTAAAATTTCAATGTGTTCCTTAATAATTTTATCTCTATGCTGCCTTTGTTTACCTCTGTTGTTGAGACCTCTTATTCCAAGTAATAATCTTCCTAGTATAAAACGTTTCAAGGAGGGAACACCTTTGAAAGCATGATTACATACCCTGTATTCATACAATGGTCACGATCTTCTGGATCAACTCCTTAGCAGTTTTCCTCCCTCTTTTCCTAATACCTTAAACACTTTGACCTTTATTAGGGCTAATCTATACCTGAGTTCAAGAATTTGTACATGTTTCTCCCTATTCTCTATTACCTCCTTGGCCTTGACTCTCTAGTTCCTGATTGATATCTTAAAATTTGTGCTTTTTTACTCCAGGATAAATCTAGAGTCCAAGTGTTTTCATTTTGTAAGAATACAAGCCATGATTTTCTCCTCATTGATTAGGGCCTCCCACATTTCCCCCATTTCCATTTTCTCCATTTCACTTATTGGTGTCTCCTCCCTCTCTAGGATTATGGAAAATAATGCACCTTTTTCTTGGGATTTATTTTCTCTCGATGTGATTTTCCCTTCGAATCTACATTCATAACATCTTCTAGAAGCTTTGAATCCTTTTCCTTGACTCAGAGTGTCACAAACATAATGTTTTATTCTCCCCTTGAGTCACAACTTGAGCTAGTTGTCCTTTCGTTGTTTTATTATGGTTGGTCACTCTTTGGAAACCCTCTGCATCCTCCTTTGAATATAGTGCCTTGACCTAACGGTTTTTTTAGCAACAATACTCGAAAGAGATTCCCATATTCATGGAATCACCAACACCGAAAAGGTACATATTCATAATCTAGTGGTTGTCACCATATCTCATCATGATATTCTAGATATATGGATTCGGGTATGCATGACATGATTTTCATATAGACAAAATCCTTGCATATGAAGTATATCACTCTTGGTGGTATCAACTATTTTGAAAAATGTCCCAATAGAATTATCAATACCTTAGAAAATCTTGGGATCCCAAAAATTAACTGGTAGAGAGAATAATCACACCTAAACTAGAGCCACCATAAATATTTCCTATTTAGGGTTATAACACTCTTCCAAACATCTCATGAAAATCCCTTGGTTGGTGAAAAAATAGGGATTGTTTCCAATGATATGGGTTTTATCTTCTAGGTTCGAGAAGATCATTGTGAAAAAACCCCTTGCTCCCAATTTAAGCTCAATATGGCCCTTTGGTTTCCATTTGACTTAGATTCATTTAACAAGGCCCCTCTCCAATGGCCAAACCACTATATATGATCAAAGAAGTGTGTGATTATTTATTTATTATCATTACCCTTCCAACTTATTATTTAGGATCACATCTTTCAGATTTTCCATGGCTTTTGGTAGACAACTTTTGAGGTAGGATTTCCATTACTCCCTAAGGATAGGCCTCTCTTTCCCTATGCATTTTCCTTTTCTCATACCTTCCAAATTTGTATTGGGTTAATTTCCCCCAGTTATCATATTGTTATATGAGGAGATCACTCCCCCACTTTTTCCACTCATTGGTGTACTCAATTACAATAGTGTCAGAAATCACCTCCACATAATTTTGAATAAAATGGATGTTGTAATTTTCCAGCAATGGAAAAATGATTCAGAATTTTTTTCTAAAAAAACCCTTACCCTAGCATACGTGACAAGACACTTTCATCCCAAGGGATTTTGGGAATTAACAAATGCTAAATTTCAATATGTAGCTCTTGAGAATTTGTTCTTATTTTAGCAATGATATTGTTCTTCTTTACACTTTACAAGATAGATATGTACTTTTGATTTTTGACATTTGGTTTTATCACCTCCTCATAATATATTAATTTACTTTTTATTTTAGCTCCTTATCTAATCCAGGAGGATCCAGAAAGAGAAGTGGCCTTGAAAATAGCTCAAAAATAAAATTCATCAGATTGAAGTGAAACTAGGACCAAATTGTAGTGCTCCTCACCCAGATTCCAACTATCTGAATGAAACTCAAATTTGAGTGTGTATGCTCAAGTTATATCTAGACAAAGTTCTAGTCAAACTTAGACAAGTGGCAGTCAATAACGAGGAAACAATTTGGTAGAGTCTTGGCACACAAAAAATGGCAGTCAGAATGGCTAAATTTGTCGCATTTTTAATTTTTCTAATATCCCTTATTTTCCAGTGGAATATTTTTAACCATATGTTTAATATATATATATATATATATATATATATATATATATGGGGTGGCGGGTGTTAGCACTCTATAAATTCCCTAGGCTGAGTAGAGAAATTGCAGAGGTAACCACAAACCGCTTCGAGGTCAAAATATAGCCCGTTTGGCCTTGGAGAGGGCTCTCTCACATAGATTACCCAATTGACCTGATGTTAGGCTAGGTGTAAAGTTAAATAAATGTTTTTTTTCAAAGGTATGTTGATGAGAAAAGAGAAATATCCATTGGGCATGGATTCATGTCAAATCTATTTTTTTCTAGTGAGATTATGGAAAGAGAAAAGGATTTCTTCATAGGGGAAAGATAGGAAACCTCTGTGGTGGAATTTAGGTTAAATCGTTATATAGGGTGACTGTCAAAATCTGAAAGGAAAAAACGTAGAGCATAAATACCATAGATGAATTTTAACCTATTGCCTTAGGATGAAAACATTGATAACTTGATGAAATAAATCGGAGCACCATGAAATATGAATTCTGAATTAAACATCTGGTTTTTCAAGCAAGAAGATACACATTTAAGAGATGTAAACACATCAGATAACTTACAAGATCAAAGAAGCACAAGCCACCAATATTATGACATAGGAATCCCTGAAAATCACCTTCTAACTTTCATTCATTCACTCGCAAAGTTTTTCAAGAAATACATTTCACAGAAAGTCTGCTCTTCTCAAATATAACCAATAACCAACTCTTTCTACATTTAAATTCATGAATTATATACAATATTATCTTCCTAAGTCTAAAGGGGTCCAAATCCACCTATTCCACTAATAGGTAAAACTAATAACATGTAAATATAAAACAAAACCACATTCCTAGGTACTAGGAAACTGCCTTTGACCTATTTATTATAAATTTCCTAATACACCATCCACTTGTAATATTTGCAAGTAAACATTAAATACACCTCCTAAGACAAATAAGACAACTATACACATGATCTAAACTACTTCTAGAAGCCAAAAATTCAAAATTTGAAATGAAATGTTGTTGACTGTCCAAACTTGCATCGCCTTAGCCAAACTCGCAACAAATTGAAGTAGCCCTCCATGTTTCATATGGTTGCAGCCTTCCTCCATAAAAATAGATCAAAGTGGTATGATTAAAATAACTCTATGATGGTACTGAACCTCTTAGATAAGATTCAAAGTGCTTGCAGATCTCTTTTTGGACTATCTCCCACTTTTGTAGCAAAGCTATCAACTTTCGCAGCGAAACGGTCAACTTTCGCAGCCTGACTAATATTTATTTAAGATTTCCTAAATGGTTTATCAGATTGAGCTGAAATTTTGAAATAAAGTTAATATCAACAAAATTGTTCTCCACACCAAACATGAGCCGAATCCGACTCATGGATTTCGAGAAAATCCGAAAATGTTGTAGGTGACAGTAGATTGTTTCTCAAAAAATATGAAGAATTTTGGGCTGAAATTAACTAAGCTTATTCATCTCACCCCCATACATATAATGTAAAAATGTTAAGTAAAATGGGTACAGGGTCTAAGAGATATGGTGAAAATATGGTGACTATGTGAAAACACAGCACAAAAGTGCAACGATCCATGCTTGAGATACCTCCAGTCACTCCCTCAGTTACTTAATGACTTCAACATGTGTGAAAATGCCTAAAAAATATCAGCTTCCTCCTTAGAAACTTTATGTTATCTCACAAAGCTCCAAACTGTCTAAATTTCACTTTCGTAAAAAATGCAGCACTAGTGAGAAAGTGCAGCACCACCTGTCCTCCATAGGTTTTGATCAACAGTGATTTCTTTGAACAATATGCACATCCTTTCCATGATGCTGACATAATGTTAACCATGTTGGAGAGCCCTTTCAAACCTGTGAAGGGGAATTAACCATTGGTATGCAAGAATTGCAGCGTTGTGTGGATTTGTAGTGCCCCTACCTCCCTTTCGCAGCAAATCAAAATGATCATACCACATCTTCCGAAAAAAATGGAGAAGGTGTGAGTGACTTGAAATGAAGAGGAATGTTTAAGTAATCTTTCAAAACAACCTAGAGCGGAAATGATGATGACAATCATGATTGGGAATGGAAACTATGAATGCACAAAACCTCCTAGAAAACATAGCGCCTAGGGAAAAGGAAAGGACTATCCTTCTTCCCATTAAAATCATAAGTTTTTGTTGAGATTATATTCATTTTGACTCACCAAAACCTCAAAATATGTGCTTAATCCATCTCATGATTGCTTTGATGTAGACCTAACCAAAAAACTTAGGTGACCGACTTATGATACTTAAGGTTTGATGATATGAGCCCTAGACTGCTCTATAATGACAAATGACCCTCATGATTGCCAATTCAAATCACAACTCCTTGTGACCTTATCATTTTGAATTGTGGCAAAAAGTCTCCTTTTTTACTCTACATATTTACAGTGACACTTTGACAAATTTGGCCTCTTCGTACAAAAAACCCCTTTAGTCCATTGAACTCATGAAACTAGGACTAATATTTACAAAATTGACCTCAAATGAAATATTAAGACAAAAGTGACTAGGATTCCTATATAACAGGGCCTAACATTCGCTCCAATGGGGATGCCATCCTCCCTGTGAGGTGCCAAGAACACCATAGACTAGTACCCTTATCCATTGGGCAATGGATTCAAATCTTTAAATGACTAACACTGACTCAAACTAACTCAATTGACTCATTAGATATATTACAAATATTAAAAATTTGAAGAGAATTGACAGCAATTCACCAAAGCCTTAGGACCTTATCTTCAAGCTTCAAGCTTTGATAAAAACTGCCCACATCTGCAAATTGATGTTGAGACCCAAAAACATTGTACATTTTGAGCATGATAATTGCACACTATTGGAGAAATATATTAAACTACAATATGAAACGCAACTACTGAAAGAAATGCCTTCCAAGCAAGCTTACTGCACACCATTTCCTGCTTAATAGCTAAAATCGAATACTCAATCAAATGACACTGAAATTTCAATAAAACCAATCCATAAGATGTTGAAATAATGTGGTTGTTTGATTGTGCTTCAATAAGATTAGAACTAGAACATTAAATACCATAAAAAACTCAAACCATGAATTGAATCCGATCTCTACGCTAGTGAACAAAACAAGATATACCTTGACCAATGATTGCAATAGGTTTGTAAAAGGATCTTTAACATCAAGAATGATTACCTTTTCTTGATCAAGAAGAAATGAATCAACATCTCCTTCATGATCATATGCAGACTCCTCTTCATGATTTACTACTAGCTGTAAATTTTGATTATCTAAACCCTCTACATAATCAACCACTGGGTCATTGAAAACAAAATAAGATAGTTTTAATTCATTTTTGATTTGCCCCATTGAATCTAGATGCCTTTGCACTAACCCACACTCTTCAACTTAATTTCCTTTTTCGTGTTCTGTACTATTAAAAAGATTGTCACATGTAGGTTGACTGTGTTCTTGAGACGATTGAAAATCATCGTTTTTCAATGGAGAAAAAGTAGCAGGAGAAAACACAACAGGCAACTCTGAAAAATTAAGATCAAAATCTTTACCAGGTTCATTATCCTTAGGCATATTAAACATACCTATAATATCATTAAACATGAGAATTGAAACAACACCTTGCTCCTCTTCATTATCTTCTTGCAATGTTTGATCATTATTTTCTCCCATAATTACATTGTCTGAAACTTCCACACATGCCAATTCGAAATTTTTGATTTACACAAATCTAGTCTTTTAATAACACTTCAAAAAAGGATGAGTTGGACATCCTTGTTCATGCATTTCACCAGAAACCTCATGTCGGTATTCACAAAACTGGTCTAGAAATAAAAACCCATAAAAAGAAAAATCTGAATAAACAAATGAATGACTATCTTCATACCTTTGATCATACAAAGACTTACAAGCCTACTGCAAATTTTCATCAATTTCAGAAAATAGAACTTGACTGTCATTATTTAAATCCTTCTTAGTTTCCTTTTCATCCAATATACCAGCCTCCATTTCTTCTTGGTAATGGAAAGGTTTCTCGTTCAAAGCTTCCATAATTTCTTCATCCATTAATTATTCCTCACCATATGTATTTTCCAAATTTTGAATAAACCCTCAAAGTATTCACAGCAATTCTCAACCAAAGACAAACAAGGATGAGATTCTTTGTATTTTTCAAAAAAAATTGAATGAAAATATTTAGGATAATAAATACTAGTAGATGGGAAACCTTCATACCAAGTCTTCCATTTTCCTTTTAAAATTTCCATAAACATCTTCATTAGGCAATCTTCATGAAATTTAACCTTAAGTCTATGCACATGCATATGAAATTTAACTAAATGAAGTGCAACATCATCTTCTTCCTAATCTTTGAATTTTGGAATATAGGTTTTCCAATCTACATGAGGCATGCGATTTTCAAAACATGGAATGTGATATTGATTCATCAATGCATAAATTCTAGATTGGGAACTCATCCTAAATGTATAGGGATACCAATGGGACTTTAAAAATCTAGATTCTACTCAATTGGAATCACCAAGTGAAAGGTACTTCCTTCTTGTGTCTGATTGTTGTCCACCATAAGAAATCAAGTTTGAAATTTTATGATCTTTCTAGGGAATATGGAACCTTTTGATCCTCGGCAATGGCCCCAAAATGTTAGCACTAAGTAAATTCCCTAGGCTAAGGAGAGAAATTGTAGAGATAACCCAAACCACTTATAGGTCATAATCTAGCTATTTTGGCCTTAGAGGAGGCTCTCTCACTTAGATTACTCAATCAATTTGATAGTAGGCTAGGTATACAGTTAAAAAAAGGTTTTTTTTTCAAAGGTTTGTTGATGATAAAAGAGACAGATCCATTGGGCATGGAGTCATGTCAAATATATTTTTGGCGAATGACATTATGGAAAGAAAAAGGATTTCTCCACATGGGAAAGGTAGGCAGCCTTGGTGATGGAATTTAGGTTAAATAATTGTAGAGGGTGAGTTTATAAAGGTGAAAAACAACTCATAGAGCATCAATACCATAGATGAATTCTAAATTGTTGTTCTAGTATGAAAACATTGATAACTTGAAGAACTAAATCAGAGCACCATGAAAGATGAATTATGAATTAAACATTTGGTTTTTCAAGAAAGAATATGAACATTTAAGAGATGTAAACACATGAGACAAATTACAATATCAATGGAGCACAAACCACCACAATTCTGACACAAGAATCCATGCAAATCACCTTCTAACTTTCATTCATTCACTCACAAAGTTTTCAGGAAATGCAGTGCACAAAAAGTTTTCTCTTTATGAAATCTAACCAATAGAAAACAATTTCTACATTCAAATTCAATAATTATATACAATATTCTCTTCCTAATTTTAAGGGGGTGGAAATCCACCTATTCCCCTAATAGATAAAACTAATTACATGAAAATAGCAAACAAAACCACTTTCCTAGGTACTAGGAAACTACCTTTGACCTATTTATTATAACTTTCCTAATACATCATCAACTTGGAATACTTTGAAATAAATACTAAATACACCTCCTAAGACAAATAAGCCACCTATCCACATGATCCAAAGTATTTCTAGAAGCCAAAATTTTGAAATTTGAAATGAAATGGTGTTGACTATCCAAACTTGCAGCGCGTTAGCTAGATTCACATCAGATTGAAGTAGCCCTCCATGTTTTGTATGGTTTCATCCTTCCTCTATTAAAATGGATCAAATGGGTATGCTTCAAATACCTCTATGATGGTACTGAACCTCTTAGATAAGATTCAAAGTGCTTGCAGACCTCATTTTGGGCTATCCCCCACTTTCACAACAAAATTGTCAACTTTCACAGCGCGACTGATATTTCTTTCATATATCCTAAATGGTGAATCAAAATGAGGTGACAGTTTTACAGAAATTTAATATCAACATAGTTATTCTCCACACCGAATTTGAGCCAAATCCAACTCATGGATTTCAAGAAAAGCTGAAAATGGTTGTAGGTGACAGTAGCTTGTTTCTCAAAAACTGTGAAGCATTTTGGGCTGAAATTAATTGAGTTTATTCATCTCACCCCCATACATATAATGCATAAAATTTCAAGGAAAATGGGTATAGGTGCTAAGAGATATGATGAAAATATGGTGATTGTGTGAAAACGTAGTGCAAAAACGCGACACTCCATGATTGAGATACCTCTAGTCACTCGTTGAGTTGCTTGATGACTTCAGCAAGTGTGAAAATGCCTGAACAACATCAGTTTCCTCCTTAGAAAATTTATTTTATCCCACAAATCCCCCAACTCTCTAAGTTTCACTTTCATAAAAAATGCAACACCACTGAGAAAGTGCAGTGCCACCTATCCTCTATAGGTTTTGATCAAAAGTGATGTCTTTGAACAAGATACACGTCCTTTTCATGATGATGACATAATGCCAAACATGTGGGAGACCCCTTTCAAACCTGTGAAGTGTAATTAACCATCGGTATGTGAGAATTACAACATTGTGTGGATTTGTGGTTCCCCTGCCTCCCATTCACTGTAAATCAAAATGAGTATACCACAACTTCTAAAAGAAATGGAGAAGGCATGAGCTATGTGGAATGAAGAGGAAAGTTCAAATAATCTTGCAAAATGGCCTGAAGCAAAAATTATGATAATAATCGTGATTGTGAATGGAAATTATGAATGTGAAACACCTCCTGTAAAACACAACGCCTAGGGAAAAGGAAAGGATTTTCCTTCTGACCATTATCTTCCCACTAAAATCATAGCATGTCATTGAAATGATATTCAAACTAACTCACCACAACCTCCAAATATGTGCCTAATCCATCTCATGATTGCTTTGATGTTCACCTAACCTATAAACTTAGGTGATACACTTATGATACTCAAGGTTTGATGATATGAGCCCTAGACCCCTTTATAATGAGAAATGACCCCTCATGGTTTCAAATTCAAATCATCGCTACTTGTGACCTTATAGTTCGAATTGTGGCAAAAATATTCCTTTTTTACTCAACAAAATTACAATGACACTTTGACAAATTTGGCCTCTTTGTACAAAAAATCCCTTTAGACCATGACACTCATGGAACCAGGACTAATATCTACAAAAATGACCTCAAATGAAATAGTGAGACCAAAGTGACTAGGATTCCTATATAATAGAACCCTAATAGTAGGCCACCACCTGTGCCACCCCTCAATGGTGATATATTATATTATGTATATTCGGTGCACGGGGCACCCTTGATAGACCAACCCAATCCCGATGGAACCACATTATGTTAACCATCAACGAAGCTTCCAACCCTAATTTTTAACCTCCAAGTTTGGAGTAGGCAGGTTTTCAACCTCGCTCGCCCCTATGTTAATTGCCAATGACTCCAATGCGCCAACCATCGACGTTGGAAAGCCTACCCAAACTCAATTATTTAAACCTTCATTCAATTTCTTATTTGACCAATGGTGAAGAAGTGAGCAAGATCCAGGCATGGAACGTTGAGTAGTAGAGGTAGTGGAACTGTGAGCAATGGAATCTCCGAGATACTGAAAATATTCCTTTAGAGGGCCAGAGGTGCTAGTGTCAGAATTTGAGAAGTTTATAGTCGATTCTGGATTTTTCATACTAGGAATCCAAATGTGTAGTTTGTTTCTCCAATCGAGGTCACCCTTTTTAGGCCGTCATCCGAATCTGAGGTATAACGGTCACTTTTGTAAAGTTTCTTGTAACTGATTTCTTTGATGCCACTTAATGAAATAAGGCATCCCCACTTTGAGCAGGGCCTTGAGACATAGCCCACATTGGGTGAACTTCATAATCAAATTGTTTGGGTGCCTTTGATCTCATGGTTGCTTTATGATTTCCGCTTCTTTTTCATGTGTTAAGTTACTGGGATAGTATTCTCTTTTATATGAAATTTTGAATGCATCCTTGAAGTTAAAAGATTTGGATCAAGTTTAGTATCACAACAGGTGTTATTGATGCAAGTTGCATGAGTGAATGCTAACCATGAACAAGCTCCAAAGAGGTGAAGGAAAAATTAAATCCTTTCATCCTGAACCAGGGCATGCACCACGAAGACAAAACATGACAGATAAGGAAGCTCGATTGGAGGAAGAGCAAAATTATCACAAGATATTCTTCTCCATCACACAAAAAGTTGTCAAGTTGTTTGGAGAATATAAGAAGACAACTAAGACTGTGAAGAAGGAACTATATGATCATACCTCGGTAAATAATGAAGGTGGAGGAGAAAATCTTCCTCCCTCTTTGTCCTCTAGTGAAATTTCTTCTTCTTCATCTTCTCATCATTCTAACAGGAATTAGAGGAATACATCTAAAAATCCCTTTTTCAAGCTAGATGTCAAGTTTGATTTGCCTATATTTAGTGGAGAATATAATGAAAAAAATTTAGATAATTGGATAAGACAAGTTGAAGTGTATTTCCTCATACAACAAATCAAAGAGGATGAAGCCAAGATCCAACTAGAATCCCTTCGATTGAGTGGCACTATTCTCGTCTAGTGGGAGGGAAGGTTGCAGCAAAGTGGTAGGAGTAGTCGTAAACTTATTTCATCCCGGTTTGGGATCATTTATGATTTAAGAGGACAATTTTATCCATTGGGTTATAGATAAAAGGCCGTTATGGAATGAAAACATTTGAAACAAAGCAAAGTTCAAACTGTTCAGAATTTTACAAAGGAATTTAGAAAACAAGAATTATCATTGAATGTTCCACTAGACACTTCTAAGACATTGATGAAATATATTAGCTCTTTGCATAGTTATTTGCATCATTCATTATTATTAATTGAGCTTAAGTCTCTTGATGAAGCTAGTTTGAAGGTTATACATCTTGAGAGAAGGGAGAAGTATGAGAAAAATGAACACCCAAAGAGGGCAGTAGAATCCAAGAGAAGAGAAGAAGGCCCTCTTTACTCATTGTGAGAAAGAAGGACATGATGAGGATAATTGTTGGAAATTGGATCCTAAATTGAGACCTAAGAGAAACAACAGAAAAGAGAAGCAAAAGATGGTTGTAATTGCGCAACAAGACCAAGAATCTGAATCATAGAATGATGAGAAGATCACAACCGCGATATCTGCATGTGGTGGACCAATTGACCCAGGATTAGACTTAGATGATGAAATGAAGATTGCAGCTCTTAGCATTTGTAGGTTTTAATCCCATACAGAAATTACCTTCATACAAATTCTAAAACACAGAAAATAAACAATGCAAGAGCATAACTCATAAAACACATATACACAGAAATTTTCCCCTAGATCCCAAAACTGGGACTACCAGCTTGATTTTTCATTATTTTCATTTCAATGTTACAAAACATATATATACATGCTGAAGCATCCAATACCATGGAACGAAAACCATCGCATCCAAAACCATGTATGAAAACCATGCACAAAACCATAGGTAGGTCTGCCCAACCTAATATAGGGTCTAAAAAAATTTCACCAGGGTGTTTCCCCGTACCCCATAGAGGGGGGTTACCCTCCCCCTGCTGCGCAATTGACACAATGATGGGGGGGCTCCGCCCCCCCTCTAACCCCCTAGTTAACTAGAGTACCTGTCATGGAGAGAATATAACACAACCCAACATTCTCCCTCTTGTTGTTTTCTTTCCATAGGGGGGCATAGGAGAGATTAGTCATTTTTCCAACCCTGCAATGCCCATTGTTTCTCTACACCAAGAGAACTTCTCACAGCTCATAGATTTTGTCAATGCATCTACAGTATTCTTCAAAGTGTCCACCTTTACCAGCAACACCTTTTGTCTTCTATCATATCCCTCACAAAGTGATACTGAACATCAATGTTCTTTGTCTTTGAATGATAAGCACGGTTCTTTGCCAAGAAAATTGCACTTTGGTTGTCACAGTCTATCCTTATAGCTCCTTGTACTAACCCCATACTTGAACACAATCTCTACAACCAAACTACTTCCTTGCTTGCATGAGTGGCTGCCATGTATTCTGCCTCTATAGTTGATAATTCCACTATAGATTATTTCTTACTTATCCAACTGACTGCACCTCCAAATAGGTTAAACACAAACCCACTTGTAGATATTCTCTGATCCAGATCTCCAGCCTAGTCTGCATCAACAAAACCATGGATATCCAAAACTCTATCCAATCATGGTCTTCCTTGGTAGCGAAAACCATAATCACTAGTGCCACGTAAATACCTACAAAACCACTTCATTGTTGTCCAATGCTCCTTCCCTGGTTTTGACATAAACCTGCTCAATACTCCCACTTCATGTGCAATGTCTGGTCTAGTACAGACCATTGTATACATCAGGTTACTGACTACACTTGCATATGGAACACGAGACATTTCCTCTTCCTCTTCTTTTGTCTTGGGACACTATTCAACACATAACTTTACAATTACAGGAATATGAACCTTCACCGGTTTACTATCCTGCATATTAAACCTCTACAATATTGTCTCGACATACTTTCTCTGGTTTAACCATAGATTCCCCTTTATGCCCAAAATATAGTTTGCAGCACCAAGATCTTTCATGTCGAATTTGGAGGAAAATTGGGTCTTCAAATCCTGGATAATTTCTTTGTCATTTCCAACCAGCAGCATGTCATCCACATACAAGACCAGATAAATAACATGGTCACCAATTAATTTAAAATACAAATAGTGATATGCTTTTCTTCTAGTGAAGCCAAGTCCCCGTATAAATGTATCAAATTTCTGATACCACATCCTTGGTGACTGTTTTAGCCCATACAAAGACTTCTTTAACTTGCATACCAGTTCCTTCTTACCCTTCACCGCAAAGCCTTCAGGTTGCTTCATGTATATCTCCTCTTCCAGATCCCCATGAAGAAATGTTGTCTTCACATCCATATGTTCTACCTCAAAATAAAAAGCAACAACAACAAATAAAAGTAATCTAATAGAAGCTACCTTGGCAACAGGAGAAACAATATCACCAAAATCAAATCCCAATACCTAGGAATAACCTTTTGCTGCCAACCGAGCTTTCTATTTCTCCACCTTTCCTTCTACATTTGTCTTCTTCTTAAACACCCATTTACAGCTATTAGGTTTCCTTCCAGCCAAAAACTCCACCAAATACTAAGCCTCATTTTTGTGCAAAGATGTCATTTCATCAACCATGGCCTCTTTCCAGAGTTTTCCATCCTCTGAATCTACTGCTTCCTTCACAATTCTGGGATCATCATTAGTAATAGATAAAGAAAAATTTAAATAGAAAGCAGATGGACTATACCTTTCAAGCTACCTTCTTTCTCGCACTGATATTCTCACAACTGTAGTTTGTGGCTCTTCATCTTTTGATTCCTCTTCTGTTGTAGAGTCTGATTCTTCCTCCTTAAGCTCAAACTCTATCTTCTTAAGTTCCTTTGATGGGACTTCATGTTTAATAACATTTTTCACCTATCTGAACACCACATCTTGGTTGTACACAACCTTCCTTATTACTAGGTTCCAAAGCTTATAACCCTTTAAACCATCCTTATACCTAATAAAGATGCACTTTTCATATTTACTATCCAAATTTGTTCTTTTCTCCTTTAGAACACGTACATATGCATCACATCCAAATACCCTCACATGTGAAAGAGAGGGTTTCTTACTAGTCCATACCTCTTGTGGAGTCTTATCCTCCAACATTGATGAAGGTGATCTATTGACTAGGTAACATGCTGTCTCCACTGCCTCTACCCAGAATTCCTATCCTAACCTGACACCATTAAGCATGCTTCTTGCCCTTTCCATCAACGTCTTGTTCATTCTCTGTTTTGCTTAGGTGTGTATGGAGTAGTCTTCTGTCATTCCATACCACACTTCTTACATAATTATTCAAATTCCTTACTGCAAAACTCTCCACCGTTATCTGTCCTCAACAACTTTATCTTCTTCTCTATTTTTTTTTTTCCACTAGAGCCTTAAATTCTTTAAACCTGTCAAAGACTTTAGATTTGTTCTTGAGGAAATATATCCATGTATTCCTTGAGAAGTCATCTATAAATGATACATAGTAAACAGACTTACCTAGTGATGAAACCTTCACAAGTCCAAATACATCACTATGCAAAAGCACTAATATCTGTTTCGCCCTCTTACCACTAGAGGGGAAACTCACCTGATTATGCTTCCCATATACACAATTTTAATAGAAATCAAAATCCAAAGAGATATTAGTCATACCTTCTACCATACCTTTACCATGAAGTATTTGAAGGGCCTTCTCTCCAATATGTCTAAGCCTTTGATACCATAGCATGGCATTTTCTCCAGAGACCACTAGATTTTCTGATCCACTTTCAGGAACCACAGAACTGTTGCACCCATCAATAACAGTGCTACCTTGCAGCTTGTACAGAGTTCCAATATGAACTCCCCACATCAATACTAGTGATCCTTGAACCATCTTGCAGGTATCTTTCTCGAACACTATTTTTACACCCACATCATCAAGCTTGCTTACAAAAATCAAATTTCTGGCCAATGTAGGAATATATAGAACACCTGAAAGTGTTCTAACCCTTCCTATCATCCCCTAAGAAGACATCACCACCATCGTAT
This sequence comes from Pinus tabuliformis, assembly GCA_031772625.1. Lineage (NCBI taxonomy): Eukaryota > Viridiplantae > Streptophyta > Pinopsida > Pinales > Pinaceae > Pinus > Pinus tabuliformis. The sequence goes on from CM062805.1 coordinate 587,879,802, forward strand.
TTCTGATACTCGGAGAACCAGTCTCTATGGGGAGTGAAGTGAAAGGATGCACTTGAGTCAATAAACCATGCCTCATGATCTACATGTATACTTGAAGAAGTCAAGTACACATCCCCACCTTCATGTGAGGTGGTTTTTGCCTCTGCAGAAGGAGCATCATTAGATCCATTTCCTTTCTCAGGAGCTTTAGATTTACAATCCCTTTTGTAGTGCCCTTCCTTTCTGCATTTCCAACAAACTACCTTTACATGTTTAACTTGAGATTTAGATCTCCCACTCGATGACTTATTTTTGTTTTTGTTTTGGGACCATCCTTGTACAGACAAGGCATCACCATTATGTCTCTCCATATTTTTCCATCTCATCTCCTCCGTCAGCAAGGATGAGACTATTTCATCAATCTGCGAAGTAGTTGCATTGCCACCTACTGCAATAACAAAACTATCCCATGAATCTGGTAGATAACACAACAAACTAATGCACTTATCTTCATCTAAGATTTTAATATCAATAGATAATAACTGACTTACCATAGTATTAAATGTTTTCAGATGCTCTGTCATTGAGTCTCCATATTTCATCCTCACATTATACAACATTTTTTGTAGGAACAGTTTATTCACAAGAGACTTAGATTGGTACAAATTCCCTAACTTGTCCCACAAAGCCTTTGTCATAGCTTCCCATAATACATTCAGAAATGCCGAATCTGATACACACAATAATATTGTGCTCTTTTCCTTCTAATCCAACTTCTTCCATTCTTCATCGAACACTCCCACTGGTTTAGTACCCAGATCTACCATGATCCACTGACCTTTATCCACCAGTAGATCCTCCATCTTGAGTTTCCACATCTCAAAACTCTAACCATTAAATTTATTGATCTCTATCTTTCCACTGCTCACCATATTCTTTCACCATCGGAATCGATCTCGCAGATCTCCCACTAAACAGGGTCTACCACAGGCCCGAGCGAAACCCTTCAGCAACAAAGGCATCCCCTTGAATCCAAAACAACTCTGATACCAAATGTAGGTTTTAACCCCGTACAAAAATTACCTGCATAAGAATTCTAGACACATAAAATAAACAATGCGAGAGCATAACACATGAAACACATATACATAGAGATTTTCCAATGGATCCCAAAACCAGGACTACCAACTTGATTTTTCGTTATTTTACTTTCAATGTTACAATACATATATATAAATGTCGAAGCATCCAATACCATGGACCGAAAACCATCGCATCCAAAACCATGTGCGAAAACCATGCACAAAACCATAGGTAGGTCTACCCACCCCCCTCAAACCCCTGAGATAGGGGGGGCTTGTTGAGTTACGAAATACGTATGTATTTACTTTTAAGTTCATCATTGTTTTCCTTGATTCTTATCTTTCTCATATCTTAATGCGCTAATATATTGAGGAATTATGGTAAGAAACGGAGGAATTATTTGCAGTTACAATTTAGCTAAAATTTACCCCTCTTTATGTAGGAAAGTGACAAAAGGAACGACTATTGTTCCTTGACGTTAGAACAACAAAATATGACAAGCAAAGGAAGGAACATGTCGGTTGCGGACAATGATAAGAGAAAATCAGAGGGATCAGCGTGGAATACGAAAGATGTCTGAAGTTAGAAATCGGTTGCAAATCCCTTAGGATGGAGAGATCTTGAGGGCTCGCCTTTACCATTTACTCTTTACCCCTTTTTGATTATAAAATAAAGTGATTGTAGGAAGAAAGGGGAGGAATCTCTGTTATTTTCCAAATTGTAAATTTAATTACAGACTTGCGCTATTGGAGAATAGACTTGCGCTATTGGAGAACACGATTATATTATAATGCTACTTAAGTTCGATGATTAATATATAATTGAAGTTGTTGTTCCCTCGCATTATCTAAAGTAACTTAGCAGTGTTCACTGGCAGCTAAGGGCCCAGCCTCTGGTGGATTTAACTGCTTTCTTGTGTTATATTTCTAATTATTCTAAAGTTTGGTTGGTTTGATAATTTCCTATTTCTGTGAGTTCACTTTATTTGTTGTTCATTACTTTCTTGTATTGAAATAGTGTATGTTCTGTTTATAATTTACAATGTTGTCATTTGATTTGAGTTTTGTTTATTACAGCATGAATTATCTAGATAGTGCATCGCATTGATTTAATCATCTGTAAGAGTTTGATTATTGCTATTAGACTCTCAGAATTGATATCATTCCTATCTTGATTTCTTTATAGAGATTGAGTATAGTTTAGATTGAATCAGCTAAGAAGAGGTGAGTTATTGTTACTGTGCTCTCGGTTGATGATGTTGTTACTTGAATTGTTGTAAGATTTGATTTCAGTAGAGGATTGAGTTTTGGTATTTCATTTGATAATTGTAATTGGAGTTTATTAAGTGCATCCATTTATTCTTGTGTCAAGATCTATACTACAATTTAGGAAACATTACTCTCTGAATTAATAGCAGCCACATACTGTGTACACTCTTGAAATAAGAGGACTTGCCCAGGTTGATGATTAATGTGGGATAATTAGGAGTTTTAAAAGGCACCTTTTATCAGCCAACATTTTGGTGTCATTGCCAGGGAGAGTGTAGCCATTTACAAAGAGTGATATATATCTAATAATTGCTATGGAGGAAGAATTGGGTATTGAGAATGGAAGGTAAGAACCTACGTAATGATCAAGTAAAGTGCTTGCTCCTCTGCCCACTTTTCAGCACAATTACAGAAAAGTGAAGTAGGTGTTTGATGCTTGTTTGTTGAGAGAGAACTAGGTATTAAAAATGGAAGGTAAGAAGCTGCGTATGGAGCAAGTAAAATGCCTGCTCCCCCACCCGCTTTCCAGCAAAATTGTTAGGAACTTAAGGTAGAAATAAACATTTGATTTTTTTTCATGAATGACTAAGAAGAAAATACCTAAAAACAATCCAATTCCACATCCCAAAGAAAGCCAAATCTCAACCATCAGTAGGTCCTTGAACTGTTGCTTCCAGATAACCTACTGTCTCCCTTCAGGCCACAGGCTCACCATCTGTAGCCTACGCTGAGGTCCATAGTAAAACAGAAGGAACTGAGCAGAGTTTTCAAGATATTAAAAATTCATGCCCAAGTCCCTCACAAGAAGGGAATTCTTGTAATATTCATGAAGGAGGAGGAGAAACAAGGGAAACAAAGGAATCAGGATCCTCTCAGGTAGTAATTGAGCAAAGGACACCCAGTATCCTAGACTAAGGGAGTTTTGTTAAGATCATTCCCACCCCTTCTAGTCATCCTAGGAATAACTCTCTAGCTCCAGAGATCCCAGAAGGGTACTGGCATATATTTCATCAAATGGCCAATAATCCACAAGCACCTCGGACCTCTACATTATAGTATCCTATCGTACACAACTGTCAATGCACCCATGAAAGCTATCCATCTACAAAATATTCCCACCTTTCATGGACTCACATCAGAGGATCTAGATGTATTTCTATTTGAATTTTATGTATTATGTCGGGGTTATGATTACATCACTGACCCCCAGAAACTGAAGCTGTTTCCCTCTACGTTAAAGAGAGCAGCCCTGCATTGCTTTATGGGACTAGGTGGGGGCACCATAAATGATTAGGATGAAATGAAAACCACTTTCCTTAAAAGATATCAGGACTATTGCAGATCTAGGGAACTAAAAGATGAAATATTCCAAATGGTAGCAAGACCTAGTGAAACATTAGAAGAGTATGTGGAGAATTTTCAATATAACCTCCAAAGATCTCCCTATGCAACTATGCCTTTCCCTGATAATGTGCTGAAAACTACACTGATTAAAAGCATGAAAGACCAATGGATAGAGACATTAAATATTATGGGTAAAGGTGATATATATCAAGAAGACTATGCTAACATTATTAATTTGTGTATCAGGGGCTCAAGAGGCAGTACAAGATTGAAACCAACAGAACACAATATGACCACCAGGGACAGAAAAATCTCTGACAAAAGCATTACTCATGCAGAAATCAGAAACCTACTGGAGGATTTCAAAATGGATATCTTGGGAACTTTGACGACACAATTAGACATCATGAAAGCCAAGCAGAAGTAGGTCGAAGTAGAACAGAACCTGGTGATCTTTTGCCCTCGATGTAGGAAGAAGCATAGTCATAAAGAATGCCCATTGGATATGGTACAGACCTGTGCCATATGTACTAAAGATCATGCTACAGAAAACTTCCCATCAGTCCCAGGGTTAAAATTATTCTTCAAGGAGGCAGAGGAAGAAACAAAACCAGTCTACCTACTAAATCAGCATCGCCAATGGCAAGCACGACAAACAGGTACACCTACTGACCCATCTTCTTTCTTTCAGCCCTCGCAATATAATTCTCAACAATACATAGGAGCTATGTGGCAAAACCAGCCACCTTTTCCTAGTTGGTCACAACAACCATTCTCTATGACACCTTGGTCCAATCAACCAAATAAAAACAACAATTGGCCAAATTCCTCCTACTTTCCACCATTTTGGCAGAACAATACATATCTATCCCATGGCCACCCTCCACTTCACAAAACCAGAACTGGCAGTCAAGCTAGCAAATACCTACAAACCAACTAGCAAGAACAATCCCCCTGCCTCAACCTACACTAATAGCACCTTACACATTGCAGCAAAACCCTCAACCCAATCTATGACCATAGCTCCCAGCCCAACCCAACCTGAATCCCAACAATAGACCAGTCCAATCTGTACAAATTATTGAAGGACCGGAGCCAGAAACTAAGTTGAGAGAGTGTAATGAACTCAAATTAAGGTTTGGATGGATAATTGAGTCAGAGGGGGATAAAAATATACAATTATAAAATCTGTTACCTGTAGAACAAACACCTCAAGTGGAGAATACGGTTAAACAGAAAAGCCACGATCAAACTATTACCTCTTCTCCACCATTCCCAGAGAGATTGATTATACCCCACCCAATAAAATATCCTGATTTTGATCTTCTGGGATAATTAAAAAATCTTTGTGTAAAAATACCCTTCCTCCAGGCTATTCAGGACATTTCAATTTATGCAAAAACTATTAAGGAATTGTGTACTTAAAAACCTAAGAGGAAAATAAAAACAACCCCAACTGTCCATGTAGTCTGAACTTTGTCTGATTTATTATCAAGTAGAGAAACACCGGTGAAATATGAGGACCCAGGAAACCCTATAGCCACAATACAAATAAATGGATGTTCCTTCCCCAATGCATTGGTTGATCTAGGAGCAACCATTAATATTCTCACAACAACAACCTCTCAAAAACTTGGCATTACAGGCTTGGATCCAACTACAACCTTGCTGGAACTTGCTGGTTGATCGGTTGTCAAACCAGAAGGGACATTACAGGATTTAATGGTGTCTGTAGATTCTTGGGAATACCCAGCAGATTTCCTGATTATTAATCCTAGAAACCGGCTAGATGTACATCCCCTAATTCTAGGAAGACCTTTGCTAGCAACCGCAAATGCTTACATAAGTTGTCGAACAGGCAATATGACTATAGAAAGAGGAAGTAATGTGAAGCATCTAGCTTTATATCCTCCAACTCAGCCAAGCCTAACAATAATAAAATCTAGAAAACAACCTGTATCATATTCAATTGAAAACATTTGATCACCGCTAACTGTAGAAGATGCTCTTGAATTTAAGAATCAAATAGAAGATGACATTATTAACACTTACATTAACCAACCAAATGTCGTATCCAATCTAAAATGTCACATGATCGAAGCAACCTTGGATAACAAAATTGAAGAAGATCCCTTAAAAGACATTAATGACCAGACAATACCAACAAAAACTATTTATAACAACAAATCCATTGAAATTGCTAGGGAAATTCCTAAACATTAACAAAAGCCTGACTGATGACCAGGAGCAAAGGCTTGTTCAACTCCTTAGAAAATATAAAGAGGCTTTTTCTTGGGATTACCCATACATGAAAGGGATTGATCCCCAATTATGCATGCACCACATCTATACAGAGAAAGATGTGAGGCCCATTCGACAACCTCAACGGAGGTTAAACGCTCACCTTAAAATGTTGTTAAATATGAACTACAAAAATTGTTAGATATAAATTCCATCTATCCTATATCTTATAGAAAATAGGTTTCTCCATTAGTTTTGGTGCCTAAAAAGAATGGGAAATGGCAAATATGTGTCGATTATAGAGAGCTTAATAAAGCAACCCAAAAAGATCATTTTCCCCTCTCGTTCATCAACCAGGTCTTTGACACATTGGCAAGTAAAAAATTCTTATCCTTCCTAGACAGCTTCAGCAACTACAACCAAATCCAAATTGCCCCTGAAGACCAGGATAAGACTATCTTCACCTACCCGTGGGGGACATTTGCTTACAGGGTATTACCTTTTGGACTACACCTACCACATTCTAGAGAGCCATACTCAACATTTTTTCAGCCTTGATAAATGAGGGACTCAAGGTGTACATGGATGACTTTACACCCTATGGAGATGACTTCGAGCCGGCATTACAAACACTAGAGAAAGTCCTGCAAAGATGCATTACTACTAGGCTCTGCTTAAGCCATGAGAAATGCCACATGATGATGACCGAGGGCCTCATCCTGGGTCACTACATCTCAGAAGCTGGAATTCAAGTAGATCGAGCAAAACTTTAGATAATCCTCTTAATACCTACTGCCTGCACACAAACTGAGGTACGTAGTTTTTTGGGATTTTCTAGATATTATAGAAGATTTATAAACAATTTCTCCCAAATTCTTGCACTATTATATGCTTTAACAGGAAATATCAATTTTTTATGGACTAACAAATGTGACACTGCTTTTGAAGATTTAAAACAGCTAGTATCAACAACCCCAGTATTACGGGGCCCAAACTGGGATTTCCCATTTCAGATTTCATCTGATGCATTAGATACAGCCATTGGAGTAGTTCTCGGCTAGGAAGAAGATAAGAAGCCTTATCCGATATACTACATCAAAAAAAATTTAACTCCTACTGAGTTGAATTACACCATAACCGAGAAATAATTTATGGTTGTAATCTATGCTATTAAAAAATTTAGACACTATATAACAGGATACCCGGTGGTTTTGTATAATGATCACTCTGGTATTAAATATTTAGCTAATAAACCTGTTACGAATGGAAGAGTGACATGATGGTTGATCCTTTTGCAGGAATTCAACATAACAATCAAAGATCGACCAGGAAAGGAAAACCCGCTAGCAAACTTCCTCTCACATGTGCCAAAGACAGACGACTCGACAGCAGTGGAAGACCAGTTCCTTGATGAGCACTTATTTGTTGTAACTGTGAAAACACTATGGTACGCGGATGTCGCGAACTACCTAGCAGTGGGAAAATTACCCAAGCACCTGACACCTAGTGAAAGAAAACTAATAGTACAACATAGCACTCGGTTCTCCTGGATCGAAGGATATCTCTTTCACATAGGAGCCGATATTCATATCCGAAGGTATGTCAAGGAAGACGAAATCTTTGACATCCTAAAAGCTTGTCATAATGGGCCTTGCGGTGGACATTTTGCAGACCGGAGGACTGGGCATAAAGTCTTACAGATGGGCTATTATTTTCCTGCCATTTTTAAGGATGCCAAGATGTTTGTCTAGGCATGCGATAGCCGCCAAAGAATGGGCCACCCTGGACAGTCTGACGAGATGCCCCTGCATCCACAGTTAGTCATCAAACCTTTTGAAAGATGGACATTAGATTTCATTGGCCCAATAAACCCATCATCTAATCAAAAGACATATATACTGGTTGCAACAGAATATGTGACTAAATGGGTGGCGGCAGAAGAATTGCTAAGGGCAATGGAGGACTCAGTAATCCACTTTCTTTTCCAAATTTTTGTGCAATATGGCTTACCTAGAGAAATAGTCATGGATGGAGGGCCACAATTTATAGGCCATAAGATTGCTGCTACATTAAAAAATCATCATATCATGCACATAATCACATCTCCATACCACTCGCAGGAAAATAGCTAGGTAGAACGTACCAATAAAGTAATCGAGGCAATACTAACAAAGACAGTCGCATCACATAGATGTGACTAGGCTACCCAATTGCTAGAAGCCCTGTAGGAATATCACACAACATGGAGAATACCACAGGATACTCCCCATATCAGCTAGTGTTTGGCAAAGAACCTATCTTCCCAATAGAATTTTAAATTCAAACATTGAGGATAGCTGAAGAAGTACGCTTGGACTTGAATGAAGCACAGATTAATAGGCTACGTCAAATCAATGAATTGGATGAAATCTGGCTATCAGCTAGAGTAGCTAGACCCATCAATGGTGATGGGTCTGGCTACTCTTTTAAAGTGAATGGACATCGAGTACGCCTCTATCACAAACAGCTTTCAAGGGAATCCTTTTGACAACATTTACGGGAAGATTCCACAATACAGATTCTTGTTGAGGAGGGCAACCCTTCCACAACACCAGTCCAGTGAAGAATTTACTTTTTTTTTTTGAAACTTGTACATAAATTTTCCTTTTTGTTTGATTGAATTTGCTTGGATAATAGATTATATATTAGTTTTTCTCTATTTTTTCTTTGTTGTTCCCTATAGGGAACAGCTGTTGTTCCGTATAAGGAACAACAATGTTCGTGTGTATTTTCCCTTGTTGTTCCTTATAGGGAACAACAATTTCTGCGTGCATTTTACTTTGTTGTTCCTTACAGGGAACAACAAAGTAAAATGCACGTAGAAATTGCTATTCCCTGTAGGGAACAACAAGAAAAAAATGCACGCAAAAATTGTTGTTCCTTAGAGGGAACAACAGTTGTTCGCTGTAGGGAACAACAGTTGTTCCCTGTAGGGAACAACAAAACAAAATTCACACGGAAATTACATGGAACAACAAAGTAAAATGCACGTAGAAATTGTTGTTCCCTGTAGGGAACAGCAAGAAAGAAAATGCATGCCAAAATTGTTGTTCCTTAGAGGGAACAACAGTTGTTCCCTGTAGGGAATAGCAAAGCAAAATTCACACGAAAATTGTTGTTCCTTGTAGGGAACAACAAATTAAAATGCACGTAGAAATGGTTGTTCCCTATTGTTCCTTACAGGGAACAACAATTTTCATGTGAATTTTGATTTGTTGTTCCCTACAGGGAACAGATGATGTTCCCTCTAAGGAACATCAATTTTGGTGTGCATTTCTTTTTCTTGCTGTTCCCTACAGGGAACAACAATTTTTGTGTGTAGCTTTCTTTGTTTTTCTAGCTGTTGTTCCCTATAAGGAACAACAATTTTTGTGTGTGTTTTCTCTTGCTATTCCCTGCAGGGAACATCTGTTGTTCCCTACAAGGAACGACCATTTTTAGTGTGTATTTCATTTGTTGTTCCCTCTAGGGAACAAAAATTTTCGTATGTCTTTCCTTTTTTGTTCCCTACAAGGAATATCATCATTTTGCGATTGTTTTCTTTGTTTTTCCCTACAGGGAACAGTTGTTGTTCCCTATAAGGAATAGCACATTTTCTATGTATTTTTCTTTGTTGTTCCTTACAGGCAACAGGTGCTATTCCCTTTAAGAAACAACACTTTTTGTGAGGGTTTTTCTTTTCCTATTCCTTTCAAAGAACAACACTTTGTGAATATTTTTGAGAACATCCTCTTTCTCTTCCTTGCATAATCATCCCTATACCCCCCCAGTTTCACTCTTAATGGCATGAAAGGTACAATACATATTTAAAGACAACAAATATGGAAGTCTAGTGGAACAGGCAAATACTGTGAATACTATCATCTTTAACAAGATTGCTTTGTGATGATCCAAAAAAAGAAGATGACATAGTTATCTATATCACTCTATTGTCCTCATTTCCACTATAAACCAAACTGATTGATTATCTGTACCATGTTGGTTCCCCCTTTCTTGTATAACTTTCTCGATGCATTATCAATAAGATTATGGGTATACTTTTTATATTGATATGTCAAACTTCTTTCGCCATCCCTACTCTTAAGGAGTGATGAGCCATCCTCTATGTATAAAATGGGGACTGTAATAATATATATATATATATATATATAGATATCTATATATATATATATATATATATATATATATATATATATATATATATATATATATCTATTCACTAATAGTTTTATGATTTTTTTCCATAGATGGAGGATAGGGGGTCTCATCATGAGCCGACCTGACCACTTTCACTACTCCCCAGTGAATGGTAATGTGTTCACCTAGTTACCAAGCCAGCACGTTGGTCTCTACTATGGACATCATAAGACACTTCCCCAATTATACATAGAGGACCATGGTTCCCAAGGGTTAAAAAGCAACTCTGTCGAGGCTATGGATACCTGCAGGCAATAGAAGCTCTGTTGATGGTATAGAAGCTTTATTTTACATCAATAACTATTATAATACCCTCTTCTTATGTTTTTATCTTTTCTATGGAGAGATTATGTCCCTAACATACCTTGAACCTTTATGCATGAGTAATTTTTTTCAATCACAATAGTTTTAAGTGGAATAACGGCACTAAAGTAATATTTCTTGCGCATGTTGTCCCTTTTTCTTTATCATATCACATCACAATAGCATATCAGTTATTGATAATTCTTGGTATAAGCCTTGATTTCACCACTCCAATATCCTTTATGATCCTTTCATTAATAAGCATACCTTGCCAATCCATCACCCATGTACTTCGTCGCTTTCACTTTACCCTTTCATTCATTTGGTCATAGGTGACCTATTATTTCAAAGGGGGGCGGGGACCTCCAGTGTAATTATGAATGCGCTATCATTTTTTCATTGGATTTTGCAGAATGATATGACATTCCATGATCGCAGAGCATGTGGTATGATAACAACCCTCAATAATGGTATATATATTTATAAAGTATCACCTGATAATGTTATCACAATCGTTTTCTGTTCCATCACTTAGCTTTGTTCGTCGCTATGTTTTCCCTGTTACACTTATTGTTTGTAGAACTCAAACACTATGGAGGGAAGAATAGTACACAGAGAACCACTAATACTTGTTGTTTCTGATGCAACTAGGGAAATCTTAGCTTGAGCCGGGTGGATAGCATACTTTATGAGATTTCAACCACCCAATGAGGAAATTTCCATCGAATTCTTACGAAATCTACAGAATGGAAAATCCATGGTAAGGGGCAGGAAAATCACTGTATCAGACGTTGTGATAGCGGAAGTATCCGGGTTACCAGCAGAAGGACCAGTGTGGGCTGGTAAGCGGTTGAAGCTGCAGGACACTATCGAGGCTTTCAGGGACAAAGGATAAGAGCTGATCAAAAAGGGCAAAGGCATTCGACCATCTTCTCTTGGTGAACCATGGGGAGAACTACCAAGAATTGTCCAAAACTACATTACATGCGACGAGCGCAAAGACGTGGTAAGGCCGCGTCAACTCAAACTCTTAGCAGTTCTAAAATGAAAGTGCTCTATTAATTTACCTGCATTATTGAATTCTTTACTGCATGACACCACTGAGAGGCTAAGATGGTCCCAACACATAGAAACTGTAGTAAGCCACCACTGTCTGATTAGGCTAATAGTCAGCTATAACCTTTCCCAGCAACAATCAAGCTGGGATGATTTAATATTAGCTCTCGAAGGAGGTTTAGCTTTGCCTGCACCTAACCCTGTTCCAAAAAGGAAGAGGACTACCCTTTCAAGGAACATACCTCAAAAGCGTAGACGATCCACAAGGTTGAGGTCAAGATTAGGAGTGGCCGAAAATCCTCAAGGCAGTATCAGTCAACCTATAGAATTATCTAGCCCAGTAAGTGAACAATACTTGTAGCTAGAGTTAGAAGGCCAGGATAACCCTGAATCAGACCATGAGGAAGAAACAGGGCATTCTGGAGAAGAACAAAGAAACAAATTGGGACTTCCCTCAACACCAAGCATGAGTCCCCAAGGTGATTTGTTGCATGATTTTGAATTGGCCCAGGTCCTGGCCAACATGAATGATTACATGCAGCCTAAAATCCCGCTCAATATTAATTTAGGAGTAGCCCAATCTCCTGATAATTTTGGTGACACCAGAATTCTATCTCCCTTAAAAGATGCAAGCCATGAAGCAGAAACAGATGTAGAGGCCATTCGGGAAGAAGAGAACCAATTTGGTGACACACTTCTAGTAGAAAATAGCCAAGTAGGCCTAAGTACAGAGAACATAGGCCAAGGAGAAGAAGTAGAAACAGAGATGCTTCGGGAAGCCAATAATCAATCATGAGACTAACATATAGTTAGTCATCCTAGAATATATCTCACTTTGTTATGAGATATTTTATTATAATTTTTTGTATAAATACTCCCTCATTCAAAGTATTGAAGGTGGATTCTTAGACATTTCGGAAAACTGATTATTTTGGAAAAGAAGTACTTTTGGACAATTTCTTGTATGGCTGGCTGGATGAAGGAATAATACAAAGGACTTTTCACAGGATTCATGTGTCAAGCACCGGACAAATAAGTATCTCTATCTCATGTGTTATTGTTTTCTTGTTTAGATATTTCAATTGTGTTCCATATCTGAATATTAAAATGAAAAAGTGTAATTCAGAAAGTGCTTAAGTGCAATCTGTCTTTAAAATCGTTTTTATTCTAGATGTTTTCTTCTAAACTATCATAGGCAGTGAATTCTTAATTGCTCCTGCTTTTTAGTTTATCATTTAGATCATTTAATAAAAAATTCTTAATTGCTTTTTATTGGTGATCAATCATTTTCCCTCTCTTAAAACATGTTCAAGGATTCTTAATTACCCTTCATCCCTTTTAAGTCCATCCCATCCTTTCAAGTTACCATTTGTTCTCTGTTTAGCTATCTTTCCCTGTGAAGCCATCCTGTTGTTGAAAAGCTAAGTCTAGTTGAGCCATCTGTAGATTGACTCCATAACCCAATGGACTGAAATCCTTAGATTTATCCATTTTCTCCTGAATTCTGTAGGTTTTAACCCCGTACAAAAATTACCTGCATACGAATTCTAAAACACAGAAAAATAAACAATGCGAGAGCATAACACATAAAACACATATACACAGAGATTTTCCCTTGGATCCCAAAATCGGGACTACCAACTTGATTTTTCATTATATTCCTTTCAATGTTATAATACATATTTATACATGCCAAAGCATCCAATACCATGGACCGAAAACAATCACGTCCAAAAACATGTGCGAAAATCATGCACAAACCCATAGGTGGGTCTGCCCAACCTAACATAAGGTCCAAAACCAAAATTTTCTAGGGTGCTGCCCTGGACACCGTAAAGTGGGGTTACGAGTGCCCTTCAAACCCCCTGTGACCTCCCCCCCCTCTAACCCGCGGCTAACTACGTGGGCTAGTCGTTGAAAGAATATAACACAACCCAACATTCTCCCACTTGTTGTTTTCTTTCCATAGGCGGCCACAAGAGAGCTTAGTCATTTTTCCAGCCCTGAAACACCCATTGTACCTCTACACCAAGAGAACTTGTCAGAGCTTACAAATTTTGTCAATGCATCTGCAGTATTCTTCAAAGTGTCCACCTTTACCAGCAACACCTTTTTGTCTTCTATCATATCCCTCACAAAATGATACTGAACATCAATGTGCTTTGTCTTTGAATGATATGTAGGGTTCTTTGCAAATAAAATTGCACTTTGGTTGTCATAGTCTATCCTTATAGCTTCCTATACTAACCCCATACTTGAACACAATCTTTACAACCAAATTGCTTCCTTGCTTGCATGAGTGGCTGCCATGTATTTTTCCACTATAGTTGATAGTGCCATTACAGATTGTTTCTTACTCATCCAACTGACTGCACCTCCAAATAGGTTAAACACATACCCACTTTTAGATCTTCTTTGATCCAGATCTACCGCCTAGTCTGCATCAACAAAGCCACAAATATCCAACATTCTATCCAATGCTGGTCTTCCTTGGTAGCACAAACCATAACCACTAGTGCCACGCAAATACCTAAAAACCTGCTTCACTGTTGTCCAATGCTCCTTTCCTAGTTTTGACATAAACCTGCTCAATACTCCCACTACATGTGCAATGTCTGGTCTAGTACAAACCATTACATACATTAGGTTACCGACTACACTTGCATATGGAACATGGGACATGTCCTCTTCCTCTTCTTCTATCTTGGGACACTGTTTAGCAGATAACCTCACACCTACAGGAATAGGAACCTTCACCGGTTTACTATCCTACATATTAAACCTCTGCAGTATTGTCTCGACATACTTTCTCTGGTTTAACTAGAGCTTACTCTTTGCCTGATCTCTTTTAATTTCCATGCCCAAAATATAGTTTGTAGCACCAAGATATTTCATGTCAAATTTGGAAGACAATTGGTTCTTCAAATCCTGGATAATTTCTTTGTCATTTCCAGCCAGCAACATATCATCCACATACAAGACCAGATAAATAACACGGTCACCAATTAATTTAAAATACACACAGTGATCTGCTTTGCTTCTGGTGAAGCCAAGTCCCCTATAAATGTATCAAATTTTTGATACCATATCCTTGGTGACTGTTTTAACCCATACAGAGACTTCTTTAACTTGCATACTAGTTCTTTCTTACCCTTCACTGCAAAGCCTTCAGGTTGCTTCATGTATATTTCCTCTTCCAGATACCTGTGAAGAAATGCTTTCTTCACATCCATCTATTCTACCTCAAAATCAAAAGTAGTAGCAACAGATAAAAGTAATATAATAGAAGTTACCTTGGCAACAGGAGAAAAAATATCACCAAAATCAATTTAAAGCACCTGGGAATAACCTTTTGCTACCAACCGAGCTTTGTATTTCTCCACTTTTCCTTCTGCATTTGTCTTCTTTTTGAACACCCATTTTCTACCAATGAGTTTCCTTCCAGCTAGTAACTCCACTAGATCCCAAGCCTCATTTTTGTGCAAAGATGCCATTTCATCAACCATGACCTCTTTCCAGAGTTTTCCATCCTCTAAATCCATTGCTTCCTTCAAAATTTTGGGATCATCATCAGTAATAGACAAAGAAAAGTTTGAACAAAAAGAAAATGGACTATACCTTTTTGGTTTCCTTCTTTATCGAACTGATCTTCTCACAGTGGGAGTTTGTGGCTCTTCATCTTCTGATTCCTCCTCTGCTATAGAGTCTGATTCTTCTTCCCTTAGCTCAAACTCTATCTTCTCAAGTTACTTTAGTTGGACTTCATATGTAATAACATCTTTCACCTCTATGAACACCACATCTTGGTTGTACACAACCTTCCTTGTCACTAGGTTGCAAAGCTTATAACCCTTTAAACCATCCTTATACCCAATAAAGATGCACTTTTCAGATTTACTATCCAACTTGGTTCGTTTCTCCTTTGGAACATGTACATATGCATCACATCCAAATTCTCTCAGATGTGAAAGAGAGGGTTTCTTACCAGTCCATACCTCTTGAGGAGTCTTATCCTCCAACGCTAATGAAGGTGACCTGTTGAGCAGGTAACATGCAGTATCCACTACCTCTGCCCAGAATTCCTGTCCTAACCCAGCACCACTGAGCATGCTTCTTGCCCTTTCCATCAACGTCTTGTTCATTCTTTCTACAACTCCATTTTGTTGAGGTGTATATGGAGTAGTATTCTTCCGTGCTATACCACACTTCTTACAAAATTCTTCAAATTCCTTTCTGCAAAACTCTCCACCATTATCTGTCCTCAACACCTTTATCTTCTTCTATGTCTAATTGTCCACGAGAGCTTTAAATTCTTTAAACCCGTCAAAGACTTCAAATTTCTTCTTAAGGAAATATATCCATGTATTCCTTGAGAAGTCATATATAAATAAAACATAGTACATAGAATTACCCAGTGATGGAACCTTCACAGGTCCAAACACATCACTGTGCACAAGCTCTAATATCTGTTTCGCCCTCTTACTACCAGAGGGGAAACTCGCTTGATTTTGCTTCTCATATACACAATTTTCACAGAAATCAAAATCCAGAGATCTATTACTCATACCTTCTACCATACCTTTACCATGAAGTATTCAAAGGCCCCTCTCTTCAATATGTCCAAGCCTTTGATGCCACAACATGGTCTTCTCTCTAGAGACCGCTAGATTTTCACCTCCACTTTCAGGAACCACAGAACTGCTGCACCCATAAAAGACAATGCTACCTTGAATCTTGTACAAAGTTCCAATCTGAACTCCCCGCATCAATACTAGTGCTCCCCGAACCATCTTGCAAGTATCTTTCTCGAACACTGTCCTTACACCTGCATCATCCAGCTTGCTCAAAAAAATCAGATTCCTAGCCAATGCAGGAATATGTAGAACACCCGGAAGTGTTCTAACCCTTTGACCTTGCAACTTCAACTTTACTTTTCCATGACCAATGATTCTAGCCTTCCTATCATCCCCCAAAAAGACATCACCACCATCGTATTTCTCATACTCGCAGAACCACTCTCTATGGGGAGTGAAGTGAAAGGATGCACCTAAGTCAATCAACCATGCCTCATGATCTACATGTGTACTTGAAGAAGCCAAGTACACATCCCCACCTTCATCTAATGTGGTTTACGCCTATGCAAAAGGAGCATCATCAGATCCCTTTCCTTTATCAGGAGCTTTAGATTTACAGTCCCTTTTGTAGTGCCCTTCCTTTCCGCATTTCCAGCACAACACCTTTACAGGTTTTCCTAGAGATTTAGATCTCCCTCTAGATTTAGATCTCCCACTCGATGACTTATTTTTGCTTTTTTTTCTGGGACTGTCCTCGTACAAACATGGCATCACCATTCTGGCTCTCCATATTTTTTGGTCTCATCTCCTCCATCAACAAGGCTGAGACTATTTCATCAAATTGCAAGGCAGTTGCATTGCTACATATTGCAATGACCAAACTATCCCACGAATCTGGTAGAGAACACAACAAACTAATGCACTTATCTTCATCTGAAATTTTAATATCAACAGACGCTAATTGACTTACCACAATATTAAATGCGTTTAGATGCTCTATCACCAAGTCTTCGTCTTTCATCCTCAAGTTATACAGCTTTTTCCGTAGGAACAATTTATTCACCAAAGACTTAGATTGGTACAAAGTCCCTAACTTGTCCCACAAAGCCTTCACTGTAGCTTCCCCTGATACATTTAGAAATACTGAATCTGAGACACACAATCATATTGTGCTCTTTGCCTTCCGATCCAACTTCTTCCATTCTTCATCAGAAACTCCCGTTGGTTTAGTACCGGATCTACTATGATCCACTGATCTTTATCCACCAACAGATCCTCCATCTTGAGTTTCCACAACTCAAAACTCTGACCATTAAATTTCTCGATCTCTATCTTTCCACTTCTCACCATCTTCTTTCACCACTAGAATCAATCTCACAGATCTCCCAATGAACAGGGTCTACCACAAGCCTTAGTGAAACCCCTCAGCAACAAAGGCATCCCCTTGAAGCCAAAATAGCTCTAATACCAAATGTAGGTTTTAACCCTGTACAGAAATTACCTACATACGAATTCTAAAACACAGAAAAATAAACAATGAGAGAGCATAACACATAAAACACATATACATAGAGATTTTCCCCTGGATCCAAAAACTGGGACTACCAGCTTGATTTTTCATTATATTCCTTTCAATGTTATAATACATATTTATGCATGCCAAAGCATCCAATAGCATGGACCAAAAACCATCGTGTCCAATACCATGGACCGAAAACCATCGCATCCAATGCCATGGACCGAAAACCATCGCGTCCAAAAACATGTGCGAAAATCATGCACAAAACCATAGGTGGGTTTGCCCAACCTAACATAGGGTCCAAAACCAAAATTTTCTGAGGTGATACCCCAGACCCCATAAAGTGGGGTTATGGGTGCCCTTCAAACCCCCTGTGGCCTTGCCCCCTCTAACCCCTGGCTAACTACTTGGGCTAGTCGTGGAAAGAATATAACACAACCTAACAAATTCCACCACCAAACACAATCAAAACACCCCAAGCTTTCATAACTAGCCTAAGATCTGATATAACAAAGCTAAATCTTAAAGAAAGAGCCCTCTCTGGGTACAAATTGGCTAGATTCTATACCTAAAAGTTGGTTTGTGGTTACGTTGGACCCCTTTCCTCTTTCCAATAACTTCTATGAAAATCTGAGTGATAACATAGAGGCGACTCCACTAGGGAGTGGAAGGTTTGTTTGTTTGTTATTGTTGTTTGCTTTATAAACTACAAACGAAGCCTGAAGTTAGCCAGGTAGCCTTCGAACTGCTCTTGCTCTGCAAGTGCATAGTAGATGAATGTTCCTCATGTCAAATAAACCTTTAAGAAAGTTTAATCCCATATCTAAAGCCTCTTAAAGAAGTCATAGAAGTTGTTTGTTGATACCAATTAAGAAAAAATAAAAAACAAAACCTAAAAACCTATCTTCATAAAGGACTTGTTACACCAGAGCCAATCCTGATCCCAATCCACCTCAAGTGTTCGAGAATCCTAATCTGATCCCCAGAATTCTTAGGAGACAGGAAAGTCAAGAAAGTTCTGCTAGTTCTAGGCCCACCTACAAATCAAGTTCATGTCCTGTTAGGTGGATTTATCTTGAAGACAAACCCTTTGATGAACGTTTTGAATGATCTTTGTTTAGGACATCTTATAATTCTGAATTAATTGATTTAGTCCTAGACCTAGTGTTCATCGAAGACTTATAGCTTGAAGCTATCAATTTTTCAGTTAATAAACATTTGCAGAACTCAATACAATCTGATCTTACCACTGAAGGAACACCCAATCCCTCTGTAATCACTACTACCTCTACAAGTTCATCACCATTTCCTCATACATCTCAACCTCAAACCACCCCTTCTACCCCTCCATCCACAACTTAGACACCTATTGTTATCCCAACTCCAGTTGTTGCTTCATCACTACCTACTGCAATGGCAAATAGATATGCTCCCTCGGTATTACCAGCAAATTTAGGTGCCATGCACCAAGATTACCAAAGTAAAATTACTCCATTTGATGGTACTGGCACCTACACAGCCCAACAACATACCAAAAAGATGACTGACTACTTTTAAATATATGAAATAGATGTTGATGATGTACGAATGAGAATATTTGTTCAGAGTCTAACTGGGGAAGTCAGAACCTGGTTTAGAGCCTTAGCTGCAAACAGTGTAGACAACCTAGAAACTCTCTATAGACAATTCTTAAACTAATGGGAGAAAAAGAAATATCCTCTTCAAATTCTATCAGAGTATGAAAACATAAAGAGAGAAACACAAGAAACGGTGCAGGACTACTGCACTAGGTTCAACAATGTCTATAATGCCATCCCTCAAAACCTTAGACCTCCACCTGATTTAGCTTTAATCAAATTCCCTAATGGATTTAATTCTGACATGGCCTTCCAGCTTAGAGAAAGATCTCCTCGCACTTTGGAAGATATGCAAAGCATAGTTGTCAGTGTTGAAGCCAACTTGATGTCTAAAAGAGCCAAGTTGGAAGTGAAAGGAGAATACCATTGAAAGAATAATCCTCGCCCTTTGAACAGAAACTAGATTCCATAATTAAAGGAATGGAAAGGCTAGGGGATAGAGTGGAAACAATTTAAAAGAAAGCCCCTTGGGATGGTTAGCCAACCAACACAGGGAGAAATCCCAATTTTAGAAAAAATCAAAACCATAACACTAGGAAAATTGGTCCAGACCAAAACATTAGGCCCCCATTCTAGGAAAATTATGCAGAAGGCTCAAACTCTGAAGAACCAGAAGAGGACACTCAGATAAATCTAATGGGACTTAGTAATGAAGGAGAGGTTTTCTTGACCCAAGATGATCAAGAAGCCCATATCCTTAAACAATTCCAAACTCAGTCAGGTGAATCATTTGACTTCAGGGAGGGATATGACACAACCATCTATGAGGTGCATAAGCAATATAACCTAAGGAGTAGAAGAATTGATGTTCATGAAGCCAACAAACAAAAAACTTCAAAACAGTCCATCAAAGGTAAGACAATCACTACACCTGTACATATTCTTTCTAGATCAGACTCTAATCCTTCTAATCCAATAATTGAAGATGTCTCTGACAATCAACCAAATAATAGACAACCCTCCACTTCTCCTCCTCCCAAAGGAAATGTGGAAGAACCTCCAGAAGTTGATTTAGGAGAAACTTCAAATCATAACTTCACTCCTGAGAAAGAGAAAAATACAGAAAATAGAGAGAATCCTACTGTTCGAAACACAAAAGACCAAATAGAAAAACCTTTCAACCTGGAAATTGTAGTAGGCAAGCTAAATATTATTGTTCCATTATCTGAATTAGTTAAACATGAAGCCTACAGAAGTCAAATTAACAGATCACTTAAAATCACTGGAACTGAAGACTCGGTTAATGTTTTCGATGACGAACTAGAATTAATCTTTGGCCCAGAAGTAAATGGAAAACCATCAGAAGGAGGAATTCCTCCTTTCTATGTGAGCCTAAATATACATGACAAAATTCTTCACAATTCCATGTTTGATTTTGAGGCATTTCACAACCTAATGCCCAAGTCTGTAATGGAAAAATAGACCTAGATATCACCAGACCATACAAAGACCTCTTTTATTTTGATTCTAGTCAGGTGAGATGTTTAGGATTGATAAAAGACTTGTGTGTCTCACTGGTTCAATACCCTACAAAAACAATTTTAATGGATATAGTGGTCGCAGATATACCACCAAAATATGGCATGTTATTGTCAAGATCCTAGGGTGCCAAGCTTCAGGGATCTCTTCAATTAGACATATCCTATGCTACTATCTCAGATTTCAGCCAACCTAAGAAGCTATATAGAGAAATTTTGATGAAATATGTAGTAAGTAGTCAGGAGAAAACACAAAATTTCCCAATCTACTTAGTACACTCTAATATGGATTCATTTATTCTTTATAACACTGAAACCAATCCTTCCAATGCTGTAGAAGTTTTAGCAGCAAAACCAAGAGAAATTAAAAAAAGAAAATCAAGTGTTCATATCCAGGAGATCTCAGAAAACAATGAAATATCAGAAACCCAAGGAAAATCAGATGAAACTGAAAAACCAAATCTCACTGTTAAACAAATTCCCATTGCCTCTGACACCAACTATGAGCATGAAATTCTTTGGCATTTAGAATTTTATGGCTCAGTCAATAAATTAGGAGCAGGAGCAGGAGTTTGGGTGTACAATCTAGAAAATGACCATGCTAAAGGCCATGCCTACAGATTAAATTTTAAGTGCACCAATAATATGGCAGAGTATGAAGCTCTCTTGCTTGGTCTTAAACTAGTTAAGAGATTAGGAGCAATTAGAGTGTCTGTCATAAGCGATTCTGAATTAATTATCAAACAGATCAAAGGGAAATATTTAACAAGAGCTCCTAGATTAGGATACTACAGAGGAATAGTTATAGAGATTCTTAATACTTTTTTGGAAAATCAGCTTGCTATAATCCCTAGAAAACACAACTTGCAAGCCCACAGCCTCGCAATGTTTTCCAGCACCTACAAATTACCTTTTAAACCTAATCATCAGTTTACAGCCAAGATTAGACACAAACTAGCCATACCTGATAATCTGAAGAACTGGCAGGTGTTTGATAGTGATGAGCAGATTAATAACTTTTTAACTTTAGATGAAGAATTTTATAACAGTTACATAGATGTTGATACAATCATTAATCCAAATCAGATAGATGAGGTAGAAATAAACATTTTAGAAGAGAGTTCAATTCAAATGCTTCATCCCACACAGTTTACTAAAAAAGAAGTCCAAGACCTTAAACAAATGGACCTTGATGAAATAATGGAAGAAGAAACAGAGGTCATTGATCTAAAAGACAATCATCTACCTAAAGGATTAACTCCTCTAGAAGACCTCTTTGATTCCAATGACATTCCCAGAAAACCAAAGATGGAACCATTAAAAGCAGACATTGAAGAGTATAACTTACGGACAGAGGAAAATCCAAAAATGATAAAGTTATCAAAATCTTTACCTCCTGACCAGAAGATAAAATATGTTGAACTCATGAGAGAATTCCAGGATGTCTTTGCCTGGAGTTATGAGGATTTGAAATCATATGACACCTCTATAATTCAACATACTATACCTCTAAAAGAAAATCAGAAGCCATTTAAACAAAAACTCAGGAGAATCAACCCTATATTATTACCATTGATTGAAAAAGAAATTAAACATATGTATGAATCAAGGATAATTGCGCCTATTAAATTTTCAAAGTGGGTGTCAAATTTAGTACCTACTAGGAAGAAAACTGGGGAAATAAGATTATGTGTTGATCTGAGAAATGTGAATAAGGTTTCTCTAAAAGATAATTACCCTTTACCTAAAATGGATCATATTTTGCAAAGGGTAGTAGGTTCTTCTAGAATTTCACTTTTAGATGGGTTCTCAAGGTATAACCAGATTCTGGTTCA
This sequence comes from Pinus tabuliformis, assembly GCA_031772625.1. NCBI lineage: Eukaryota > Viridiplantae > Streptophyta > Pinopsida > Pinales > Pinaceae > Pinus > Pinus tabuliformis. The sequence continues at coordinate 587,902,355 of CM062805.1, forward strand.
TCCTGATGACCAAGAGAAAACTTATTTTACAACACCATGGGGCACTTTTATGTACATCAAAATTCCATTTGGACTCAAAAATGTAGGAGAAACTTTCGAAAGAGCAATGGACATTGCATTTGCAAAAGAGATTCATGATTTTCTTGTTATATATGTGGATGATCTAACTGTCTTTTCTAAATCAGATCAGCAACATTTGGACCATCTCAAACAAGTATTTCTAAAATGCAAAAAATATGGTATTTCTTTGAACCCAAAGAAGTCCTTGTTTGGCCTGGAGGAAGGTAAAATCTTGGGTCACATTATTTCCAAAGATGGCATTCAAATTGATCCTACCAGAATAGAACCTATTCTATAGATACCTCATCCAAGAAGTATCAAAGAACTTCAAGCTTACTTAGGGAAGATAAATTTTTTGAGATGATTCATTTCTAACTTAGCAGAACTCATTAGCTTACTAAATAACATGCTCAAAAAGGATTCAAGTATAAAATGGACAATAGAGGCCAAGCAATCTTTTGAAAAAATTAAAATGCCCTTAACCAGAATACCGGTCCTTACTAGTCCTCAATTTGATAGAGAATTCATCATTTTTTCTTTTGCATCAGAACACACCATAGTAGTTGTTTTATTACAAAAGGATGATCAAGGATGTGAAAAACCCATAGCCTTTTTAGTAAATCAATTAGAGATGCATCACTAAAATACAAAATAATGGAGAAACAAGCTTTTGCATTGGTAAAAGCCATTAAGGACTTCAGAGTCTACATATTATACTCTCATGTGATAGCCTATGTGCTTAATGTAGTTGTCAAAGACATCCTAACTTGGGATGGAATTGAGGACAAAGAGGTAAATAGATTGCTACCATCTTAGAGTATGATATAGAGATAAAACCTAAAAAACCGATAAAAGTACAGGGATTGGCCAAACTTATGGCAGAAACTAATTGTCAAGCCCTGGACATAAATGAACTGGATGATGAACAGGAGATGGCGACTCCACAAATCAACTAGGCCTTTTCAGACTCACCTTGGTATGTTGATGTAATTTATGTTTTACAAAACTTGTAGGCTCTTGTAGGGTTATCCAGAACAAAAAATAGGTTTTTAAAAATGAAAGCTTCAAAGTTTTATATCATAGATAATACTCTTTTTCGAAGAAATCATGAAGGAATTTTATTGAATTGTTTGTTAAAATATGAAGCTAACAAGGCACTCCAAGAATTTCTTGTAGGAGACTGTGGTGGAAACCTCTATTGGAAGTCAACTGTAGATAAGATCTTAAGGGCTGGGTTCTATTGGCAGACCTTATTCGCAAATGTTAAGAAATTTGTCGCTTCTTGCCATAAATGTCAATTTTTTTAAGGCAAGAGAAAGTTGTTAACTTTACCCCTAAAACCCATTTCCACTGAGAAACCTTTCCAACAGTGGGGTCTTGACTTCATTAGAGAAATCCTTCCATCCTCTTCAGGCCAACATAAATGGATACTCATTGCCACTAACTACTTTACCAAATGGATAGAGGCTATTCCCTCTAGACAAGCCAACGACACAAAAATCATAGGATTCCTAGAAACCAACAGATTGTCTAGATTTGGCTGCCCTACTAAAATCATAACTGATAATGCTGCAACTTTCAAATCAAAAAAGATGATTAGTTTCTGTAACAAGTATCACATCACCTTAGGTCATTCCACAACCTATTACCCTCAAGGGAATGGATTGGTTGAATCTTCTAACAAGAGTTTTATTAATATCATTAAAAAACTGTTGGAGGAGAACAAGAAGACTTGGCACAAGAAACTGATAAATGCACTATGGGTATACATGCTTACAACCAAAAAATCCATTGGTACCAGTCCTTATGAGTTAGTATATGGCATGGAGGTTGCATTTTCTTCATCATTAGGAGTTCCTATTATGAAAATACTCCAAGAAGCTCAAGTGGAACTCAATGATATTAAAAGAAGGATAAACCAGACCATTAATTTATAGTAGACCACAGAGGAGGTGTACCAAAGATCCCAAGTGTTGCAGGAGAAGCTGAAGAAGATAATTGACAAAAGAATCAAGGCAGATGATCTTCACCTTGGAGATAGAGTGTTAAGATGGGATTCGAGGAGAGAGGATAAGGGGAAACATGGGAAGTTTTACTTCCTACAGAAGGGACCATATATCATCCATGCTCTCTAAGGAAACAATACATATTTTCTAAAAAATTTGGATGGCACAGAAGTAGAAGAAGGACCAGTCAATGGTCAGATGTTGAAACATTACTTTGATCCTACTTATTAATGTTACTCTGATTGTTAACATGTACATACGATATCCTTTGTATTGCCAAATTTTGATCAGGCAGTAACTTGTTGAAGTTGAAGCCTAAAGAGAAGGCCCTAAGCTTCAGGAGTATTACTGTCATACATACAATAAAGCAGCAAGGAAAAGAAGATTGCAAAGCACAATCAAACTCATTTAGAGGCCATCTGATCTACTGTTCTTGACTTTCCACCAAGAAAATCCATCCCCAAGTGGAGCCATTGTTATGCCCCTATACCAATAGGTGTCATATATCATGATTGACTTGATGAACTAGGTAATATGTTCATACCTTTACTTGTTGCAAAGTTTTTCCATATTTTCAAAAAATTAAAAAATTTAAAAGATGTAAAGAGGGTATACCCTAAAAGAAAAATCAAAGGATAAAAAGAATAAAAGATAAAGAAAATGAACCCCAACAAAAACAAAGGCCAAGGAAAGTGTGTTAGTCTAAATGCCACTACTTTTTCACTTTGAATAATAAACAATTGTGTGCAGCTTGTCACTTATGCCACAATTTATGAATAGTAAAATAGTTGAAACTTGACTAATTCACATTTCAATTTCATGTTGTAGAAATAGAAAATAAAGATCTGACCAAACAGTGTAATCTTGGCAGATAAGTAGATAGGTAGAGTGAAAAAAGGAGGTTAGCAGTTTAAACTGAGCCCTTGGATGTAAAAGGTGTAGACTTAGATAGGCATTACCATGTAAAAGAAAAGAAATTTTGATAAGGGTTTGCTAGTTTAACTGTACCCAAATAAAGAAGTAAAAGTTCTAGGATAAAGTAGGTAGGGTAAGCAGATGATGGTTGCAGAATGATATGTGCTGAATGATGATTCTAAATGTGTAAATATTTTACTTTCATCACAAGGCAAAGGCATAAATCACATGGAAGGCACATTAAGCAAGCAAAGTCAAGTAATTAACTCCCCTATTCATTTTCCCTAAATTTTCACTAATTTCCCCTAAGTACCAAGGTATCTATCAAATTAGAGGGGCTCATAGCATTTTTCTGACTTCTGGAGGGACCGGACCCTCGGCCCAATAATTTATAAAGCCTAAGTACTTAAGACCATTCATTAATCATCATACCCCTTCATAAAAATCATTCATACCCTTGATAAGTTTTTCCCAAGTAAAATCCTATTTTACTTAGGAAAAATAAAATATTTCCACAAAAACCCTTTTTTCACCTTAGCCTAAGTTTAAATACAAAATTTAATGTTTTATGCTTAGCGCTTTTCCACTTCATAAAGCCATATTAACTACTAATTTATGTTATTAAGTAATTCCCCTATAAAAATTTACCCATCCTCGTATTATTTAAACTATTAAAATCCTGAATTTCTATATATCCTGCCCCTTTGGTTAGTTATAACCATAATACAGTTTGAATGGGAATTAATTAGTTAATCACTAACTAATTAATAACCCTTAATCCCCCGTGTTAACGGGAAAAGTGTCTATTCAGAACGACCCTATCCCACTAAGGTGTGACAGTGACCTTAGAAACAAACAGAGAAAACTACTTTTGTATTCTTCTTTATGAACTATAAACGAAGAGGAATAGGATGAACCAACCTGTGTCTTGCACTAGTCCTTTGATCCAATCCCTCTCCTTTTTGACAGCTTCCAGCTACCTGCTCCCTTACTTGCACAGCTTCACCAAGTACCTGCAAGATCACAGAAGAAGGAAACTATACAAAGACATGGGTTTATATTCATAAAAAGCTTAGGATCAGATTTAAGCTAAACATACAAATGTAACAAACATCAATGATACACAAGCATGTAGGAGAAACTCAAATAGTTTTATTGATATAACAAGAAGATCCAGGAGGAGTTACAACCGATGATTCCTGATCCAGCATCAACCTCCCAGCAAAGAAGCCCCTCTTCACCTCCAACAAAGCATAAATCACCCAATACTCTGATATCTATCTCAAAACCAACAACAATTCTTTGCAATGTACAAAATTCCAGCCTCTGGATCTCTGGGATGAGCGATCCATATATAGATGTATGCAAGGAAGATGAGTCAGCTTATGATTTGACTAGTGGCTTCTCTCTGTCAGTTCTTGCTTCCACTTGGAGACTGAGAGCCTCTTACTCATCCTTGGTCGAATCCAGTGAGGCAAGTGTCATTGGGGAAGATTCTGGAAACTTCCATTGTCTTTCCACCTCATGGAATGGCACTGCCATTTGTCACTTCCCGCTCAACGCACCCTGATAGTGCATTTAGGTGCGTTGCAACGCACCTAGATAGTGTATTTTGGTGCTATGCAACGCAGCTAGCCAGTGGAGCAACTGAAATGATCCTGATTTGACTGATTCTGAGCAGTTTCTGGTGGAGAACTTCTGGGAGAAGCTGTAATTTTTTGACCTTGTTCCTTTAGGGGTCGGAACAACACTTTTAGGGACTTAGGATCCCTTGGTTTATGGACATTTCATGCCTAGAGCTGTAAGGCACAAAAATGTCTATAACAGTTGCCCCCTAAAGTATGAGGCCGTTTATTGGGTGAAATGATTTATTAGGAGGATCCGAAGTTCTTCCAATGCTGGGAGGAGACTTGTAATAAGATACAATACAATACATTATCTTCATACTGTTTTCATGATCTAGCTGAGGCGGGCATTCCCATGCTCAGCTTTATAAATTCATTTTCATGTACATAGGACAGGCAATCGTCTGATGGTAGATTGATGATTCTGATGGAGCCATCATCCTTTTGGTAGGATGATTATCTGTGCTGCAATGCTGTACATTTAATGTCTTTATTTTCCTGAATATATATCACAACCCGGATGGATGAAACTAGATCCGGGGTCTTCAATCTCGTCCGATCTTTACTCGAAGTACAAGTCGATCCATGTGAGAAATGTTCTGAAGTCGAACATGGAAAGACATCGCTTGATTACCAGTCAATGATGTAAATTGTTAACAAGCGCGAGAGGAATCACCGATAATGATAATGACCCTCAAGGTACTACAGTACAATTCACGTGGTGTGAATAAAGTACTTGGCGTCTAACACCACGCAAAATCTTTCGGTCGAAGGTCATTGATGTATACCTATCACCGGAAGTGAGAAACTTGCCATTGAGGCATGCAAGCTTCAAAGTACTGAATGGGGTGTTCCTAGATCAACCTCTTGGATAATGAGCTGATGTCAACAAGAAGCGATCCGTCAAAGGAGGGCCTTAATGAATCCCACATCAATGACACGGAACGGAGCAAATGCTTTTGATGGAGGTGAAAACGATCTGATGATATATGGTTCAGGATGGCGGTCATGAAAGAATGAAGTATAATGTATGGTAGTGGATGGGACACAGGTGACTTCTCTGGATGACTTCTCTTGAACATGTCGGTGACACTTATGTGATGGATTGGTAGCATTTACCCCAAATGTGGATGGTATGGCGTGACCATGGTGATGTGACCGGTGAATGAAACAACCCAACCCGACTCGGACACGGAGTGGAAGTGTCATGTTCAAGAGCGACTTGCTACCAATAAATATTCTTTGAGTTTTCTTCCCAATTTTTCCCCAGTCATTGCTGACCAGTACCTCTTTATTTTTGTCAAGTTTGAGGAGGATAACATATGCTTGTTCTATAATTTGCCCTTCGGGCAAACCCATCGCTATGTTTTAACGAGCCTAGCGATAGTGAAACTCGTTCTCGTCTAAAGACAAGTTTGTCGCTATTAATCTTTTTAATGAGTTTAACGACAAAGATAACTCGGTCCTTTTCATTTTTAGAGAGTCTGAAAAGGTACGTAAAGGTAACTCCAAAATTCCTTTTTCATCATTTAATCCCTTAAGTCCGAAAAAGTATAAAACAATACAGAAGGGATGAATTTTCGATAGTTTTAACGAGCCGAACAAAACAAGCGCTCGATCTTTTTGTGTAATAATCCCTCAGGTCCAAAAAGATTAAAATCTAGAGGAGTGATAGCACTTCCCGTCGCTTTAACGAGCTAGAAGGCCAAAACTTGGCAATCTTTTCATATTTTATGAGTCAGTTGAAAAGAGCTTAAAGAAGACTCATCTTTTGAGGAACGAGTGATAAAATGGGTAGCAGTTGATTCCAGGTAAGGTTTGGAATTTTCCAATCACGGCAGTGTCACAAGGATGGCTAGTGAAATCCCTCTTCGCAGCTGTTCCTCAAAATGGGTAAACAATCAAATGGAGGTGAATGATCAGCCAATGAAAAAGTGGAGGTGACGGTGCAAACACGACCAAGGCTTTAATGGCTGAAGTACTACATTCATGGTGGTTATTTACCGGGGAATAGTTCATTTTTTAACGAGCTTAAACATGGGTGGAAACATTTGCTCATGTCTTATGTTTATTTTTTAACGAGCTTGAACTATGTGCTAAAACTGCTCGATTAATCCAGTCATATGATAAGAATGTCTCATATAAAAATGGAAATTTTTAGATTTTTTCCCCACATCCTTTCTTTATGCAAGTTAGGTGATGACTAATCCTACGAGTTTAAAGGGTTAGAGGTCCTAAAAATTTTAAAAAATAAATAGCCGTCCCTCGCTTGCACTCCAAAAGGTTTGCATGCCCCCAGGTATAAAATATGGTTTCAAGGTTACCCCTCAATTTGCAGACAAAACATTTGTTCTATCAGGAGAGGCCTACCTCTTACAGGTTACCAAAGATTGTCTTATTCGCATTGCGAATGAAACATTTCTTCGGCGATGTCTACCGAGATAAACAAAGGTGAGCGACGATGCCCGCCAACTCACATAACTTTGACAAGAGAATCTTATTCTAGAATAACCCCTCTTCCACTGACGGACGGGGTACAGACTAGTCATATTCTCCCGCGGAAACCTACCCTATACCCGAAGTTTTCCTGCCGAAGCAGACCAGGACGCATGCCCCCTGGGTTTCAGTCATATCCCTCCGAATTACTCGCGCTCATCGGGAGGATGGACCGGGGATTGAGACATTTCTTGCGTGAAAAGACCATTTAGGGACAGTATATGACTATTTGCTATGCATGATCCGGGAAATGAAAGATGGTCCACGAGCTTGACCACTCTTCCTTTGTGCGGAAAACACATTACTCTAAAGAGTGAGGAGACGATGGCTCCCATGCAATAAATATAGTCTTGTCCAAGGAGTAGGTTATAATCCAAGGGTCCTTGAACTACCATTACGTTCATGCGAACTGTCTTCCCTCTCAATGTTATGGGCACATCGGGAAGGATCCCTAAAGGTCGACTGGTTCCTTTATCAAAGCCTGTCAGATTTCTCATCTCAGGCAAAAGCGATGGCGAACCAAGCGCTTTCCAAGCAGTAGAGGAAAGGATACTCACAGAAGCCCCCTCATCTATGATGGTACTAGCCATGACCATTCTATATATTTGAATGATAATTCGGAATGGTACACTGGTTGGTAAACGGGGTCTGCCTAGTTGATTCCAGTCGAAGGAGACAACTAGGTTGCTTGGAGGTGGGACCGAATAGACGGGCGGGTATGGCTCTGACGAACTTCCTTCCTGCGGTAAAGGAATGGGTAGATTGCCCCCATGTTCGTCGGAGTCTGTGTTGATGAAGAGAATTTGGACGGTGTCATCTTTGTTCTCTTCAGTGACTGTATCATCTGAAGATAAAACCTCTGAAGGCAAGACCGGGTCAACTGCTGCCTCGACCTTTTGACTTTCGTCTGGTATGGATTCAGTTGGTTTATCTTCAATGATAGGTGCTTCAGCCGACCACTTGAGCGGGCCAGCTGGATTCTCAACTAGTGACGGACTTGGCAAGAGCTTTTTATATCCAGGAGGAAGTCGTAATGGTGAAACCGGATGATCATCCAAAACTCTTTTAGCTTCGTCTAAGAAGGGAAAATGGTGGATGACATGATTGCCTTCGCACATTTTAAAAGGAAATCTTGCTTTCCCTTTTTGTCCTGGGGCTTCACTTTCACTAGTTGACGGTGTGCTTTCAACATGATCACCAGAGGTTGATGACACCGGATTGTGCAAACGAGGAGACCAGTCCCTTAGTATCTAGGAGATGCAAGGACAATCCCTGTGAAAGTGGTCTCCTTTGCAAATGACACATGGCGATTTAGGCCTGGTCGGTGCAGTGTGTGGATTTTCGTTAGACGACACTCGTTTTCCCCCATTCGCCTTTGGCTCCTTCTTCTTCTTCTCTTTCTTCTTCTTTTCCTTCTTCTCCTTAGGAACATGGCTTTTAGCTTTACCAATTCCATCAAGCGAAGAGGAAGGAGGAGAGGAAGAATTAGAGGAAGTAGAAGGCTGGTGGGCAACTATGGACTCGTCTAATTGTTGATTCGATTGTTCAGGAATAGTGGTGTTCTGAACGACATTGGTTGAGAAGAGCCATACCGGCAAGCCAATTGTTAGTCCTGGAAGCGACAATGTGGCCATATGGGGTGCACCAACATCTCCCCAAGAGGAGAAGGGACTAGGATTTCCACCAAGGGGAATTCCTTGGTTGGTAGACTCCATTTTCTCAACCTAAGATAAACGTAGGAAAAAGGTAATGAATATTCCGTTTAAAATAATTTTTTAGACGCTTTGAGACAACTTGTTTTCTCAGTTTTTAAGAGTCGAGAAAAAACAAAAGATGACTCTAGTCTCCTTCGATTTTTAATGAGCCTGAAGTGACAAGTGCTCAGATGGACCTTTTCCGCTAAGGAGTCTGAAAAGGAATGAAAGGGAATACTCTGGAGATCTAGGTAGAGGGAGTACCAAACCAATCGCAAAACTGCAGAATACTTTTTATGGTACGACAGTCAATCTTCCCTAATGCTGTGTTCGGTGCATTGCGATCAGTAGGGCGGCCGACACGGCTTCCTATGGATAAAAGGATTTAAGCCTATAGGGGTCTCCCAATATATACTCGATGGTACGTGGGAGCACAAGTCCGTACTGGCACTTATCGTCTCACAGTGGAGGAATCACCCAACCATCAGTGAGGACAACAGTTACCAGGATTTACGACGCCGGAATACGTCTCTAGCCTAGACCTCTAAATGTTGTGCGTTAAGTTCCAAAGTGTTGTTAAGTTCATTGAATTTATTTTAGGTTTATCTTTCTTATGAAGTTTTCCTTTTGGGTTCACCACGAGATGTAGATGTAATTCCTAAAATGCAATCTAAAGATGATAAGCAAACTTTTATCTCTTTTCAGCAATGAAAATCCTAGCTACAAGGGGAAAAGAAAGCCACAATCTTTTCACAAAGAGAAAAGAGCACACTGTAAATGCACTTTCCTAAATTAGGCCAAACAGACTGTCAATATGCAAATGCACATGTGCATGTATTTGTTTTTCACTTTCTTAATATTGATGCCTAAAAATAAAGTTGATGTACAAATCTGAATTTGCTTTCAAGTGACAAACACAAACAAGCTTCTTTTCGAAATCAAAAGGTAGAGATGATTACGACACTTTATGATTTTGAAATAAATACTCGTTTCGACACTAGAAAGTCACAAATTCAAACCAAAGGCAAAAGTAAAAGCATAATCGACTGTCAACAGCAAATAAACTTTCTCCTATGATCAAAATCGACACTTGCGACAGATCTAAATCAAAGGACGACAATATGACTATTCTACTTTTTGAATGGAAAACTGTAAATGACACAACAAACACACAAAAACATCTACAGTCTTTTTGTACAAAGGAGGTGGAATTACAACAAGGAAAAGGCGTTTTTAAACAGACACATACACTGATCACAGGCTGCAAAAATCAGAGACAAAACTGAAAAAATGAAGCAAAGAACCTCAGCTGCACAAGGCTAGGCTGATCAGCGCACCTGTTACACAGAGAAACTGCATTGTAGCGCAGGTAGCCCTCTCGGGAAGTGCGTTGAAATGCAGAACCTCTTCACAGAGCCTGCGCTGGGGCAAAAACGAGAATTCTATCTGGGTTCTGGGTCACGGTTTGCAGTTTAATCTATGGTTTTTGGCCAAGTAAAAGCAATCAGTAATGCACAATCAGAGGGTAGATTTAAAGAAGGTCTAAGAGCTATCACAAAGGGCAATCAGATCATTTGTGAATCAGCTGTTCAAATCATAAACAGATCCAGTGAATGGATTGAAGTAGCAGATGTCTACTTTGCATTTGTTAATGGCAAATGCAGTTCGATTGCTACTTCTAAGTTTATGAAACAAACTAATTAGACAATCGTCCCCAGTGGAGTCGCCATTTTGTTAACGGGAAAAGTGTCTATTCAGAACAACCCTATCCAACTAAGGTGTGACAGTGACCTTAGAAACAAACAGAGAAAACTACTTTCGTATTCTTCTTTATGAACTATAAACGAAGAGGAATAGGATGAACCAACCTGTGTCTTGCGCTAGTCCTTTGATCCAATCCCTCTCCTCTTTGACAGCTTCCAGCTACCTACTCCCTTACTTTCCCAGCTTCACCAAGTACCTGCAAGATCATAGAAGAAGGAAACTATACAAAGACATGGGTTTATATTCATAAAAAGCTTAGGATCAGATTTAAGCTAAACATACAAATGTAACAAACATCAATGGTACACAAGCATGTAGGAGAAACTCAAATAGTTTTATTGATATAACAAGAAGATCCAAGAGGAGTTACAACCAATGATTCCTGATCCAGCATCAACCTCCCAGCAAAGAAGCCCCTCTTCACCTCCAACAAAGCATAAATCACCCAATACTTTGATATCTATCTCAAAACCAACAACAATTCTTTGCAATGTACAAAATTCCAGCCTCTGGATCTCTGGGATGAGGGATCCATATATAGATGTATGCAAGGAAGATGAGTCAGCTTATGATTTTACTAGTGGCTTCTCTCTGGCAGTTCTTGCTTCCACTTGGAGACTAAGAGCCTCTTACTCATCCTTGGTCGAATCCAGTGAGGCAAGTGTCATTGGGGAAGATTCTGGAAACTTCCATTGTCTTTCCACCTCGCGGAATGGCACTGCCATTTGTCACTTCCCGCTCAACGCACCCTGATAGTGCATTTAGGTGCGTTGCAACGCACCTAGCTAGTGTATTTGGGTGCTATGCAACGCAGCTAGCCAATGGAGCAGCTGAAATGATCTTGATTTGACTGATTCTGAGCAGTTTCTGGTGGATAACTTCTGGGAGAAGCTGTAATTTGTTGACCTTGTTCTTTTAGGGGTCGGAACAACACTTTTAGGGACTTAGGATCCCTTGGTTTATGGACATTTCATGCTTAGAGCTGTAAGGCACAAAAATGTCTATAACACCCCGCCATATCAAAAAGGGATTAATTAACCCTAACGGTTAAGTAATAGCTCCCCCATCCAGTCCTGTTAACCTCGATATGATTAATTAATTCTTAAATGTATCGGGCCCGCCTTCATTAAATCCCTGCCATCTCATATCCCTGACAGTCGTCCAATCAAGGCCCCAAGATTTGAAGGCTATTATCAATATCGTACGACCCTTTGCGACCGTGCATTAGCGCTCGATCGCAAAGCGGTTTTTGTACAGTGCCTCTGCCATGCGTCAAGTAATCTATGGAATCGTTGGCTCAAGGCTAAATACCACCCCTTCCCCATAAGTTGTGCGATATAAACCACTTACCGCCTCCGAACTAAACGAAAAAACATCACATCGCTCTCCTACCCATCCAAAACCTGCCAAACCTTGACTTTGTGTATAAAACAAAATAATGTCATTTTCATTGTTTTATCCCGTGAACCTATACGCCCATGCAAACGATATGTCGAGGTCAACCAGCTTGAGTTTTTAGCTGCCAACCTGCTCCAAACTTCACAGCTGACGCTGTCCAGAGCTAGCCAGTTACACCTAGCACCTGAATTTTGTTGCCCGTCCTCCAAAAGCAGGTATTTACCAATTCCCCGATGATAAAACCCTGCAAATGCTTGTTTTCTCTGCAGATTGATTAAAATACCAAAATTCACCATAATTCTGCTATTATATTTGTAAATTCAAGTACCCAAATCTGCTATTTCATCATTTTCACCTAAAAAACCTTAGTTTCCCTCTTGAAACCCATAAGAACCATTATGGAAACTCCGGTAGCCCTAAATGTTGCTCCCATTACCACTCCTCATCGTGATTTGGACTATTTGCCTCTGGCAGATAAATATTTCCAAATAAAAGACCTAACCACTGATAAAGACCACCTCAAAGTCTTCTGCCAATGTCGAGATAACCATTTGAATGGCTATGATGCCATGGGACTGTGGGAATCCAATCTCCAAATGTACTTTCTCCCCTCTGTCCATGTTTTCCTTGATATAATTCATCAATTCCATGCAAACTATGACCCCATTCGCAGAGCAGTCATGTCTCCCAACCAAACAGTCCTTTTTACAATAACTGCTGAATCAATTAATGAGATGCTGCAATTTCACCCCAGTCAGGCCCTTACCCCCATTTCCATTGGGAATTTACTTGAAAAATCAACTCAATTATCCCAAGCTGAGCTCACTCGCCTCTGCCAAACTTTCATACTACCACAGTATCAAACTAAAGATCCTCCTCCTTATCTGTCATTTTTCTTCACAGACATAGGTAAAATCATAGTTGACATGATATCAACAGTCATGGGATTCAACACTAGTGAGTATGTAGATGAATTAACCCTAGTGATGATGTCTATCTTTACCCCAGGACAACCTCCTACTGTCAAGTATGATTATGCCTCTTATATTGTTGATAAAATTCATGACCAGTTCATGAGACTGGAAAATGAAAGGGTTTTCAAGTTTTCCACCTTTATATACCACCTCATCCTTTACTATCAATCAGACCATTTCCCATTTTCTGTCAAGAAACTTGATACCAAGGGTAATCCAAGGTCTATTATCTTTTGAACTTCCATCTTCCATAGAACTTTTGATTGCCCTTATTCCTATAATGAGTTTATTGATCAGTTTGTCCACCCAGTAACCACCTTGCTGACAGGGAATTCCCCTCCCAGAATAAGTGATGACATCAAAAGGATCCTTCAGCTCTCTAAACAGTACAAAGTGGGTGATTGGTATTTATACCAAAATCACACAAAAATTAGGATATATGGGTGTGAACTTTCCCCATTCAAGCTACCCAAATATGTTCCAATGAGACTGTTTGCATTGGAATACTACAGACAGATGATACACTCAAATTTGACACATTTTACTAAGGCCAAGAAGAAATCCCAACTCAGAATCAGGGACCACTTAGGCCCAATTGTTTGCAACACTAGGGAAGCATGGAGAGAAGCAGAAAGAATTCTAGAGGATGATCTGAAATTAAGCAAAAGTTTTAGTTGGACTCCATATGACCCTCATAGTTTTATCTGTGATAGAAGAATGAAAAATAGACTATCACCATACTTGCATCATAGAGTTCCAAAGATTGAGCAATTTTCTAATATGGATGAATGGAGGGAAGGAACCCTAGTAGAAAAAGATAGTGAACAGGTCAATATAGAAAATGTAATGAAGGATCTTGAAAAGACACTTGACCTAGATTATTTTGGATAGGTACATTTTGAGACTTCTCAAAATTCAGCATCAGGGATGAGTGCCTCAAAAGCTGATACCTCTCAAATGCTTCCACCGAAGGCTAGTACACCACCAGCGGAAAAATCACAGGGAAGGGAACAAGAGACTAGAAATCAGGCAACAAAACAATCTATCATGTCTAAATAGCCTGAAACTTCTCAGGGGCAGACTCAAAAACAAGCACATCCATCTCAAGTCAACATAGGAGAGCCCCCAATTTTGCAGACCCCTCTGAATGAGGAGAAGAACAAAAAGAGAGATAGGGAAGTAGCTACCCCTGCCAGTGGACCATCTGAATAACCTGGTGCTAAGAGGCACAGGCTAAATCCTCATTCAGAAGAGGAATTTTTTGAAGATACTACTGATAGTCAAAGAAAAGAAGGTGTAGACAGTCATCAAACTTTCCCAGTAGGTGGGACACCTTCTAGCTCACAGAGACAGGAGCTGGAGAGACAACAAAGTGCTGAAGTGTCTTCCTTCAGACCCCCAGGAAATGACAACCTGGATATTAAAAAGAAATTTAAGGAAATAAAGGCTAGGAATGAGCCATTGAGGATCCAGGTCTACAACCAGTATTTAAAAATGGCACCCACCAATCAGAACAGGTTGATGTCAGCTTATGACATCAAGGAGGGCAAAATGCAAATGAGCTTCTTCAAGCCCAAAGTGTAGCAGCCTCAAACAAGGGCAGATTATCTTCAAACAGATTTTGAGGTTATGGCAAAAGATATTCATCCCCTGGACCAGATTGAGTTACACAAACAAACAGGGGAAATGGTGTATTCAACCTTGACTAGCAAAGCCATGATGGCCCAAAGATTGGAAAATTATTTAAATAATACAACTGCCCAACTACAGCTGGAAAAAGCCTCCTCATAGGCTAAAGATAACAGAATTAAATCTTTGGAGGAATTGGTGATTGGATTGGGTCATAACCCAAAGGATGTGAAGGCAACAGAGGCCTTAATTAAGAAGAAAGATGAAGACATAGCTGCCTTGAGAAAGCAGCTAAAGTTGCCACCATCAAGACATCCACAAACTGCAGAAGTTGTCCAAAAGAAATCTGAAGAAGAGCTTATGGACTTAGTCCTAAAGCTTAATGAATAGTTGAAGGAAATTGAGCAAGAGTTAGAAAAATCACTGAAGAGCAAGCAAGGAGATTCAACCTCTCAGCCTCCAAATGTGATTCTAGTAGTTTCCATTGTAGTCCCCTCAACACTTGGAATAGCTCTGGCACCAAATGTCACAATGGTCATAGTAGAAGTAGTTACAGGAACAACAACAACAGGAACAACACAGGCAGGTACTTTAGGTTTGAGCACAGAAGAATTAACAAAGTCAATGGAAGAGATGAAGCTCCAAGTCTCAAAATTACAGAAGGTAAAAGAACAATTTGTTACCTTAGAACAGAAATATGATCTCTCCAAGATCAATTTTGCTAAAAAGGTGAGGGAGAATAAAGGATTAGCTCAGCAGATGAAATCACTAGAAAAGGACCTCACTTTTGACAAGCCCTTAGTAGACATTAAGAAAATTCTTTGGACCAACATCACTCAGTTAATAAATAATGCTTGGCCATCAATACAAATAATTTTTGAACAAATTGATTTAGTAAAAGTGGCTCTTGAAGAAATCCATAGGACTAAGCAGGAAGTAGGAAGAAATCCTGAGGAAGCCACCATGCTAATAAATTTTTTGAATAGTAAAAATAAGTACCAACTAGAATATTTGGCCATTGAAGACAGAATAGGGACTATTCTAGAGGTCAAAAGGTTATTGACCAAAAGGTCTCTCATGCAGAATTTGGAGAGGAGATGCCAGAATATACAAGAGGAAATTAATGATTTTATGGAGAGATTTGACATATTGCAGAGCAAAGGACTTCCCAATCCTTTAGTTATTAGTGATAAATTGATGAGACATATAGACTATGTTGACAAGTTGGCTCAATATACAGACAACCAGGCTAGCTCTTCAGCTAGTGCATCTGCACCAAAGGCACTACCTACAGGCAAAGTTCTCTATGACAGTCTAGAGAACCTTTTCTATGTGGAGCATGAAATAAAACATCTTTTCCCAGTTCAGCCTAATTTTTTCAAATACACCGAGGCTGATGAGATCTTAAGAAGACTTCAAAGGACCAAAATACCACAGGAAAAATGGTGGACAAATATGACAGAAATTTTGTAATTTATCCTTGGTAGAAAGGTAACTTTTCATTATTTACCATAGTCAATGATCGTAATAGATGGTGAACAAGGATCAAACAAGTAAAGAGTATCAGAACAGGTCAAAGAGTATCAGTAAGAAGCTAAAGAGCAGAATAGCCAGCATAGAATTACAAATAAGACACCAAGATGCCCAATCATAGGGCCTGCCTCCAGCTCATTCAAAAAAATAGGGACAGCAAACCATCAGTTTACCTTTATCTTCTGTATTCGAGACCATCTGCCTCTACTTTCATGTAACATATAGTTAGTCATCCTAGAATATATCTCACTTTGTTATGAGATATTTTATTATAATTTTTTGTATAAATAGTCCCTCATTTAGAGTATTGAGGATGGATTCTTAGACATTTCTGAAAACTGATTATTTTGGAAAAGAAGTACTGTTGGACAATTTCTTGTATGGCTGGCTGGATGAAGGAATAATACAAAGGAAATTTCATAGGATTCATGTGTCAAGCACTAGACAAATAAGTATCTATATCTCATGGGTTATTGTTTTCTTGTTTAAATATTTCAATTGTGTTCCATATCTAAATATTAAAACGAAAAAGTGTAATTCAGAAAGTGCTTAAGTGCAATCTGTCTTTAAAATCATTTTTATTCTAAATGTTTTGTTTTAAACTATCATAGGCAGTGAATTCTTAATTTCTCCTGCTTTTTAGTTTATCATTTAGGTCATTTAATAAAAAATTCTTAATTTCTTTTTATTGGTGATCAATCATTTTCCCTCTCTTAAAACATGTTGAAGGATTCTTAATTGCCCTTCATCCCTTTTAAGTCCATCCCATCCTTTCAAGTTACCATTTGTTCCCTGTTTAGCTATCTTTCCCTGTGAAGCCATCCTTTTGTTCAAAAGATAAGTCTAGTTGAACCATCTTTAGATTGACTCCATAGCCCAATGGCCAGAAATCCTCCGTTTTATCCATTTGCTCCTGAATTCCACCACCAAACACAATTAAAACCCCCCAGGCTTTCATAACTATCCTAAGATCTGATAAAACAAAGCTAAATCTTAAAGAGAGAGCCCTATCTGGGTACAGATTGGATAGATTCTGTACCTAAAAGTTGGTTTTTGGTTACCTCGGACCCCTTCCCTCTTTCCAACAACTTCTAGGAAAATCTGAGTGATAACAGGTTGTATCGTTCTATAGGTGGGTACCTGATTGTTGGTAAGTTTCTACACTAGTAAAATATTGTAAGAATATTTTCATTTGTAATAAGAAAGAAGAAAAAGATGTCGACATTGATAGTTTTCTCCCACATTGGGTTTCCACCTAAAAATGTAGGTGTTCTCATTAGTTTTGGTGTTTCATATGTGTGATGGTTTATTCTACTCCTAGTGCCCATGGTTACTATTTAATGAATTAATAATGAAATAATGAAGTAACAGTTGAAGATGAATATCTCATGAAGTATATAAAAATTAGTAATATGGATATATGCGGTTTGAATTTACTACAATCGAGTACATATGTAGGTTTCATCAATAACAATCACATACAAAAATCAAAATATGAAATGAAAAGTTAAAGTTAGTTTACCCATCACCCCCCCCCCCCGCTAGTATTTTTTGTAACATGATGAAGGAGATGAAGAGAAATATACTTAGAGTAAGATAAGATGATGAAAAAAAACGAAACAATAAAAAAATGTTAGATCATCTAGTTATGCTCTTAGAAATCAAAATGTTGGCAATATGCTTGATGGAACATAGACCCCAAAATTATAAAACTCTAAGTGCACTAACCATAGATGATGAAAAAAATTGAGGAGACATGTCCCCTCAGGCACCTAAAGATATTTCTCAAGAAAGCACCCATATACTTGAATCAATGGAAATGGGAGATAATCCAATATTTTCTTTTGAAGAAGAATCACCACATGAGGATAAAGACTCCATGAAATAAGACAACATAGTTCAAACTAGATCGCAATAATTAAAGAAAAAGGCAAGGATATGATGGAAAACCATACTAAATATCAAAAGAAAATAGCGATCCAAAGGAATGTGCCTCAAGACAAGACTCAATTGTCTCAAGGAAAAACTCAATGTGTTGTAAAACTGACTTATAATATAATGGACTATTTGCATGAACTTCATATTACTCTACCATTTTTAGATGTTGTCAAGATTCCCTAACAAAGAAAAATTCTCTACAAAGCTCTGAAAAATGAAGAATCCTTCAGTATGAGAATAGAAGTTGTTTTTAATCTATGTCAAACAAATCCTCTATTCCAAACTAAGCACATGGAAATGTTCCTCCTTTTTATATATCGCTTCAAACTTCGAAACTTATGATTTGTAGTTATTTGATTGATAGTGATGATATTAATAACATTATGCCACTTTAGTTTATGAACGCACTAGGACTATATTGTACCAAGAATTATGAAACAAGAGAAATCAGATGTACAATAGACATAAGGAAGGTACCTACTTATGGAGAGATAAAGGATCTTTCACAATAATATAGTCGTCCCCTCATATTGCAATTGTCTTCAAAATAGTGGTGGTTGATGTATTGGTCACATATGGATTGGTTTTTGGAAGGTAATGAAGTTTCCCTCTTGGGAGATATTTGATGAATGATGGAAGTTTCATGATGCTTCCAAACAAAGATGGTTAATTAACAATAATACCAC
This sequence comes from Pinus tabuliformis, assembly GCA_031772625.1. Taxonomy (NCBI): domain Eukaryota; kingdom Viridiplantae; phylum Streptophyta; class Pinopsida; order Pinales; family Pinaceae; genus Pinus; species Pinus tabuliformis. Next base: position 587,921,073 of record CM062805.1, read on the forward strand.
AAGAACCAAAGAATCTCTTCCTTGAAAAGAAGAAAATTAATATTGTGGTTGAATACAGTGACATGGGTTTGGGAAATTGTATCATAATTACTAATGTAAATACTATCCAAAATAATGATCAAGATTAATTTTCAAGTACATGGAAGATGTCCTTTGATGGTGCTACATCGAACATTAGAGTAGGAGTACGATTGATTATGGAAGGATCACAAGGTGAACATTTTCCAAGTTCCTTTTCTTTACAATTTACTTGTACGAATAATGAAGTATATTACAAACCATTAAATCAATCTTTACTTCTAGCCCGTCAAAAAAGATATTAGACATATTTTAGTTATGGGAGACCCTAAGTTAATCATCAATCAAGTCAACAAGAAGTATAATACTAAAAAGGATAGGTTGAAATTTTATGTGAAGATAGTTTAGGATTTGTGTTATTCCTTAAGAAACCAATTTCCTGGCTATGTAGAAATTGTGCTTAAGACATTAATGTTTATAATTATTGTCACTTGCTTTTCACTTAATTGTATGTTGTATTCTCAAATGAAGGACCTGGAAAACTTGGTTTTAAACCCTAAATACTTACGTGACATGAAAATCTCAGAATTCCATTTGATTTCTTAATATAAATGATGAATGAAGAAAGATTGAAGAAGTCACAGACAATATGCTGCTTTACACAGAATATACTATTTATGACACTTGGAGAAGTTAAAGATAATATGTTGTCTTACACAAAAACTACTATCTAAAATTTAGAAGAATTGCAGAGGTGGGAACTTCAAGTATAGGAGCGCTCTTTTAAGGGATTTTAACTTCGTTTACATAAGAAAATAAAGACCTACAGCTTCATTACCATACTTAAATGAAGAAAACATTTGATGACACATAACAGAGAAGTCACAAAATCATACCCAACAACATGTGGAAAACTTCTGATTCTTTCATTAATCTACAATTTTATCAAGAATACAGTGGCCTAGTCTCTAGGTTCTCCAAAATTCGAACCCCTTCTCTGTAATTTTTCCTCTTTTTATACATTATGAGACAATTGGTAATCACCAAAACTGTCAAACTAATTAACTATTCTCCTAACTATCTGAAGTAAAATTTATTACAGAATATTATATAGAGGGTAAAAGACACCTCATTCTCAAGAAAATAAAATAACAGGAAGTAACAAAAATTAGTAGGTAATGGTTATTCGTTGTTTGAATCGGTGGCTGGAGTACGTGGTTTGAGTGTTATTCTACAAGTTGTAACCTTGTAGATGTCCTAATGATAGTTAGAATATTTTAACACAACAAACTGCAACTTTACAAGAATTCCGTGCGTGAACTTGGGCCCACATATGTATCGAAAATGTTCAGATTGGCTAAAGCAGAAAGAAACCCTTATGGCCCACATATATATTGAGAGTGCTCTAATTGGAAGAAACACTAAGAAACCACTACTAAAAATGATTTAGACTCTGGTTTGTAAACTTATCATGTCCACCTGAGCTGTGCGCGATCACCATCGGATCACACATTCAATAAACAGTCTGATCCTTCAGAAATCAATAAAACTTTAAACTTGTTGAACTAAACCTTATCGTATCCACTTTTTCAACGACCCTTTGACTCCCATATGGATCCAATAAGAAATAAAACTACCAATTAAAGATTTATCGGGTCCAATTTTAAAGATAAAACCTGATTACTTTTTGACCCGATATCTGTCGGATCCCATCCCTTTCAATGAATGGTTGTGATTGGCCCAGACTTCAGCAAATTAAAGTGTATTTCATGCAGCATCGCATCTGATCTTCGAAATAAATGCCATTCTAGTTAACTATGCGATTACCATTCGATCTATGGCCTATTGATTGGACAACCTAGATCTTCTCGCGGGTTTCTCACATTCGCGGGGGTAAAGAATGTATAGGAGCTTCAACGAGGTTGAACCCTCGTAGTAATTTTAGGCCACACATTACGGTAAACTATGTTAATGTCACGATCAACTGCGGGGGTTGAACTTTAATTAATATTCGTGGTCATTGCTTCCCCATAGCACACCTCAACGTACTTATCAAGTTATCGCTTGATATTGCCTCTTGAACTTGCATGACCTTTAGACAATGGGTCGGGCCCATTGTCTTTTGATTTTTTTTTAAATAATTACATACCTAATATTTGATTTTGTATTTTTTTATTTATTTTTATTTTTCTTTTTAAATATTATCAAGTAACCTCGAATGACAATGAATGCTACAACATCTGGCTCCACCTGGGGATAGTGGTTATACCTCAGGAGCACTAAGAACCATAGATTAGTAATTTCTCCTTGGGCATAGAGTCATATATTTCTTTTCCAAACTTAACTGTGTGGAAATTTGTACAGTGAATCCACTCCGGTATATAAAGTGACAGGACACTTGTGCTTTCAGAACTGGAAGTAATGTTTAATATATTGCTGATTAACATACATATGTAATGTTTCACCATCAAGATTCTCAAGAAGAAAAGTGTTATTGGACCTTGCTTCAACAATTCTAAAAGGGCCATACCAGATAGGATCAAACTTCCCATGCTTACCATTATCTTCTCTTCTGCTATCCCATCTTAATACTAGATCTGCAACTTTAAAGTCAATCCCCTTGGATTTTTTTGTCAAAAATACTATTCATCTTTGATTGATACATAATCAAGTCGTCTCTTACCTTGTCCCTATTTTCACTTAGCTCCACTACTTAATTAATTATTCTTATCAGAGCATTGGGTTCTTCTTTTGCCTCCTGAATCATTGCAATCACAAGCTTCACAAGTTGACTTGGAAAAAGAGCCTCAGTTCCATATACTAATTAAAAAGGTTATTTTCCTATAGATCTCCTTGTAGTTACTCTAGCAGCCTAGAGAGAAAACTTCAACTTAGAATCCCAATCTTTATGATTCTCTGCAATAGTTTCATTAAGGATCCTCATCAATGTTTTATTTGTTGATTTAGCCAGACCATTTCCTTGTGGATGATAAGTTGTTGAATGGGATAAAATAACATTGTAATTTTGAAAAAAAGAATTAAAATTGTTTGAATTAAAGACTTGAGCATTATTTGTTATGATTTTGACAATGCATCCAAATCTTCTAAAAATATTTTCTTCTAAGAAATTCATCACCACCTGGTCATTTTCCCCTTAAGTAGGAATATATTCTACCCACTTGGTGAAATAATCAATAGTTGTAAGAATCCACCTGTGATGTCCACTTGAAGGTGGTTAATCTCCCTAACAAAATCTAAACCCCATTATCTGAATGGTTCTTCTATGAAGACTAGGATCAAAGGTAAGGGAGCTAGCCTCTTCTTCTTAGCAAAAAGCTGACATTTCTAACAACTTATGACAAATTTATAGGTATCACCGAACAGAGTGGGCCAATAAAATCCCACCTGAACGATTTTATGTGTAGTAACCTTCCAAATGTAATGTCCTCCACATAACCCCTCATGATAATCTTTGATTGCCTCTGTAAACTCATCTTCTGTTAAACATAGCAACAAAATTCCTATAGGATCCTTCCAGTATAATCTACCTTCCACAATCACATATGGTTGTGCTTTGATCTTTAAGTCTATACTTTGTTCTATACAAGGATTAGGGACAAGAGAGAAAACAAAAATAATGGATTATATTCTTGTACCATTCTGAACATAAAAATTTATACCTGATCTTCATACCTGGATCTAGATTTTCTTCACTTTGTTCTATTGTTCCTTCATCCACAGGTGTTAACAAGTTGATTCCCAATTCCTAAAAGTTTGACTTTGTCAGCATTTTTTCTAATCCTTTCCCTTTCACCAACTTTGTGTGTTTTATGTCCAAGTCATACTCTTGGATCTTGGCTCTCCATTTTCCTCTTTTTCCTTCTACATCACCCTTGACTAATACATATTTTACTGCAGCATTTGGCACATAAGCAATGATCTATGGCTGCAACACATAATTTCTAAAGGCTTTTAGGGCTTTTACCAAATGATACACCTGCTTTTCAAGAATATTATACTTTAGCTCAGCATCCTTGATAATCTTGCTAAAGAATGCAACAGGCTGCTCCTTCTCTTCATCATTCTTCTGTACAAAGACATCAACTATTGAATTTGGTGATGCGAATGAAAAAAATGGAAAGGATTTTGATAATCAGGGTTGATTAGGACTGGAACTACCTGCAATGCTTCTTTAATCCTGGAAAGTGATTCTCTGGCTTCCCTGGTCTAATGCACTTCATTCTCCTTCTTCAACATATTAGTAATCTATTTTACAATTTCTTCATAATTGGACACAAATCTCCTTAAGAATTTTATTTTTCCCAGAAACTTTTGAATATCCTTTTTACTCCAAGGCAGTGGTATTTTTTGCACAGCTTGTACTCTTGGTTGGATCTATCTTCACTCCATCTCTAGAAAGAATGTGCCCCAATAGTTTTCCCTCTTCTAGAGAAAAAATGGATTTCTTGGCATTTAAGGAAAGCCCAAATCTTCTACATTTTTCAAAAGTCTTTTTTAGATGGTCTAGATGTTCTTCATCAAACTGTGAGAAAACAGTAAAACCATCCAAATATATTACTACAAACTTATCTCCCATAAAAGAAATTTCCATAGCCCTCTAAAATGTGGCACCTGTGTTCATCAATCCAAAAGGCATTCTAGCATACATTAAGGTTCCCCAGGGAGTTGTGAATGCCATCTTCTTTTGATATTCTCTATCCACAACCACCTGGTTATACCGAGAGAACCCATCCAGCATTGACATTCTAAAAGATCCTGTTACCTTCTGCAGCACATTATCCATTTTAGGAAATGGATAATTGTCTTTTAGGGAAGCCCTATTGAGATTTCTGAAGTCCACACATAACCTTATCTCTCCATTTTTATTTCTTACAGGCACTAAATTAGCCACCCAGTCGGAGTGCCTGAGTGGAACTATTATTTTGGCATCAAGCAACTTTTTGACATCTTTTTCAATTGATGGCAGAAGCAGAGGATTTATCTATCTAAGCTTATGTTTAAAGGGTTTAATTCCCTCTTTCAAGGGGATCTTGTGCTGAATAATATTTACATCGTATGTTTTGAGATCCTCATAGGACCAAGCAAAGACATCAACATAGTCCTTGAAAAGTTTAATATATCTCTCTTGATAATTAGGTGAAACTCCACTGAATAATTTGACTAGCCTGGGCTCCTCCTAAGTTCAAATATTATGATCTTGAATGTGTTCATCCTGTGAAATTTTTCTTGAGTTGACAGCCACATCATTGGGGTTAAAAATCCTTTCAAGAGGGACAAGTCCCTTTGGCAGAATATTATCTTTCAACTGAAAAACATTTTGATTAGCTATGGAATTTTTTAAACCACTAACTTCTGCAACATCTGCTATTTCATCTTCATCTTGATCAATTTTTGTGCCCAGAAACTCTTCAACCATAGTAGAAAATTCTTTAATCTAGTGATCATATTCAAAAACTTGCCAATATTTAACATTATTAGCAATAGAAGGTCTGTGACTCATTTCTACCTCATATCTTAGTATTGGATTAATAGGAGGCATGAAAGTACTAGCAGCCACAACCAATGAACCTGCTAATATGTTCCCATCCCTTGGAATAAATTGATTGTTAAAAGCTTCAAAAAACTCCTCAACGAAATCCCATACTTCATTTCTGTATGCCCTAAGCCTACGATGTTTTGTTTGACAGTGATTTTTTATTTGTTTTATAATTAGCTCCGAATCTCCAAAAGCAGAGATTGACTTAATTCCCATATGTTTAGCTGTTTGCAGAGCAATAATCAAGGACTCATATTCTGCCACATTCTTTGTTGCTTCGAACTCCAATTTAAAACAAAAAGGGAACATATTACCTCTAGGTGTAATTAGAAGGAAACCAACACCTGTTCCGTCCTTAGAATAGGCTCCATCAAAGAAGAATTTCCACACCCATTCAATTTGTAGCTTTGTAATTACATTGGTTGAAGTAAGATGTTTCTGATTATCTTCAGCCAACTCTGCATTATCATGCAGCATGAAGCAAGTAAAGTCATCTTTCTCCTGGCTATATACAGGTGAATTACTTGCTCCATTTTTTGTAATTGTTTTTAGAAATCTAGTTTCTCTGTACAATCTTCTCTCTTCTCCACCAAAGTCGGTATAATAGCATATGTAAAATCTAGTTTCAGAATGCCACCCAATTTAGCCCCCCATGACCTAGATAGTATCATTCCAAACCTAGCAAGGATATCTGCTAGTACTACATCCATGACAAAGCTTCTAGCTGGGATCTAGGCTAGTGACAATATCAAATCCTTAATGACCCCCAAACACTTGACCTTGTTTGAATCAAAAGAATACAAGTCTCTATAGGGTTTGATAACTTGTAGGTTTAGTTGTTTCACCATTGACAATGGCATAAGGCTGTGTGAAGCTTCTGAATCAAACATACAATTATGCAGGAGGAAATCATGGATCAATAAGGAAATATAAAAAGGAGGCGTTGAAGGATCTGCTTCCTCCAGATGGGGACCAAAAACCACTACTAGTTTATCATCCTTCAAATTCACAGTGTCATTTATATTCACATTGTCTTTTAAATTAATAAACTCAGCAATCTTCCTTTAATAAACTGGTGTTTTTGTTAATTCTGTAAGGGGAACCTGAATTCTAACTTTTTCCAACTCTTTTGTAAGACTAAACAAATGACCCTGTTTAGCATTCTTTTCATTTTCATATTCACCTTTCATCATGATTGAAATTACTTGGGGAATGGAAACAAGTTTCTCCAAAGGAATTTTTCCACTTTTGTCTTGAGAAGACTCGCCTTGAAGTATTTGTGTCTTTCCATTTGCATTCTTTGGTTGCTTTTATTTATTTACTTGTTTTGCAAGTTGAGATTCTTATGGAGTCACCTTTGGTGAGGAAGCTGGAACTTGCTGCTCACTTTCATTTTCCTGACTTTTTGATCTTTTCCTTGACCTTAAATCATATTTCTTATGTAATTCCTCCTTCATAAAATCAGAGAATTGCTTCCAATACTCATCAATTTTATTTTCATCATAAATGGCATCTGTTTAAGCATATTCATACTCTTCTCCTGCATACAATGTAGAAATTTGATCTTCATGGTCCTTGGGTTGCTCTAGTACTTCACCAAGATCTGCCTCTATATACAATGGTGCTTGAATCTGATCTTGTTCTTTTCTCTCCTTTTGCAAGATTTGTAAAGTTTGTCTTCTGTATTGGCGATTAAAGTTCTTATTATGTTGTTTTCTCCTCTGAGAATTCTTATTTTCCAACTCTAACTTAATCAATTTATCTGACAAAGTTTTAATTACATTACTCATATCCTCTAATGTTTGACTTTGAGAGGATTCTATCTTTTCCTTTCCCTTGTCTTGAATAGGCTGTGTCTTTGGTGCTTTGCCTGTAGCCACCAGATTTTCTTCTACCTCTAATGCATTTGTTTGGATCTGATCATGAGTTGGGAATCTTCTTTCCCTTAATGTGAATCAAAGATTTGACTCAAAAGTCCCTGCAAAAGTTATTTTTGCACCAGTGGGAGGGGGCTTAATCTCCACTAGAAAACTATTATACAATTTATTAAATCTTCTAACAAATTCAACTACAGTTTCATCAGATTTCTTCTTTATAGCATTAAACTTTGTGAGTGAATACCCATGGTCTCTTTTCTCTCCCCATATCTTGGTGAATAGGTGTTCCATCTCTTCCCAAGAAGGAAAAGAGTTATTAGGAAGCCCTCTAAACCATTTTCTTGCTTATCCATCCAAGGATTGAACAAAAAGTCTTAGAACAATATCCAGATGTTCAACATTTAGGTTTTCTACAAAGTTGCAAAATATTGATACATTATTCTCTGTTGTGTGTTCATCTTCCCCTGTAAAATGAGGAAGAATCTTGAGGTATTCATGTGGCATTTGATTCAACGGTTGTGGCAATTGAAGAGGTGCGTACCTATTCATCAAGAATGCAAGCGTCATCATGTTTTCTCCCAAATTTATTGAACCTTGATTACCAATAGATGTGGAACTTGACTGAGGGGTAAATGGAGTGTGTAGAGGTGGTAATGTAGTTATAGGTTCAGGTTGAATAATTGTAGCAGATAATGAAAAATCAACATACTCTAAAGAATGCTCTTGATATTTAGGTTCTTGAAATGAAGATGATGTAAAAAGTGACTCTTCATCAGATGAAAGTTTGGATGAGAGATGTGATGAATTGTTGCCTGATGCAGAAAATGTAGGGATCAATGTAAGTGGGGTTTTAGACCTTCCAAACTTCTTAGAAACTAGCCTTTTAGGATCTGAAAGGGCTTGAACTTTCTGTTGTGAGGTGTCTGATCTTGTATGTGGTCTTCTTAGAGCCAGAGTTATTGCTTTTATCCAAAATAGCCAAAAATTTCCTCCTCACTAAACAACCAGAGGAAACTATTGAAAACCTAGGGAAAAGTGTTCTTGTCTTCTCTCCCTAGCAATGGCACCAATTAATATTGTCTCTTAATAAACTAATTTCCTCAGTATGTAGAAATTGTGCTTAAGAGATTAATGTTTATAATTATTGTCACTTGTTTGTCACTTAATTGATGTTGTATTCTCAAATGAAGGACCTAAAAGACTTGGTTTTAAACCCTTAATACTTAGGTGACATGAAAATCTCATAATGCCATTTGATTGTTGAATATAAATGATGAATGAAGAAAGTCTGAAGAATTCATAGAAAATATGTTGTTTTACACAAAATCTACTATTTGTGACACTTGGAGAAGTTAAAGATAATATGATATCTTACGCAGAATCTACTATCTATAACTTAGAAGAATTGCAGAGGTGGGAACTTCAAGTATAGGAGTGCTATTTTAAGGGATTTTAACTTCATTTACATAAGAAAATAAAGACTTGTAGCTTCATTACCATACTTAAAGGAAGAAAACATTTAATGACACATAACAGAGAAGTCACAAAAACATACCCAACAATGTGTGGAAAACTTATGATTCTTTCATTAATCAACAATTTTATCAAGAATACAGTGGCCTAGTCTCCAGGCTCTCCAAAATTCAAACCCCTTCTCTATAAATTTTCCTCTTTTTATACATTATGAGATAGTTAGTAATCACCAAAATTGTCATACTACTTATCTATTATCCTGACTATGTAAAGTAAAAGTTATTACAAAATATTACATAGAGGGTAAAAGACACCTCATTCTCAAGAAAATAAAATAACAAGAAGTAACAAAAATTATTAGGTAATGGCTATTCGTTGTTTGAATCGGTGGCTGGAGTACGTGCTCTGAGTGTTATTCTACAAGTTGTAACCTTGTAAATATCCTTATGACAGTTATATTATTTTAGCATAGAAAACTGCAACTTTACAAGAACTCTGTGCGTCAACTTGGGCCCACATATATATGGAAAATGTTTTGATTGGCTAGAACATAAAGAAACCCTTATGGCCCACATATATATCGGGAGTGCTCTAATTGGCGCAAATACTAAGAAACCATGGAACTGAAAAGGATTTAGACTCTTGTTTGTAAACTTATCATGTCCGCCTGAGCTATGCACGACCACCGTCGATCACACATTCAATAAACGGTCTGATCCTTCGGAACTTAGCAAAACTTTAAACCTGCCGAACTAAACCTTATCGCATTCGCTTTTTCAAAGACCCTTTGACTCTTATATGAGTCCGATAAGAAATAAAACTGCCACTTAATGATTTATCGGGTTTGATTTTAAAGATAAAACCCAATTACTTTTCGACCTGATATCTGTCGGATCCTGTCCCTTTCGATGAACGACTACGATTGGCTCAGACTTTAGTGGATTAAACTGTATTTCATACAGAATCACGTCCAATCTCTAAAATAAACCCCATTCTAGTTAACTACATGATTTTCATAGGATCTGTGGCCTATTGATCAGACAGCCAGATCTTCTCGTGGGTTTCTCAAATTCGCGGGGGTAAAGAATGTGCAGGAGCTTTAATGAGGTTGAACCCCCGCAGTAATTTCAGGCCACACATTACAGTCAGTTGTGCTAATGTTACAGTCAACTACGGGGGTTGAACTTTAATTAATCTTCATTCTCATTTCTTCCCCGCATCACACCTCAACGTACTTATCAAGCGATTTCTTGATCGCGCCTCTTGAACCTGCATGACCTTTAGACAATGGGTCGGGCCCATTGTATTTTTTTTTTTTTTTTTATATATAATTACATACGTAATATTTGATTTTGTGTTTTTTATTTAATTTAATTTTTCTTTTTAAATATTATCAAGTAACCTCAAATGATAATGAATGCTACAACAATTTAATCGAAAAATTTCAATTATTTGAAATATCACTCATCCAAAGTGATATTAATCATAAGGAAGATTCTTTAGCACTTTTTTCTTGACTCTTTTACCATGATTGAACAATTAATAACATTTGAGTAGAAATGTTATTTCACCCATTTCTTCATAATAAGAAAGAATATCAACAGCGTTTTGAAAATGAAGAACATATTCTTAATTTTTTTTGGATGATCGTGAAGAAAATAATGATGAAGATATCTTCAATAGCAAACTTTTGATATCACTTGAAGGACTCTTTAACTAAAATGATTAAACACAAAGTTATAATCTCACCAAAGAATTATCAATGAAGGGGGTTCAATAGAACAAAAGGATAATATCGAGACTCCTGAAAATATGAGATGGTTAAATCTCAAGATGGATTGTTCAGAAAGTGAAATATGTCTATATGGTCTTATTCAAAAAATTTCAATATGTTTTGGACATAGCAGTACTTGAAGGAATTTAATAAGGAGGTCATTGAAAATGTGATTTTGTTGAATTTGTTTTTTAAGCCGGTTAGGAAAAAACAATGTATAATCAATTTGAATCTCAAACCTTGGGTTAAGATAGAGATAGATAAAATGGAAAATTTTGGAATCATCTTCAAAATATGAAAATATGAATGAATTTGAAACCTATTAATTGTTCAAAAGAGTAATGGAGAGATAAGTACCTGTATTGAATTTCATGACCTCAAGAATGCCTCACTTAAAGATAATTACCTTCTCCCAAACATGGAAACATTACTTCAATCAATTACTAGATCAACGGTAATGTGTATGCTAGATGGATTCTCTAGATACAATCAAATTTTAGTTACCAGTGATCGTAGGAATAAAATAGAATTTATCACACGATGGGGATAATACACTTATGCTCACATGCCCTTTGGATTAAAAAATGATGGTGCGACATTCCAAAGAGATATGGACCTTGCATTTGTAGATATAATAGGAAAAATTGTAGTATGTGTTATGCTCTTAACCTGCAAAGTAATACCCAAACACAGAATATGCGAAGAAAAGATACCCAGAACACAGAATATGTGAAGAAAAGATAACCAGAACACAGAATAGCAATGATTTTATTATTCAGAGAGAAATGTTCACAGGCCTATTCGAGGGGGCAACCTCCAATAGAGCAGAGCTTGATTACAAAAACAAGACACGATACTCCTCGCAGGGAGTCTCTATCCTTTATATATGACTCATACATGCAATACCACGGGCCAATACCGTAGGTTTTATTAATACCATCTATCTAATACTACCGCCCATTTGCAACTAACTGTGGTCCCGTCATTAATTTCGGGTTAACCACTTACAAATATTAATATGGGCTTTATTGACTCTTGACTATGACGTGATCCCATGACATAAATAACGAGGTTAGGGTGGGACCCTAACATGCCCTCCCCTTAAGACTAGCCTTGTCCTCAAGGCTAAAGCTGCGGAAACTGCTGAAGAATAGTGGCTGGTTCCAAAGTTGCATCTTCCGGAGAGGTGTCTTTCCATTTGACGAGGACCTCCTTAATCATGCGGCCGCGCAGGTGCTTATCTCGTGTGTCTAGAATCTGTTCGGGTTGAAGCCAGATTGACCCTTCTTCGTCTAATTCAGGTAGACTGGTTTGGACTCGGTAATTGTTCCCAATCACTTTCTTGAGGCACGATACATGGAAAACTGGATGGATTTTTGCCGTAGGGGGCAAAGGCAACTTGTAAGCCACTTCTCCAATGCGCTGAAGTACTTGGTATGGTCCATAGAATTTTGGAGCGAGCTTTTGACAACCCTTATCTTTGAGTGATGTTTGCTTATATGGTTGTAGCCTCAAAAAGACCTGATCCCCTTCTTGAAATTGGTGCTCTCAGCGATGTTGGTTGGCATGTTGCTTCATGCGGTTCTGAGCTTGATGAAGATTCTCGCGAAGATGGGCGAGCATGGTTGCGCAGTGTTGTAGGAGTTGATCCACTGCTTGTACTTTGGAGCATCCCTTGAGATAAGAAGTAGGGGAAGGCGGGAGTTGACCATAGACTGCTTCATAGGGAGTTATTTTGGTGGTGGCATGATAGTTGGTGTTATACCACCATTCAGCCAGAGGTAACCACTGTGCCCAAAGGTGTTGCTTTTCGGAAGTGAAACACCTAAGGTAGGTTTCTAGACATTTGTTGACAGCTTCGGTTTGACCATCTATTTGCGGATGATATGAAGTACTGAGTTTGAGTTGAGTGCCTTGTATTCTGAAGAGTTCTTGCCAAAAATTGCTGGTGAAGATCGGGTCGCGGTCGGACACTATAGAAGTGGGCATGCCATGTAATTTGAAGATCTGATCCATGAAAGTTTGAGCAACCAAGGTTGGTGTAAACGGGTGGGGTAGGGCGCCGAAATGAGCATACTTAGACAGTCGGTCCACAACCACCATGATGACTGACTTGTTCCCTAACTTTGGAAGACCTGTAATGAAATCCATAGAAACCTCTGTCCAAATTGAGGCCGGAATGGGCAATGGTTCTAAGGTGCCTGGTGTGTTGACGGTTTCCCCTTTGTGGCATTGACAGACATCACATTCGGCTACGAAAGTAAGGACATCCTTTTTCATCCCTGTCCAAAAGAATGATCTTTTGGTGCGAGCATACGTCTTCTGAAAGCCCGAATGTCCTGCAATGGGAGATGAGTGCAATTCTACCAAAAGGCGACTTTTGAGGGTAGATGTTGGTGATATTACGACTCTGTCCTTGTAGCGAAGAATATCATTCTGCCACGAGTAGCCCTTGCTGGAATTAGGATCTACCTGCAATTGAGAAATGAGTTGGGATAGCCTTGTGTGTGAAAACCATTCCCTGCGAGCCTCTTCAATCCAGTTTGGAATGGGAAGGGAAATTGCGAGCAGAGTACTTTCCTCCTCAAATTGGCGCGATAATGCATCTGCTACACTGTTGTCTTTCCCTTTCTTGTAAATGATCTCATAATCATATCCCAGCATTTTGGCTAACCATTTATTTTGTTGTGGGGAGGATAGGCATTGCTCCAAAAAATATTTAAGACTGTGATGATCTGTGCGGATTTGGAAACGTCGCCCCAATAAGTAAGGTCGCCACGTCTCGACTGCATGTAAGATGGCCATCATCTCCTTTTCATAGGTAGATTGGCCCAGATTCCTCCCACTGAGTTGTTGGCTTGTGAAGGCCAATGATCGCCCTTCCTGCATTAAGACCGCCCCAATACCTATACCCGAAGCATCACATTCAATGACAAATGATTTGGTGAAGTCAGGTAGTGCTAAGACTGGAGTGGTACACATGGCGTTTTTGAGAGCGGTAAATGCCTGTTGTGCTTCCTCGGTCCAGAAGAAGGAATTTTTCTTTAGGAGTTGAGTGAGGGGCTTCGCTATGCGGCCATAGTTGCAGACAAATTTACGATAATAGCCTGTGAGACCCAAAAATCCTCTCAAGCTCTTCAAAGTCTTAGGTTGAGGCCATTCTTGCATTGCCTGGATCTTTTTGGGGTCCACCTTGACACCTTCACGCCCCACAATGTGGCCCAAATACTCAACTTCTTCCATGCCAAATGAACACTTAGACATCTTGACAAATAATTTGTGCTTGCGGAGCAGTTGCAAGAGTAGATCTACATGCTGAAGATGTGCCACCCAAGTGCCACTATAGATGAGAATGTCATCGAAGAAGACAAGGAAAAATTTTCTGAGATATGGTTTGAGGAAGTGATTCATAAGACTCTGAAAAAGTAGAAGGGGCATTACAGAGACCAAATGGCATGACCAGGAACTCATAATGGCCTTCATGAGTTCTGAAAGCTGTCTTGGGAATGTCGACTTCCTTCATGCGAATTTGGTGGTAGCCGGAGCGAAGATCCAACTTAGTGAAGAATTGAGCCCCATTGAGTTCGTCCAGCAAATCGTCAACCACCGGAATGGGAAATTTATCTTTGATGGTCAACTTGTTGAGGGCCCTGAAGTCGGGACACATCCACCACTCCCCATCTTTCTTGAGGACCATGACCACTGGGGATGAATAAGGACTAATGCTGGGACGAATGACACCTTCTTCCAACAATTCCTTGATGATTTTTTCTATTTCATTCTTTTGAGTGAACGGGTATCTGTATGGCCGCACATTTGGGGGTTGGGCCCCTGGAACCAAGGTGATGATATGATCATGTTCCCCTCGCGAGGGTGGAAGCTCATGAGGCTTGTGAAAGACCGTCCGATGGTTATTTAAAATCTGCTGCATCTCAGGATGAATTGGTAGAGACCTGGTTTCGACTACCTGGATGGCATTAAATTGAGCTACCACTCCATGATGGCCCTTTTTTAACAATTTTTCCATCCGATGCAAGCTGATGACAGAGGGGGCTCCCGCCTGGAGGCCACGGAGGGTATGTGTGGAGTTGTTCTGCTTAAAACTCATAGATAACTCCTGGAAATCCAATGTGATTGGCCCAAGGGTGCGGAGCCATTCAGCGCCTAGGACAATGTCGCATCCCCCCATCTGTATGGCAAACATGTGGGTTTTCAACTGATAATCCCCCATTTGAAGTTTGACATTTTCACAGCGGCCTTCACATTTCATTGTGCCCCCATCTGCAATTTGGACTTGGAAGTTAGAAACAGCCCGTACAAAACAATGCGCTGCTTCGGCGATTTTTTGATGGATGAAATTATGGGTATTGCACTATCAATCAAGACTATTACTGGGCGATGTTTAAGAAAACCCCTGATTTTGAGAGTTTGAGGGGAAGAGATTCCTGCCAACGCATTGATTGAAATAACTGGTTTGTTAGATACAATCTCCTTTTGGTTGTCTTCTTCGATCGCCTCCGGTTCCTCAAGAGGTGGATCTTCCTCGGTGGAGCTGTAGTCAGTGGCATCTATTTGAAAAAACTTGGGCTCCTTGCATTTATGACCAGGGGAATATTTTTCATCACAGTAGTAACATAGTCCTTGCTTCCTTCGTTCGGCCATTTCCTGAGGTGACACCTTTTGGACCTTAAGTGTCTGAGTCGTGTTGTGAGCTTGTGGGGGACGACCTTTAGTGGGGAAATTGGGGCGGCTGTATTGGGCAGTTATGGCACGTCCCACCTTACGGGCTACCTGGCAAGCCTCCGTCCATGTGGGAGGGTGGTGGAGTAGAACTTGAGCTTTGATGGCTTCTTTAAGACCACTGATAAAACATTCCGTGTAGAACTCATCTGAGAGATGCTGAGTGCGGAAGGCTAAGGCTTCAAAAGCAGTTATATATTCATCCACTGTACCCGTCTGTCGGAGCTTAGTGAGACGGCCCAAAAAGGAGTCTCCCTGTTCAAAGCGATCTCGAAGAGCTTTGGCAAATTGGGCCCAACTCGGAAAAGGTCCATGGCGACGTTGATGCCATTCCGCCCATTGCCATCGTTCATTGTCCAAGTACATGGTCCCCACTCCAAGCTTAGTCCAATCATCTTGGAGACGATTCAATTTGAAATACTGGTCCATTTGTGCTAGCCATGCGGACGATTGAGAACCGTCAAATTTCCACATATCCAACTTGGGAGGTCGCTGACTGGGTGGTGAATGGGTGTGCCAGAAGTGAGGAGAGTGGCTAGACTCACCCTCATGGTGTTCATGGTCATGATACGGTTCCTCGAGAGCTGGCTCCTTCCCCTTATCGAGTGCTTGCCGTACCAGGCTAGTTAGTCCGTTAATCGTAGTTTTGAGCTCGTTCATATCTGTTTCAAGTTTGTTTAGCCTTTCATTGACCATTGCTTGAGCTCTAGTTTCTACCATACACCAACTTGATGAAAAATTGGGACCGCCAATTTTTTTTTTCTAATAAATTGAATGGTACCACCATGCTCAGCTCATCGTCCTGATGCTGATGGGCTAGATCACAAATAAGCACTTCGGAAGATCTCAGACTTTTTTTTTTTTCTTTTTGGAAAACTCCTAACGGAGTTTTACTCCTTCCTGATCAATATTGCAGTCGCCAAATCCTCAAAATGTCAATGCTGCCAAAAGTCCTGCGAAAATTATATCTAGGTACAGGAACCCTTCACAACTACTCTGATATGTGGATTTGAGAGATCTGAATGGTGGAACAACTGCTGCTGCTGATCTGATGGAGCTGCGGGACTGATGTCTGCTGCTGCTGCACTTGCTGATCTGGAATAGGTGCTGTGTGATCCCCCGATAGAAAGGGAACTATGGTCTTGAGGAGTGTCAGGTGCTACAGATCGCAATATACATAAGGGTCTGACAGTAGTACTCGGCCCAATGTTTCAGGGCTCTAACTAAGGAGGATCGACCGTACCCTTAGCCGTACAACCTGACTACCCTATCGTATGGGCGAGTAATCTCTCCGAGTGCTGTTCTCGGTGTACTGTAGCCACAAGATGGCCGAAGGTTTATCTATGGCGAGGTTTCAAGGGAGCTAGGGGGCTTCCTATATACCCAGAGGGTACGTGGAAGACAGTCCGTGCGCGGTTCTGTCTAATGCGCTACTACTCGAAGGGGTACCCACAGGGGTTACAAGGGAGTCCAACAGACGTGACCACCTCTTGTATTTCCTGTGTGCATGCCTCCCCAAATCTGCAGGTTTATGCGCTTAACGACAGATCCCGTGGTTTAAAGACGCCGGAACACGTCTCTAGCCAAAAAAAATTTGCTAAAAATTGGAGATCCCACCGAGCCCTGGAAAGTGCTCTGATACCACTTGTTATGCTCTTAACCTGCAAAGTAATACCCAAACACAGAATATGCGAAGAAAAGATACCCAAAACACAGAATATGCGAAGAAAAGATACCCAGAACACAGAATAGCAATGATTTTATTATTCAGAGAGAAATGTTCACAGGCCTCTTCGAGGGGGCAACCTCCAATAGAGCAGAGCTCGATTACAAAAACAAGACACGATACTCCTCGCAGGGAGTCTCTATCCTTTATATATGACTCATACATGCAATACCACGGGCCAATACCGTAGGTTTTATTAATACCATCTATCTAATACTACCGCCCATTTTCAACTAACTGTGGTCCCGTCATTAATTGCGGGTTAACCACTTACAAATATTAATATGGGCTTTATTGACTCTTGACTATGACATGATCCCATGACATAAATAAGGGGGTTAGGGTGGGACCCTAACAGTATGCAATTAGGATGAATTGACAAATTATTCAAAGTTGAGAGCTTCTCAATTGGCACATCTACAACAAGTCCTTGAAATATGTGGACAATATGTGATATCACTTAATCCCAAGAAATTATTTTTGGTTATTTTAGAGTGCAAACCCATGGGCCACACCATAATTCAGAAAGGAATATATTTTGTGATTTATGGTTCTCCTTTATGTCTTTACTTTTGTTGAGACTTATAGATTTGATTATTGTTTTGATTATACATTGATATTGAGATGATTAGATCCATAGTTGAATTGAAGGTCGCAAAGACTTTCAAATGAGTAATTTTATTCTTTAGGAAGCTTTTTTTGTTAGAAGATTTGTACCAAATTATTCCTCTATTGTTGAACCTATCAACAAATTACTCAAGAAGGATGAAGTATTTGAATGGAGAAACGAGCAATTGATGACATTTAACAACATTAATAAGAAAATAACATCAGAACTAGTATTAGTTATCCAAAATATTCAAAGTATTTCATTCTTTATACGTTTGGATCTAATAAGATGATAGGTAATAATATAAATTAGAAAATGGAGTTGAAGGAAGAGCACCCAATTGCTTTTATGAGAAAATCCTTATGATAACATGAATTGAATTATTCCCTATTGGAAAAACATGATTTTTCTCTTGTTATAGCTATAACATATTTTAGAATTTACATCTTGACAATACATGCTCTACCATATGTACCATACAGACTGGTCAAGAGGATGTTGACTCAACAACTTAGAGAAGGAAGATGGGAAACATAGTTAGCAAAATTACAAGAATTTGATATTTAGATAAAACCTTTGAAATATGTGAAGGGACAAGGCCTATATAAGTTAGAAAGAGGTATTAAAGTAGTCAATATTACATCTCACAATGGCATTGGTGATAGTCATCCATTGTTTGCATGTGGGTGGTGCAAAAATATAATCTTCTATTTAAAATATTGGAAATTTATAGTTGCCATGATATGTAAGGAAAGAAGAACCTTAAAGATGAAATCAAATTCCTATGTGTTTATCTTTGGAGTCTTATTCTAGAGAAGATAAGAAGGATTTATACTGACATGTATTCTTGAAACAAATACTAATTCAATAATTAAGAAAATATATTAAATAATATGTGTGGACATTTCTCTCTGATCAGATATTGATCCATGACTTTAATGATAGATCAAATTTTAAAGTGTTCAAAAAAGTTTTGAGCATGAACGAATGGATAGATCTCATCTTCTTGATTCTATCACTGTGAATGGTTCGAAAAACTGATACCGTATGAAGAAGTTATCGCAATTTGAAAAAGTCCAGTAAACTGCAATTTCCAAGAATAAAATGATTTTGAAAATATTTTAAAAAAGAATATTCCAAGGAATATTCCTTTTGGCCAACCAATCAAGAACTAACACATGGCAAGCCCAGAGGCCGCAACGTGGCCTTGGAATGGTATTGTAAAATTATATTGGGGGTCCAACAAAATCGAACCCATGACCTCCGGCAAGACCAGAATGCACGCTACCAAATCCGCTACCATGTTTCTTAACACATAATGGTTAAATGTTTTATTTAAGGTGTAATGGGTTATGGTTTGGTGGTTAGGATTGCCAACAGTTTTACCCGCCAGCGGTCCCATAAAACTTGATCACATTACCGCACAGTTAATCGTTGCCA
Organism: Pinus tabuliformis; assembly: GCA_031772625.1. NCBI lineage: Eukaryota > Viridiplantae > Streptophyta > Pinopsida > Pinales > Pinaceae > Pinus > Pinus tabuliformis. Next base: position 587,940,288 of record CM062805.1, read on the forward strand.
ACAAAACCGCCAGCATTAACGGTCTTCTCCCTAACCACCAAAGGTATACCCATCACATGCATGCCCGAATGCTAAGTTTGTCGAAGCGCTAAAAAGGTAGTTTTTGCTAAATTTAACTACAGATAACTGCGATTAACTAGATTTAGTGGAGGATCTCTAGGGAAAACTGGATAAAGGCACTCCAAGAGAATTTTTCGACATATGAGAGTGAAACAAGAGGCTGGATAGGCTAATTGAGTCCTTTTGAAGTCAATGGAATAGTCTAGAGAAGCTGAAGAAGCTATCTTCAAGGAGATTTTCATCCAGGAGATTTTCGAGCTCAAGGCCACTAGGGGTTGGAGGTAGTTGCATGAGCTACCAGTATCCATTCTCAGTGAATCAATAGTCATTCCTAATTGTAGTGAGCCTTTTGAATCCATTGCAATGGTCTATAGAAGCATATGAAGACATCTAAAGGCCTAGATGCTACAGGGAAGTTTCAAGCAGCCTAGTGCCAACCGTAGAGGAAGGCCTAGATCAAGGATGTAATGCTCATTTTGAGAAAATGAATAGTATATTGTTGATGTTTGATATGTGATGGATACATTAGAAGAGGTTTTAGAGACATTTGAAGAATTCTTAAGGAGTCAGTTCCATCAAGAAGCTCAAGGAAGCTTAGTGCACCGATTGAAGGAATCAAGTCTAAGGGATATTAGATCTGTTTGTTGAATGATGATAGCCATGACAGGGATATAGATGGTTTTCTAAGCCCATTGTTTCAGTCAATAACCATTGGCGTTGAGTGTGGAACTTGTAAAAGAATTGAAGCCATAATCCCAAAGAGCCAAGTCAAATTGATAGAAGCTCAAGGAGACGTAGCCCAAGATATTCGGGTGAACTCCTAGATTAAATTTGTTTTTATGTGTTGATGTTTATTTGCTGCATTATATGGCTGTTATGTGTGCCTAATATCAGCATAAAAAAATCAACTTAAAGCACTTAAACAGTTAAAAGCAAACAAATACATACACCTATTTCAAGTACTTAATTCCGCAATTGTCAACATAAGCTAGATCATATAATTGTTAAGCTTTGGAGTGAGGCGTTCTTGTAAGTATAACAAGATGTTAAACCCTCATTTTAGATTAGGTGGTATTAGAACAGGATGCTTTATTGACAGAGAAAAATATTGCTTGTTTGACTTAGTAGGTGTTTAAACAGTACAAAGGATTCTACTGTTTGATTGTTTGTAAATTGACTATTGTTTGAGTTTGCAAAGGTGAAGGGAAAGCTATTGATAAGCTAAGTCCAAGAGAGGACAAGAAGGAAGAAGGGTTGAAGGCATTTACCCAAAGGACGTCAAGACAATCCTTGAAGCATAAGAGGGTTTGTTTGCAAAAGGATGCTTGAATAAGAATTTGATTCTATTGCCATTTAGTTCAGAAATTTGTCATTAGTTCTTTGAAAGCTTTGAGAATTTTTTTGAAGTGCTTTTGTTCATTTTGATGATGAAAACTTCTACAAGTGAGTTTTCCAAATCCTATTTTTTCACAATATTCATTGATGAATACTTGAAGCAAGATTTGTTCATCATGATGGATATGGTGAGAGAAATGAGCACTGAACTTCGAGAGAAGTTGAATTCCTTGAAGGAAGAGAAGAAGTTGCTTTCTGAAAAATTGCAGGAAATGGAGAGACAACTTTAGATTGCAAATAAGGATCTGGAAAATATGCATGAGTTGGAGACACAGCTCCTTGCTACCAAAGAAGCCTTAGTCAAGTATCAGGTTGAAGAAGAGGTAAACAATTCTAGTTTGTCTTCAATTTCCTTTAAGAATGTTTATTTTGGTTCTTTCGAGAAACATACGAGAGGCATAGGGTCCAAGTTAATGTACAAAATGGGCTATGAAGGAAAAGGATTGGGAAAACATGCACAGGGCATTTCTGAGCCAATAATGGTTGAGGAAAGGCCTATGTATTTGGGTCTTGGCTATGGACAACCTTATGGAGAAAGTTCCAAAACAGTCATGAAGGCAATTGAAACAATTCCTAGAAGGAGTTTCATTTCAGGTTCCCTACCTCAAGTTTGTAAAGATTGTATTCTTGGGGAATGCAATTGTTTGAAACATCATTTATAGAAATAAGGTGTACATAATAATACACTTGAACCAGAAAGTTGTGAAAGATCTAAAATCATTGAAGGGATTGATGATGTTCCAAAGGGAGCTACTTCTTCATTTGATTCACCTCCTCATGAAGGTAATGAAGGTGAAAGATAAAGGTATAAATCTAATTCCAATCATACTTCTTTTGATTTTGTTAAGCATGATAAATTTCCACATAAGTAGTGGAAAAGAATTGCATGTTCCTTTTGTGGTTTGGTTAACCATAGTGTTTCTAGATGTTGGAAGAGAATAGCCACATACAGGAAACTTTTGAAGGAAAGAAGGCAAGAAGCCAAAGGTCCATTGGACAAGGAAAATTATGCTATCAAGAAGATGAACATGTGTTGTACTTATTTCCATAAGCAAGGACATATTACTGAAAGGTTTTGGACTCTGAATCCAACAATGCTTCCACAAAATTTGAAGAAAGTGGAGAAAGAGTATTGTAAGAATGGAAAGGAAGTTTCCATAATCGATGTGTTTCAAAATGATCCACATATTGATGTCGATGTACAATTAAAGGAAGCACTTTTGGTGTGGATTGGTAAGAAATGGCTAGAGTTCTTATCTTATTAAAGTTACATGTCCTTTGATGTGAAAAAAATTTTGTCACATATATTTGCATTTCTTTACTAATGGAATGCAAGTTGTAGCTTGGAAAAGTTAAGTATGTGGACTCGCTTTATTGCAGAAAAGTTATTTTCATTTCAACTTTGAAAGTACATGTACATGTGATCGAGGATCTTGTACTTATGATTGTACTTAAGAGAAAGTTGAAGAATCCAATACACGCATGAGGATGGAATGTATGAACACAGGGATGTTAATGATTTCCTTGTATTTGAACATGTCTGTAATTGACTTGATGGAAATCTATAGACCATCATATTGTTTTGTTTAAACATGCATGTAATGTCATGTCGACTTGGAAAGGTTGATATGGTCTCCAAGATTGTAAAAGGGAGATAATGATGAAGTGTTTCATCTTTGTAAAAGAATCACTAAAATTCTTTTTGTACATGCTTGACTTGAACGGTCAATTGTTGAAAGGGCATGTTTTTTTTGTCAGCTTGGGATTTAGTCCATCATTTGTACATAAGATGTAAAGACATGTTGATGATTCACATGATGTGAAATTTGTTTCTTTTGATGGAGCAAGAATTTATGTCATCAAGTTGTTTTCTTGTATTTTGACATCTTCTACTAAAGGAGATTTGCAACAGCAAAGGTCGCCATGGAAGTGGCTTGGAAGCGATGATCAGCTACCTTCTGTAAATTCAGAATGAGTTCAAGGAAGATAGTTCTTAACAGGAGGACAAGCACATCTAGGAATGGAAGTGTCGACTACCTTCGAGTTTTGGTTCAAAGGCACTAGCCATGTAGGCGAGTGTATGGAGGCTAAAGGAAGAGGGTATTGTACTCTCATATACTATTCAGATTAGTATATCAGTCTTTTGTGGTCCAAAACATTCCCAATGGGGAGGAATGATCACGTATTGATCCAGGAATTTAATGATAGCTCAAATTTCAAAGTGTTTGAAATAGTGTCGAACCTAAACGACCCGATAGTATCGTGTTCCTGATTCCAATGCCACGAATGGTTTGAAAAATTCATACCATATGAAGAAGTTATCACAATTTAAAAAAGTCCAGTAAACTGCAATTTCCAAGAATAAAATGATTTTTGGAAAATATTAAAAAAATAATATTCGAAGGAATATTCCCCAAAATATTCCTTTTGGTCGACCAATTAGGAACTGACATGTGGCAAGCCTGGAGGCTGCCACGTGTCCTTGGAATATTCCTTTTGGCTGATCAATCAGGAACTGACATGTGGCAAGCCCGGAGACCGCCACGTGTCCTTGGAATATTCCTTTTGGCCGACCAATCAAGAACTAACATGTGGCAAGCCCAGAGGCCGCCACGTGGCCTTTGAATGGTATTGTAAAATTATGTTTGGGGTCTGACGGAATCGAACCCATGACCACCGGCAAGACCAGAATGCGTGCTACCAACTCCACTACCGTATTTATTAACACATAACAGCTAAATTTTTTATTTAAGGTGTAATGGGTTGCAGTTTGGTGGTTAGGACCATTGTGGTCTTACCTGCCAACGGTCCCATAAAACCCAGTCACATTACTGCACAGTTAACCATTTCCAACAAAACCACCAGCATTAACGGTCTTCTCCCTAACTGTCAGAGGTATACCCATCACATGCACCCCCAACATTTAATGTAACAGTGAGCTTCAACTGTTAAATTTGGCGGAGTGCTAAAAAGGCTTTTTTGGCCAAATTTAACTACAGATAACTGCAGTTAACTAGATTTAGTGGAGGATCTTTAGGGAAAACTACCTAAAGGCACTCCAGGAGTAGTTTTCAACCTAAGAGAGTGAAACAAGAGGCTAGCTAGGCTAATTAAGGCCTTATGAAGCCAATGGAATAGTCTAGAGAAGCTGAAGAAGCCATCTTCAAGGATATTTTCATCTCAAGAGAGTTTGGAGCTCAAGGTCACCAAGGGTTGGAGGCAGTTGCAGGAGCTACCAGTATCCGTTCTCAGCAAACCAACATTCATTCCTAACTTTAATGAGCCTTCTGAATCTATTCCAAGGGTTTACAAAAGCATCTAAAGACTTATAAAGGCTGATATGCTACAGGGAAGTTCCAGGCAGCCTAGTGCCAACCGTGGAGGAAGGCCTATATCGGGGATGCAGTGCTCATTTTGAGGAGATGAATAGTATATTTTTGATGTATGACATGTTCTAGAGATTGTAGAATATTTTTCAGAGATATATGAATAATTCTAAAGGATTTAGTGCCATCAAGAAGCTCAAGGAAGCTCAGTGCACCGATTGAAGGAATCAAGTCTAAGGGATCTTAGATCTATTTGCAGAATGATGGCAACCAAGATAGGGATATATATGGTTTTCTAAGCCCATTAGTTCAGTCAATAACCATTGGAGTTGATTGTGGAACTTGTAAAAGGATTGAAGCCATAATCCCAAAGAGCCATGTCAAATTGACAGAAGCTCAAGGAGACATAGCCCACGATATTTAAGTGAACTCCTATATTAAATTTGTTGTTATGTGTTGTTTCTTATTTTCTGCATTATATGGCTGTTATGTGTGTCTAATATCAGTAGAAACAAATCAAATTAAAGCACTTAAATAGTTAAAAAAAAATAAGACATACACTTGTTTCGAGTACTTAATTCCACAATTGTCAACATAAACTAGATCATATAATTGCTAAGCTTTGGAGTGAGAGGTTCTTGTAAGTTAACAAGATGTTAAACCCTCATTTCATATCACTCTCCTACCATAATAGCCCATAAAATTCTTAGAGCTAGATTTTCCTAACCAACTCATTTTAGGGACTCTAGCGAATTGTAAGAAAGTGCCTCAAATGCCAAATATTTTTAGGAAGAGAAAAGAAATTAGCCATGCTCTTAAATACCATTGCAGTATAAACTCCCTTATCTTAATGAGGGTGGGATGTTATTGGACCAATCAATCCTAGGTCAAGTGTAGGACATGTTTACATTCTAACTGAAACCGATTATTTTACTAAATGGCCCGAGGAAGTTACATTGAAGCAAGATAAAACAGAAAATTTTATTCAATTCCTAGAGGAAAATATCCTTGCACAATATGGAGTGCTAGGAAATTTTATCATAGATAATGGTTCTATATTTATTAGGTCTAAATTCACAAAATTTTGTAGAAAATATGGAATTCTTTAGTTGAATATTCCAACTATTATTCACAAGCAAACAATATGGTATAATAAAAAAAATATTCTTATAAGTATTTTGAGGAATAAAGTGGCTGAGAGTCAAAGGAATTGGCACAAATATCTTTTGGATCCCTTAAGGGCTAGCAGGCTCACCCTACGAAAGAGTACAAGATACTCCCCATTTTATCTAGTTTATGGAAAGGATGCAAGATTACCTATACATATGGAAATCAATGCCCTCACATTGCAAGCTCAACTACAAGATGAAGAAGGTGTTTAACCTATCCAGACTAGGTTGCATTAGCTAATGCATTTGGAAGAGTAGAGATAAGAAACTTTTAGAAGTATCCAAAAGGGATAGGAGTTATAAGCATTTTTAACAAGGGAGCTACCAATACAAGTTTTTTCAAAGGGAAAATCTTTTATTATCATGGAATAAATCTAAAGAAAACCCTTTATGCATAACAACTTTTATGCCATATGGATCATATTGTACATTATAGACATAATAAATGGTTGTTGTTCGTATGCACTCAAAGGCATGGACAATCGACTAATCAATTTTTTCATCAATGCATTTATTCAGAAGAAAAACTTTTATAAATGTATATAATGTGTATTTCAAAATCAAATACATTTTCCTTAGGTTTTGACTCCATGGCCCAATAAGGTAGGAAACAAGTCATACTTTCGGTTTTCACTAACCCACAAAAGGTCGCTATCCTTATTTATATACAAATTTTGGCCAAAAAAATTTCTAGTCCTATGTTGAAAATAAATTCCATTGTAAGGATATACTTAAGGTCCTACTCACTCTTTCCTTTATATGCAACACTTAGTCAATTGGATAATTTGTAGGGAAACTCTATATGCATCTCTCTTTGCACATTATTAGTCAAACTTAGCGTCCCTAAACATATTGTTCCACACAATTCATCTCTAAATTTTACCCTTCCACACACCCAATTATACATATCACACCTCCACACATACTCATCTCCCACACAACATGATACTTTGCACAATCCAATCATTTTCACTCCTTGTCATTATTTAAAATTAGTTGCAAATATCACGTGCCAATAAATCACTTCACCACCTTTATTCTCCCACTCCTTTTTTTCCTCATTTTGAGGTCACTTAAGGAATTAATAAGGGGAATTTATCTCCAAGTAAAGTCGACGTGATGCAAATCGTACTTTGATATTTTATCCCTATCACTCCTCATAAAGCATGATCATAGTTACTAACCTCTACTTATTATTTTTCTTCAAAAAATGGAATTGAAAAATAGAAGCCAATTATATTATTAATTGTACTAAAGAATGAGTAGTTAATAATCACTAAAGGGGTTTATTGATCAAGAAACATTTCCTTAAGTAAAACAAACAAATGGATAGTGGAAATAAGAGAAAGCTAGATTGCAATGACAATTTAAATTCACTTGATCATGTAGATGTAAATTTTCACTAGTCAACTACATATTATTTGTATTTGGACATGCAACTAAATGAGAAGAGAGAAAATATAATTTGTAGCATAGAACTAGAAAACACTACATGCACCCTCGAAGTATTTAATTTTAGAGAAATAAATTATTTATGTGCACAACATTTTGATCCAAAAATGAGAACTGTCAAGCTTGCAGTCAAGAAGAATACAATCCTCCTAACCCCAATAGAATTCATAAAATTTCTTAAGTTATTGAAACCTACAAAACTACTCAAGTTATCATAGGTTAATACTTTCTTGGACTTGCATGATGGAAAAAAAAAAATTCATGAGTTTATTATGCCTTGTGTGCAAGTTCATTATGACACTTCTTTCTTAGATATTTTAATATTTTCTAGGCCTTTTGGACAATTTTCATGGACTTTTTCCTGAGTAATGGGATGAGAATCTATTGCAAATATCCCTAAATTTATTTTTTACACATTATATTATTCTTTTAAAAGTGATATACTTTTCGATGGGGAAATCCTAATCTCTACTAAATTGTCTTTCCAACCCACCAATATGTCCAAAAGTCATACATTTTTCATTCCAACGTATTTTGGCATGGCCCTAGGCTCATGTTATACCTTCCATGGTCTACCCCATAAGAAAAATTTCAATCTATACCTAGGACCATTGTAATTTTAATATCCAATTTTATGGAAGAAAAATACCCATTTCATTTTTGTCAAATACAAGATTCTTTTGTTAAAGTAGTTAGTTATCTGGTAATTGGGTGAGAAACCAATAGAATTTCAAATGAAGCATACACCTTCCTCTTGGGAAAAGGAATAAATGAAGAAAGATCAGAAAACACATTGGTTCGCATTTAAAGATTCCTAGACAAGCCCTTATTACTTCCTAGATTTGTATTGGATAGTTACTTTGTCCTTAAAGCATGTAGAAAATATCCTCCATGGCTTATTCTATTTGAGAGAAACAAAAAGAAGTAGTTTATTTATTTTTCTTTTATTGTGGGATAAGTAACTCTTAAAAAAATAACTCACCTGGGGTAATTTCTTGAGCCACTAAAATATTTTAATTGAACTAAAGCAGAGGAAATCCAAGGATTCAATATAGAGGGGATATTTACAAGGAGCCTCGCCGTATTTAGATAAGGAAATATATATATGTGAATTTCTAAAGAAAGTGGAGAAAGTCACATAGACCCATCAAAGAAAAGAGAAATAGGTGCTCCAATTGAACAAATTTTTGAAGAACCTAGTGTTAGTTTAAGAGGGAAAAATAGAGAAAAAGGTAGAAAACCTACAAATTCCCCTTTAGAATCGACATCGTAGGCTTACATGAGTTCATTATCAAGTGATAGAAGGAAGGATTCCTATATGTCTAAAAGAACGACTAATGGTAGAAAATCTGGTCAGGGAGATGGAGAGGAGTCACCTCCCAATATGGTCTTATAAATATCATACATTATTGGATCATCCAAGAGAAAAATATCTAAATAGGCTCAACCCGTAGAAGATCCGACTGATATGAAAATTGATAATGCTCCACTACTTCATTGTGTTACAACCCACATGGTTGAAACATAGAGAAGTATTAAAGAGATAGCATAGGAACTAATCACCTTTGATGACCATCCACAAACCATGCAAGATTCACATTACGATCGATGTGATACGAAGTTGAGGGCTGAAAGAGTAAAATTTAAAAATAAAAAGGTAAAATTAATTAGTTAAGATTAGAAGTGGTTGTCTCTAAAATAAGATCAATTAGACTCTTGAAGATACATCAAACTACTAGTGAATCTCTATCCTACTTTGTTTCAAAACATGAATCCAAAAATTAGAGACTAAAAATATGAATAAATGAGCTTTAAGAACCACCTAATATAACATATTTTTTCATGACCACCTTAGCTATCAAAGAAACTAACTATAACATAAAATTCACTTGGAACACCCATCGAATAAGAAAAGAAATAAAAATATTGATAGTAATAAGGTCTTACATTATAAGTAACATTAATAAGAGAATGAAAATTGTTGAAGAATTATGGGAAATTACTCTGCAATTGAGGAACTTGGTGAAAAGTATTCATTCATTTACTGATTATCTTAAAAAGGATCTTGAAAATGATAAAAAATTTATTGGTAATGAATTTCCAACCTTTGTAAACAATATCAACTTAGTGAATTCCAAAAAACACTATAGAATCTTCCCACACCTAAAAGACTAAAGAAAATTAAAGCTAGTTGATCTACTAGAGTTAATATGTTACAGGATGTTATTTATTATTGCTTAAACATTTATAATAGAGGGAACAATTCCTTTTTAAGGCCATTCGATTCGCTAATGGCCTCCAGGGTCCTCACATGATTAGAGATTCATTTCTCATTTCTACCGATATATTACAAGAAGAGATAGACGGTATTAAGATTTTAATGTTTTATGAATTCGAAAACATTACCAATTTACAAGAAAATGAGACTCAAGTTAGTTTAATCTATAAATTACAATGAAGACATATTAGCTACAACTACACATTTGCAAGAATATGCCCAAAATATTGAGGAGGAAATCTTCGACTTACGTGTCAAACAAGATATAACAATTCCTTCAATGAAATAATATTTTGAAGAATGGATAAAGAAATCATTGCAAGGTATCATTAACATGCAATAAATTTGAAAAAAATAGATTAAAGGCATAATTATAGCAATATAACTTAGCATATTCTTACATACATAAGAAGGAAGGTCCTTCTACGCCATTTTTGTGAGTATCCAAATACATTGAACGAATTCCCCTATTTCTTCATAGTTTTTGGTCATCCAACTTTCTTGATTATTTATTCACATCATTTAAGTTGGTCCTTGACTACAATTCTTTATTTATTTTAGGTATCTTAATGTTTACTCGTATTTAATAGCTCAATCCTTGTTGGGTCCCTATAATACTAGTGATTACCCCATTACTATTGTAGTTATACCCCTTATTTATATTGTTGTGCCCCTATTACCCCCATGTTGTTATTTATGTGCCCCATAGAATCCCTCTATTGTTATTTTTGTGGCTTTATATTATTATTGTTAGGTCGGCTGGATTATATTGTGACTCCTTAGACTCCTATATATATAAAGGAGGTTTTTTCATTTGAATCATCCGAGAATTGTTCATTTATGTAATGTAAAGGAGGTTTCCCCCTCGAAGAGGCTGAATTCTAAGGCGTTGATCTATCTTTTCTATCTTTTCTTGAGCTGGTTTCATAACATTTGGTATCAGAGCTTTGGATTCTAAGGTTTCGCTGCTCCAATCAGACTCCTGAATTACATTCCAAACAGGTGACCTGGGGAAAATCGTCATAACTTTCTTTCTGAGCATCGGATTGAAATTTCGCAAGAAGGTCACTGCGGGAGATTGTGCATAACTCTTTCTTGGAGAATCCAATTTGGATCAGACTAGTGGCATTAGAAAGAGGACATAGAAGGCTACTACAAGTTACAATTTCACAACTTAAAGATCCAAAAGTACATAGTTACAGTCATTTCAAGGTCGAGCTCCTAAAATCAAGAAAAAGCAAGATGAGGAAGTTTGATGGAAAGGATCCGGTAAATTGGATACTTCAGATGGAGCAATATTTTTATCTACATAGTGTACAACTGTTACAAAAGGTATGTATTGCATCTTCATATTTAGAACCAGATCAATTTTTATGGTACAAAGGGCTTTGTTCTCGTAAACAACTTGTTACGTGGTCAATTTTCACGGAGGAAATGATAGCACATTATGAGGATACAAAGAGCAACACCTTCTTTAGAGCAACACCACAACAATTGGAAAGAGTAAAAGGGCTTTGTGACATAGTGGAAAGCAAAATTATCGAAACCAGGAAGCGTACCCCTCACAACTATAAAGATGGAAGTGTTGTTTCTCCTAGCCTTCCACAACCTACAAGGGTTACACCACAACAATTGGAAGAAAAAAGAGAAAAAGGGCTTTGTTACAATTGTGATAGCAAATGCACTAAAGGTCATAAGTGTGCTGAGAAGAAATTATTTTACATAGAATATGAAGAGGAGGAAGAGAAGGATCAAGAAACATCAAAAGAAGAAGATATACGCCAGGACCCCACCCCAGAGAAAGAAGAAACGAATCAGACCATATCTTGTAAAGCATTGGCAAGAATTACCACTCCTCAAACTCTCAAGATAGAAGGACATATCAAGAAGAAAAAGGTGCAAGAAGTGAAAGATCACATCGAGAAAGAAGAAATGAATCCAACCATATCTTGTAATTCATTGTTCGAAATTACCACTCCTCAAACTATCAAGATAGAAGGACATATCAAGAAGAAAAATGTTCAAGAAGTGAAAGATCACATCGAGCATCAAGAAATGAATCCGACCATATCTTCTAAAGGATTGGAATAAATTACCACTCCTAAACCTCTAGAGATAGAAGGACATATCAAGAAGAAAAATGTTCAAGCAGTGAAAGATCACATCGAGCATCAACAACAAGTTCTCCAACTTTTAAAGGATAACGCCACTTCGGTGCAAAATCAAACGAAACAATAGGTATATCAACATCATAGTGAAAAATGTTTTGATGTAGGTGATTGGTTATTTTTACCACTACATCTCAAGCAAGCTATTTATGAGAATGAAATGTTGGCAATACTACATGCACTTAAAAAATGGCAACCTTACCGAATGGGAAGACTCTTCAAGGATGAGGATGTGGAAGCATTGTTTTGTGCTATTTATATTAGCCAACCAGATTGGATAAATGAAGCAAGGGATGAATGGAAGAAGGATGGAGAAGTATGGCCACTTATTCAAAAGTTGCAAAAGATCCCAATTCAGACGATATTGCCAGAAATTGAAGAGGAAGGAAAAATCATATTGGAACCTGGAGCAATCACAGAAACAAGAACTCGACAGCTACGAAATCGATCAATTTCAGAGTATCTTATCAAGTGGAAGAACTTATCCGCTGAAGAGTCCACATGGGAGGATGAGAATTTTATGCAGAAGTATCCAGAACTACTAAAGTGTTGAGGACAACACTTTTTTGAAGGAGAGGGCCATGTTGGGTCCCTATAATACTAGTGATTACCCCATTACTATTGTAGTTATACCCCTTATTTATATTGTTGTGCCCCTATTACCCCCATGTTGTTATTTATGTGCCCCATAGAATCCCTCTATTGTTTTTTTGTGGCTTTATATTATTATTGTTAGGTCGGCTGGATTATATTGTGACTCCTTAGACTCCTATATATAGAAAGGAGGTTTTGTCATTTGAATCATCCGAGAATTGTTCATTTATGTAATGTAAAGGAGGTTGCCCCCTCGAAGAGGCTGAATTCTAAGGCGTTGATCTATCTTTTCTATCTTTTCTTGAGCTGGTTTCATAACAATCCTACTCCCCTTATGGGGTGAATTCATATACACTTACAACTTTAAGTATCAATATTTTGAAGAGTGCTTTAGGAGCTTGACTTTTCCAAGACATTAAAATTGTAAAAATTACTTTATGAATCTTGCAAAGAGATACCTTTCAAGAAAGATATTCATTTGTATTTATGAGACCTATTTTTAAAGCAACATGAACCTCATGAATGTTTACTAGGCTCTTTTGTTATTTCCATGAGTGAAATTATCCTATGGCTCTCTGAATATCTAGACCATTATTATTTTTTCTTTATCTATTGTCTTGTTTCAATGTTGTGTATCTCACAAATGATGATTGGAATGGACATGATTAATTAAATACCTGTATATTTATGTTTTTTCTATCTACTTTTCTTACCATGTCCAGTCCACTCACAAGTGTATGTGTTGATTGTATATCATTTCCTAATATATATTAGAAATCTGAGTGTCTTAAAAAGAGGAGTACCACTTTTCTAAAAACCAAGAGGGACCTATATCTAGGCCCTAGGAGGTTGACCATTTTTCTTTTCAGGAAAAATTGTTAACAACATTCCTATGACACCCCCTAAACTAAAACCTTCATATTAACTCTTTTTCCATGACATTCAAGCCAAATCATATTGGTCCCACAATTAGAAGAATTCATTTTATTTCCACTGTTAAACATAGGAACAATGAGGCTTTTGGTCCATGGTTTATGGGATGTCTACTTGATTTCTAAATTAAATATCTTATGTATATGAGGATAAGGATATACCATCCAATTTTCAAGATTTTATCTTGGTAACATTTGATGTCCTTATATTTTCCATTTTCAAGTTTCTTAACCAAAAAAATTATATCTTTTGTAGAAAAAACTACATCCTTTTTATAAACATTTAGAATGTTTTCCACAACCATGGTGTTTTCATAAATACCTTTGAGGTAGTATTTCAACTCATTCAGGGAATCACATTATTATCTTTGGTTTTATGGGTCAAAATTTGGCTCTAAAATCATCTAAAATTGACATTCATAGGTGGATAATCTTCTCTTGATGTATATTAATGTAATACATTTTACCCTTTCAATTATTTATATGTCTATTTCTATCTTATCAAATTTAAAGAGCTCATTAGAAGCATCTCTCATTGTTTTTTTGACAATTTTACACTCATTGTTGTGCCAAGGGTTGGTTTTCCTATTTTTCTTTCTTCCTATCACCTTCATAGAGAATTTATCAATGGAAGTAGGGAGGTTTTTCATAAACCTATGATATAGGTCCTCAATAATTTTCTCATATGATAGGATATTAACTCACTATTAAGGTCCTTTAAGAAAAGACAATGTTGGGTCCCTATAATACTAGTGAATACCCCATTAATATTGTAGTTGCATCCCTTATTAATATTTTTGTGCCCCTATTATCCCCATATTGTTATTACTGTGCCCCATAGAATCGCTCTATTATTATTTCTGTGGCTTTATATTATTATTGTTAGGTTGGTTGGGTTATATTATGACTCCTTATACTCCTATATATAGAAAGGAGGTTTTGTCATTTGAATCATCCAAGAATGTTCATTTATGTAATGTAAAGGAGGTTTCCCCCTCAAAGACGCTGAATTCTAAGGCATTGATCTATCTTTTCTATCCTTTCTTGAGTTGGTTTCATAACATTTGGTATGAGAGCTTTGGATTCTAGGGTTTCAGTGTTGCAAACAGGTCACCGTGGCATTTTCGCTATGACTTTTTTCTGTGACGTTTCAAAAGCTATAAAAAAAAATCCATTTGATAAGAAATTGCATTGAATCTCGGCTCTGAATTTCAGAGCTGTTCGTGCTATATTTGCGGAGATATGATCTGAGGAAGTTGGTCTTCTTGCAGACTCCTGAATTTCATTCCAAATAGGTGGCCTAGGGAAAATCGTCATAACTTTCTCTCTAACCATCTGATTGAAATTTCGTAAGAAGTTACAGAAAGAGGACGGACTGTAGTTTCTTGTATATATTTTTCAGAGCCAAAGGTCGAAACAATGACTCGAGGCACGTCGTACAAGTTCGCTCTACTGAGCTTGTCTATAATCAGGTCACTGTGGGAGATTTTGCATAACTCTTCCTTGGAGAATCCAATTTGGATAAGATTGGTGGCATTGGAAAGAGCACACAGAGGGATACTACAAGTCACAATTTCAGAACTAGATGATCTGAAAGTACAGAGATACATCAGAGGAAATATTAAGCTCCTACAAAGTGAAAAAAGGTGTGTAGATTCTTTTAAATTTTTGTTTAAGATTGGTTTGAAAATTTATTTTGAAGGAATTCAAAGGGCATAGTAGAGAATTATTATCAGTAACAGATGCCCCGAGGAAAGAAAATGCAAACACCTAGTAAGCAATCTAAAAGCCCTAACATGACTCATGAAGAAGAGGAAGAAATGCTACATGATATATCAAAATTACAAGAACAAGTGCAACAAATGTCACACTCACAAAAGCTAACAGAAGCTAAGATAAATGGCATGGAATCTAAGATAAAGGGCATGGAAGCTAAGATGGACGATTTGAAGAGAGACATGGCAGATTTGAAGATAGATTTGAAGACAGACATGGCAGATTTGAAGACAGATTTTACAAAGTTTCTACAAGAAATACTTACTAATGGTGAAAAGGTTGTAAAGGAAACTCATGATGTGAACAAAAGAAATGTTAATCTTGATTTCATAGACTCCAATGTGGGATCGAAGACCCACCATATTCCAAAAATTGATATGAGAAAGTTTGATGGCAAGGATCCAACAACATGGATATCACAGATGGATCAATTTTTCGATCTCAATAATGTGCAAAACACACAAAAGTACGTATTGCAACTTTATATTTGGAACCAAATCATTTTGTATGGTATCAATGGCTTTGCTCTCATAAACAAATTCTCACTTGGGCAATTTTTACTGAAGAATTGACAGCACATTATGAGGATACAAAAAGCAACACTTTTTTTAGCCAATTGATAAGTGTCAAACAAAAGGGTTCAATAATGGAGCACATTGAGGAGTTCCAAAAATTGAACATAAGGGTAAAAGATATTCCAGATAAGCATAGGATTGATGTGTTCATAGGGTCTTTAAAGGATAATATCCAACATGATGTTCACCTTTGGGAACCTGATTCATTAGAGAAGGCATTCAGGTTAGCAAGAAAAATAGAAAGCAAAATTATGGCAACCAGGAAGCATACCACTCACAACTATAAAGATGGAAGTGTTGTTGCCCCTAGTCTTTGACAACCTATAAGGTTAACACCACAACAATTGGAAGAAAAAAGAGCAAAAGGGATATGTTACAGTTGTGATAGAAAATACACTAAAGGTCATAAGTGTGCTGAGAAGAAATTATTCTACATAGATTGCGAAGAGGAAGAAGAAAAGGAGCAAGAAAGGTCAAAAGAAGAGGATATACTCCAGGAACAAAGCCTAGATAAAGAAGAAATGAATCCGACCATATCTTGTAATGCATTGGCTAGAATTACCACTCCTCAAACCATCAAGATAGAAGGGAAAATCAAGAAGAAAAAGGTAATAGTGTTGATTGATTCAGGAAGTACCCACAATTTTATTGATTGTAAGGTAGCAAAAGAATTGAATTGCTTCTTATATCCAGCACCAGAGTGTCAAGTGATGGTTGCAAATGGAGGAAAATAAATTGCTCTAGAAAGTGCCATAATATCAAGCTATCGATGGGAGAATATGTATTGACTAGCCCAATGCTTTCCATTCCAATGGGAGGTGTTGATGTTGTACTAGGAGTCCAATGGCTACAATCCTTGGGTACAATAGCTTTTAATTTTCAAGAACTTTTCATGAAATTTTCTGTGGACAGAAAGGAAGTTGAATTAAGGGGTATTGCAGGGAAACCAGGAAAGATAATTAGCTCTAATGCTATGAAAAAGCTTCTAAGAAAGGAACAAAGGGGTGTAATTGCTAGATGTTTCCACATTAGAATCATCTATTTCTCCAGATCTCCAAAAATTATTGAACAATCATTCCAAGGTATTTGAGACTCCAAAAGGTCTCCCACCTATTTGTGATCATGATCATGCTATTCATTTGATTCCAGGAAGTGTTCCTCCAAACATCAGGCCATACAGATATCCCTATGCCCAAAAGAGTGAAATTGAACGTATGGTTGCAGAAATGCTAGAGGCTGGTATAATTCAACTAAGTCAAAGTTATTTCTTTGCTCCAGTAGTATTAGTGCACAAGAAGGATGGATCATGGTGCATGTGTCCAGATTATAGGGAGCTCAACAAGCTCACTATTAAAGATAAGTTTATGATTCCTGTCATTGATGAATTACTGGGTGAATTGCATGGATCAATTTACTTCACCAAGTTGGATCTTCATTCAAGATATCATCAAATCAGAATGAAGACTAAAGACATTCTGTAAACATCATTTAGAACTCATGAGGGTCATTATGAATTTTTGGTCATGCCTTTTGGCCTTACCAATGCACCTTCAACATTTCAAGGTTTGATGAATTCCATTTTCAAACCATTCCTTAGAAAATTTGTGTTAGTATTTTTTGATGATATACTAATCTATAGCAAGTCTTGGAAGGATCATGTTGAACATGTTGAAAAGGTGCTACAACTATTGGAGGAGAAACAATTATATGCAAAAAAATCCAAATGTTTCTTTGGAGTACAAGAGGTGGAATATCTGGGTCATATTGTATCTCATGGAGTTAAGGTAGACCCTAGCAAAATTAAAGCCATTAAGGAATGGAAAATCCCCACATCCATAAAGCATCTGCGAGGATTTCTCGGGTTGACAGGGTATTATCGCAAGTTTTTAAGAATTATGGGAGAATAGCAGCACCTCTAACAACATTATTGAAGAAAGATGCATTTTCATGGACTCTAGAAGCAACAAAGGCCTTCGAACATCTTAAAGAGGCAATGTGCCAAGCACAGGTCTTAGCTACACCAGACTTCACAAAAACCTTTATTGTGGAATGTGATGCTTCAGGAAATGGAATTGGTGTGGTTTTAATGCAAGATGAAAGACCCATTGCTTTTGAAAGTCGTCCAATCAAGGGAAATTTTTTACACAAAGCTATTTATAAGGAGGAAATGTTGGCAATACTCCATGCACTTAAGAAATGGCGACCCTACCTAATGGGAAAACACTTCAAGGTAAAAACAGATCATGATAGCCTTAAATACTTTTTAGAACAAAGATTATCCTCTGAAGAGCAACAAAAGTGGGTCACAAAGATGTTGGGTTATGACTTTGAAATCATCTACAAAAAAGGGAAGCAAAATGTGGTGGCAGATGCACTCTCAAGAAAGGATGAGGACATGGAAGCATTGTTGTGCACCATTTCTATTATCCAACTAGATTGGATAAACGAAGTAAGGGAGGAATGGAAGAATGACGAAGAAGTGTGGGCACTTATTCGAAAGGTACAAAAAGATTCCAGTATGTCTGATATATTTAGCTCACAAAATGATTCTTTATGGTACAAAGATCGCTTATACCTCTGTAAGAATTCCCAACTAAAACAAAAGATTCTTATGGAATTGCACACTTCTCCCTTAGGAGGGCACTCAGGATTTTTAAAAACTTACCACAAGGTTAAGAAGGAATTTTTTTGGGATGGCCTTAAATCGGATATTCAAAAATTTGTGGCAGAATGTTTGGTTTGCCAACAAAATAAAGTTGAAACAATTAAGACCCCGGATCTATTACAACCTTTATCCATTCCAAGCCAACATGGGAGGAGGTTTCAATGGATTTTATCACAGGTTTACCCAAGTCTGAGGGAAAGAGTGTCATCATGGTGGTAGTTGACAGACTTACCAAGTATGCACACTTTTGTGCATTATCACATCCATTAAAGCCAGTACAGTATCTACTGCATTTATGGAAACAATTCAAAAGCTACATGGAAACCCAAAGATTATTGTAAGTGACAGAGATCCCATTTTCACTGGAAATTTTTGGACAAAATTATTTTCTTGTCTTGGTACTCAGTTAGCTCATAGCTCATCTTATCATCCTCAATCTGATGGGCAAACTGAGATAGTAAACAAATGTTTGGAAGGATATCTTCGTTGTTTTGTATCTGATAAACAGACACAATGGGTCAAATGGTTGCCTCTGGCTAAATGGTGGTATAACACTTCCTTCCATACATCAACAAAAATGACCCCATTTATGGCACTTTATGGATATCAGCCACCATCCATCACATCATATTTAAGAGAAAATTCTAAGGTTCAAGCAGTGGAACATCACATCGAACATAAAAAACAAGTCCTCCAACTCTTAAAGGATAACCTCGTGTTGGCACAGAATAGAATGAAACAACAGGCAGATCAACATCGCAGTGAAAGAAGTTTTGATGTAGGTGATTGGGTATTCCTACGACTACAACCATATAAGAAAATGTCCCTCAAGCAAGCTAAGAAGGATAATAAATTATCACCAAAGTATTATGGTCTGTACAAGGTGTTGCAAAAGATTGGTACTATGGCATACAAATTGGAGCTTCCTGCAGCTTCTCAATTGCACCCAGTTTTCCATGTTTCATGTTTAAAGAAGGTTATAGGCGACAAGCTCCCAGTTCAAACAATATTTCCAGAACTTGACGAGGAAGGAAAAATTATATTGGAAGCGGAAGCAGTCACAGAAACAAAAAACTTGATAGCTACGAAATCGATCAATTTCGGAGTATCTTATCAAGTGGAAGAACTTATCCGCTGAAGATTCCACATGGGAGGATGAGAATTTTATACAAAAGCATCCAGAACTACTCAAGCATTAAGGACAACACTTTTTTGAAGGAGAGGGGCATGTTGGGTCCCTATAATATTAGTGATTACCCCATTAATATTGTAGTTGCATCCCTTATTAATATTTTTGTGCCCCTATTATCCCCATATTGTTATTACTATGCCCCATAGAATCCCTCTATTGTTATTTTTGTGGCTTTATATTATTATTGTTAGGTCGGCTGGGTTATATTGTGACTCCTTAGACTCCTATATATAGAAAGGAGGTTTTGTCATTTGAATCATCCAAGAATTGTTAATTTATGTAATGTAAAGGAGGTTTCCCCCACGAAGAGGCTGAATTCTAAGGCGTTGATCTATCTTTTCTATCATTTCTTGAGCTGGTTTCATAACAGACAAACTTTATTTTTTTAAAACAAAGCATCTTTTATTACTAGAATTTTCCTCAATGGAGCTTTTGTCCACAACTTTTAGGGTTTAGATAAAGTTTTATGATTATAGTCACATTCATGATTATTCAAAAGTACAAATTTACTATTTAGTTACATAAGGGTATATTTAAAATCACATAATTTATGATGCTCTTTCCCAACCCATGGATTCAAGTTGATTGATAGAATTTGGCTATTTCATTAGACCATTGAATATGGTTAGATCTTGAGAGTTATAGAGTTTGATTAGGTTGGTATAAAATTAATTCTTTCTAAGGTCTTTAGAGTTCATTTTGCACCTATTCGTGGAAACGAGGTCCTTTTCTAGGTAGAGAGGATTAGGGTTGGAATAATTTCTTAGAATAATAGCTTGATTAGTTGTAATTATAGAATTAAAGTCTCCCAATAGAAGGATTATACTTTCATTTCTTAGGGTGTAAATATCTTGTTCTAAGTTTTTGTAGGGAAAGTTCATATCTTGATTGTTTTTTCATGTAAATTGTAGAATTAAGAAATGAAAAGAATCAAAATTATATATACATCTTCTTAGCACTAATATCTAAAGTATACATCCATATGTGTTAATTGGGTGCATATTTATTATGAAAATTAATGTGAGGAAGATCACTCATTTTTATGTATCAAGGTATGCCTCTAATCCCCTACGATAGGACTTCTTGTTCCATGATGACTACAATACAAATCCCACAATGTTAGGGACATTAGATTCTTCATGCTCCCAAGTTTCAACAAGAAACACAATACCAATTTCACTTAAGATCTAACTTAATATGAACCCTTTTTTGCATGGAAAACCATGACGATATCATGCAACGATCCAAGTGTACCAAATTCCAATTTATATTATCCTTTTGTTCTTCACCCTTGATAACAATTTTCAATTGTTAATTTTTCCCATTTCTCTTCGTTCGTAGATTCTTTTATCTTTCAGAATTCCATTCTCTTAGTATTTTCAAATAAGGTACTTATTTATAAATATTCCTGACCCATTTAAGCTTAGATTTTTGTTAGGTACGCTATATTTACATTCATTAGAGGTTACCTTAACATGAATCAACCTTAATTATGTTTAATATTTTTTCCTATCCCCTTTGGTTTTGCAAATTCAATTGTTTCAATTTATAATTTGTTGTTTATGTGTTCCTTCCCTATTGCTAACATGTTTCCATCTTCCTTCTCTTTAATACCAAAAATGAAGAATTTCAAGATTCTTTTGGTGGGCTCGTGGTTTAATTCTATAAGCATATTGAATTCCAATTTGAAGCATTTGATATCTAAAACATAGATTATAGACTATCTAAAGCTAGATCATTTTGTAGTTGTTCTTCTAACTCTTTGATCTTGTCCCTAATATTGATATTTTCTTTGACCTCTTCTCCTTGAGTTAACTATTTTGGTTCTTGACATTATTTTTTTTGTTCTTGAAATCTAACATCCATCTTTGGAGTTGAAACTCCACATATAATATTCTATTGTTTATTATGTCTAAATCTTATCTTATAAGGAATTAAATTCATAATCAAAAATTTCTTTTAAATATTGATGAAGTTTGCCTTGTCTCTTCTTTGCATTCTTTTAAAGAACCTACACATTTGTACATATGATCTAGTGTTAATTTGTTAGGTTTCCTCTCAAATAAATAATAAGTAATATGCTTATGCACCTAATAATTATAGAGTTTGACCATGTATTATGAGATCATTATAGATAACACAAAGTTCTTATTTCCTGGAGATTTTCGTTTTCAAAGTTTCCATAAATTTACTTAAAATTAATATTTCTCTTCTTAATATAATTTAAAAAAATTAAAAAATATATAATATATTTAATTTTAATAATTTATATATAAAAATAAATTTGATTTTTACAATAAATTGATTATCATTCATATATATAAAACAAATAAAGGGAAAAGAAATATATCTATGTAAAATAATTATTGTAATTTTTTCATAAAAGAGAAGAGAATGTGATTTATAGATGCATAAAAAAAATAAAACTGCATATAATTTTGAAAAAAATAATAATTTAAATATTTATTAAAATTAGAAAAAAAATAAAAATTGAAATGTAATATATGAAAAAAATAATGTTGTATATTCAATTAAGTATAAATAATATTAATTTCAAGATTTTTTTAAAAACATTCTTTTAATACTATAGTTCTATGTTAATATTTTAATATAATCATCTTGGAAGAAAAAGTGTTTTTCCTCGAAAATATAGTGTGAAATTAAAATTAATAAATAAAAAATAGATTATCTTTTAAATTATAATTTAATTAAGTTTATATATATATATATATATATATATATATATATATATAGATATATATATATATATATATATATATATAATTATTATAATTACATTAATAAAAGTAGTTGATATATGATGATTGATATAATTTTTTATCAAAAAAGTTAATGATACTAATCAAATGTATATCAACTACTTTTATTAATATGCAATGTGTTAGCTGACAGTGAATATGAATGAGGAAGATTAGTAGACAATGATTGACTATGTCTAAATATGGTCAAATTATGGTTGATGAGGGTTGACCATGGTTGATTTTGTTTGAACATGGTTGACTATGGGTTTATGTGATTGACCATGGTTGTCAGTGCTTAATATAAATAAATATGGTTGACTATGTTGTCTATGAATGAGTAATATTCACCATGGTTAACTATGGTTGAGCATAGATGACCATGGTCACCATGTTCGACCATTATTGAGATAGTTCAACCATGGTTGAATATCATTGACTATGGTTGAACTTTTTATCCATGTAAGTCCATGGTCACCATGTTTGATCATGTTTTAGCATGTTTTACTATATTGATTGACTATAATTGATTATGGGTTAACATGGTTAACCATGGTCGGCGCAGGGAGGATTGTAAAATCATTGTTGACCATGGTTGAATTTGGACAACTATGATTTATTATGATTTTATATGGTGTAGTTATAGTTGAAAATATTTTATTTTGGTGAAAATATAAATTATGGGTGACCATGGTTGAGGATGAAAGATTATTGTTGACCATGGGTAGCCATGTTAAACCACAATCAACCATAGTTTACCATATTTATTATTGATAATGTTTTAATTTGGTAAAAATATAGATTATGGTTTACCATGGTTGACGATGAAAAACTATTGTTGACCATTAGTCACCATGTTGACTTTGTTGCCCATGGTTGTCCATGGTTTGACCATATTGACCATGGTTGAACATGTTTATGCACAGTGGACATTGACACCTATGGTTGAGCATTTTTAACCATGATAAGTATATCTGGTGATGGGTGGCCATGGTTAAGACTGGGTATCCTAGTAAGAGAAGGTCAACCATGATCAACAATTATTAACCATAAAAATCATGGTCCACCATGGTCAAACATGATCAACCATGGTTGACCATGGTTGAACATGTTTGTCTACAGTGCATCATGATGACTGTGGTTGACCATTTTTAAGCATGATAACCATGTTTTCCCATGGATTTCCATGGTTAGGAATGTATATCATAGTAAGAAAAGGTCAACCATGATCAACAATTACTAACCATAAAGATCATGCTCCACCATGGTAAAAAATGATCAACCATGGTTGACCATGTTTGACCATTGTTAACCATGTTAACTATGATTTAGTATCGTTGATCATGTTTGGAAATTATGACCATGCTAACTATGCTCGAATATGTTTAATATGGTTGACCATGCTAAATATGGTTCGACATAGTTGAACATGCTAAATTGAATGTGGTTAAGCATTGTTGATCATATTGTTTATCGCAAACTATCATTAACCATGAATGGTCATGTATGTCCATACTATCAATCATTGACCATGGTCATCCATGGTCAACCATGTTCATAATGGTTGACTATAGGTGATCATGGTTCACCATTATTAATTAAGTTGTCCTTGATAGACCACATTTGACCATGGTTGGCTATGTAGATTATGTATGACCATGGTTTCTTATGGTTTACCATGAAATTCTATAGTTGCCTATAGTTAACCATGGTTAAAATTATTAACCATGGTTAAAAATATTTCCCGTGGTTGGCTATTATTTACCATGGTTGTCTATGGTTAACCAAGGTTGATTATGGTAGACTATGATTGTGTGGTACCCATGTTTAGTTTGGTTTTCCATGATTGACCA
Source organism: Pinus tabuliformis (assembly GCA_031772625.1). Taxonomy (NCBI): domain Eukaryota; kingdom Viridiplantae; phylum Streptophyta; class Pinopsida; order Pinales; family Pinaceae; genus Pinus; species Pinus tabuliformis. Next base: position 587,964,482 of record CM062805.1, read on the forward strand.
TAGTGTTGGAAAATAATATTGAGAGGGAGGTGAATCACTATTAGCAATTCAATAATATTTCTTTTCACAATCAGATTTGGATATGCTACTTCTGTTAATGAAACTTGCGTATATACGCAACTGTAGTTAAGGAAACTAGTGTATATCCTACAGACTTATAATTTAGTTAATTCATCAGATGTTGATCTTTAATCTATGCATCAGAACCATATAACAGTAACTAGGTATAGTAAAAACAGAGCAGACAATCACACACAAGAACACAAGATATAAGGTGGAAACCCAATGTGGGTGAAAAGCACTTGTTGCAATTCATCTCTATTTTCTTTTAATAAGAAACTTATTTTTACAATATTTATGTACTGGTGTAGTCTTATACCAGTACGCAGGCTTGTACCTATAGAAGGTTACAACCTTCTCTCATTCTCCATCTTCTCCTAGAAGGGAGCTACAACCCCCTAGCTCTTGTACTAGCTAATGTACTAGTATGTAGGTGCTGACCTACAGAAGGCTACAACCTTCTCTTTTCTTCCAGGGACCACATTTCATAAATTTTTAGACTGGATCCATCAATAACATCAATCAAACATCAAAATATATCTACATCAATCAATCTCCTTTGCACCAACAAAAAATGAATCAAACAATCACTTCTTTGAATGTTGTAACCAGAATACAGTAACAGTAACCAGAACCCAAGCCAGAACACTGCAACAACAATCAAAATTAGCTAAAACATATTTTATAAGGTGTATGCTACTTCAATGTGAGGAACCTGCATGCGTACGCACTTGTATCAAGGAAAACCTACGTATACGCACTTTTGGAATGTCGAACCAACGTGTATATGCGCCTTTGTTTTAATGAACCTGTGTACAGATCTGTAAAAGATGATTTAACCTTTACAACTATTTAGACATCAGGTATACCAAAATCATTAGATTTACAGATTACGACATACACCATTTATAAAATATCAAAACCACATAAAGATACTTCTCTTCAAGCCTTAAGATCTTGACCCATCAATAGAATTTATCCTTCATCAAGCACTCAAGTTCATCCTTGATTCAGATCCAGCTATGCACCATAACCCAAAGACTTGTATTCTAGATCTTATTCTTAATTAGATATGCAATGCTTGAGTGACTTTGCCTAATGATCTTCTCCTCCTTTTATAGTCTTAGGCCTTACTCAATACCATGGTCCAAAACCACTTAGAAGCAATACTTTGGACCAAATACCTGGGGTCAACACTTTGGAAAGGATACCTTGGACCAATACCATGGATCAAAATACGATGGACCAAATACCACAGACCAAAACTAGTTTTCTAACATGTACGCACCTTTCTTTGCATGAAAGTGCATGTGTACACTGTACGTGCCTTTCGTTCTACTAACTCGCATGTACACGCAACTTGGACAATAGGGAACCTGTGTATACCTCTCTCTCTTCATTTTGTGAGCCTGAACTGTGATCTGTCATCTGTGTGAATTGCCATTAAGGACAACACTTGTGTCATAGCACCAAATCTGTGTCATAATGCCAACAATATCCCCCTTTGTACTTGATGGCAACCCCAAGTCACTCTCCCCCTTTGTCATCAAGGGCAAAGGGTTATGCTCCCCCTGAGTACATGCTAAAATGTGTTGTCCATGCTCCCCTGACTGTAAGCAATGTCTGTAAAAGGATGTTCAACAATAAGAACATGACTATATACATCATAAATGACCTTCCTATCACCAAAGACTCATACATACATCCATCTCCCAACCAAGTGGGGATATACCAAAAGTTTATACATTGTCAAAACAAGAACATTACATCATCCATCCCATGCATAGTGGGGAAACAAAATAGGTCGTTACATGACCTTGATAATAAAAGATATACATGACATAGAGACAAAATATCTAAAACAAGACTATGATAGTTATCAACAACTATCATCAGCAGCATCTGTCAATCACCATCCATACTAGCAACCATGACCTCCCTCTACATCTGTTCCACCTGAATAAAAAAAAACTGTGAAATTGTACCAAGATCTTCTAAGATATTGCCAACAATGAATTATTAGAAGTATATGCTCCCCCTGAACCTGTACCAGATGATCACTATCAAACCCATATCAGACTCTTCTCATCCTTAGTCTGCCCCACTGTTTTTCTTCAAACCAACATATACGCGATTATATCCACAACAACCAGCATATGTATGCAGATATGCTTCATGAAATTCGCGTACAACCACTTTTCTCTGAACCAGACAGGTTTCAATAGCGAGATGATGCATCAACTACTCCTAGCTTCTGTCTGTGATATCCAAATGTCTCTCTGGGCAAAGGTTTGGTGAATATATCAACAACCTGTTCTTTGGAGGGAACATTCTCCAATTTGACCTTTTGTTCAAGCACTTGTTCATGGAGAAAATGATATTTGATAGGTATGTGCTTGGTCTTGGAATGCATGACTGGATTCTTTGAAATACTAATTGCACTTGTATTATCACATAGAATGGATATGGGTAGAGTACATGTGATCTAAATTTCTTGCAATGTTTGCATCATCCAAAGGAGTTGTGCGCAGCAAGATGCAACAACCACATATTCTGCTTTAGCTGTAGATAATGCAATTGAAATTTGTTTCTTGCTGAACCAAGACACTAATCTGGAACCCATATAGAATGCACCACCACCAGTGCTTTTTCTATCATCCATGCTTCCTGCTGAATCTACATTTGTATATGCATGAAGAGTAAGATCTGTATCCTTAGGATACCATAAACCAAAATTCTGAGTTCCTTGAAGATATTTGAAGATCCTTTTGACTACCTAAAGGTGTGATTCCTTTGGATTTTCTTGGAATCTTCCAACTATTCCCACTGCATGCATGATGTCTGGTCAGGTACCTATTAGATAAAGAACACTGCCAATCATGGATCTGTAGGTTGCTTGATGTACTGCTACTGATTCATCATTTGAACTAAGACTGCATCGTGTTACCATAGGTGTACATACTGGTTTCGAATATTCCATGCCATATTTTTTCAACATCTAGTTGAGATACTTGGTTTGTGAAAGAAAAATACCATCTTTATTTTGTTGAACTTGTAAACCAAGAAAATATATGAGTTCACCAAGCCGTGACATTTCAAATTCTTTCTACATTACCAAAGCAATGTTTTGACTCATGGCTTCTTCATTGCTACCAAAAATGATATCATCAACATACACAACAAGTATTAGCAATTTATCATTGTCAATCTTTGTATATAGATTACTATCAGCTGATCCTTTTGTGAAACCTTGTTGATGGAGGTATTTGTCAAGACGGTAATACCAAGCCATTGGAGCTTGTCTTAGACCATAGAGAGCCTTTCTGAGTCTGCATACAAGTTTTGGATCATTTCCAAGGATGAATCCATCTGGTTGCTCAATATATACTTCTTCTTCTAAGTCTCTATCAAGAAAGGCATATTTTACATCCATTTGGTATACTTTGAAGTTCTAAAAGCTAGAAAGAGCAAGAAACATTCTTATGGATTCAAGTATAGCAACTAGTACAAAAGTTTCTTCAAAGTCTATACCTTCTTGTTGAGCATATCCTTTACAAACAAGTCTAGCCTTGTTTCTAATAACTTCTCCATTTTCATTCAGCTTGTTTTTGAATATCCATTTGGTTCCTATTATATTCTTATCATGAGGTCTAGGAACTAATTCCCAAGTATTATTCTTTTCAATTTATTCAAGTTCTTTATTCATGGCCTTGATGCAACATTCATCTTTGCATGCTTCATTTACATTTTGAGGTTCAATAGAGGAAAGAAATTCTAGATAGCGTGAAGCTTCTGTAATAGTTCTTCTTGTCTACACACCTGCCTCTTTCTGTCCCCAAATTTGAGTCTCTGGATGATTTTTCTGAACATATTTGGATGGAGTATTTTCTCTATTGTTATCTGCTCTTCTGGTGCTTCATTGGTTTCTTCTTCTTCAGTATTGTCTAATTTGATGCAAAAGGATAATCCTCATCTTCTTCCCACTCTTCAGTTTTTACCTACTTTGGATTTTTTCCTGCTTCATCAACCACAACATCAATACTTTCAACAATTTTCCCTAGTCTTTTATTATAACACTTATATCCTTTACTTCGGGAAGAGTAACAAAGGAGAATGCCTTCATCTGCTCTAGGTTCAAACTTGCCAATATTTTCATTAGTCCTTTTGATGTAACATTTACTTCCAAAAATTTTGAAGTATTTTACTATTGGAGTCTTACCATACCAAAGTTCATGTGGAGTTTGAGTGTTGTTTACTTGAACATTTGTTTTGTTGAGAATAATGACAGCAACAAATGCAGCTTCACCCTAGAAGGTTGCAGGAGTTCCAGACTCATCTAGCATGGCACGAGCCATCTATTGAATAGTTCTGTTTGTTAGACTCCGTCTTCTCAAATCCTCTGTTAGAGTCCAATTCAGACAGGTGGCTATCAAAGTCTCTTTTCAAATATGCAGGCTAATGTCAACCAGCCTTCACCAACCAAAGCTTAGATGTTTGCATAGCTTGTTCTCAGAATGTTTCAATAACACTTGCAGGCCAGAAGGGAGCTTCGATAAGTTTTCATTTCAGGATTGTCATCGTCAAAGTGCTCAAAGGTATTTCTTCTTCAAAACTCGGTTTTGAAGAATAAATTTTCAAGTTTTTTTTCTGTAAATACGCTGCCATGCTACCAGTGTACTTCTCAGAGATTGAAAGGTTTACCATGTATCGTGATTGGGATGCCAAAGTTAAAGACTTGTTGCATTGAAGGCTTGTGTTGGAAGTGGGGAATTACTTGCTGACACTAAATTGCCCCTCACAACTGTGAAAAGATTGACAGTTGGTATGAAGAAAAAATTGAAGGGAGTTTCTAGAGACGTAGAATATACCAACAGTATCTCATTTCAAATTGCAGCCAGCCTGAGGCGTAAGCTAGTGCCAGGAAACATAAAGAGTGCATTTGATGTTTCATTGGATGTCAAAGGTCACAAAGAAATGTCAGAACAACTTTCTCCCATGGTAATAGCAGATAAATTGGCTTCCAAACTAGAAACATTTGGACTTTCTGGTTTCCTTGTACAAGCGTGCAATGGCCATCTCAATTTCATGTCTGTCAGTGTATCAGAGGATTCGATGCAGAGTTTTCGTTGTGAAAATTTTCCTGTTATGGAATATGATCTACCATCTCCAACGAAAACTGGAGGTAATTGTAAAAGAGACAAGGATTTTGATCATAATAAAAATTTTCAGCATCATGAAAAACACAAGCTGGAGATTCGTATGAAAAGATCAAAATTTGATCCTGAAGAGTTTGCCTTGTACAAGAAGTATCAAATAAGGGTGCATAACGATAGACCGGAGGAAATGCGGGAGAGTTCTTACAAAATATTTCTTGTGGAAACTCCACTTATTTTTGTTCCACCAGGGAATGACAACTCTGCTCCTCCTTATGGCTTTGGCTCATTTCACCAGCAATACTTGATTAATGGTAGATTGGTTACTGTCGGTGTGGTTGATATATTACCTAAATGTCTTTCAAGTACATGTTTTGGGATCCTGATTTGGCGTTCTTATCACTTTGGAAGTATTCAGCTCTAGAGGAAATAAAATGGGTGCAAGCAGCACAAAAGCACTGCCCTACTCTTCAGTACTACTATCTTGGTTACTACATTCAGTCTTGTCCGAAAATGAGATACAAGGCAGCATATAATCCTTCGGAAATTCTATGTGATGTGCATTACCAGTGGACTCCTTTCCAGCTTGCAAAGCTGGTGCTTGATAAAGCAGCATACCTTTGTCTCTGTGATGTTTGTGACCATGCAGAACCAATTTTAAAGCCCTGCCACTGATGAAATGCATGATTCCTATGGGCAAGATGATCATGAAATGGAGGATAATCTGGAATTCCGTGATGGAGAGTTACATGAATTTCAAAGCTCAGGTAGCAGTGACCATTCCATGGGTGTTGAGAATGGCGTTGAAGCACCCGCTGTGGATTTTGATACTGAAGATATTGGTGGGGTTTTAATTCAATGGAATGGTTTGCGGTTTCGATTTAAGGACTTGAAGGCTTCTGGTATTATGGGTCGACGGAGGTTTGATTTCTTAACCAGACACTTGTAGAAGTATATTAAAGTAGTTGGCACAGAACGTTCTGAACGTATTGCTTACTATCTGGGTTGAGTGCACAATGTATCTCTAGCAGTGTTCATTGTAATATTATGTTGCATATACTGTTTGTCTCTTTCTATTATAGGCGGAGATGCAAGCGGTGAAAGTGATGCAACTAAAGAATAGCATGTGCATGCGGCCGTTTTTCTTTACGACACAATCAGTAAGGATTAGCAATCGGCCTGAGTGATGACAATGATGGCAACTTGCTCTCAGTTGCCATGGTTGTGGAGGCAAAATCGTGTTTGAGCAATTTGGAAGGCCGAAGCTACATTACATACCCTTGGACAACGTTGAAAGTGTGTGCTACGCATTGGAGGTGTGCGCTACGCATTGGGCATCAGCGGCCAGTGTAAAAATACACAGGCACTACGCATCAGGCTGTGCGCTACGCACTGGGATAGCGCGCTACGCACTCAGTCCAGCACAAAATCTGTTTATATTTATACGCCCAGTCTCGTATCAAATCGACTCCTTCAATTTGCAAAGAGCTAAAGGGATAATCTTACAACAGATATCTAGTGAAGATGGGGACGGAGTATGTAATCCTCGCATATCTATGGAGTGATCTTGAGGCAGGTCCATTTTGAAGCCAAATCTGAGTATGAGATGATCCAAAACTATAAGGTGCTGCAAGAAGTCCTCAACAAGCTTAAGATAGCCAAGCATATTGAAGTAAACAAGCTGGTGAAAGGAAGGCCATTAGATAATCTTGAGTTTATGCAATGGTTGAAATGATACTGTGATTCTACAAATGTTGGAAACTTTACCTACAGGAATGGTTATAATGCAGTTGAAAGAAGAGAAACATGCAAAGGAGGGAAAGAGATAAATAGAAAAGCAGCTTTGAGCCTCCATTCGCAGACAACGGGTGCAACAAAGGCACCTGCAATGTCCAGGCCTACAACTCCGTCCTCTAATAATAGTCGCCGAGCAGATTCTAGACCAAATTCAAATGGACATGTAAGCAAAAACGCTCCAAAGAATACACCACTGCCATCCCCAGCTGCAACACAGGTTGCAGAGCTAAAGGTTGTAGTTAACAACTTGGAAAAGGAAAGAGACCTTTACTTTGGAAAACTAAGGGACATCGAGAGTATATGCCAGAACTCTGAACTCCTAGAAATTCCGGCAATCAGAACAATTCAAAGACTGCTCTATACAGATCACTATGAAGCCGATACTCTCATTGATCTAGTAACAATGAGTATAGCAGAAAATGAAGCCTCGGGCCATGTTACCGAGGACTGTGAAGTTCAACCTTCGAGATCCAGTAACAGGGATAATCAAGATGATTTATCCTTATATGATTCTGCAGCACTATACAATGGAGAGTATACTAAGCCCTTTGTTACAGAGCACTTGATGATCATACCAGGCCAGATGACCACTATTTTTTATTAAAAATGTTTTTTCAAAAGGCAAACGTAAAGTAAAAAGTCAAAGTCAAAGCTAAATTTAAACCGTAGATACTTGCCACAACAGAGAACAAGATTCGATTGCCTATGTTTATCTTCAGTAAATGGGATTTACACTTGTAATGCCACCTCTTCATCAGTTATCAACAGATTCGAGTAGAAGAAGGAGCGTTATTCTATCTTCAGAAGCGCTGATTGTTTTTTTTTAGTTTTATTTATTAATAATGATAAAACAAATCCCTTGTCTTGGGGCCGATTTGTTTTCCCCTAGCAGAGTTTATTTAATGTATTAAAAATCATTTTGTAAAGGTTAGAGGGAGAGTTCTGAGAGCGGTGCGTGGAGAAAAACAGAGTTTCATTGTACAGTTTTGACAGGGATTCAATAAAAAAAATACAGCTCTGACTCCTAAGATTCCTGTGGTATGACATTTGACATATGTTGCTTCTCTGTCTCATACGTTCCTTGTTATGTTTACTGTTTCATTTCATAATCATTTCTGTTGAATACTTTTAAGTGAGAAAGGCAGAATTCAATTTATTTGCTCTGTCTTGAGGAAGTGTTCATATTTAATGTTTTCTTCTGTTTGACAAGGATCCATCTTCTATGCCCTTGTCGACTTCTCAGCAGTCTTGCCATTCCGTTTATCTCAATTTAATTGTTAAATTTCTTGCCTACCTTGCCTCAGGAGATAATCTGTGTTTTTGATTACATTTCCCTGTTCAAGCTGTTCTTTGCCCCATGCAGCCCAGAAAACCCAATCATTCATTAAAACCCCTTTTCATATCTCTTTACTAGCCTAAAATCAGTATTCTTTATCGGTCATCTCAGCCCCTTTGAAAACTTGTCTGCCGAGATAGACCCGGAGAGAGCCCTCTCCTGTCCTCGTAGGGCTAGATACGAGGCTGAGCGTGGTTTGATGTGGCCTCGAGTTTTACCTTCCTCAGCCTGAGGCAGATTCGAGTGCTAACACTGTTCATCCTTTCTACCATTCCATTTTGTTGAGGAGTCCTCGTGGTGGAAAATTCTCTTCTTATTCCAGTTCTTCACAAAAGTCGAAGAATTCATCCGAGGTAAATTCCCCTCCTCGATCAGATTTGAGGCATTTGATTTTACAATTTGATTCATTTTCAACCAAAGATTTGAAGGCTTTGAAATTTTCAAATGCTTCATCTTTGTGCTTTAGAAGTCCTATCCAACACATTCTGGAAAAATTGTCAATGAACAATATAAAGTATTCTTCTCCACGAGGTGACTTTTTCCTTGAAGGACCGCATAAATCAATATGAACAAGTTCAAGAGGCTTGCTAGCTAATCCTTCCTTTTCTGGGAAATGTTCTCTGGTTTTCTTACGAAATTGACATGATTTTCATATTGTATTTTCTGGAATTCTGATGTCAGGAAGATCGCAAACAGCCTGGAATTTGCATGCTTTCCTTATTTGAGGGAAGCTTTGATGCCCCAATATTTTGTGCCATAGCCAGTGTTCATCACTTTTGCTTAGATATCATTGTTGTTGCCCTCCCTTGAGTATGTATAAATTATTTGGAGTTCTTATGCCGCTGATCACTATTTCTCCTATATCAATCTCATGAACAACACATCCATTTAATCGAAATACTACTTCATTTCCTTGATCACACATTTCACTGACACTCAATAGGTTATGATTAAGACCATCAACATACATAACATTCCTAGCTTTAACCTTTTCTTTTAAGAGAACAAAACCTTTACCTTTTATGACAACAAGAGTGTCATTTCCAAATGAGACCTTCTTTTCCTTTTCTAAGGCACTATATGACTGAAGTTTTTCTTTATCACCTGTCATGTGTTTCGAGCATCCACTGTCAATATACCACTGATTTTCCCTTCTGCATACAAGGCTATACCACATATTTCTGTTTGTGTTTCTTTCTTTCTCCATGTTTTGGAACCCAATGAAGTTTTCTCCTTCTGAGATGTTTTCCGAAACGTGCTCCTACATTCAGAATCTACATGCCTGAAATTGTTACAAATAGAGCATCCTATTTCATTTTAAAGAGGAGAAAAGTTATTTTTAGGTCCTTTCAATGATCCCAGTTACATTCCTTTGATTTCGTGCTTCTCTAGTCATGATGGTCTTGTAAGCAACACATTGAGTAGCTTTGTGTCCAAAGTTATGACATGAAAAACATTGGTCATTAAAGTAGTTCCTACGATTATTGAATCTATTGTCCTAGTGATTCATTCTTGAAATAGATTGAGTATGATTTACCTGTGGTTGCTCGTAGCTTCTATTCATCCTTGAGGTAGATTGAACCTAATTTACCTGGGGATCTGCTTTATGCCTTTGCTGACGATTGTCAAACTGTTCACTTCTCCTTTGTCCATCAAGATAGCTTTTGGAAGTTGACAACTTCTGTGTTTGAGATGCTTCTTCACTACATCCAAGACTTGTCTTTATTAGAGGAGAACGTTGCACTTTGATAATTTCATCTAAAGTTTTTGATCCTTTAGCAAATCTGAGATTGAGAGCTTTTGCTTTCTCAATATCTTTTCTTAGACCCACAATTTCACATTCTAATTTTTCATTGTGTTTTTCCCTTTCAGCAAGTTGGAATGTCAGAGTATCTATGATCATATTCTTTTCTTATAAACAAATTTTAAGTTTAGAAATTTCTTCATAAAGACCATATTCATCTAAAGCATCCAAGAAATCATCATCTTCAAAAGCCATCAGAAGTCTATAATCATTACTTTTTTCATCTTCATCACTATTTGATAAACCATCGCTATCTTCATGCGTATAGTAGCTCTTCTTATTTACACTTTGTTTTCTATTTTATGATCCCTTACCTTTATCAAGCTTATCTTTGTGAGGACATTTGGCAGCATAATGACCAACTCTTCCACAAGAAAAACATTTGAAAGGTAGTTTACCTTTGAATATTCCAGAACCTCGTTGAAGGTTCTTGACAAAGTTTGATTCTTCCTCTCCTTCTGATGTATGTCCTGATTCATTGAGTTCTCCTCTTCCTGAAACCTTGAATGTGGCTTCTCTCATATCTGATGGACCCACTTTTCTCATTTCGAAAGAAGTTAGGATTCCGTGTAGCTGTGACATAGTGATACTCTAAAGATCCTATTTTTCTTCTATGGCAGAAACTTTTGATTCAAACCTAGAAGACAAGGATCTTAAAACCTTTTCAACTAAAGTAACTTATTTTATCTCTTCTCCCAAGTTTTTCATGTGATTAACAATCTCATCTATACGTAAGAAGTACTTAGCTATACTTTCATCATTGTGCATTCTGAGAGTTTCATATTAAATTCTGAGAGATTGTAGTTTTTCACATTTTACCTAATTGTCTCCTTCATAGCTTAGAATGATATTGTCCCATATTTCTTTATTGGTTTTTAGCTACATAACCTTGACAAATTTTGATTGTGACAGACTCCCCAATATAGTATTGACAGCCTTGGCATTTGTTTCATACTGCTTTTTACCTGTCGTATCTGTAGGAATTGTTGATGGAAATGTGTATCCTCCTTCCATAATTTCCCAAACATCTGTTCCAAGAGATTGAAGATAGGGTGTCGTTCTTACATTCCAATAGATGAAGTTTCTCCCATCAAAGATTGGTAGTCTAATGGATTCCTCTCTTTCATAGTTACTCATGACGACAGATCTTCCTTCAAGTGATCAAGCTTCTTCTGAAGGACCTGCTCTGATTCCAATTGTTGGAAATAATACTGAGCGGCGGGGGGGGGGGTGAATCAGTATTAGAAAGTCAATAATATTTCTTTTCACAATTAGATTTGTATACGCTACTTCAGTTAATGAAACTTGCATATATACGCAACTGTAGTTAAGGAAACTAGCATATATCCTACAGACTTATAATTTAGTTAATTCATCAGATGTTGATCTTTAATCTCTGCATCAAAACCATATGGTAGTAACCAGGTACAGTAAAAACAGAGCAGACAATCACACACAAGAGCACAAGATATAAGGTGGAAACCCAATGTGGGTGAAAACCACCTGTTGCAATTCGTCTCTATCTTCTTTTAATAAGAAACTTCTTTTTACAATATTTCTGTACTGGTGTAGTCTTATACTAGTACACATGCTTCTACCTGCAAAAGGCTACAACCTTCTCTTTTCTTCGAGGGACCACGTTTCATAAATTTTCAGACTAGATCCATTAATAACATCAATCAAACATCAAAATATATCTGCATCGATCAATCTCCTTTGCACCAACCAAAACTAAATCAAACAATCACTTCTTTGAATGTTTAACCAGAATATAGTAACAGTAACCGAAACCCAAGCCAGAACCCAGAACACTGCAACAACAATCAAAAGTAGCTAAAACATATTTTATAAGGTGTACGCTATTTCAATGTGATGAACCTACGTGCATACGCACTTGTATCAAAGGAAAAACTACGTATACGCACTTTTGGAATGTCGAACCGCCGTGTATACATGCCTTTTCTATAATGAACCTGCATACATATCTATAAAAGATGATTTAACCTTTACAACTATTCAGACATCAGCTACACCCAAATCATCAGATTTACAGATTACGACATGCACCATTTATAAAAGATCAAAACCACACAAAGATACTTCTCTTCAAGCCTTAAGATCTTGACCCATCAATAGAACTTATCCTTCATCAAGCGCTCAGGTTCATCCTTGATTCAGATCCAACTATGCACCATAACCCAAAGACTTGTATTCTAGATCTTATTCTTCATTAGATATGCAATGCTTGAGTGACTTTGCCTAATGATCTTCTCCTCCTTTTATAGTCTTAAGCCTTACTCAATACCATGGTCCAAAACCACTTAGAAGCAATACTTTGGACCAAATACCTAGGGTCAACACTTCGGACAGGATACCTTGGACCAATACCATGCATCAAAATACCATGGACCAAATACCATGGACGAAGACTAGTTTTCCAACATGTACGGGCCTTTCTTCACATGAAAGTGCATGTGTACGCTGTACACACCTTTTGTTCCGCTAACCCGTGTGTACACATGACTTGGACAATAGGGAACCTGCGTATACCTCTCTCTCTTCATTCTGTGAGCCTGAACTATGATCTGTCATCTTTGTGAGTTTACATCAAGGACAATACCTATGTCATAGAACCAAATCTGTGTCATAATGCCAACATGTAGGTGAATGTGATGTGGGGGTATGATCGTCACATTGCAATCTTAAGTTGTGCTCATCAAATTATGATTTTTTTTGTTACATTATGATGTTGGATTATAATCATTACATCATGACATCAAACAATATTCATCACATTATGACATCATATAATGTTAATCACATTGCCACATCTGAATTTGTTCATATATTGCAACATTACATAATGTGCATGACTTGTGGCATCACGTGAGATGTGTTTGTCACATAACATGTTGTTTTTGTCACATTGTGATGGTGATGTTTGTTCATCACACTATGACATTGAATAATATTTGCCACATTAGAGTTTTATGCATCACATTGCGACATCAGACATTGTTCTTCACATAATGGGTTTTTCTCATCACATAATGGACTTTTTTCATGATATGATTTATTTTGTTTGTTGCATTATACTGTTGGGTTATGTTTACCATATTGCAACATCATACACTATTGATCATGTAATAAATTTTGTTCATGACATTACAAGTTTTTTTCAACACATTGTGATGTTGGGTTATACTAATCACATTGCAGCCTTGTAAAACGTTTGTGAGATTATGAAATTCATATTTATTCATTTCATTATGATGGTGATTAATGTTTAGGACAATGTGACATTGTCTACCTTTCATCACATTATGATGTTGGGAACTGTTTGTCACATCACAACAATAGGCTATGCTCATCATATTGCAATATTTGGTATTGTTTATCAAGATATGTATGTTCATGATATTGCAATGTTGGGAAATGTTTTTCACATTATAATGTTTAGGAAATGGTTCGCACATTGTTAAGACATAAAATGTTTGTCACATTGCAATGTCAAGAAATGCTCATCAAGTTATGATGTCAAATAATGCTTGTTGCGATGCTAGGCAATGTTTTCCTAGATTTTTTAATAACATTACAACATAGGGTACTACTCATCATAATGTGACATAGGGATATGATCCTTACATTGTGACGTCAAGAAATGTCCATATGATTGTGATGTCCAACAATGTTCGTAACATTGCAATTTTGGGCAATATTTGTCACATTATGATATCAAGTAATGTTAATCACATTGCAATGTTGAGTAATGTTAGTCACATTTAAATATTTGATTAAGATCATAAAATTGTGATGTCAAGCAATGTCTACTAGATTGTGATGTATGACAATTTTTATCACATTGTTATGTCCGAAAAAGTTTACCAAATTGTGATGTTTAATAATGTTCACCTTATTGTGATGTCAAGTATTCTTCATCACATTATGACATAATATAATGTTAGTCACATCACAATGTTTGGTAATTCTTATCACATTAAATATTAGGTAATGATTTTCACATTATAAAGTGAGGTGATGTTTGTCACATTGTGACATAACATAAAGATCATCACATTTTCAGTAATGCTCAACACATTTTGGGTAATGTTCATCAAATTTTGGGTAATTTTCATCACATTATGATGTCAAGTAATTTTTGTAACAATAATACATTTGAAAATATTAGTCATGTTGCAATTTTGGGTTATGATCATAACCATTTGATGTCTATCATTATTCACTACACTGTGATGTCCGAAAATATTCATGACATTATGATTTCGAGTAATGTTAATCACATAATGATGTAAAGTAATGTTAATAACATTGCAACAATGGAAAATGTTTATAACATTACAATGTCAGGAATGTTCCTCACATTATGACATCATGTAATACTCATCACATTTTAGGTAATGTTTGTCACATTTCAAGAGATGTTCATCACATTTCAAGAAATGTTCATCATAATTTAGTAACATTCAATAAAATTCATCACATTGTGATGTTAGTTAACTTTTGTCACATTATGATGTCAAGTTATGTTAGTCACATAGAAATGTTGGATAATTCTTGTGACATTGCAACGTTGGGTAATGTTTTCCACATTACAATGTTAGGTAGGGTTTTTCATGTTGTATGATTATATAATGATCGTCGCATTTCAACATTATGTAATGTTCACCACATTGTGGCATCTATTTTTTTTATCATATTACAATATCAAATTATGTTTATAAAATTGGTTGGTTTATGTTAGATATATGGTGAAAAGGAACATTTTTGTTAGTTTTTTGAAAACATTTCCAATGAAGTTTTTCCTTTATTAGAAAAATAAGAACTTTGAATGGATACAATATCCTATAACTTAAAATTTCATGATATTTTTATCACATAACTATATGTTTATGTTGATTTAAATATAAAATAAATATACCCTCTAGATGTTTTAAAAAAATGAAAAATATATGATTGTAATAGTATACACTTTCTAACGTTGCTTCCGATGCCGAAGATGAACCCTAGCTTTACCGCCGTCGCTGCCTCGTCCTCGGCCGCCGTCTGGCCTCTGGTTTGCCATTTCGAAGCTGGAGACGCACGTTTTAGTCCAGGATTACGGGACTATCATCTCCTTTCTCTTTTTTTTGCTGATACACAGGTTTTCAATCACTCTCTGAAAGCTACCCTAGCCCTCTTTTGCTCTGCTCCCGGCATTGCTTCTGCGAGATCTTGGACCTCGGCTGCCGCATCTCTTACCAGCCGCCTCCATCAGAATGCAAACGTAGAGGCCAACGATGAGCACGACGATTATTCTATCGTCTTTTCTCAGGCGGAGTCTCTTGGGAAGAAAGTCTCTATTCTGGAAGGCTGCTCATTCTTTCCATTGCCCTCTCTGTCCCCCCAAAACAACCATTCCTCTGTTCTAGATCTTCAGTTTTTTATACGTGTCCTAGATCTACCTGGACGCATTGTCTGGAATCTCTTCTGGGTGGATCGCATTGACAAATTCAATGGTCTTCGGACTCTCTCCTCTTCTCCTCACAAACCCCTATGACAAGTTCAGGGGAAGAAGGCCTTTCAATGCTCCAGCCGACTCTCGACTTGGATCTGCAAAGGAAAGCAGAACCCTGATCCTTCTGCCGCGTTTCAGATCCAGATCAGGCTTATCTCCGGCAAAACTCAGCTTCATTGGGTGAACTCGTCGGATTTAGTGCAGAACCTCAAGAATGCTCTAGATCTCAAGTTGGGGATACCCTCTGCAGCTCAACGACTTCTCCATGAAGGTAAACAACTTGAGGATTCTCTCCCTCTGTCTTTCTATAGCATTAAAAGAAATGCATCCATTACTCTTACTCTTCGATTGAGAGGGGGAGCTGTTGGGCAGTCCTCCTTTGCTAAGACGTTTTCATATAAAGACATTGTCCATGCTCAGTTTCCTAAGTCTTCAACAACAGGCCATCCATTTGAGGCTCCAAAGCCTTTTCTGGTAGACAAATCAGAGGTCATTCCTTCCATCAATCTCTCCCATCCTGGGATTGATGATCGCTATCAGCTTTTTGCAGAATCCACACTTGTATGCAGATTTAATGGGCTATGCCATCGTACATCAGATCTATACCAATGGATCCATACCAATTGGACTAAAAAATGCTAGATATACTTATGTTCAAAAGGATTCTTCATTGTGGCTTTTGACCTAAATGAAGATTACCAGAAGGCCTTAACGGGAGGACCTTGGTTCTGGGGCTCGGCTGGGCTTTTTCTTACTCCTTGGTTTCCAGACTTCGACCCTACTACAGCTGTTATCACCAAAATTCCCATTTGGGTCAGGCTCCCGAACCTTCTGGTGCATCTATGGCATGTCTCTGTCTTCATAGCCATTGCAGACACTTTAGGACGCTATCTGGCTACAGATTCTACTCGGAAGGCAATTGGGCTCTTCACCTACGGTAGAATCTGTGCAGAAATAGATATTAGCAGAGGACTCCTGGATCAGATTAATCTCAAGTATGGAGATTTTCATTGGACTCAAACCTTCGATTATGAGAATACAGCCTTCTGTTGCCGCCATTGTCATCAAACAAGACACCTCCAAAGCTCCTATTCCCAGTACCTCGACAAAAAGAAGAATCTGAAGCACAAGCCCAGGTCCAAAAGTTGGAATCCTTGTGTGCCTCCCCCCCCTATGGACGATTCAGATTCCTCCAGTTCGGATGAGGAGGAAATTGTAGCAGATGGGCAGAACGTTGAGATTCCGCTGGAAGCTCCCTTGGACAATCCGGCAAACCCCTCCGTCTCTCAGATATCTCAGAAACATTCTCATTTTACTTTGTCCTCAGACTCTGATAAGGATATTCCGTCGCCACGGCAGAATAGTCTTCAACTTGTTTCGGCTCAGCCAAACTCCACTGGATGGGTCAGCGTAAGCAAGAGAAAAGGAAAAAAAAGTCGTGTGATAGTAACTGCCCCCTCAGGGTAGTTCTCTCTGCTTAATTCTAGTTTTTGTTATTCCGTGATCTCTATAGCCCTCCTGGTTCTTCACCTCGGAGCAAGGTCGAGCCTCTCTCCTTTGGCTCCCTTGCTTTTCTGCTTCGCTGGCATGCAAGCTTGATTGTACTATACTCTTCTTTTCTTAATAGAATTAGTCTTTATTCAGAAAAAAAAAAAAAAATAGTATACACTTTCTATATATTGGTTTACATAAGCTTTTCAAAATAATCATTTTAAATAAAAAATGATTAAATATTAAATATTAAATGAATTGGTCAAGTTTGACATAAGTATTGCATTGGCCAAACATATCCACCGATCTTCTCCATTGTAGAAGTGAACATATATTTCTCTTCTCCATTCATTTTTATTTAAATTACTTTATAGATCCACAACTTCCATTTTATTTTTTCATTTTGTCACCGCTTCGTCCCGTTCCCCTCCCCCTTTCAATTCCCTTCTTCTCCATTGTACAAGAGAACACATATTTCTCTTCTTTATTCATTTTTATTTAAATTACTTTATAGATCTACAACTTCCATTTTATTTTTTCATTTTGTCACTACTTCGTCCCGTTCCCCTCCCCCTTTCAATTCCCTTATTTTTAATTATCAGGTTTGTCTTTCCTTCCATTTTTTTCATCATCACCCCCTGTCCTTAATTATCCAAAGTTTTCTTATTTAATTTGAACTACTCATGTAACTTGATTTTCTATTTATACTATAGATAGCCAAATTGTGTTTTTTTGGTTTGTTTGTTTAAATGGGTTATTAAACATGATTAAAATGGTTATACTTACTAAACATTATTGCTAAAAAAAAATCTTGTTAGACATTGAACCTCGTTATGAACATCTCCACTGGGTAATGTTTTTTATTAAACATTCTCATTGTTCGCGTTATTAAATATTGAGCCTCATTATTGAACATTGTCATTATTTAGTCTTTGGCTCAAAGGTGCAACAACTATTAGTAATAATTTTCCATTTTGTATTAGTGAGACTCATAAATTAAAATTTTAATACCATGTTTTACTCTCAAAACACTTTCCCTTAGCCTATCAAATATTTCTAGCACATTTTTTACTAATGAAAAACTTTGACTTCTTATTTGACCTCATATTGAGGCAAGAGACCATTTTATTGAATATTTTGGTTTATGACATAGGGAATATGAGATGTATTAATTCCCGAGAGTCTAACCTAAAATAACATTAGGTGAAGTCCTAGTATTATTTCGTAAACATTTAATGTTTATGCCTTATATTTATCCCACCCTAAGTTTCAGTAAATCCAACAATTATAATTTTTATTGTGATATGGAAAGGTAGTAGCTGTTATAGCTCCAAATCTCACTCTTATGGTTTGTGATGCTGCACTTATGGCCTAGGGCAACCCCTCCTTCCAGACCTGGTCCAAAAATTTAAAAAACAGTGTTTTATTCCCTGTACGCGACTTTGCCCTGTGTTAAACGCGTGTACACGCGGGTCTGTCATACCCAACCCGCGTGTATCTATTAAAACACTTAAAAAAAATATAATTTCCTCTTTTTCGGGCGGTGATCGCGGGTTTACCTGCTGGATCACCTGTTAGTGCCCGTGGCCCAACTGTTCCCAACCAACTCCTAACTAAAAAACTACTTTGGAGAGGGTATAAAAAGACATCAAAGGGAAGGCCAAGGGGAGGGAGAAAGGAGAGCAAGATTATTATGCTGAGATTTTTCCCTTAGACCAGGTCTGAAGTCCTTGGTGCATCCTGCACTTCCCCCATTTTGCATAGGAAACCCTTGTTTCCATGTGTATTGGTGATCATTCATCCTTGACATCATCATTGAGTAAGACTTGGAAGGAGCTCTTGTTGAAGGCTGGAGGCTGGAACGAATCCGGGAGGAAGCTTGCTTGGAGCCTGCTGAAGGTGTTCAGGTGATATCTTTCCGATATATGTACTTTATTTGCCTTTATATATAAAGAAACACGTCTTTGTTCCCGAATAATCTTTCTTTATGCTTATGAGATTCTTGTGTTGAATACTTATGAAAGTAGTTACTTAAAGATTATTTATAACTAACTTTATAGCATAAAGATGATTTATACATAAACTTCTATACATGTACTGTTGATTTCTTTGATTTGTTTGTCTTGCAGGTCAGAGAAAGAAGAAGGGAACTCCAAGAAGGGTTTGCACCCTAACGGTCTTCTCGGACGTAGGACCTTAGGTATGTACCCTAAAACATTAGGATTTGCTTAAAAGTAAAAAAGATGGCTGTGTGTGAGTGTTTCTTTGTATAAGCAATTTTCAGTCTGGTAGAGTCTCAGCCCAAAGGACTCTAGGGGTACTTTCCCTTCAACCAGAATTGGCGACTCCGCTGGGGACAACATTCTTGTTGTTCCTAGTTTGGGTAGTCCTCAAGCCAATCTAGGCTCAGTGCCTCTGTTTGTTGGTTCTGACTGTTTGATATTTTCTTGAACTCCAAGCTGTTCCAGTTTTTCAGTTTGTGTTTTTTATTTTTCTTGAAACACTTCATATACGCACTTTTTCTGGATTACAGAAGTGTATATACGCAAGTTGCACTAAGTAAACCCGCGTATACGCAGGTTTCCTTAGTTACAGTCGCGTGTACACGCATTCTGCAAATAATTGCAGGCGCGTATATCACATAATTTTCAAGATTTATAATTTTTCTTTTGGCTGAATGTCTGTCTGGTGGTTTGGGTCAGTTTAAAGCAGTCAATTTCCAGTGACAGTTCTCTGTTTAACAGGGGGCATCTTGTTTCGAACTCTCTCTAGGAGTGCTAGTCTTGTTTTTCGTTGATTGCAAGCGTCATTGATTTTTGACACACAAGGTTTCTGTTTAAGAGTCTTGATTGCTCTGTTTCGGCAGAGTGGGAAGATTGTCTTAAAATCTTTGGGTCCATTTTGTTTTCATGACATTTGTGTTTGCTTAACGAAATCATTTTTATGACCATTTGCTCCTTCGTTTCGGGAAAGTTGTTTGTTACCATTTCCTTGAAACTTGTCTTTTGATTTCTTGGACTTTCATTGCTGCTTTTGATTGTCAAAAGCGACTTCGAACACATTTTATTTTTGTTGAGTTCTCATCATTTCATTGGTGTCAATTCACAAAAGTGTTTGGTTGTTTGTTTATCAATCATTGGTGTCAGTATTTTTGAGAGTTTTTCCTTTGAAAAAGACTTTTTGGTTTGATTGAAAGAAAATCTTTTGAAAGTTTTTGAGTTTCGCTTTCTTAAACTTGCTTCTCATCTGATTTCCTTTTTTGCGAAGTGAAAGTGCTTTGTTTTTTATCTTAAAACTTGTTTTTATTGTTTGGACGAAATGATTAGTAACAAATCATCTTCTATCTAAGCATTTTAGTGGCAAGACAAAATTTGGTAAAGCAGCAACTTTCCTTCTTTGAATTTAGAGTAGTCTTTGAATCGTGCATCCACATTTAGTTCTTGCATTAGGAAAAGATTTGCATCTCTTTTTAGGCATATTTAGTTTTGTTAGTTTTTGTGAGTGTGGAGTCTGAAAAGAAAAAGGAAAATTTTTGTTTATATTACAAGTGCCTTCTGAACCTCATAGAAATTGCTATTCATCGAAAACAAAAGTGCATGTGCATGTAGCTAGGTTTTATTAATTTCTTTTGCGTCCATAAAACACCACAAGTTTCACCTACATTACCTTTGACTTAAAGAACAGCCTAATAAAATCAAGCGCTTAATTAAAATCCACTAGAACTTTTTGTTTTAGTTATTACACCAACAAGTTTAGGATTTTAGGGCCTTGGATTAGGCGAGTGGAGAGTTAACTCTCCAAGGCCACACAAAACGTCAAACATAAGAGTCTGATTAAAGAGAGTAAATCCAATAGCATTAGGGAGACCAGGAAGACTCCGGATCTGGGAGTTAAGCACGAGGGTCTGTGAAGACAGGGAAGAGAGATACCCCCTCTCCTACTTGTCCGAACTTACCTCACGACTGTTCCGCCTGGCTTCTGCGACGAGTTGGTACCCATAGTTGCCTTTCCTAGGGATCTACATAGGTGGCTGCGGAGGGGAATCCCGTGGCACCTGAGGTCGACGTTGTATCACTCTCGACAGTACTTCCGGAGGGCACCCTTGCGAAGCTTGGGGGCTTGCACCGGCGCAGACTGTTGTTAGGAGGTCAGCGTAACTTCCTCTGATACCTTCGCTGATAGGACTGGGCCCTCATCATCCCAGACTATCCTCGGAAGGCCCTTTGATTCACTTTCTCGTATTTTGGTGTCCGGTCTCAATCACCCGGAGCGGAAATACTTGAAAGTTGTTTGACTGGCTGTATCTTTAGGAACTTTTTAGTGTGTGCTCTGTGCTGCTAGTTGGCCTAGCTTTTAATTTTTTGAGTCTTTAGATAAGATCATAACAAAAAATTCAAAGTGGCTAACCGGTCTCCTAGACGGTCTCGAAGACTTCGTGGTCTCTCGCCACCTAGTTTAGAGCCTTCTCCTAGAAGGCGCAGAGGGAATACTACCGGTGGGGTTCGTCCCACGCCGGCTGACGCATCGGGGATTGATCCTCCTCTCGGGGATATTAGCGGCCAAGCAAGGCCTGGTACTTTTGAACAAGAGAGGGACGCTCCAGTCTTTTCTCAAGTTCGCTTTCAAGCGGAGGATAACGTAGAGGTAGAAGAACTTTCAGAATCATTAGTGATTCCAAATTCTCCACTACCATCTAGTTACCCAGACGTATTGCAATACGTTGGGCCTCCATTATATAGACCAGCGAGTCCAGGTTACGCTACGCGCTTACCATTTATGATCACTACTGGAAGCATGGCTTCCACAAGTGCCGCGACTATGCAAACCCCAACATCGGTGCAAGGGGGAGGAACCATTTCCATCCCCTCCGCTTCCTTGTTCGGATCGTTTGCTAGCACATCTTTGGTTGGGTCTACCTCCATTCCGTCCACGAGTGGAAATGCCCAAACCAATGCTTTTAGTACTGGTTCCTTCCTTTTTGGCACCCAATCACAGGGTATTCCGTCAGTTCCGTTCAATGCCGCTACGTCCATGATGGGCGGATCGGCTTCATTTCAGGGTTTTCCTTTTGGAAGTGGTCATATTCCACATTCCAACCCAACGGTAGGATCTATGCCTTTTTCTTCAATAGGACAAAGCAGCAATCCTTTCCAAGGTTGGAATAACCCTGGGGCTAGTAACGCAGGAACTGCGAATCCATTCATCGGTCAACAAGGAAGTAGGCCGTATTCCACAGTTAGCATGTTTCAAAGTATTCCTCCCCTCGCTTCGGCTTGGAACCCATATCAGGGGTTATCGACTCCTTACAATTCTATAGGAGGAAACTTTGCAAGCTATGGAGCTTATACGGCAGGAGTTGGTCAAACTCCGAATTTTGCTGGACCACAAGGCTTGCCCTTTGGTTCAGCTGGTTCTACTGGTCACTTGGGGCAGCCTGGTGCCTCTCAAATCCCAGGACAATCTTTTCAGAACTTGGGGAGTTCTGCCCAGTCTGGGTGGAATCCCCTAGGTCCTCCTAGGCTTCCATTTCTGGCAACGTTAAACTTGCCAGATCTCACTAAGCTAACGAACGACCCTATCAGATACAATCCAGCCTGGCCTCCGGTCCCAACCAAACTCCCTTCGGACATCCCAAAATTCGAAGGGAAGAGTGGTGAAGATCCGGGCGATCATGTAACCACATTCCATTTGTGGTGCTCATCTAACTCCCTCATCGAAGATTCGGTTAGGTTGAGACTTTTTCAGCGCACCTTGACTGGTAATGCGGCTAAATGGTACATAGAGTTGCCAGGGGGCAGCTTTACATCGTTCGCAGACTTAGCTAATATCTTCTTGAATCACTTTCAGTTGCCTGTCCGCTATGATGCCGGAACTGAACTTCTGGCTACCTTTCGTCAAGATAAGGCAACCCACATTTCTGATCACATACAGGAATGGAGACGGAGAAAAAGGCTCATTAAAGCCGAAATCCCTCCGGAGTACCGTCTAGAGTGGTTTTTGAAGTCTTTGCAACCTGAGATCTCCAAGGATGTCTCCATGTCTGGGGTCTATTCTGAGGAGCAAGCCATTTTCAGGGCCCAGCAGTTAGAACTGATCTACTCTCAGTCTGGGATCCTCCAAAAGTACTTGCCAGATGCTCCTGGATCTAAGGTTGATTTAGCTAAGCCAAAGCCAGGTCCGCATGCGGATGGTATCGTGGGGTCTGTAGACTCAACTACAGTGAACTTGCTAAATCAATTGCAGCAGTTGTCATTACAAACTGCTCCTAACAACCAAGTTACAATGTCTAGTCCTCCTGCTTCCCAAAATTCTTCCATTAACGCCGTCCAATCCAATAACCCCAAAGGAAATCAAAATTCCGATGGGAAAAAGAAAGGACGTGGTAAAAAGAAGAACTCGGATGGGAAGCCCGATGCAAATAAATCCGGCAACAACGCTGGTGGTGGCAAGGGTGAGTCGAGAAAGAAAGTCAAGTTTCCTTGCAAATTATGCAGTGGAGACCATCTAACTCATCTTTGCCCTAAAATCGAAGACGCTCAGCGCTTGTTAGCACAGCAAGGGACTTCTAGTTCGCAAGCTGTGTTGACTAACCCGTTTCCCCAAGGGCAGCAACTTCTTGCTGGCGCGAATTCGAATCCTGGGACCTCCTCTGGGGGCAACCAGGAAGGGGAAAAAGCATCAAATGTTTTTATGATGGGTTCAAACGTTAACGTGACTACTCGGTCACGTGATTATGGTGAAGCCGAAACATCTAAAGATAAAACGGTTCCCGGAAGTAATGACCTTCATATTGAGCGACCTCCTGTTGAGACTGTACCTAGGATACCGAAAGGTTCCGCCAAACGCGCGACAATTAACCCCAATGCTAGAGCTGCTCAAAATTACTCCATTGTGGAGGATTTGGCTCAAAGCCCATGTGCTATGTCCGCTTTGGAAGTTCTCCAGTCGTGTCCGTCTCAGAGAAGTGCTTTACTTTCCGCCATTGGAGCAGTCGATTCAGCTAACTCTCTAGTGCTCTCTTTTGACATGTCAAATGTCAAAAAGAGACTCCCTCA
Source organism: Pinus tabuliformis (assembly GCA_031772625.1). Classification (NCBI taxonomy): domain Eukaryota; kingdom Viridiplantae; phylum Streptophyta; class Pinopsida; order Pinales; family Pinaceae; genus Pinus; species Pinus tabuliformis. The sequence continues at coordinate 587,988,693 of CM062805.1, forward strand.
TCATATGGCTTTCCAAGTAAAGTCAACATACCGGAAAATCAATATTTTTCGCACCGTTATAGATGAAGGAGCTTCCACATGCGTCATGTCCATGTCTTGTTGGAAGGCTATCGGTTCACCTTCGGCTGTTCCTTCACCAACCGTCTTAACTGCATTTGATGGCCATTCTCACAAGCCGCATGGGATTATCCCGGCCTTTCCTATATGTGTTGGAGGGAAGGTCGTTAATATCGAAGTTGAAGTCGTAGATGCTAACCTAGACTATAATCTCCTATTAGGAAGGAACTGGGTGTACGAGATGGAAGCCGTTGTTTCGACTTTGTTTCGTGTCATTTGCTTTCCTCATGAGGGGAAAATCGTTAAGGTTGATCAATTGGACTATGCTCCAATCGATCCTCAAGCAACCTCCGACTCTACTGTTCCTTTGGTGGATAACCCTCGCCCGCCGACTGAGAATTTAGGAGTAGGGATGTATTCCTCATTGATGGGTACGTTTGATCTTCCCTCTCCTTTTGCAAGAATCAATGCTATTTCATCATCCAAGGAATCTTCTCGAGAGGGGTTCTTCCGAACTCATCATTTTTCCGACCCTTGGACCTTGCCTTCACCTACGACCACATTAGTTGAAGGGCAAGTTAATGGAATGGCGTTTCCTATATCTGCAGCTGAGCTTAGATATCAGGCTATCGTAGACTCTGCAGATAACCATTCTACTCCCTTTTCCGAAGAGGAGCTAGATGGTCATGTGGCCCCCGCTTGGAGCTTGGATTCTAACTCTGCCTTGGACTGCTTAGATTCGGTTCTACCTTCTGAAGAAGCAATCCTCGAAATTATGATGGGTATAGATCGACCTTGGGAAGACTTACACCATCGCTCATATTTTCTTCCTCCATTGCAGGAAGTAGAATCTAGATTCTCCGAGCTCGTTGGTAGTGATGTTTGTACGGTATCGAACCCTTTGGCTCCAACACACACACGTGCTGAAGGTAATATGTCGGTAATCTCAAAAACGATACCTATAAACATCTCTAAAAATCCTAACATCATCGAGAATATCTTCATCGGAAGTGAGTGTTCCCCTGAAGAAATTCAAATTTACACCGACCTATTCAAGGAATATCGTGATGTATTTGCTTGGTCTTATGAGGAAATGCCCGGCATTGATCCTTCTATAGTCCAACATGAGATCAAGACGTACGAAAACGCAAAACCGATTCGTCAAAGGCTTCGGCCGGTTAACCCTAGGAAAGCAGCGGCTATCAAAGCTGAGGTTGAGAAGCTGCTAAGGGCGAGTTTTATATACCCTGTTCCTCTTACGGATTGGGTTTCGAATCCAGTCCCTGTGGACAAAAAGCAAGGAACAATCCGCGTATGCATCGATTTTAGGGACTTAAACAAGGCTTGTCCAAAAGACAATTACCCCACGCCATTTATAGATCAAATTATTGACGAGTGTGCGGGTAATGCGATTTTCTCCTTTATGGATGGTTTCTCAGGTTATAATCAAATCTCTATCCGTCCTGAGGATCAGCATAAGACTGCCTTCATATGTCCCTGGGGTACCTTTGCATATCGGAAGATGCCCTTCGGTCTTAAAAATGCTGGAGCCACCTTCCAGCGGGCCATGTCTTACGCTTTCCACGACATCAAACATATCATCGAGGCATACTTAGATGATCTCGCTGCTCGTTCTCGCAAGAGAACTGATCATCCTAGTCATCTTCGATTAGTCTTTGAGCGATGTCGTTTTTACAAAATCCGGTTGAATCCTAATAAGTGCGTTTTCGCGGTTACATCAGGTCGGTTGTTAGGGTTTATAGTTTCCAATGAAGGGATACGGGTTGATCCCTTCAAGGTTGAGGCAATAGTTCAGTTGCCTCCCCCGTCTTCAATTCGTCAACTTCAAAGTCTTCAAGGGAAGGCCAATTTCTTAAGAAGGTTTATAGCAAACTATGCCGAGATCACTAAAGGGTTCATGCGTTTGCTACGGAAAGGAGTTCCATTCCTGTGGGACGACTTTGCGCAGCGGTCGTTCGATGCTTTGAAAAAGGCATTAGTCTCTGCCCCGCTTTTGAGTCCACCGGATTACGGTAGAGACTTCCTTTTATATCTCGCTGCCGCAGAATCTACCATTGGTATGGTTCTAGTTCAGGAAGACGATGCTCTTGTCGAGCACGTGGTTTATTATTTGAGCCGAGGCTTGATAGGCCCTGAACTCCGCTATTCTCCTGTTGAGAAGTTGGCCTTGGCAGCAGTCCATGCTGTCCAGAGGCTCCGTCATTACATTTTGCTACGCAAAACTTTTGTCTTAGCGGCGGTCAATCCATTCCAATTTGTCCTCAGTAGGCGAGTGATTGGGGGCAAATATAATAGATGGATAGTCATTTTACAAGAATTCGACCTCGAGTTCTTGTCCGCCAAGTCTAAGAAATCTATGGTCTTCACGGAGCTAATTTCTGAGCTTCCTTGTGGAGAGGATGTTGTTTATGAGGAAAGTTTACCCGACGAACATATATTCCTCATCTCTTCACAAGACCCTTGGTATGGAGATATCATTGTTTATCTCCAGACTTCGAAGTTTCCCTCTACTTCCTCCAAGGATGAACGTCGCAAGTTACGTCACCTGGCTAAAAACTATGTTATCATTGGTGACACTTTATACCGTCGAGGGGTTGATTCAATTCTTCGACGTTGTTTAACCTTAGAGGAAGCAGAGTCTGTTCTTAATGATTGCCACAGTGGAGCTTGTGGTGGTCATCTATCCGGGCTTGCTACAACCCAGCGCATCTTACGTGCCGGCTACTTTTGGCCTTCACTCTTTAAGGACTGTGTGGAAGCGGTAAAACGCTGTCACCCGTGTCAAATTTTTACTCGCAAGATGCGCGCGCATCCAGCTCCCCTTTTTCCCGTTGTCACCGTCGGTCCCTTTACGAAGTGGGGTATTGATTTTACGACTTGTAATCCGCCTTCAGCGGCAAATCACAAGTACATTATCGTGGCTGTAGACTACTTCACGAAGTGGGCTGAAGCCATGCCTACTTATAAGAACGACAGTGACACGGCAGCTTTGTTTCTTTTCAATCAAGTTATCTCAAGATTCGGTATCCCAAGAGAGATTGTCACTGACCATGGCAGTCATTTCCAAAATCAGCTAATGTCCGAATTGGCTTTTAAATTAGGTTTCCGTCAAGAGCATTCGTCTCCTTACTATCCTCAGGCCAATGGACAGGTCGAGGCGGTCAATAAAACTCTTAAGACGATACTCCAACGGACAATCGATAAAAATCGGTCCAATTGGCACATTATGTTGTATCCGGCTCTTTGGGCATACCGAACCTCCGTTAAAACGGCTACTGGTTTTACTCCTTTTCAGTTAGTTTACGGGGTGGAATCTATCTTTCCGGTCGAATGTGAAATTCCATCTCTGAAATTGGCTGTCGAGCTTCTTCCTGAGACTTCGAGTCTCGAGGAGCGCCTAGTTCATCTGGAACATCTCGATGAGCAGCGTCGAGATGCTGCCACGACGAATGAGGCCCATAAGAAAAGGGTCAAAACTCAGTATGATAAGTCTGTCAGACCTCGTGTTTTTTCTGAAGGTGACCTTGTCTTGGTCTATGACCAAGATAAGGACGCCTTGGGGGCAGGCAAATTCAAGCCTATGTGGTACGGTCCTTTCATTATCAAACGAGTCTTAGAAAAAGGATCGTATGAGTTAATTGATTTCGAAGGAAACAAGCTGGCGGAGCCCCGAAATGGGCTCTATTTAAAGAAGTATTTTGCTTAGTTTTACCAGGCAATGGCTTCTTTGTATTTTATGTATATTTGTACATATCTTATCGAGCGTTTTTCTGATATCAGCACTTTTGGTCTGCTTTGGCAGGTGTTGATGGATGATTTGGTTTATTTTGGATTCGCCGATGGTGCTAGTCGGCACACTCGGAATCTTGCTTCCGCAGCTTGGGTACTTTATTACCCAACTGGTCAGTTGATGACATCGAGAGGCGTGTGTATTGGTCCTGCTTCAAACAATATGGCCGAGTATACAGCTGTTATTAATTTATTATCCGAGGCAATCTCTTACGGGATCGACTCGTTGGTAGTGTATCTTGATTCTCAATTGATAGTGTCTCAGTTAAATAACATTTATCGGGTTAGAGATCCATCATTATATCGCCAATATTTAAGGGTGAGGTTGTTGCAAAGATCATTTATTTACATTAATTATTTGCACATTCCAAGATCTCAAAATTGGTTAGCTGATTCTATCGCTAATCAAGCATTAGACTGGCATATCAATCATTCATCATCATAAAATCATGCATCAAAAAGTCAAACTGTATATATATATATATCACAAAGCGCCTCGAGTGTACATATGTGTGTCCAAAAATATACAAAATTGGGACTCAAATGCCCATAATCATGTCAGGCATATCTAATGCCTCGGCTCTGGATGAACAGCTAAATAACTAACTATAGCATTGGCCACGCGCCGAAAAACGCGAACCCAGTCACGTGGCATCCCAACCACATGACGCTGCATATCTGGAGGAAGGTCCTCTATCTCGGCCATCGGTACTTGATGGCTCAATCTCGCCAAGTGTCGCTGCACGTTGGCGAGGGTCCTTTCCGCATCCGCAGCCGCCTCTTCGGCTCCTCGGCCACGCCGTCCGTGCCGTGGGAATCCATCTGGTCGCACAGGCCCAATGTCTGAAACATGATCATCATATCAGTCATTTGAATCTCATCAAAAAATATATTTTTCAAAGTTCATCATTATGCTTGAAAAATCCTAAAAATCCTAAAATCATAAAAAATCAAAAAAAATCTTACCGATCTCGCCCCATGCTGCATCTGGGGGCAGTACTAGGTCAGGATCTCCTCGGAAATCCAGTCCAGCATAGGGGTAGTCGTCTATGGCGATGATCTGTTGCTCCCACCAAGCAAAAAAGTCGTCGTCGAATGCATTCCTGGGCACTTCCCCACCCCCCAGACGTTTCATCAAGTCAGCCCACCGGCCCATACGTGGATCACGTGGACTGCTGATGGGAACTGCTACCCTGGGACGGAGTGCAGGAACCTTCTCGAAGAAAAATGTGCATAAAATGGTCCCATACCCAAAGTTCTTGGTCTGTCCCTTCCTGATAGAAGCAAGCTGCTCCTTCATGTTGGCAAGTAGGGGAGTACACCAGTCAAACACCGTGGTGAGACAGTCCACTGCTACGCTCATGTTTACTCGTGATGCCTGATGTAGCGAAGATGACCCGTTCACTCGAGCTATGGTGAACAGGATTATCCGCAGTGACAAACTCGCCACGTGTGGGATCGAGATCTGACTCCCGACCTTCCGATGACCTGGGCAGTAAAGTTGTACATAGTCGTCTACACTGAGACTATTCCGGGTCCTGCCCCGGGAGTGGACTACCTCTCCCCTTCGGGAAAGGCCCGTGATGAAATATATATCTTCCACTTCTATCCTGAGTGGCATTTGATCAATCATAAAAGCTTCTTCCTCGACATCCCAGTAATCAATAAGTCTCTCGAGCAGACGCACATTTGCTTTCATATTCGGCAACTTAAAGAATTTTAACAATCCGCATCCCCGTAAGGCATCTAATGCCTCATCATTCTCCATAACTTCATTATCTACAGCTGAGTGCTCTCTTTCACGCCATGTGAGAGTCATCCTGGAAGAAAAAATCAATTTCATCCATTAGTTTTTTATATAAAAATTTTTCGCTGCGCACACGCGGTTTACCCTATACACAGTCGCGTGTAGGGCCGTCGTATACGCGATTTATATACATCCAACCCGCGTGTACGCCGCAGAGAAATTTTTTGCAAAAATCTAACGGTGAAACATTAATTAAACTTCCTAAAAACTATCACAATTGATTGCAAGACAAGTTTAGTGCTTACCTGGAAGTTTTCGGCAAGTTTGAACGGTTGAATAAGTCACGGGGAAAGTTTGCTCCTTTTGCTCCACAATTTGCTCTCCAAGTCAAACGGTGAAAATGGTAAGTCTAAAATTTCTTTTTATAAGTTTTGAAAATGCAAAATTTTTTCAAAATTTTATTTTGTTTGGTTTCATGTCACTTTTAACTTGGGAGCTTGGAATGTCGAGATTGAGTTGTTTTTCAGGACATTTTGGACATTTTTCGACGATTCGAGGCGGTTCCATGACTGCTGACCCGTCATGGCAGGTATCGTGTTCTCACTGGCATATAGGTTAGGGACACCATTTTTCCGTTGCATTATGCATACTAGCCTCCATTTGACCGATACATCTGCCGTAGGGTCGACCCCATCATGTTATGGTTCGCAAGCCATTTTCACTCGCCGATTCTTTAAATCATGACATGATGGTAGAGCCATCCTTTTACATGGGCATCCTAGTTAGCACCTCACTGACATTTGTTGCCCATGCTGCTTCGTTTTGAGTAGGCTCGGGAGTCCTCTGTAGTCCCGCCATGACTTATGCGTTGAAGACTCATTCTTCCTTGCTTCTTCGCTTCGTTCTGGCCTTATACCCTAGAGGCTCCTATGTGTGTTGAGTTGTACTTCTGCATTGCATGTTGACCATTTGCACCTTTTGGCCTATAACCGGCTTCACTTGGACTCGTGTTTAAGCCCACTTTTGACCATGACGTCTGCAAAAAATCAACCTTGCATACCCTTGACCTCTGCAGCTTAACATACCCAGATCCGTGGAAGGGACATACCTCTGAGTGTCACTGACCAGTTTTTCACCTCCCTGCATTGAGCATAGGAACGTTCCTTTCCCAGGAACTAGAGCATCTGTTTCACCGACACTCGTTCTTTCCACTGTACCATAGCATTCTTTTATTCTTTTTCCGGCTTATCAGAAAAAGACAAAAAAATTAAATATTCCAAAAAGAGCGGGAACAGGGACATTATTTCCATTTATTGTTGGCAGCTAGAGTCAGTCGTGTCGCCCTTGAACAAAGCACTCAAAACAAAGTCTCCTCCGCATGGGTGGGATTTAGTTTGACTTAGGAAAGCCATAACCTTGTTATCGAGTCAGTTCTCCCCCGATTGGTTATCTCTTCCAATCATATGGAGGGTTCGTTCGTGCCTCCTGCATGACGAACTTATACAGATTCATTATATGCTGCCACATAGTCACATTGAGTCGTGCTTTTGTTCAAGGGAACTTAGCCTGAGTCGGCCTTTCTGCGGTGTCTCTTGACTCATTTTTCAGTCGGCCATCCCTGGTTGTCAGTGTCATGTCTATTATCACATCAGTTATATTGGTCCTTCACTCGTGCCGGTTTGAGAAGGTCCCCATTGACTTCTTGCTGGCGGGTCTTGTCCTTATCGACGACGACACATTGCTCTGAGGGCAGACCTAGAGACCGCACCCTGGCCCTATTTTCATTATTGATAGGTCACCTTGTGCTCAGCATCGATCAGTATCATGGGTCTTTGACTGAGTGGTTTCCCTTGTGTTCGACATCAGCATACATTATCACACATTGGGATTCGTGCAGTACCTTGGTTTCCATTTGACCCTATTGGTGGATACCTCGCCTCTGTGTCAGCTTTCATTATTGGTTGGTTCAGAGGGTTTCTGCCGTGCGCTAGCCACATCTTGTGTACGCCGGAAACGTACTTTCGGTTGGGTTACTACATCTTTTTCGTCCGATTCCTTCCACATTATTGGCCTACGGGTTACACTCGCGCTAGATTGATGGAGGATGCCTTAATGCCTTCCTTCTAGCGGATCTTTCCCTATCGACTACGACTCATTGCTCTGGGGCAAAGATCTAGAGTCCATTTGGCAGTACCTTGGGGTTTGCAGTCATTAGTGGCAGATTCCTCGCTATCGACAGTGGGAAACCATCATTGTCTCCTGATTGATAGATTCTTACAGGTGTTCGACTTCAGCTCATTTATTCACACTTGTTAGATTGTACTGGGTACCTTGACGCTCATTATCATTATCGGTGAGTAGTCTCGCGTTTGTTAACGGTATACATCAATGACCGGTAATCAAACGATTTCTCACATGGTCGACTTCAGATCATTTATTCCCATGGTGTAGAAATGTACCACGGCGGTCGGTGAAGACCTCAGGTTGTATCAGCATTCATTGGTTCACTTGACAGTTGCTCCTGTTGCTGCTAGTTGATACCATTCCACCTTATATGTTGCAGTCAGTCATGGCGACATTCTATATGCTGGCACCTGAGTTTGCAGTGTAGTACCATCCTATTCCATCATGTTCAGTTGGTACCTTATGGGATCAGTCTTTGATTTCAGTGATCCGTTGCATCTTTCAGCATCATTGACAGTTTTATATGTGATATTCAGACATGTACTTACTCATTATGATCAGATGATCCATTATGTATTTTTACAGTCATTTATACTTGTATACTTAGTGGATCCGCTTGTACTTGATATGCGGACATGCTTTACTTTTCCTGAGCATGGGTATGCCCGCCTCAGACAGTGTTTCTTTCTGATCTCCTTTCGGTGGCTTGGCAGGCTGAATTCCGGTGAAGTCCTCCTCGGTTTTTTGGCGGAGTTCCTTTCCTTGTACTTACTTAATGTATTTCGGCCATCATGTTCCCCTTCTGACCTCATACATTAGGGGGCATCTGTTATAGCTCCAAATCTCACTCTTATGGTTTGTGATGCTGCACTTATGGCCTAGGGCAACCCCTCCTTCCAGACCTGGTCCAAAAATTTAAAAAACAGTGTTTTATTCCCTGTACGCGACTTTGCCCTGTGTTAAACGCGTGTACACGCGGGTCTGTCATACCCAACCCGCGTGTATCTATTAAAACACTTAAAAAAAATATAATTTCCTCTTTTTCGGGCGGTGATCGCGGGTTTACCTGCTGGATCACCTGTTAGTGCCCGTGGCCCAACTGTTCCCAACCAACTCCTAACTAAAAAACTACTTTGGAGAGGGTATAAAAAGACATCAAAGGGAAGGCCAAGGGGAGGGAGAAAGGAGAGCAAGATTATTATGCTGAGATTTTTCCCTTAGACCAGGTCTGAAGTCCTTGGTGCATCCTGCACTTCCCCCATTTTGCATAGGAAACCCTTGTTTCCATGTGTATTGGTGATCATTCATCCTTGACATCATCATTGAGTAAGACTTGGAAGGAGCTCTTGTTGAAGGCTGGAGGCTGGAACGAATCCGGGAGGAAGCTTGCTTGGAGCCTGCTGAAGGTGTTCAGGTGATATCTTTCCGATATATGTACTTTATTTGCCTTTATATATAAAGAAACACGTCTTTGTTCCCGAATAATCTTTCTTTATGCTTATGAGATTCTTGTGTTGAATACTTATGAAAGTAGTTACTTAAAGATTATTTATAACTAACTTTATAGCATAAAGATGATTTATACATAAACTTCTATACATGTACTGTTGATTTCTTTGATTTGTTTGTCTTGCAGGTCAGAGAAAGAAGAAGGGAACTCCAAGAAGGGTTTGCACCCTAACGGTCTTCTCGGACGTAGGACCTTAGGTATGTACCCTAAAACATTAGGATTTGCTTAAAAGTAAAAAAGATGGCTGTGTGTGAGTGTTTCTTTGTATAAGCAATTTTCAGTCTGGTAGAGTCTCAGCCCAAAGGACTCTAGGGGTACTTTCCCTTCAACCAGTAGCTCCAATGTATAATTGTGATTTTCATTCAGGATATTTCATGCTACAATGCTCATCTATGATTCACATGGATTATTTTTTATGTTATTTAAATAAGAAAAAAAAACTAGGAATGGAGCCTATCCTTTCTTGTTGGAAATTCAATCATCTATAACTTTCATCTCCATTCATATACTACTTTTTTTATCACCATTATATTAGCATTGTACCACATCATTAATCCCTTCTATGAATATCTCTATGGATGTAGTTTTGGAAAGTGATTTTTTAGTAAAAGGACTTTGTAAGAAGATGTAGATTAAATAACTAGCCTAATTAAACATCGAGTTCAACTGTTATTTTTGGAGAGTGACATATATCTATTCTTTATCTAATGTTACTTTTGCATGTTCTTTGCTAAAAATTTTAATACTATTTATGGTTGACATACCCTTCATGTATACTCAGTGTTCACATTATACCTCATCATTTTCATGCTTGCAAATAAATTAAAGTTTCACAGATATTGATATTTTAAATATGATTAAAAAGGAGTATGTATCAAAATAGTCATCTAATTCTACGTTTTCATGTGCAACTATCATTTGAGATCCATATCTACATTCCCTTTGTCATGTTTCTACTTATGTTCTCTCACTATCCATATTAGAAGGAATTGGTAGGGGAGAAGAATGATCCATTCCCATGCATGCATGTTATTTGCATAAGCATAGAAAGTATTTTATGCCATGTCACAATGCTAATATCTTTGGTAGTTGTAACATCCCTCCTATAACTCTTGTTTTGTAATGTTAAAATTATGACTCTATAACAGCAACATGGAGGCAGTGGTTGGCTTGGCTAGCATGAAGAAAGAGACACATGAATCCACCGTTATGCGTGAGTTTCATATTAGATGCTTGTTGATTACTTGTGACATGCTTGTTGATTTTCGATGATGTTCTTCTTAGGTAAACCCATACCAATAACATTTAACCTATTTAATTTTTCCCTTACCAACCACCAACCTATGATGATAGGAATTAAAGGGTGTAGAGTGGGCATCATGGAGAAGGATGGTTCCATCCCTCTTCATCCTCATGCAACATGACAAAGGGAATGAAAACAAGAGAATTATAACTAGAGAGGTGGAGACAATTCCCTCACTTGAAGAGGGAGGAAGTGGAGTAACCGACCAAACCTCTACCTAATAGATGAAAGGATGTGATTGGCTAGAAGGAATAGATAACATGCTTTTACATGGTGGTAATGAATGTTTTAATGGTGTGATTGTTTCAATATTCATTAATTGCAGGATCACTCACATGACTGTGATTGATTGTATAACGTCATTCAATTAAATTTTGTATTTATGAGTTCTCAATTAATTTAAATGTTTATGATTTGGTAAGCTTATTGTCATACTCAATATTGTTGGATGCCCTACATGTTCTAATATTTATTTTTGCATTGGATATTAATTGAATACCTGGGTATAATTGATGGTCATTTGGGTTAGGAGTGAAAAAATTATTTTATGGTTTATGTGCACTTATATATTATTGTGATATCTCAAGTCTGCCTTACAATGTGACATTTTTATTTGATTCTAGAAATTCTTCATCATTTATTTCACAAAGAAAAAAATGTAAACAAATTTCCTACTAAAACAATTTAACTACACCACCACCAAGAGCATATTAATCTTAGAACATATTGAGAACCGATGTTGTATGTTGATTAATGGATGAAAGGAGACTACAATTTCAACCATGAAAAGCTAGCTACATATAATGCAACTACAAAAAACTAGTTAGCTCAATTAATATATTGATAACCCATATGAAAATCTCCAATTACTTCCAACGGATATTTTTTAGATAGAGTAGTATAATCATTTTTCACAATTTGATTTATGCCTTCCACAATGCAACTACCAAGAATTCCCAACAGCTTTTGCAAGCATGACTCTGATTCTTGACCTTTATGGCTGCACATTTCTTTTTCTAGTCCATGATATCTAGCACACTGATTTGGATTGGATAAAGATATTATTTTTCATCAATGTTGATGGTCTAAGAGTGTAAAAATTGGAGGAATCAACTCACAAGACCATTTTTACTAGTGGGTCCCAATTTGGTTAATTGAGGTTTTAAACTTTCAAGAAGTATTTCAATGCATTTCCTAGAATATTTTGCGGTCCAAAAATTATTTATTGTGAAAGAACCTTTGAAAATATTCTAAAATTATATACCACTCCAAATTTCATAATAAATACCTCAAATGGAGTCTATATGCGAAAATTATGCTACCCAAAATTTGACCTTTCTATTTTCATCATCATGATTTGATAGGATGCTACATCAACTCAATTACTCGTAGAAAAATAGCTGTCCATGTGACCATGAGGAATAATATTGTATAAGTTTCATGTTTTAAACCATATTCAGGGTTCAATAGGTCATATTTAACCCTTATTTTTCTATTGATCTATGTTATAATCAAGCCACTTGGAGGAAAAAATGCTCCTTTATATTAAAGTGTATTTTTTCCCATATGTGATTACTGTAGTTGAGAGTTGATAGAGAGAGGTTATAAAAAATAGGCTTTGTGTTATATAGTAACCCATGGTCCATAGCTATCCCTCTTTTACGTTTGTACTATTTCCAATTCAGAGAAATACAAAGCAAAGTATCCTCATATTCTAGTTGGGTTTTCTCCTAAAATGGTTCCCCATATCATATATTTCTATTTGTACTATTTATTGTCAATAATGCTAATAATAAGAAGAGGTGTTTATTCCATATGTTACTTATATCCATTTGTCATTTTGAAATAATTTCCATGGAATTCGTGGTAAGTTTACCAGCAAAGAACAAGGGACATGACTACTTGTTCATGGTAGTTGATAGGTTCATCAAGATGTGTGCTATAAATCACTCTAAAAAGACTATAAATTGGAAAGAAGCAATGAACTTTTTCTTGGATAGGTATGGGTGTAATTTTGGATATAAAAGAGCATCATTTCATATAAGGACACAATGTTTCTCAATGCATTTTTTACTAGGAGAATATGGACAAAAATTTGAAGAGGTCTACAACATTTCATCCATAGACAAATGAGAAATCTAGTGTAGTCAAAAACAATTTGGTGTAGCTTTTGAGGGATTACAATTTGAAGTATTCGAATATTTAATGAAAATTAGATATTCATACAACATTCTTATAATATAATAGTCCACACTACTATTGGGAAGTCCCTATTTGAAATTTTTTTGCATATTTTCCACCTTCATATTTTAATACTACATACAGAAAGAAAGGATAATTGAGGGATTATACTATAGGGGATATCTTAAGAGAAGAAAAAATTGATGAAAAGATTAGGAAAATCCATCTACATGTATATAAGACACTACAAAAGACACCCGAAAAATATAAGCCTTAGGAGTGATAAACAAAGAATAGAGAAATGATTGAGAGTCGGAGGTAGAACATGGTTATAGTTGAACAAGGAGAGTTATAGGGTCCTCGTAAGAAAATCAAGGCTTTGTGATATGGTCCCTTCGAGATACTAGAAAAGGTGGGATATAATGCCTACAAACTTAGTTTTCACCCATATATGTGCATTTACTCAGTAGTCAATGTAGGAAATATGAAACCATATAACCCTTCCATTATAGATTAGGAAGAGGAACAAGGCCCACATTTTTTAGCAGATTTAGCATCATATTCTTAGATATAGTTGAAAAATGAAACGATTTTGTAGAAGAGGTTTAAAACTACAAGATAGGGAAAAAATTACTTGTGGTACAATGGGTTGAAAGGACAACTTCCAAGCAAGGTTAAATGGTACTCTAGGGAGAAGGTAGAGGAAAATTTACCTCACCTCATTTACTAAAATATTTTTGCTATGGGTTGAAATGCACGGTGTATGGAGAATGAAAACTACCCTCAAAGGCCTTCCCGGGACCTTCAACAGACTGTAATATTATCTGCAGATGCTACCAAGTTATACACATGTTCATCTATCAATATTAATTAACAAAGTATGGAAAGAGGATTACCTCAAATCTCCTTCTAGATTTGTTTGGAGATCTCAATGCAACCAACAAGAACTCATTCAAAGCTGGCTCCAAATCAATTCCTTCACAAAGGAAATGCAAACAAAATCACTGCATACAACCTTAAAAACCAATATATGAATGCACAATGAACATATATTTGCATACAACTAAACTACTCATCTAAACAAGTATCGAATGAACAAATTAATGAACAATGTTACAAACACCATGGAGTAGGGAACACAACTACATTTCTATATTAATAACAGAAGAGTGATTACAACCATCCGTTGTATCAGTCTTCCTTTTCGCCTTCCACTTCTCTCTCTCTCTCTCTTCTAGCTCACTTCTTCAAGTATGTGACAGTTCACAATAGCTTAGTAGGCTACCCTTTCAAATGCTCTGACCTCTTTCACAATGACCCTCTCATTGCTTATATAGCAATCAAGTTAGGGTTGCAAAGTTCCTCATAGAGTTAACTAGGGAAAAAGCAATGAACTTGCCCTACTTTTAAGCTCTCTCCCATTTGCCTCCTTTTCTCAGATTAGAATTTCTCCAAATAGGTTATTTTGGATGTTTCCTTGCTTTTCTTGAGTAAATTTAGGGACAAATATCTAGATATTTGTGAGTCAATTCGTTGGCTTAACCCTTGGAACTTACCTTAGTTTCACTAACTTTGTTCCCTAACTAGCAACATGCTTTAGTAGGGTCACTAATGCACCTCTAGGCATGGTAACAAGCTTTATAAAGTAGATTGTTAGTGTACAACTAGTGTTAGTGTGGAATCAAGGCCTGTAGTTGTGGTCTTTGCTTCAGTCATCATGTCTTTCACCTTTGATTTGATGAGGAGGTCATTTTGTTGTATAATAAATGCCCCCTAAAGTATGAGATCAGAGGCAGAGACGATGGACGAAATACTTTACCAAAACTGTAATTTTTCCTGTCAAAATTTAGAAAGAGAGAAGCTTCGTGCGGCAAGGAAAACATGATACAACACATATATATAAAACTACTAAAATCATGTCCTAAGTCGAGAATTCCCATGCTCAGTAGCTATGTCAGAGTAATTTTCTCCAAAGAGATATGACAATACTAGCCACCGATAAGCACAATGTTGATCCAGTGTCATAATAGAATCATCCTGAAACAGTTGTCTCCAAAAAACAATATCCGCAGCTTGGGAGAGGAAACAAGGCTGAATGATGCAAGCCTCTACCCAAGGTCTTGATTTCCGCTTCACCGAACAGCATAGATCAATACATGTGAATATATGTGTTGACGTCGAACATGCATGAAATCATCTGATTACCAGTCAATAATGGAGACCATTAATAGATGCGAGGAAGGCCACCGATAATGGTGATGCTCTCCAAGATGCACAATGCAATCTAACAAGTGTTAAAGATGTCTTTGTCATCAAACACCCATATAATCGCTTAACCAGGAGCCAATAATGAGATCCCCTGATCAAACACAAGGCAACATACCACTAATGGCTGCAAGTACCAAGGAACTAAATGTGTTTTGGGTTATCTTCCTAGATAGAGTGTTGACGTCAATAGGAAGAAACCTGTCGAAAGGTAGGAAATGATGTGTCCTACATCAGTCGACATGAAATGGGACAAGAATGATTTTGTTTTTTGAGGAATATTTTGAGAATTTGGGTCTAAATGAAGGAGGGCATGATGAAAGGATATGTTTGATCGGTTGATGGAGGAAACAAATGGGTAACCCTTGAACAATAGAAGGCACGACAACAGTTTTAACCAGACAACACTAGATTCATTAGCACTACAGAGTGTTAGGATACAGAGACGCAATTACATCAGGGTATATAGGCTAAAAACTCATAGAATGGTAAGGTTCATATTAAGAGGCCATCAAAAGGAGGTTTATCTGAGGGAGTGCCATGTTTAAGGGAAAGACTGTTGCCAAACCACGCTTTCTAATATGGAATATAGTTGTATTGTCCACTGTCCCCGTCTAATTAATTTTATGAGTCCATATGGGTAAACTCATCGATCTTTTCATATTTAAAGAGTTTGAAAAGGACCGCAAAAAGAGCGACTCTGTGCCCTATCTAATTAGTTTAATGAGTGCAAACAGGCAAACTCGTTGATTTTTTCATGTTTTAAGAGTCTGAAAACATCGTAAAAAAAACGACTCTATATCTTGTTTGTGTAATTTAAAGAGTCCAGACTAGACAACTCAGTGGTTTTTTCATATTTAGAGAGTTTGAAAAGATTGTAAGAGAGACTCCATGGTGGTCCCTTTGTCATAGTTGTTAATCGGATGTGACAAAAGGTTAATAGTATACATGGATTGGTTACTTTTCCATTAGTTTAATCTATTGAACACGAATAAATAGAAACCTATTTTCAATAGATGTCAACCTCATTTTGTTATGAGTACGAGGCGACAGACTAAACTTGTTTTTCGTCGTGAATTTTTAATGAGTCATGCGACAACAAACTCTATACCTTCATCAAAAAATTTAATGAGTGAAATGAAGAAAACTCAGGGTATCTTTTTCTATATAGTGAGCGAGAAAAAGATGGAAAAGAACTGCTCATTACTTCTTCATATTTTTAATGAGCTTGAAGGAGGAGAAAAACTTGGGGATTTTTCAATTTAAGAGCGAGAAATGGTCCCAAAAAAGAACATGCTCTGGCTGCTGCCGTATATTTTTAACAAGCCCGGTAACAAAAACTCAGGAATTTTCAGTTTAACAAGTAAGAAAAGTACCTAAAAGAATGCTTGGGTCATTTTATAAAGTTTAATGAGCCTAAAGCCAAAGCTCAAGATCTTTTCAGTTTAAAGAGCGAGAAAAAAGTCCCTAAAAGGAATGCTCCCTTGGTCTTTTTCAGTTTAATGAGCTGGAAAAAGATCAAAAAGGAGTTTCTCAGAGCATTGTTGTATAGATTTAATGAGCGCAATGATGAAAACTCAGAGATGTTTCTATTTTTTAAAGAGCAATAAAATATCTCAAAAATTTCTCTAATCTTCATTGTAGTAGTTTAACGAGCCCAAATAAGAAGACTTGAGGTTTTTCGGATTAACAAGCAAGAAAAATACCAAAAAAAGAACGTTCGATCTTCTTTGATCTCATGCTTGACAACAGAAGGGTCTCTGTCATGAATTTCCTCATAAGACCAAGGGAAAACATGACGAAATCCTTAAAAGGGGAGGTGAAGCTCGTAATTTCCTCAGGATTGTGATTGGCACCAATCTGTATGTTTTCCACGGTGCCTGTCCTAACAGAAATATCGATGAGAAATGGTTTTGAAATATTGCCCATGTTTCCTTCCACCTCCAAGTTTGGAGGATCGTATAGGGTGAGGAAACAACTTCTAGAATGTTAGGGGATAAGATATGAAGAGGCATCATGTCCGAATCAAATATTGAAACATGATGGTGTGAATCCTCCCAAGGTTGCTCTTCTAAACTCGTGATCTCTCTAATAGCTTCATCCATAGGTATTACTTGATTGAGTGGATCAAAAGAAGGAGTGGTTATGGGAAGCGTAGTGGTACATTTGGCCGAAACCAAAGTGACTGGAGATTTGGATGCAAATTGAATGGATGGGTAGGCCGATTCAACTGGTGATAGTGGCATTTTTTCTATAATTGTCAATGTCTGAAGGAGCTGGTAGGATCCATGGATCGGTCTATTCATGAGGAATAGATGAAAGCGTATTGACCGTTTGTGAATCCTTCGACAGTTGAAGAGAGAAACAACCCATGAGGGAAGAAGCCTTCAATAGACCGGTACTAATACTGACATAAGTGTTAGGCACACCACCTACCAGGGGTACAGAGTTGCTTGGTAACAACGAATAATCAGGGGTGCAGAAAGACAACTGATCTACTGTAACTGCCTTTCCATCCAATGGGAATTGGATGATATGAAAGACAGTAGATACTATGGTCATCATGGCATATGTCCAACTGTGACCCAGCAAGAGATTATAGTCAAGTTTTTTGTCTACGACTTCTATGTCCACCGTTACTATTTTCCCATACAAAGTGATGGGGTAACTGGAAAGGTAACCTTTTGGGATGAAAGTGTGGTCGTCGAAAGCTTTCAGGGAGTTCAACGACGGGGTTAGGGTTGGAGAACCCGGGGCGAGCCAACATGAAGCTGACATGACGCAGGTAGAAGCACCTTTGTCGATGATAGTTCTGTGTATATCTTTAACTTTCAAAGTTATATGCACCTAGAATGCAAACTGGTGAGAAAGGGGAGGTTTATACTTGTCCATGTCGAAAATAGCAAGCATGGAATCCTCTGGGTCGATACCAGCAATAGCCAAAAGCAAAGATTTCCATTGTGTTGGGCATGCTTGTAATACTTTGAGCACCGACATAACCGATAGCGTTTGGGCCAAATCTTCTACAATGTTGTAGTGTTGGGCAGCACGTGCAGTTGTATTGTGCATTGTGCATTGAAGTGCCCCTTTTGGTGGTCGAATTACAAGGTCCTCAACCAGCCTTTCGATATGCAAATCATTGGGTGGCAATGGATTTTCACTTGAGGATGGTTCTGCTACAGGAGCGACAAGAGCTCCATAAGATTTGGCTCTTGTGGTGAGTTCTACCATTTCAAATGTGTAAACGATAGAAGATCCTTCACTAACCGAAGGATGTTGTGAACCATCGTTGTCCCCTTGCGGGGGTTGTGGCTGGTTTGTAATAAGATTTTGCTGCTATTGAGAGGGAAAAGGATTTCTAAGGACAGCGAGGGCCTTACCAGAATCCCTTTTGGCAAGGTATTCTATGCATTCCTGAAGCCGCAGACAACACCAAGTCATGTGGTGTTTAGCATAGAGTTTGCATGAATATCTAGTGGGTTTATCCTTTTCCTCGTCAGTAGGTGCAACAACCTTCTGTTTTAGGTTGGGCTGCTTCAATGACTGCTCTTCAGAAGGAGCAGTCTTTTTCTTATTCTTCTCGTTCTTGCCACCAGATTTTTGTGTAGACTACATAGAGTTTATCGTAGTGGTAGGAAGAGTAGTCGTATTGGTAGAGGGGTCCACTGCCAGCTTGGTAATGTTACCACTGAGTTTTTTTACAACATCCCCAGAGGTTGCACCGACAATCCCATCGACATGCACTCTGGGGTGCTGAGTGGTGGATGCATTGGGGTTACCAAGATCATTGGGGATTATGTCGTAAAGAGTTCCACACTATGAATATATCCGATCTAAGTGTTGGGCATGACTTATGGATTGGTCTTCTGTGACCGCACCACCTAGAGCGACATCTCTAGTAATTTGTGGGAGTAAGGACTTGCAGAGCCAATCCGTTAAGAGAAAGTCTGAGATGGGAGCTTTGACTAACCTCCACCTATGTCTCCATTCATGAATATGATCAAAGATGTGGGTGGTTTTATCCTAATGAAATGAAGTGGGGAGCTCTGTCCTAGTCTCATAGCGGATGGGTAGCTGGAAGTGCTTTAGGAATTCCATCGCTAAAGCGTAAAAGTTGTTTACGGACGTGCTTGGTAACTCAATATACCATTTTGCTACATTGCCAGTGAGAGTGAAGGGAAAAAGATGTAACCAGACATTATCATCCACCATAGAGTTTGAAACACACTAGAGATGGTAGGTGATGATATGGGTGCCCAAATCCTTCCCTTGTTTTCCATCGAACTTTGGGATGTCCATTGGTATTTTATGCAGGATCGATGGCCATTATAAGTTGTGATAGATGGGGTCATTTGTCAACTTGTATAAGTCAGGTATATCCAACATTGCCAAGAAAGGCAGAGTGTTATTTTCCCCCAATTTGGACCATGGTGATGACAGATGACTTGAGGAGCTTTGTGCTCCTCCCATCGTTTGGTTCCCCATATTATACATGGGTTGCATGGTGTAGCAGTTGCTTTGAGGTATGGTGTTATAGAGTGGATTTCCATGAGGATTTTTATACTGGGGTATGGAATTGCCCCCAGTACAAGCGGTGCCCCCTTGACTCACTTGAAGATGTGAGTAGGGTGACCCCATGGACAGGTTGGGAACTCCTTGAGGATTCCTGCCCGACACAGAACTAACCATTTGTCCTTGAATGATAGAGGGAACGCTCATGTCAATTAGCGACTGACCATGCATGCCTGAGAATGGAGGGGGAACTGTTACGTTCCCTACCGGCATGTGCATATTAGGAACCCCCATAGGTATATGAATCTAGGGGTTTGAACTGTGCCTTGGCGGTTGACCATGTTGTTGGTAAACGGGAACCGCACCCATAGTGTAGAATTGAGTGTTATAGGGAGCACTGTATGTGGCACTTGTCGAAGGTATGCATTTTGGCACCATAGGGGTCAAACCTGGAATCTGCTAGGTTGCACTCATAAAGGGTCTTATGTGAGTGGTTTTACCTAGGACAAACGGGATAGAAGGATTCGCCATTACCGATGTTGTGATGACTGTCAACTAGGGCAGTGGTGAAGGACCAAAAGTGTCCCTAAAGTTCCACAACCTGTGAGTCGTTAACTGGATAGATGGAAAAGATCCAACTACTGAAGCAAGAAGTACAAGTACCACGGGACCCAAGACAGGTTCCAACGGATTTGTGAGCATAGGGTTAAAGGGGGGAAGAAATCCCTTAGTAAAGAAATCCTCTAGAAAACTTGAATCGTTGGTTGTCCAAATAGATCCCATGTGAGATCTAGGAGACTAATCCCCCGAATATGGGAATCTAGTTTAGTGGAACTCGGCAGATCTTCCACAATGAGTGGAGGAAGTCCTAACAATTGTCTGGAGTGACGAAGAGGGCCAGATGTAGCCATGATGACCGTTAATTTTTATCAATAAAGTTTATCATGATATTCTTTAAACTCTCAAATGATAGCACTCGCGTACCTAAAAAATATAAAAAATACACTAAATTGATCAATTAGCAAACAAAGGGAAATTACCTCATCTGATAAGCACTGATCACTGAAGATGAAACCTAGTATCTCAATGAATAACAGAGAAGGATGGACAAATGTATGGTTACGGTTACTATAGAGCTTCGCCCGAACCTTAGATTGAGGGGCCAAGTAGTCTCGTGAAGACAAGAACCCTCCCAAAAACTAAAGACAGAGTAGATCCGTTCGTGTTAGGTACCAGGACAGCCCGTCCCAGTCACCTTGTGTAAGTCCCTATAAGTTTGGCGACTAGAGATACCTAAGATCACACACATCACAGGGGGGGAAATAGTCATAGATAGCACGCCATGTGGGCAAGATACCTGAGTCCCTAACTCAGTTCCAAAATCCCTACCCTGGACCATACAGATAGTTTTTGGCCGGGTTATTAGGAAGGAAGAAAAGGTATGATCCCAATGAAGGAGAGGCAAGCTTACCTGATTCGAATACATAGAATTCCCAAAGGATTTGTAAGAGAAGGTGGGCTACCTTCAATTACAGTCTGATGTTGTCTCATATTTCGCTCCGATTTTACTCGAGTGGTCTCGGTAATATGAGTGCAGAAGGAATGTTTTGCTCGTTAACGACACTAGTTCGGTTTTTGACCTTGGGCAATTCACTCACATGCTTATCCCAAGATGCTAGCCTAGCTAATGTTGGTTTGCTCAAAAGAGTTACTGATTGATTTTTATGTAAATTTTATGTGTACTTGATTATTGTCTTCAGTAGAGGAGTTGACATATGATATATGGTGAGATTCTTAACTCAATAAACTATGCAAAAACAATGCTCTGAATTTTTTTTTTAATTTAAAGCAAACAAGTTGTATTCCACATATTTATATTTTTCATATATTCATAGTTTCTTCCATGCATCTATAGTGTTTCAACACATGCATAACCAAAATATTCTTTTCCAATATTTCCTAACAACTACTTGAAACCAAAATGAAGCAACTCACAACTATTTATACAGAAGGATGAATACAAATTGTCAGTCTTTCTTTCAGAAAAAATGTTTTTAAGAGAGAAAAACCAAAACTTTTTTCCTAAAAATAAATTTCTAGGACACCAATTTTGCTGACATAATACAGATACAGATCTTATTTCAGCCCATGAGAAGATTCCCTATCCATTTTCGTCCATAGACACTGCTGAAAATCAAGGTAATGGGAGACTAACGCTCTGTAACAGTGGGTACAGAGAGTTAGTAGGCCCACTAACGCTCCCTGTCAACAGGCACAGTGCTTTATAAAGCTTTGTGTAGCCTGCTAACCTGCGTTAGTGTGGGAAATATATCAAAAAGAGGGTTTCCTTGACTAGTTTCTAAGATGAGTGTACACTAGTAAGATGCATCAAGATATTTGGTGGATCAAAAAAAGGATTGTTGAAGAATAGGGAGCTCTTAGAAGGAAGAGAGAACAGGGAAGAGTCTGGGTAAACCAGGAACTATATGTATAGTCCCCAGTGGAGTCACCAATTTTGCTATGGGGTAAAATTCATTGTTTATGGAGAATGAAAAATACCCTCAAAGGGCTTCCCGGGACCTTGGACATATTATAAGATTATTTGTAGATGCTACCAAGTTATACACATGTTCATCTATCGATATTAATTAACAAAGTATGGAAAGAGGATTACCTCAAGTCTCCTTCTAGATTTGTTTGGAGATCTCAATGCAGCCAAGAAGAGCTCCTTCAAAGCCAGCTCCAAATCAATTCCCGCACAAAGGAAAGGCAAACACAATCACCACATACAACCTTTAAAACCAATATATGAATGCACAATGAACATATATTTGCATAAAACTAAACTACTCATCTAAACAAGTATCAAATGAATAACTTAATGAACAATGTTACTGACACCATGGAGTAGGGAACACAATTGTAGTTCTGTATTTATAACGGAAGAGTGATTACAACCATCCGTTGTATTAGTCTTCCCTTGCCCCTTCCACTTCTCTCTCTCTCTCTCTCTCTTCTAGCTCACTTCTTCAAGTATGTGATAGTTCACAAAATCTTAGTAGGATATCCTTTAAAATGCTCTGACCCCTTTCACAATGACCCTCTCATTGCTTATATAGCAATCAAGTTAGGGTTGCCAAGTTCCTCATGGAGTTCACTAGGGAAAAAGCAATGAACTTTCCCTGCTTTTCAGCTCTTTCCCATTTTCCTCCTTTTCTCAGATTATAATTTCTCCAAATAGGTTATTTTTGGATGTTTCCTTGCTTTTCTTGAGTAAATTTAGGGACAAATATCTAGATATTTGTGAGTCAATTCGTTGGTTTGACCCTTGGAACTTCTTTTAGTTTCACTAATGTTGTCCCCTAACTAGGAACATGCTTTAGTAGGGTCACTAATGCACCTCCAAGCTTGGTAACAAGCTTTATAAAGTAGGTTGTTAGTGTACAACCAGCGTTAGTGTGGAATCAAGGCCTGTAATTGTGGTCTTTGCTTCAGTCATCATGTCTTTCACCTCTGAGTTCATGAGGAGATTATTTTGTTGTATAACAATTTTGTGTACCAAAAGCCTCCAAACATGGGGAGGCATCATCCCAATTGGATCGTTATATTATTTTTCATCCATATTGATTATTTTATAGTGGAAACATTAGAGGAATCAACTCACATAACTATTTCTAACTCTAGGTTCTAGCATAGTGAATTAGGGTGTTAAACCTTACTTAGACACTTTTAGGAATTTCTTGAATATTTTTGGGGTCCAAAAATTATTTCTAATGCAAGTCCCTCTGACACTATTCTACACTTAGATAAATTTACAAAAATTTAAGAAATACCTTATATACAGACAATATTCAAAATTTATGCCACTACAAATTTCACCTTCCTATTTTTACCACCATGATTTGAGAGGATGCTACGTTAACCCTATTACTCATGCAAAATGGGATACCCACATGACCATGATGAAGAGTCTAGAAGAGTCAATTTGTAATCCATAATTATGGTTGAATGGTTAAATTTAATCCTTAGTTGTCTATTAGGTTGTGTGATAATTAGTCACTATGAGAAAAAGGGGTTTCATTCTATTTGAGTGCATTTTGTTCCTTAAATTAGTAGAGTAGTTAAGAATGAATAGGGAGAGGGAAAGATAAAGAGGTTTGGAATTTTTTAGTATCTAACAAGCCATAAGTCTCACTCCTTTGTATTTGCATCATCATCCAGGGTGACAGAAAGGCGTTGTCTTGCACATTTTCGCAAGAGAGGGTGTGTTTAGGTGGAAAAGAGATGGCTCAATTGAAAATTTTAAGCACTTTATTGAGCCTCTTTTAATAGTTTGATCAAACTCCTTGGTCACTAAAAACATAACTCGATCAAGGTTTAAAAATAAATTCTTGATTGAACTTTATGGCTCAATCGAACTCTACCGCTTGATTGAGAATTATGGCTCGATTGAGCCATTCGTTTTATTAAATATCCCACCTGTAGTCTACATGCTCAATTTGTACAGACTGTGGGACATATTAGAGCTTGAATGAGAGTGTTTAGGTAGCTCGACCAAGAGTATTGGAGCTTGATCGAGCACTTAAAGCATGGAGTGTTTAAACCAATCTCTCTAATGACCCTACCAATCTCTTGATACTAAAACAAAGGTAGGAATTATATCTTTTTAGACTTTTTATTTTTTATTTTTTTTCAAAAATAAACAAATTAATTATAAAAACAACCATACAAAAACCATGAAAACCACAAAAAACCCTTCAAAATAACTTAAAAAATGAGAAAACTAACCTAGAAAACCACAAAAAGCCATAAAAAAATCTTTCAAATCAACTTAGAAAACCACAAAAGCAACCTATAAAACCAAAAAAAATATTAAAAAAAACATTCATAACAACCTAAAAGATGCTTCAAAACCACCCAAAAAATATAATTTAGGTTTTAATTATTTTTCTTACTTGCAATGTTTTGTTTATTAAATGTGTATTCTATTATTATGAATACTAAAATTATGTTTTCTAATTATTTAAGGTTTTAAAGTTCTTTAGGAATTTTGTGAAATAAATTTTCAATTCTTTTTTTTTTAGTTTTTGTTATTTAAAATGTATTTTAAATTTCTAACAAATGTGACCTAAAATATACCTCAAAAAACTCTAACAGAAAACAATGAAATTATAACCAATAAATAAGTAAATTAGGAGGTTGAGATTGACATGATGAATATGGCTGCTCATATTGAACCTCTATTTATAAAATAAGAATTTTTATTTTATTTTATTATTCTAAATTTAAATTAATTTATATTTTAAATATTTTTTAATAATAAATATAGTATGATTCTAGTTTTAAAAATAAAACATTAATCATCCATGGAGTCTTGGATAGACAATGATCGAGTGCTCTGTTAATACACTCCTTGATGTGGAGCCAATGGTTCAATTTCCCACATTCATCGAGGTGACAGATTAGACATGATGAAGATGTAGTCCCACCAAAATTACAAAAAAAAATACATATTAATCTTCAAAGTTAAAAATCTAAAAGATATATATATATATATATAGATATATATATATAATGTCACTATATATAACAAAATATTTAACATAATTATATATAATATTTAACTATATATAGTTATAACATAACATAGTTCTATAACTATCTAGTTCATAACATAAAGTTATTCAACATAACATAACATAGCACTCTATATTATTTAACATGCACAACATAAATTTATTTTCCCCACACATATATAACATAACATGTAACATAACTATGACAATATAACTATATAATTATTTAAATATACCTATATACATTTAACTATTATAAAATTATAGCATATCACATAGCTAGATATATTATAGTTTTTTATATATGGTTTATAAGATGTAACATAATTATAACTAGATAGCTCATAACATAACTATATAACTAGGCATACAATCTTATTGTTATAGACATAACATCATATATATATATATATATATATATATATATATATATATATATATACCTATACATATACATATATATCTGTTTCAATAATGCATCATTGATAGATACATTAAATCTATCATTAAAAATGCATTGGGTCCACTAAGTAAAAGCATTTAGACTTTTTTTCTAATTTGTACAATATTGTTTCATTATGTAGTTTGTTGTACTAGAAAGATTGTCTTCATGTTCTTGCACTTAGTACATGCCATGTGTCAAAGTCAAACACTAAGAAATTAAAATCTATTGAAGTATTATGGATGGCATGAAATTTTATTAGTTTTGTAAATCGGTTTATTTTCAATTTTTTACATATATGTTTACATAGTTATGCCCTATGAATAAAATGCATTATTTAGATACCAGAAAGAGTGTGAAGGTAGATTTCATCACTTCATTCGATTGTGTTTACATAGAACTCAATACTTTGATTTATAAATGCAACACCCTCCTCCCACAACTACCCAAGCAACCAGCTAGCCGGGGTAAACATGCGACAAGAGACCAGTATGATATGATTCAACCTCTTAAGTCATGTTAAGGAAGTGCAACCAACGGAAACACACCATATAGACATTCAATATTAGCTTAAGGACCCTCATGACCCAATCCAACACTTCAGACAGCTTACCCTTGGGTCCCACTGAAATTTTGGAAAATTTAAGCCTCAGCCACTCTCATGCTATAGGCATGGCAACGTCCTGAAACCCAAAGTCACTCTCACAAGCTTGCCTACCAGCGTCGAGAGACTAAATTTTTTAGTGCTATGCTAGCATCCATAGGATTTGAGAAACTTTTTCAGGGCCAGAGCCCAGGTCACTGCCCAAAATTTCATGACACGTTCAAAAAATAAAAATAACATGGAAATTATAGTTCTAAATCAAATGCTTCAATGAACCCTTAACTAGACCCATACTGGCCATGACAGGAATTTTGAAAAACATGTCACGAATATGTAAACTACAAGTGTAAATAATAGCTCTGAGCATAAGGATCTCATGCTTAGCTGAGAATTGCTAAGAACCATTAATGCCTCAACACATCAACTGCCATTCCCTCCATTAGGTCATAGATACATTGATCATTCAATTACAAGTAAAAACATGGTGAAAACTATACATAATTGTTGTCATAAAACACATACATAACTAACATAATAGCAACAGAAATATTCATGAAATTACAACGATGTAGACCACATAACATCCATCAAACGCTCACAAAAATACAAGGATAAATAACCTTTCATTAATGATTCAAAATCAAAACCCAAGATGGGACTTCCACATTCCACCCAACTATAGAATGGCTGATCCAAACCTCTCTTTAGTCATTCACCCTCGTGCCATATTCCAAGTATGAATGTGAGATCTTTTAGAACACTTCAATCAAAACTCATCTAGGGCTTCCAGAGACCATCCACATCAACCAATCAAATAGTGATTTCACATCACGGTTAGACATTACAAAACCATCATTAGATTGGTTTGTATACCTTTAATTTAGGGCCCCAGAGTGTTTATTCCAACCAAGGCTCCAAGACTAGTAACTCAACCCACAACTGTCGCCGAGATCTAGATTGTTTGTCCAGCAAAGGCTCCAGGACTAGTAACTCAACCCACCAAGGGCTCAAGAGCATTTGTCCAACAAAGGCTACAAGACTAGTAACTCAACCCAAGTTGTTACAAGGATCCAAAGTGTTTGTCTAACCAAGGCCCCAGGAACTAGTAAATCAACCCAAGTTAAGGAAACATGAGAACCAACCAAAGACAAACAATGAAAATAAACCCACAAGCACCATGGCTATCTAGGAAATGCTAAGGCTAGACAATCCACTGTCAATCCAGGAAATCCTCCATGCCAATAAGAAATCACAACCAACAAACCACATGCATATGCCATGCATGCCAAAACTAGTGAAGGAAACCTACATGAAACTCTGTACATGCAATAAAATCTGATGTAGCTTCTGATCCCAATGCCTTCTTGCACTTTCCTTCTCTTCCTTTTACGTCTTGACGAGCCTCAGTATTGCAACAAGAATGCTACAACTCCCAAGGCTATTAAATTTCATTATCAACGTCGTGTTCGTACAAAATTAAGAGGTATCGACACTATATGTGCAACATACAATGTGTCCTTCCTTTTCAGTCATGAAGTAATGGAGTGCATGTACTGAAATCAAATCCTAAACTAGTTGCAGAAAATGAACTGAAATGGAAACCCTGACCTATTGCGAGAAATAAAGTACAAGGAAAGAAACATATTCTAATTGCATGAAGATCATGAACTAAATGTAAAAGAAACCTAACATAACCCTATTTATCACATGTGATGATTTAAACTAACCCAACATGGAATATGATCTAGAGAGTGCTAACTGTTGTGTGCATGAATAAATATAAAATAACTTTGTCCTTTTTATATTTTTGCTTGAAAAATGTAAGTTCTAATCTTGCTTGGTTCTTTGGCAGGGGAGACAAGCATGGAGGAAAAGAATTACAATGGTTTAGTTGGCTTGGAGGGAAAGTAGGGGCCTAATTCTGGCTTCTAGTGATGATTTTTCTCAATTCGGGCTCAAAACACGCCACTGCAGGTTTTCCTACATGATGTCTATAGGAAGTACTAGTTCCTACAAGATGTCTACACAATCCCTTATTTTATTACAAAAAGTAGGCCGAAAGCTTAGGAAGTCATCTAGAAGGTGGAATGGAGCTTGGGAAAGGTGGATAATGGAAGAATAACACATGGAGGTGGTAGAAACTACCCAAAACGCAAGCAAGGGCTTCAAGATGGGTATATTTTCTCAATGGAAATGACAATTTTTGCTTTGGCGACATGGGTGGATGAGGCTTGGATGAGGTGAACGAGATGATGTCTCCTTGTAATGTATAAGTTCAAAAAACAACACACATTATTGTCTACATCTATCTACAAATTCATCTATACATCGGAAAGATTTATTAAATAACAGAAAATTACTTAGTCTAAAAATCGGAAATTTGAAAACTAGTGAGCTAGTAAATCTATCAAATGCCTAACCTAATCAAGCACAAATGCAATGGGGTAAATTTTGTTATTAAATATAATGTATTTTTTATCTAATGCAAGTGGAACCAACTCTATTTAATCTCATTAGCATGCTTTAAAAAATAGAAAAAAATTATTGTTCTTTGCTACAAAGGAGTTCCAGAAATCTAGATTTGAGAATAAGAAGACAAATCCAAGTAGCTCAATGATTACTATGAAATTCCAAAGCTCTTCCAAGGATGAAATGATGTTTTTTATCATGCAATATAACTTACATCAACCATTTAACCCAATTCTGCAACAAGAAATCACTAATACTAAATGCATAAATGCAAAGAAATAAGAACAAGAGATGCACGTGAATAAGAAGTGAAAAGAAGAAAAGAAAATGATACAAAAGGGATCTGATGCTCTTGGGATCGCCATGCCCAAGGAAAATTAGAGTCCTATGGAGGAGAAAAATATTTAAAAGTTGAACATGACACCAATCTTCATTATTTTCATCAATACAATTACATCCCTACAAGAAAACACAATGGACCTGTAAAAATACTAGTTCTCTCCACAATAATACTAATAAAAATCTCTCCCTAGAGGAAAATTCTAGTTGGTACTTATAAAAATTGATTAGGAATCATTCCCCATGAAATGAGGAAGCTTTCCGCACCAAAATCCCTCAATTAGTGGATCTAATTCCCAATACTAGGAATTTGCATTAAATGGCAGGGAACACATTCCTAGATTTTCTCAATCATTGGAGTTCCATAATATATGCCATAATTCCATAATATCGTGTTGATTTATTATTTAATATTGATCCTCCTGTTTTAGGAGCAAGTCTCTAAATTTTCTCTTCCTCCAAATATTCATAATCTGTCCAATATTCTCATAATATTCAACAAAAATAAATAATATTAGGCACAAATATGCAATTATTAATAAAAATTTCTAATAAATATATTAAAGTTAAAAATACATTATCCAATGCAAAAAGAGAGGTTTAATGTGCTGAAGGATAGTCATATGAGCCTTAATATATGTCTAATTTAGAGGCCCCCCTGCTGAAAGTGTTGCTCATCCTCTGAGCAACCTAGTGACCTCATTGTGCCTCATTCATGGCTCTCGTGGCCTTTCTCTTGTGCATTAAGAATCTTCGCCGTAAGTTCTACAAGGACAAGCCCAAAAACATATTTGTGCAAGGAAAAGTCATTGTTTTTTGAGACCATTAGCTTGCTTTCTTCTTTTCTTTTGTGGCCTAGATGATTTCTTAATGGCCTTAGAGTTTTCTGTTTTGATTAGGTTTGTCTTAGGCACTATCTTTTTTAGTTTTAGCACCATTTTTTCCTTTCTTCCTTCTTGTAGCAACATATTGTCTTCTTGTAACATCCATTCCTTCTCTTTCAAAGTCTTTTAACTATATGGTAGTGATGAGAAATGATGTAGAGGGTTTGGAGAATGATGCTAGGGCTCAGAGAGAGTAGTGCAGGTTTGTGAAAATGGAGAGTATGCTCTGTTTGTTTTTTTTTCAAGAAATTTTTAGGGTGAGACAGAGTCTACGTTTTGTTCTTGAAATTATGAAATGTGATGGATGAATGATGGATAGATAGTGAATATGAAGTGGATGGAGGGCTTGGAGTGTTGTGGTGACTTGGCCTTTGCAAAAATTTCTTCTTTTAACTGTTGTCCTCATTCCTTGAAATCATCACCCTTTATAGTTTGACTTTTCAACATTGTATGAGTGAATGAAAGAGTTGCAATTAACTAGTTGAAGGCGGATGAGACTATTGACCCATCCGTAGCTTATAAAACCTCATCTCTCATGCATTGACAACAAATTTGTGACTATAATATGCTCAAGAAAAGAGGTCAAGAATATTGCATACATGTACCTACCTAATGGTTGTTGGAGAGACATGCATGCTGCTGCTGAGTTGTTGCTGTTGTGCTGCTAATGACTCAGGTACATCTTCTTGACTGCCCTTTTTTTTTGTTGATCTCATTTTGATGATGGGTTGTCTTCTTGTTGATGTGCAGACATTGGGGACCTATATCAACGTTCCCTAAAGAATAACTGACCTTTTGATCGATTTATCCATCATATTACCTCTTGTAGCTTCTTATCGGCCTTCCTGTAGAGATCCTATAGTAATTCAGAACTTCCTGTAGAGATCCTATAATAATTTAGGACAACCTCTTGTAGCAGACTTGTTTTTTCCATATCTCTCAAATGGTAGAATGGAGTGACCTGAAATTTTTTGAGCATGTTTCCATCATCATCATGCACCTCCCCATAAAAAATATTGTCCAATGGATTCACGAATTAGGAGAAAAACTAAAAAAGGTTGAAGGTTATGGAAGCCGATTTCTTATAAACCTTGCACTAGAATTTGCTGAAATTTCTTGGGCATGTTACCATCATCCATATGAATCTCCCCATGAAACAAATTTTTAAATGGATGCACGAATATCGAGAAAATTCAAAAATGGTTGTAGGTGATGGAAGTTGCTTTCTCGAGAACTATGCACTGAAATTTTCTAAAATTTCTTGAGCATGTTACCATCATCCATATGCATCTCCCCCTGAAACCGATTGGTAAATGGATTCATGGTTTTTAAGTTATGGAAAAAATAATTTTTTTCTCTATATATTTTTGTTTCCTGTAGTAAAACAGAGCATTCGTGTAGTTTTTAAGGACAGCAAGCAAACTGAATGGGAAAAGCTTGAGAATAATGGGTGGATGGTGGAAATAGATGAGGTGATGGATTGGTATGGCCTTGGCCTTGTTGGAGCATTTTAGAAAAGGAGGAGAAAGTCAAGATTTGACTTCTTTTGACTAGGCTTGACCAATTTTTTTCTTTTGGTACCACTAGTATTTGTTGCTTGCAGATGTTGGAGAGTACATGCATTCATCAGAGAGATACATGGAGCAAAGAATTTTTATTTTTTCCTTTTGTTTTTCTTCTAGGCCTACTAGCCACCTCAATGAGGTTTTCAACTAGTAGGTCTGCCTAGGCACCTCAAATGAGGTTTTCACCTAGGATCTTTTCTTTTTCTCTGTTTTTCTCTTTTTTCCAACCCATTGACTACCTCATGGAGGTTTTCAATCAATGAGCCAATATTAGGCACCTCAAAGGAGGTTTTCACTTGATATTTTACTTTTTTTCTCTTATTTTTCATTTTTTTTCTACCCTACTCTACTTGAAAAACAAAATCACTTTCAAGTATAAGAATACTTCCAATGGAGCCATGTGCACATCAAGATGACAAACAAAGTGATGTGTGGGCTTGAAATATATGATTTGAAATGTACCTGGATTATGATTTGACTTTGAAAGGATCAAGCATAGTTGAAGAAGAAAGTGACGCTCCATCTTGTTGAATTTTTGGAACCAAACCTCAATATAGCTTTGATGTCCTTGATTTTCTTGCTTATCTGGATTATTCTTCATGTCTTATTCTACCATGAAATTCAAATATTCCCCTTTTTGTTGATTGTTCTCTTGAATAAATGGAGGATTTGCTGGTAACCATAAGGGAGCTTTCTCAATCTCTAATTTTGATGTTTGTTCTTCATCAATTGTAGCCCGTGGTTCTTTAATCTTCTCTTTTGAATCTTCTTTCTATACATGTTTTCCTTCAATGGCATCAAGAGAATAATTTTTTTGTAATGTTCTTTCTAATTTGAGATGAATACCATTGAGATCGAGAAGAGATATTTGGAAGTATTTTACCTCAACATTGTAAGTGGGCTAAGCTACTTCAATGTGTGGGCTTGGAAATGTTGGTATAGGTAGTTGAGTGGGAGTGTATATTTGAGATGGATGTGGTTGTGGTGGAGGTGAATGGTAAGGATAACATGGAGTTGGGTATGGAGGATATTGAGTAAAATATTGAGGATATTATGGATGGATCCCATAAGTTCCTTGCCAACCCTGTTGCCAAGATGTGTTTTGGGGTTGAGATGGCCAATGTTGCCAAGGAAAGGGTGTGTTCCAATTACTTTGAGATGGATATTCATAAGCTTGAAATTGTGAATTAGGATTTTGCATCATGTCAGGTTGAGTAGGCTGCCATGGTCCTCTTGGAGCTACATAACATAGTTGCATTGGAAATTGACTTGCTCCATTATCCTCTTGGTGAACTTCCTTAAACCTTGGTAATGAGGAGAAACATTTAACATCATGTGATTCTGCATGGACAACACGAATATCAACATCTTCTTTTTGCTCATTTTGTATTCTTAACATTTCTACTTATTCACTTAGACTGCGAAGAATTTTTGTTTTAAAGTTATCATGCAAATTTCCAATTTTAGCTTAACTTACCAATCTTGATGATGATTGACTTGCTATTGCCCTTCCTCTTGATAATTGTTTGCATGTTTCACAAATTTCTTCAAATGATAATTGATATACATCACCTATACTCATGAGATCAAGAATATCAATCCACTCATCCCTAATTGTTCTAAGTAAGAGGGTTTTTAGTGTGTCGGATCCTAAATGATGTAGTTTTTCCCTCTTTATATTATACATGAACCTCACTATTAGATCCTATAGAGTCTTATCTTCTATTTGATTAATTATAAAGGTTTCTTCTTTAAGATCATGATCTTTATATTTTTCTAGAAATATTTTTGCATATCATTCCATGATCTTATTGAATTAGTCCCTAAACCCATTAACCATTTAAGAGCTTTATCCTTCAATGTTGCTGGAAACAATCTCATTTTTTGAGTTTTTAATAAGTAATAATAAGATCTACAAATAATTTCAAATTCAAAGAGAAAGGTTTCTGGATCCTCTAACCTTAGACCATGAAAATTTGGAAGAAAATATAGAGGGATGTTCTTCATGTGCACATTACCACCAATACCTTAAATGTGAAATCCTAGAGGATCTTCCTCATTGTCATCATCTCCATCCATTTCTTCTACATTCTTTCCCATCTTCTTCTACCTGCAAAAGTGAATGGTGATGTGGCTCTTACTGCAGCATGTGATCAAATGGGGGGGCGGGTTGGTGTTGGAGATTTTTTTGTTTTTATGATTGAATGAAAACACTTAAGTAATGCACTTCTCTATTTTTGAAATGAAATATGCCTAATGCAAATATTTTATTTTTTTTTCCAAAAAGTAAAAACAAATTAATCAACTAGGGAAGAAAACAATGCATACTTTTACACCTCCCTAGCAATGACACCAAAAATTGACGAGCCTTGATATTGCAACAAGAGTGTTGCCACTCCCAAGACTACCGACTTTAATTATCAACCCAGAGTTTGTGAAAACATAAGAGGTATTGACACTATATGTGCGGCATAAAATGTGTGATTCCTTTGCTATCATGAAGTAATGGAGTGCATGTACTGAAATCAAATACTAAACTATTTGTAGAAAATGAACTAAAATGGAAACCCTAACCTATTGCAAGAAATAAAGTAGAAGGAAAGAAACATATTCTAATTGCATAAAGATCATGAGCTAAATGTAAAATCAACCTAAATTAACCTTATTTATCACATGTGATGATTTAAACTAACCGAGCATGGAATCTGATCTAGAGAGTGCTAACTATTGTGTGCATGAATAAATATAAAATAAATTTTTCCTTTTTATCTTTTTGCTTGAAAAATATAAATGCTAATCTTGCTTGGTTCTTTGGCAGGGGAGACAGGTGTGGAGGAAAAGGAATACAATGGTTCAGATGGTTTGGAGGGAAAGTAGGGACCTAATCCTGGCTTCTAGTTATGATTTTTCTCAATTCGGGCTCAAAATGGGCCACTATAGGTTTTCCTACATGGTGTCTATGGGAAATACTAGTTCCTAGAGGATGTCTACAAGATCCCCTATTTTATTTATACAAAAAGTAGGCTGAAAGCTTAGGAAGCAGTCTATAAGGTTGAGTAGAGCTTGGGAAAGGTGGATAATGGAAGAATAAGGCATGGAGGTGGTGGACACTACCTAGAACTCAAGCAAGGGCCTTGAGATGGGTATATTTTCTCAATAGAAATGACAATTTTTGCTTTGGAAACATGGGTGGATGAGGCTTGGATGAGGTGAAAGCGATGAGGTCTCCCAACAATGTAGAATATCCTGCAACAACGCAAATTATTTTCTGCATCTATCCATAAATTCATCTATACATGGGAAAGATTTATTAACTAACAGAAAATTACTTAGTCTAAAAATCATAAATTTGAGAACTAGTGAGCTAGAAAATCTATCAAATGTGTAACCTAATCAAGTGAAAATGCAATGGGGTAGATTTCTTTATTAAATATAATGTTTTTTTGATCTAATGAAAGTGGAACCAACTCGATTTTAGCTCATTAGAATTCTCTAAAAAATAGAATAAATTTATTGTTCTTTGCTAAAATGGAGTTCTAAAAATCTAGATTTGGGAATAAGAAGACTAATCCAAGTAACTCAAGGATTACTATGACCTTCCAAATCTTCTCCAAGGATGAAATGATGCTTTTTATCCTACAAAATAATTTACATCAACCATTTAACCCAATCCTAAAACAAGAAATCATTAATATTAAATGCAGAAATGGAAAGAAATAAGAACAAGAGATGCATGTGAATAAGAAGTGAAAAGAAGAAAAGAAAATGATAAAAAAGGGCTTTGAGGCTCCTGGGATGGCCAAGCCCAAGGAAACTCAGATTCCTATGGAGGATAACAAGAATTATATGCTGAACATGACACCAATCTTCATTATTTTCATCAATACAGTTACATCCCTGCAAGAAAATATAATGGAGATGTAAAAATATGAGTTCTCTCCACAAGAAGACTAATAAAAATCTCTCCCTAGAGGAAAATTCGAGTTGGTACTTATAAAAATTGATTAGGAATCATTTCCCATGAAAGGAAGAAGCTTTCCCCACCAAAATCCCTTAATTAGTGGATCTGGTTCCCAATACTAGGAATCTGCATTAAATGGCAGGTAACACATTCCTAGATTTTCTCAATCATTGGAATTCCAAAATCTATGCCATAATTCCATAGTATCTTGTTGATATATTATTTAATAATTATCCTCCTGTAGTAGGGAGAAAGTACCTAAATTATCTCTTCCTCCAAATCTTCATAATCTGCCCAATGTTCTCATAATATTCCACAAAAATAAATAATATTAGAACAAATATGAAATTATTCACAAACCTTTCAAATGAATATATTAAAGTTAAAAATACATTATCTAATGGAAAAAGAGAGGTTTAATGTGCTGAAGGATAGTCATATGGGTCTTAATTTATGTCTAATTTAGAGGCCCATCACTTCTTGCTACAAGAATCCAAGTATGCCACACCCACCAAGAGTGCTCCAAGAAAACTCTAAGTCTCCAAGAGTACGAGAGAGAGAGAATAGTGTGAGAGCTCCAAAACTGAACTAACAAAAGGTTACCAACTGATTCTCACAATCCTTTTTATGAATGAGGCATCTATTTTCTTCATTTTCCATTATTTTCCTTCATTTTCCTCCTCACATGAAACCTGTGACCTTTCATCTCGCTTTTCTCCTAATTTCCATTATTTTCATAAATAAATGTGCCAAAAATGTCATTTTTCCTTTCCAAAGCCTTAGCCATTTCTTTTACCAATTTCCTTAGCCATAAAAAATCAAAAGTGATCCCCATCACTAAGAATTTTCCCAAAATTGAGCTTGGAATTAGTGTCCCATTAATCGTGGTTATTATTTTTCCTTTATTTACTTTTATTACTTATAATTTTCACTGGGGCTATTACAGAATCCTCCCCATTGGGGGAACACCATCCTCGGTGTTCAACAACACCTATAACCACAAAACTGTTGTAAGTAAGATATATTGCGGATGGAGTTTTATAACTTGGCTCGCTATAGTAGTTACAATGATCAACCTACTGATAAGAAAACTAAAATGATACATAACAAGCATAACATCATAATGCCATAACACCCATACCACTTATTGGAGCTTTATAACATAGCTCATGGAGGTATTTACTTCCATATACATATGTGCATAAACCATCATCACCAAAACATATAAAAAAACATATACCAAAACACCAAGCCAAAATTTCTTTGCCTCAACCAACAAACAAAGAAGGATACATAGCCCGCATATGATCTTCCATCTCCCATTGAGCTTCATTGGGCCCAAAGTTCTTCCATTTCACCTTAACTTTCTCGGTTACTTAATTCCGGAGTATGAGCACCTTTTTATGCAATATACACTCAAGCTCCGACTGGAATTCTCCATCTTGTTCCACCTACAATACAAACTATTCAATCACATGATCAACATCCTTAACATACTTCTTAAGCAATGACACATGGAAACCATCATGGAATTTCACTGTCGGAGGTAGTGCAAGTTGATAGGCTACTAGCCAAATCCTCTCGATGATACTGAAGGGTCAACAAAACCATGGTGTCATATTGGCACATAATCCAATCTACAATGATCTCTTCTTCGGTTCGATGTGCAAGCACACCTATTCTCCAACCTGGAACTCCTTAAACAACATGTTCTGATCTACATAGATAATCTGCCTATCCATTGCTTCCTTTACATTTTTCTTAATTACCTGCATTTCTTGTTCCATGTATGCAAACATATATGGTCCAATAAGTACCCTTTTAACTAGATCACTCCAACTAATAGGAGTATTTTAACTCCACCCTTTCAATGCCTCAAAAAGACTCATCCTCAAATATTCCTGATAATCGTTGTTCTATGTGGACTCTACCAATGGAGGATACTCCTCCTAGTTCCTCTGTTGATGCATCACATACATCCTCAACATGTCCTCCAATATCTTGTTGACCCTCTATGTCTATCCATCTACCTGCGAATGATTAGTCATACTGAAGGAAAATTCTATTCCCAAACTTGCAAATAACTCCTTCCAAAACTTGGAAGTGAACTTCACATCCCTGTCTAACACAATCCTTTTTGGAACACCATGTAATTTGACCACATCTCAGATGACTACTTGTGTTACATCACTAGATGATAATGTAGACTTCACTGGAATGAAGTCTACAACATTTATCATCATGTCGACAATAACCATGATGGAATCATGCTGTCTTACTATCCTCAACAACCCTGTGATAAAATCCATCTAAATGACCTTCCATTTCCATTCTGGAATCGCAATCAGTTGTAGTAGTCCACCTAGGTGTTTACACTCTACCTTCACACATTGAGAATCAAAACATCTAGCCACAAAATTTGCTACATCCCTCTTCATATTCCCCAATAATAAAATGTCTTCTAGTAACCTAGGTGACCTGAATAAGATTTCACATGAAACTCCCTCATGGTCACCTTCTTGAGCTCACTTCTATCAAGTACATATATCCTGTCTCAGAACTTGACCAATCCATCTACTATAATACAATAATCCATATCTTGTTCACCTGCAATTGTACCTATATCTGTACTTGTACCTATACATGTACTCTCACTTGCACATGTACCTGTACTATCACCTATTAAGACCATCTTCATCTAAAGCATCCAAGAAATCATCATCTTCAAAAGCCATCGGAAGTCTATAATCATTACTATTTTCATCTTCATCATTATTTGATAAACCATTGCTATCTCCATGCATATAGTAGCTCTTCTTATTGACACTTTTTTTTCTATTTTCTTATCCCTTACCTTTATCAAGCTTATCTTTGTGAGGACATTTGGCAGCATAATGACCAACTCTTCCACAAGCAAAACATTTGAAAGGTAGTTTACCTTTGAATCTTCCAGAACCTCGTTGAAGGTTCTTGACAAAGTTTGATTCTTCCTCTCCTTCTTGTTGGAAATAATACTGAGAGGGGGGGGGGAGTGAATCAGTATTATCAAATCAATATAACTTTTTCATTTCCAGAGTCTGAGTCATATATGCTGCTTCAGTTAAGAATACCCACGTATATTCAGTAAACTTATGATTCAGTTAATTGATCTTCAATGAGTGCATTAGAACATTATCAACCATATTAACAGTAAACATGTGCGGTAAAATAGAACAGATCATCACACATAAGTCACACACATGAACACCATGACATAAGGTGGAAACCCAATGTGGGAGAAAACCACCTGCTGCAAGTCATCTCAATCTTCTTCTTAATAAGAAAATCCTTTTACAACAGTTTTGTACTGGTGCAATCCTTTACTAGTACGCAAGCTTCTACCTGCAGAGAGCTACAACCCTCTCTCATTCTCCAGTCTCTCCTGGAAGGGAGCTACAACCCCCATAGTTCTTGTACTAGCCGATCCATTTACTAGTACGCAGGCTGCTACCTGCTATAATGCTCCAAAGTTTTCAACTGCTACTAGAAGGGAGCTACCACCCCCTTAGCTCTTGTACTAGCTAAGATACTAGTACGTAGGTGCTGGCCTACAATCTTCTCTCCTCCAGGTACCACGTTTCATACATTTTCAGACTGGATACACCTGAAGCACAAAACATAATCTGAATGGCCACGTTTCATCCAATTTTCATATTGGACCCATTAATATCATTGAAGTACATAATCAATCAATCTTTTGAATCACCCAATCACCAGATCAATACATATACAAGGATAATATGTTAGTCAACAACCAGAACCACATGTGACTTCAAATATCATAGCTCAAATTGTATACGCTACTACAATGAACCAAACCTGCATACATACACGCTTACACTAGAGCCAACCCATGTACAGATCTATAAATATTCAAACATGACTTGCAGCGATTTCAAACTTAAGTTATACCCAGTTCAGATCATTACAAGTGTCAGTACACAGATCTAGAATAAGCATAATCAAATATATAGAGATAGTTCGTTTCAAACCATTTGATCCCGATCTATCCTTAGATCTTGTTCTCCATCAACCGGTGAGATCCCTCTTTAGCTCAGATCCAGATATGCACCACAACCCAATCACAGTATTCCAGATCTAACACTTTATCAGATATTCAATAATTCAGATGATGCTTTGCCAAATGATCTCCTTCCTCTTTTATAGTCTTAGGCCTTTCACAATACCACGGTCCAAAACCATAATAACACAATACCACGGACCCAATACTTGGGATCAACACTTTTGGATGCAATACCATGGACCAAAACCATAGGATCAAAAACTTTCAGACTAATACCATGAACCAACCATGAAAGTGCGTGAGATCAACACTTTTGGATGCAATACCACGGACCAAAACCATAGGATCAAAAACTGTCAAACTAATACCATGAGCCAACCATGAAAGTGCGTGAACTTTTCTCTTCATGAAAGGAACTTTTCTTTGCATGAAAGTGCGTGAAATTTTCTCTATATGAAATAAACTTTTCTCTCCATGAAAGTGCGTGAACTTTTCTCTACATGAAAGAAACTTTTCTCTACATGAAAGTGCGTGAACTTTTCTCTACATGAAAGAAAATTTTCTCTGCATGAAAATGCGTGAACTTTTCACTACATGAAAGAAACTTTTCTCTACATGAAAGTGTATGAACGTTTATCTACATGAAAGTGTATGAACTTTTCTCTGCATGAAAGTGCGTGAACTTGAAAATAACTTTTTTGCACTATAATTTATCATCTGAGTGATTTGCCATCGAGGACAACACTTGTCTCATAATGCCAACAATCTCCCCCTTTGGACTTGATGGCAAAGCTAACTTGTCACACGTAGAACTATCATCTGATTCCTTTGAGCTATCCTACACCCCAGGCATTCAGTCACATCTAATATTTCTTCTTGAAGATTCATCTAGTTATAACTAAGTGAGATGTTCTTCTATGAGTGGGTTGCCATCAAGTAAAAC
This sequence comes from Pinus tabuliformis, assembly GCA_031772625.1. Lineage (NCBI taxonomy): Eukaryota > Viridiplantae > Streptophyta > Pinopsida > Pinales > Pinaceae > Pinus > Pinus tabuliformis. The sequence goes on from CM062805.1 coordinate 588,029,108, forward strand.
ACATGCATCATAATGCCAAAAATCTCCCCCTTTGGACTTGATGGCAACAACACCAAATCACTCTCCCCCTTTGACATCAAGGGCAAAGGGCGAACCAAGATATTCTCTTTCCTAGATAAAACTTCCGCTATCCATACTCCCCCTGAGTACTTGCTGAAATCTTTGAATGAGATCCCCCTTTGTATATGCCAAGGTGTACCAATCTTTCCATGCTACATGCTAAAAGCTCTGCTCTAGTTGAATTGTGCTGTTCATGCTCTCCTTGTCTGTAAGCAAGGTCTACAAAAAGGTGTTCTACAAGAACATGACTCTATACATCATACGTGACCTTCCTAGCACCAAATACTCATACATACATCCATCTCCCAACCAAGTGGGGATATACCAGAAAATGACAACCAAGTACATTACATCATTCATCCCACGCATAGTGGGGAAACCAACATAGGTCGTTACATGACCTTGATATGAGTGAAATATTTCATCAAATGACTACAATAGATAGAGACACACTATTACATCATGAGTCTTTATATGACCTTTACATCGAACGATATACATGACATTTATAACAGAGACCAAACACCTAAATAAGATCATGATAAACATCAACAATGACACTGTATGATTTGCTCCATAGCATCTGTCACCAGCAACTTGTATTAGTGCATGAATCATCAAGGTATGTTCGTATCAACTCATCCTTTTGAACAGAATTCTGTATATACAGAATCATTCTATCATATGTGAGAAACACCATAGCCATCCAGATATGCATGGACCAAGTATCATCAATTGGGAATATCAATCAACATATGTACGAAACAACCTATCATCATATAGGTAAGAACTCATCATCATCATGTCTCCAACAATGCAACTTTAAATAATCATCCATGTATCCAGCCAACAATCCTCATCCATATATGTGCCAAGAAAAATAGGAATCCTGCATCATAACTGTAATATATGATCTTTATTCATATGACGACAATAGCATATGAGTGACTCATCATCAAGTAAAGAGGATGTGAATTCAAGCTATGTACTTCTTCTTATCCTTATGAAGATCACCATGTAAGCACCATTAGAGAATTAACCACAAATCTGATATAAATATCAACTATGTAACCCCAAGAATCATCTGAACAACTCATAACCATATCATAGCAAGATGAATCATTTATCCATATAAGCATCATCACCAAGGACTATTAACCATAATGCCAACAATGCATTAAAAGCATATGCTCCCCCTAAACTTGTGCCATCTTGTTTACTGTCATATATGATCATGCATATCAGCAAGAAGTATCAAGTCATCATCATTATCAAGTTAGAAACAAAACACTTCTAACCATCAAGTCATTTCCACACATCGTCAGCAAATTCTAACCATTATCAAACAGCACAAATAATAAACCAAATCATAACTAATCCTTTTCCTGACCTGTCCCTACTGCCTTTCCTCAAACAATCATATACACGACTATGCCATAACCAACTCGTGTATATATGTGACTTCTCTTTAATAAACTTGCGTATGAGATTTAGGACACTGAAGTTTTACACTTCCAGCTCCCTCTGATTCTGTTATGTCTGTATGTTGTGCTGTGCTGCCTCTTTCTAATTGTACTTCTTTCTTCTTCCACATCTTCAAGTGTGATGATGATGTTTTCTCCTTTTGGTATGGTGCCCATACTTTGTTCCTGCATTCCTTAGCTATATGTCCAAGCTTGTTACATGTGTAACATCTTACATGTCTCATATTTCTTCTATAGCAATCGACAGCTCTGTGACCAAACATATTGCAAGCAAAGCAATATCCATTAAAGTACCTTGAATGTGATGATCTTTCTGCATGATGGTCTTGAAACCTTATTCTTCTACATCTGGCTGCAACATGTCCAAGATTATGACATACATAACATTCAACATTATTCATAGGAGGAGTAAAAGATTTTCTTTGAAGAATTTCTTTCCTTGGTTGATGATGAGATTGACCTTTCATCTCCTTATTGAACATTTCAGATTTTGCAGTCGAGTTCCTTGTCTTACTTTGTGAACTAGATTCACCTTCAATAGATTCATGAAAACCAAGACCAGTTTTGATAGCAGGAGACCTTTGACTATTAATAATATCATCCAAGACTTTAGTACTATCTTTAAATTGTAACAGTTTATCCTTTTCTTCTAATTTATATTTTAGAATATTTACCTCAACTTGATGTTGCTCTTCCTTTTCAAGATATTGCTTCTTCACGTTTTCTTCAACATTTCTTTCTTCTTCCAACTGATGTCTTAGTTCAAGAACTTCATTTTCATGAGCTTGGAGTAGTTCTTTATTCTGCTTCTTTGATTCTTCAAGATCTTCTTTTAGCGAGTGGATCGTGGCTTCAAGACTTTCATTGTAACTGGATCTATCTCTGAGTTTCTTGATGGTTGAGCTTCTTTCATTGACTTCATCTCTTAGTGATGTTACTTCATCCTGCAACTTTTGATATTTGTCCTTGAATAACTTCCTTACCTTGTTTCCTTCCTCTAGTTGAGCTTTTAGTTTGGCAGCTTCTTCTTTGAAGACACATTCCCTTTTGTTGATCTCTAATTTTGTCTGTAAGCCTTTTAAATTCTACCACTATTTGATATCTTTCTTGCTCACCCATAAAAGCAAATTCAGTTGTTTTGCTATCACTTTCATCTTTTCCAAATGGATAGATAGCTAGAACATGAGAGGATAACAAATTCATACCTGATAGTTCATCTTCATTCTGAAATGATTCTGAATCTGAAGTGCTTCTTCCACATAATCCCCAATCGATTCTCCCACTGTCATAGTTCTTCTGAGATGTCTTCTTCTGCTTAGGTGCTTTCTTCTTAAGCTTCTTTCCCATTGTTCCACGGATCTCCTTTAAGCGATCAAGCTTCTACAAAAGGACCTGCTCTGATACCAATTGTTGGAAATAATACTGAGAGGCGGGGGGGTGAATCAATATTATCAAATCAATATAACTTTTTCATTTCCAGAGTCTGAGTCATATATGCTGCTTCAGTTAAGAATACCCACGTATATTCAGTAAACTTATGATTCAGTTAATTGATCTTCAATGAGTGCATTAGAACATTATCAACCATATTAACAGTAAATAGGTGCGGTAAAATAGAACAGATCATCACACATAAGTCACACACATGAACACCATGACATAAGGTGGAAACCCAATGTGGGAGAAAACCACCTGCTGCAAGTCATCTCAATCTTCTTCTTAATAAGAAAATCATTTTACAACAGTTCTGTGCTAGTGCAGTCCTTTACTAGTACGTAAGCTTCTACCCGCAGAGAGCTACAACCCTCTCTCATTCTCCAGTCTCTCCTGGAAGGGAGCTACAACCCCCATAGTTCTTGTACTAGCCGATCCATTTACTAGTACGCAGGCTGCTACCTGCTATAATGCTCCAAAGTTTTCAACTGCTACTAGAAGGGAGCTACCACCCCCTTAGCTCTTGTACTAGCTAAGATACTAGTACGTAGGTGCTGGCCTACAATCTTCTCTCCTCCAGGTACCACGTTTCATATATTTTCAGACTGGATACACCTGAAGCACAACACATAATCTGAATGGCCACGTTTCATCCAATTTTCATACTGGACCCATTAATATCATTGAAGTACATAATCAATCAATCTTCTGAATCACCCAATCACCAGATCAATACATATACAAGGATAATATGTTAGTCAACAACCAGAACCACCTGTGACTTCAAATATCATAGCTCAAATTGTATACGCTACTACAATGAACCAAACCTGCATACATACGCGCTTACACCAGAGCCAACCCGCGTACAGATCTATAAATATTCAAATATGACTTGCAGCGATTTCAAACTTAAGTTATACCCAGTTCAGATCATTACAAGTGTCAGTATACAGATCTAGAATAAGCATAATCAAATATATAGAGATAGTTCATTTCAAACCATTTGATCTCGATCTATCATTAGATCTTGTTCTCCATCAACCGATGAGATCCCTCTTTAGCTCAGATCCAGATATGCACCACAACCCAATCACAGTATTCCAGATCTAACACTTTATCAGATATTCAATAATTCAGATGATGCTTTGCCAAATGATCTCCTTCATCTTTTATAGTCTTAGGCCTTTCACAATACCACGGTCCAAAACCATAATAACACAATACCACGGACCCAATACTTGGGATCAACACTTTTGGATGCAATATCATGGACCAAAACCATAGGATCAAAAACTGTCAGACTAATACCATGAACCAACCATGAAAGTGTGTGAGATCAACACTTTTGAATGCAATACCACAGACCAAAAACATAGGATCAAAAACTGTCGGACTAATACCATGAACCAACCATGAAAGTGCGTGAACTTTTCTCTTCATGAAAGGAACTTTTCTTTGCATGAAAGTGCGTGAAATTTTCTCTATATGAAATAAACTTTTCTCTCCATGAAAGTGCGTGAACTTTTATCTACATGAAAGAAACTTTTCTCTGCATGAAAGTGCGTGAACTTTTCTCTATATGAAAGAAAATTTTCTCTGCATGAAAGTGCATGAACTTTTCTCTACATGAAAGAAACTTTTCTCTGCATGAAAGTGTATGAACTTTTCTCTACATGAAAGAAACTTTTCTCTGCATGAAAGTGCGTGAACTTGAAAATAACTTTGCTGCACTATAATTTATCATCTGAGTGATTTTCCATCAAGGAAAACACTTGTCTCATAATGCCAACACTTCTGATATATGTCCTGATTCATTGAGTTCTCCTATTCCTGAAGCTTTGAATGTGGCTTCTCTCATATCTGATGGACCCCCTTTTCTCATTTCGAATGTAGTTAGGATTCCGTGCAACTGTGACATAGTGATACTCTAATGATCCTGTTTTTCTTCTATGGCAGAAACTTTTGATTCAAACTTAGAAGACAAGGATCTTAAAACCTTTTCAACTAAAGTAAATTCTTTTATCTCTTCATCCAAGATTTTCATGTGATTAACAATCTCATCTATACGTAAGAAGTAGTTAGACATACTTTAATCATTGTGCATTCTGAGAGTTTCATATTGAATTCTGAAAGATTGTAGTTTTTCACATTTTACCTGACCGTCTCCTTCATAGCTTAGAATGATCTTGTCCCATATTTCTTTGATGGTTTTGAGCTGCATAACCTTGACAAATTTTGATTGTGACAGACTCCCCAATACAGTATTGACAGCCTTGGAATTTGTTTCATACTGCTTTTTACCAGCCATGTCTATAGGAATTGTTGATGGAAATGTGTATCCTCCTTCCACAATTTCCCAAACATCTATTCCAAGAGATTGAAGATAAAGTGTGGTTCTTACCTTCCAATAGATGAAGTTGCTCCCATAAAAGATTGGTGGTCTAATGGATGCCTCTCTTTCATAGTTACTCATGATGATAGATCTTCCTTTAAGCAATCAAGCTTTTTCTGAAGGACCTGCTCTGAGTCCAATTGTTGGAAATAATACTGGGAGGTGGGGGGGTGAATCAGTATTAGAAAGTCAATAATATTTCTTTTCATAATCAGATTTGTATGCACTACTTCAGTTAATGAAACTTGTGTATATACACAACTATAGTTAAGGAAACTAGCGTATATCCTACAGACTTATAATTTAGTTAATTAATCAGATGTTAATATTTAATCTATGCATCAAAACCATATAGCAGTAACCAGGTACAGTAAAAACAGAGCAGACAATCACACATAAGAACAAAAGATATAAGGTGGAAACCTAATGTGGGTGAAAACCACCTGCTGCAATTCGTCTCTATCTTCTTTTAATAAGAAACTTCTTTTTACAATATTTTTGTACTGGTGTAGTCTTATAGTAGTACACGTGCTTCTACCTACAAAAGGCTACAATCTTCTCTCGTTCTCCAGCTTCTCTTGGAAGGGAGCTACAACCCCCTAGCTCTTGTACTAGCTGATGTACTAGTACGTAGGTGCTAACCTACAGAAGGCTACAACCTTCTCTTTTCTTCGAGGGACCACGTTTCATAAATTTTCAGACTAGATCCATCAATAACACCAATCAAACATCAAAATATATCTGCATCAATAAATCTCCTTTGCACCAACCAAAACTAAATCAAACAATCACTTCTTTGAATGTTGTAACCAGAATATAGTAACAGTAACCAGAACCCAAGCCAGAACCCAGAACACTACAACGACAATCAAAAGTAGCTAAAACATATTTTATAAGGTGTACGCTATTTCAATGTGATGAACCTATGTGCATACGCACTTGTATCAAGGAAAACCTCTGTATACGCACTTTTGGAATGTCGAACCGACATGTATACATGCCTTTGCTATAATGAACCTGCGTACAGATCTATAAAAGATGATTTAACCTTTACAACTATTCAGACATTAGTTATACCCAAATCATCAGATTTACAGATTACGACATGCGCCATTTATAAAAGATCAAAACCACACAAAGATACTTCTCTTCAAGCCTTAAGATCTTGACCCATCAATAGAACTTATCCTTCATCAAGCGCTCAAGTTCATCCTTAATTCAGATCCAGATATGCACCATAACCCAAAGACTTATATTCTAGATCTTATTCTTCATTAGATATGCAATGCTTGAGTGACTTTGCCTAATGATTTTCTCCTCCTTTTATAGTCTTAGGCCTTACTCAATACCATGGTCCAAAACCACTTAGAAGCAATACTTTGGACCAAATACCTAGGGTCAACACTTCGGATAGGATACCTTGGACCAATACCATGGATTAAAATACCATGGACCAAATACCATGGACGAAAACTAGTTTTCCAACATGTACGCGCCTTTCTTTGCATGAAAGTGCATGTGTACGCCATACGTGCCTTTTGTTCTACCAACCCACGTGTACATGCAACTTGGACAATAGGGAACCTGTGTATACCTCTCTCTCTTCATTCTGTGAGCCTGAACTATGATCTGTCATCTGTGTGAGTTGCCATCAAGGACAAAACCTGTGTCATAGCACCAAATCTGTGTCATAATGCCAACACATATTTGAATGTGATGTGGGGGTATGATCGTCACATTGCAATGTTAAGTTGTGTTCATAAAATTATGATTTTTTTTTGTTACATTATGATGTTGGATTATAATCATTACATCATGACATCAAACAATATTCATCACATTATGACATCATATAATGTTAATCACATTGCCACATCTAAATTTGTTCATATATTGTAACATTACATAATGTTCATGACATAGTGTTGTTGTCTAATGTTCATCACTTATGGCATCACGTGAGATGTGTTTGTCACATAACATGTCGTTTTTGTCACATTGTGATGGTGATGTTTGTTCATCACACTATGACATCGAATAATATTTGTCACATTAGAGTTTTATGCATCACATTACGACATCAGACATTGCTCTTCACATAATGGGTTTTTCTCATCACATAATGGACTTTTTTCATCATATGATTTATTTTGTTTGTTGCATTATACTGTTGGGTTATGTTTACCATATTGCAACATCATACACTATTGATCATGTAATAAATTTTGTTCATGACATTACAAGTTTTTTTCAACACATTGTGATGTTGGGTTATACTAATCACATTACAACATCGTAAAATGTTCGTGAGATTATGAAATTCATATTTATTCATTTCATTATGATGTTCATTAATGTTTAGGATAATGTGACATTGTCTACTTTTCATCACATTATGATGTTGGGAAATTTTTGTCACATCACAACATTAGGCTATGCTCATCATATTGCAATATTTGGTATTGTTTATCAAGATACGTATGTTCATGATATTGCAATGTTGGGAAATGTTTTTCACATTATAATGTTTAGGAAATGGTTGGCACATTATTAAGACATAAAATGTTTATCACATTGCAATGTCAAGAAATTATCATCAAGTTATGATGTCAAATAATGTTTGTTGCGATGCTAGGCAATGTTTTCCTAGATATTTTTATCACATTACAACATAGGGTACTACTCATCATAATGTGGCATAGGGATATGATCCTTACACTGTGATGTCAAGAAATGTCCATATCATTGTGATGTCCAATAATGTTCATAACATTGCAATTTTGGGCAATGTTTGTCACATTATGATATCAAGTAATGTTAATCACATTGCTATGTCGAGTAAGGTTAATCACATAATGATGTAAAGTATGGTTAATAACATTGCAACAATGGAAAATGTTTATAACATTACAATGTCAGGAATGTTCCTCACTTTGTGACATCATGTAATACTCATCACATTTTAGTAACATTCAATAAAATTCATCACATTGTGATGTTAGTTAACGTTTGTCACATTATGATGTCAAGTTATTTTAGTCACATAGAAATGTTGGATAATTCTTGTCACATTGCAGCATTGGGTAATTTTTTCCACATTAGGTAGGGTTTTTCATGTTGTACGATTATATAATGATCATCGCATTTGAAAATTATGTAATGTTCACCACATTGTGGCATCTAATTTTTTTTATCATATTACAATATCAAATTATGTTCATAAAATTGGTTGGTTTATGTTAGATATACGCTGAAAAAGAACATTTTTCCAAGTTTTTTGAAAACATTTCTAATAAAGTTTTTCCTTTATTAGAAAAATAAGAACTTTGAATGGATACAATATCATATAAATTAAAATTTCATGATATTTTTATTACATAACTATATGTTTATGTAGATTTAAATATAAAATAACTATACTCTCTAGATGTTTTTAAAAAATGAAAGATATATGGTTGTAGTAGTATACACTTTCTATATAGTGGTTTATATAAGCTTTTCAAATAATCATTTTAAATAAAAAAATGATTAAATATTAATATTAAATGAATTGGTCAAGTTTGACATAAGTATTGCATTGGCCAAACATATCCACCGATTTTCTCCATGGTAGAAGTAAACATATATTTCTCTTCTCCATTCATTTTTATTTAAATTACTTTATAGATCTCATCATTTTGTCACTGCTTCGTCCCGTTCCCCCCCTTTCAATTCCCTTATTTTTAATTACCAGGTTTGTCTTTCCTTCATTTCTTTCCATCATCACACCCCGTCCTTAATTATCCAAAGTTTTCATATTTAAATTTGAACTACTCAGGTAACTTGATTTTCTATTTATACTATAGATAGCCAAATTATGTTTTTTTTGTTTTGTTTTGTTTAAATAAATTATTAAATATGATTAAAATGGTTATACTCACTAAACATTATTGGTTAAAAAAAAAATTGTTAAACATTGAACAATTATGAAAATCTCCATTGGGTAATGTTTTTTATTAAACATTCTCATTGTTCAAGTTAATAATGTTTTTTATTAAACATTCTCATTGTTCACGTTATTAAATATTGAGCCTCATTATTGAACATTGTCATTATTTAGTCTTTGACTAAAAGGTGCATCGACTACTAGTAAATAAATTTCCATTTTGTATTAGTGAGACTCATAAATTAAAATTGTAATATAATGTTTTACTCTCAAAACACTTTCCCTTAGCCTATCAAATATTTCCAGCACATTTTTTACTAACGAAAAACTTTGACTTCTTATTTGACCTCATATCGAGGCAAGAGACCATTTTATTGAATATTTTGGTTTATGACATAGGGAATATGAGATGTATTAATTCCCGAGAGTCTAACCTAAAATAACATTAGGTCAAGTCCTAGTATTATTTCGTAAACATTTAATGTTTATGCTTTGTATTTATCCCACCCTAAGTTTCAGTAAATCCAACCATTATAATTTTTGTTGTGATATGGAAAGGTAGTAGCTCGAATGTATAATTGTGATTTTCATTCAGCATATTTCATGCTACAATGCTCATCCATGATTCACATGGATTATTTTTTATCTTATTTAAATAAGGAAAAAAAAACTAGGAATGGAGCCTATCCTTTGTTGTTAGAAATTCAATCATCTATAACTTTCATCCCCCTTCATATACTACTTTTTTTATCACCATTATATTAGCATTGTACCACATTATTAATCCCTTCTATGAATATCTCTATGGATGTAGTTTTGGAAAGTGATTTTTTAAGTAAAAGGACTTTGTAAGAAGATGTAGATTAAATAACTAGCCTAGTTAAATATCGAGTTCAACTGTTATTTTTGGAGAGTGACATATATCTATTCTTTATCTAATGTTACTTTTGCATGTTCTTTGCTAAAATTTTTAATACTATTTATGGTTGACATACCCTTCATGTATACTCAACGTTCAAATTCTATCTCATCATTTTCATGCTTGCAAATAAATTAAAGTTTCAAAGATATTGAAATTTTAAATATGATTAAAAAGGAGTATGTATAAAATAGTCATTTAATTCTACGTTTTCATGTGCAACTATCATTTGAGATCCATATCCACATTATCTTTGTCATGTTTCTACTTATGTTCTCTCACTATCCATATCATAGGGAATTGGTAGGGGAGAAGAATGATCCATTCCCATGCATGCATGTTATTTGCATAAGCATAGAAAGTATTTTGTGCCATGTCACAATGCTAATATCTTTGGTAGTTGTAACATCACTCCTATAACTCGTGTTTTTGTAATGTTAAAATTATGACTCTCTAACATAAACATGGAGGCAATGGTTGGCTTGGCTAGCATGATGAAAGAGACACATGAATCCACGGTTATGCGGGAGTTTCATATTAGATTCTTGTTGATTACTTGTCACATGCTTGTTGATTTTCGATGAAGTTCTTCTTAGGTAAACCCATACCAATAACATTTAACCTATTTAATTTTTCCCTTACCAACCACCAACCTACGATGATAGGAATTAAAGGGTGTAGAGTGGGCATCATGGAGAAGGATGGTGCCATCCCTCTTCATCCTCGTGGAACATGACAAAGGGAATGAAAACAAGAGAATTATAACTAGAGAGCTGGAGACAGAGGGCCTCACTTGAAGATGGGGGAAGTGGAGTAACCAACCAAACCACTACCTAACAGACGAAAGGACGTGATTGGGTAGAAGGGAATAGATAACATTCTTTTACATGGTGGTAATGAATGTTTTAATGGTGTGATTGTTTCAATATTCATTAATTGCAGGATCACTCACATGACTGTGATTGATTGTATAACGTCATTCAATTAAATTGTGTATTTATGAGCTCTCAATTAATTTAAATGTTTATGATTTGGGAAGCATAGTGTCATACTCAATATTGTTGGATGTCCTACATGTTCTAATATTTATTTTTGTGTTGGAGATTAATTGAATACCTGGGTATAATTGATGGTCATTTGGGTTAGAAGTGAAGAAATTATTTTAAAGTTTATGTGCACTTATATATTATTGTGATATCTCAAGTCTCCCTTACAATGTGACAATTTTATTTGATTCCAGAAATTCTTCATTTATTTCACAAAGAAAAAAATGTAAACAAATTTCCTACTAAAATAATTTAACTACACCACCACCAAGAGCATATTAATCTTAGAACATATTGAGAACTGATGTTGTATGTTGATTAATGGATGAAAGGAGACTACAATTTCAACCATGGAAAGCTAGCTACATCTAATGCAACTACAAAAAACTAGTTAGCTCAATTAATATATTGATAACCCATATGAAAATCTACAATTATTTCCAACAGATATTTTTTAGACAGAGTAGTATAATCATTTTTCACAATTTTATTTATGTCTTCCACAACGCAACTACCAAGAATTCCCAACAACTTTTGCAAGCACTACTCTGATTCTTGACCTTTATGACTGCACATTTCATTTTCTAGCCCATGATATCTAGCACACTGATTTGGATTGGATAAAGATATTATTTTTCATCAATGTTGATGGTCTAAGAGTGTAAAAATTGGAGGAATCATCTCACAAGACCATTTTTACCAGTGGGTCCCAATTTGGTTAATTGAGGTTTTAAACTTTCAAGAAGTATTTCAATGCATTTCCTAAAATATTTTGCGGTCCAAAAATTATTTATTGTGAAAGAACCTTTGACACTCTAAAATTATATACCATTGCAAATTTCATATTAAATACCTCAAATGGAGTCTATATGTGAAAATTATGCTACCCAAAATTTGACCTTCCTAATTTCATCATAATGATTTTAGAGGATGCTACATCAACCCAATTACTCGTAGAAAAATAGTTAGCCATGTGACCATGAGGAATAATATTGTATAAGGTTCATGTTTTAAACCATATTCGGGGTTCAATGGGTCATATTTAACCCTTATTTTTCAATCGATCTATGTTATAATCAAGCCACTAGGAGGAAAAAATGCTCCTTTATATTAAAGTGTATTTTTTCCCATATGTGATTAGTGTAGTTGAGAGTTGATAGAGAGAGGTTATAAAAAAGAGCCTTTCTGTTATATAGTAGCCCATGGTCCATATCTATCCCTCTTTTATGTTTGTACTATTTCAAATTCAAAGAAAGACAAAGCAGAGTATCCTCATATTCTAGCCAGGTTTTCTCCTAAAAGGGTTCCCCATATCATATATTTCTATTTGTACTATTTATTGTCAATAATCCTAATAATAAGAAGAGGTGTCTATTCCATATATTACTTATATCCATTTGTCATTTTGAAATCATTTCCATGGAATTTGTGGTAGGTTTACCAACAAAGAAGAAGGGACATGAGTTCTTGTTCATGGTAGTTCATAGGTTCATCAAGATGTGTGTTATAAATCACTCTAAAAGACTATAAATTGGAAAGAAGAAATGAACTTGTTCTTGGATAGTTATGGGTGTAATTTGGGATATCAAAGAGCATCATTTCATATAAGGACACAATGTTTCTCAATGCATTTTGGACTAGGAGAATATGGACAAAAATTTGAAGAGGTCTATAACGTTTCATCCATAGACAAATGAGAAATCTAGTGTAGTCAACAACAATTTGGTGTAGCTTTTGAGGGATTACAATTCAAAGTATTCGAATATTTAATGAAAATTAGATATTCATACAACATTATTATAATATAATAGTCCACACTACTATTGGGAAGTCCCTATTTGAAACTTTTTTTGCATATTTTCCACCTTCATATTTTAATATTGCATACAAAAAGAAAGGATAATTGAGGGATTATATTGCGAGGGATGCCTTAAGACAAGAAAAAATTGATGAAAAGATTAGGAAAATCCATCTACATGTATATAAGACACTACAAAAGACACTCGAAAAATATAAGCATTGCGAGTGATAAACAGAGAATAGAGAAATGATTGAGAGTGGGAGGTAGAACATGGTTATAGTTGAACAAGGAGAGCTATAGGGTCCTCGTAAGAAAATCAAGGCTCTGTGATATGGTCCCTTCGAGATACTAGAAAAAGTGGGATATAATGCCTACAAACTTAGTTTGCACCCATATATGTACATTTACTCAGTAGTCAATGTAGGAAATATGAAACCATATGAGCCTTCCATTCTAGATTAGGAAGAGGAACAAGGCCCACATTTTGTAGCAGATTTAGCATCATATTCTTAGATATAGTTGAAAAATGAAACGATTTTGTAGAAGAGGTCTAAAACTACAAGATAGGGAAAAAATTACTTGTGGGACAATGGGTTGAAAGGACAACTTCCAAGCAAGTTTAAATGGTACTCTAGGGAGAAGGTAGAGGAAAATTTACCTCACCTCATTTAGTAAAATATTTTTTCTATGGGTTAAAATGCACGGTGTATGGAGAATGAAAACTAACCTCAAAGGCCTTCCCGATACCTTCGACAGACTGTAAGATTATCTGCAGATGCTACCAAGTTATACACATGTTCATCTATCAATATTAATTAACAAACTATGGAAAGAGGGTTACCTCAAATCTCCTTCTAGATTTGTTTGGAGATCTCAATGCAACCAAGAAGAACTCCTTCAAAGTCGGCTCTAAATCAATTCCTGCACAAAGGAATGCAAACAAAATCACCGCATACAACCTTAAAAACCAATATGTGAATGCACAATGAACATATATTTGCATACAACTAAACTACTCATCTAAACAAGTATCGAATGAACAACTTAATGAATAATGTTACTGACACCATGGAGTAGGGAACACAACTGTAGTTCTATATTAATAATGGAAGAGTGATTAAAACCATCCATTGTATCAGTCTTCCTTTGCCCCTTCCACTTCTCTCTCTCTCTCTCTTCTAGCTCACTTCTTCAAGTATGTGACAATTCACAACAACTTAGTAGGCTACCCTTTCAAATTCTCTGATCCCTTTCACAATGACCCTCTCATTGCTTATATAGCAATCAAGTTAGGGTTTCCAAGTTCCTCATAGAGTTTACGAGGGAAAAAGTAATGAACTTGCCCTACTTTTCAGCTCTTTCCCATTTGCCTCCTTTTCTCATATTAGAATTTCTCCAAATAGGTTATTTTTGGATGTTTCCTTGCTTTTCTTGAGTAAATTTAGGGACAAATATCTAGATATTTGTGAGTCAATTCGTTGGTTTGACCCTTGGAACTTACCTTAGTTTCACTAACGCTATCCCTTAACTAACAACATGCTTTAGTAGGATCACTAATGCACCTCCAGGCTTGGTAACAAGCTTTATAAAGCAAGTTGTTAGTGTACAACCAGCGTTAGTGTGGAATCAAGGCCTGTAATTGTGGTCTTTGCTTTACTCATCATGTCTTTCACCTCTGAGTTGATGAGGAGGTCATTTTGTTGTATAACAAATGCCCCCTAAAGTATGAGATCAGAGGCAGAGATGATGGATGAAATACTTTACCAAAACTGTAATTTTTCTTGTCAAAATTTAGAGAGAGAGAAGCTTCGGGTGGCAAGGAAAACATGATACAACACATATATCTAAAACTACTAAAATCATGTCCTAAGTCGGGAATTCCCATGCTCAGTAGCTATGTTAGAGTAATTTTCTCCAAAGAGATATGACAATACTGGCCACTGATAAGAACAATGTTGATCCAGTGTCATAATAGAATCATCCTGAAATAGTTGTCTCCAAAAAACAATATCCGTAGCTTGGGAGAGGAAACAAGGCTGAATGATGCAAGCCTCTACCCAAGGTCTTGATTTCCACTTCACCGAACAGCATATATCGATACATGCGAATATATGTGTTGACGTCGAACATGCATGAAATCATCTGATTACCAGTCAATAATGGAGATCATTAACAGATGCGAGGAAGGCCACCGATAATGGTGATGGTCTCCAAGATGCACAATGCAATCTAATGAGTGTGAAAGATGTCTTTGCTGTCGAACACCTGTAGAATCGCTTAACCAGGAGCCAATAATGAGAACCCCTGATCAAACACAAGGCAACCTGCCACTAATGGCTGCAAGTACCAAGGCACTGAATGTGTTTCTGGGTTATCTTCCTAGATAGAGTGTTGAAGTCAATAGGAAGAAACCTGTTGAAAGGTAGGAAATGATGTGTCCTACATCAGTCGACACAAAATGGGACAAGAATGATTTTTTTTTTGAGGAATATTTTGAGCATTTGGGTCTAAACGATGGAGGGCATGATGAAAGGATATGTTTGATCGGTTGATGGAGGAAACAAATGGGTAACCCTTGAACAATAGAAGGCACGACAACAGTTTTAACCAGACATCACTATACTCATTAACACTACAGAGTGTTAGGATACAGAGACGCAATTACATCAGGGTATATAAGCTAAAAACTCATAGGATGGTAAGGTTCATATTGAGAGGCCATCAAAAGGAGGTTTATCTGAGAGAGTGCCATGTCTAAGGGAACGACTACTGCCAAACCACGCTTTCTAATACGGAATACAGTTGTATTGTCCACTTTCCCCGTCTGATTAATTTTATGAGTCCATATGGGTAAACTCATCGATCTTTTCATATTTAAAGAGTCTAAAAAGGACCGAAAAATGAGTGACTCTTTGCCCTATCTAATTAGTTTAATGAGTCCAGATAGGCAAACTCATTAATTTTTTCATGTTTTAAGAGTCTGAAAAGATCGTAAAAAGAACGAATCTATATCTTGTTTGTGTAATTTAAAGAGTCCAGACTAGACAAATCAGTGGTCTTTTCATATTTAGAGAGTCTGAAAAGATTCTAAAGAGAGACTCCATGGTGGTCCCTTTGTCATAGTTGTTGACCAGGTGTGACAAAAGGTTAATAGTATACCCGGATCGGTTGCCTTTCTGTTAGTTTAATATATTGAACCTGGATAAAGAGAAACCTATTTTCAGTAGATGTTAACCTCATTTTGTTATGAGTATGAGGCGACAGACTAAACTCATTTTTCATCATGAATTTTTAATGAGTCACTCAACGACAAACTCAATACCTTCATCAAAATTTTTAATGAGTTAAATGAAGAAAACTCAGGGTATCTTTTTCTGTAAAGAGGGAAAATAATTGCTCATTGCTTCTTCATAGTTTTAACGAGCTTGAAGGAAGAGAAAAAGTCGAGGATTTTTCGATTTAAGAGTGAGAAATGGTCCCAAGAAAGAACATGCTCTGGCTGCTGCCGTATATTTTTAACGAATCCGGTAACAAAAACTCAGGAATGTTCAGTTTAACGAGTGAAAAAAGTACCTAAAAGAATGCTTGGGTCATTTTATAAAGTTTAACGAGCCTAAAGCCAAAGCTCAGGATTTTTTCAGTTTAAAGAGCGAAAAAAAAGTGCCTAAAAGGAATGCTCCCTTGGTCTTTTTCAGTTTAATGAGCTGGAAAAAGATCAAAAAGGAGTTTCTCAGAGCATAGTTGTATAGATTTAATGAGCGCAATGATGAAAACTCAGAGATGTTTATATTTTTTAAAGAGCAATAAAATATCTCAAAAAGTGCTCTAATCTTCGTTGTAGTAGTTTAACGAGCCCAAATAAGGAGACTCGAGGTTTTTTAGATTAACGAGCAAGAAAAATACCATAAAAGGAATGCTTGATCTTCTTTGATCTCATGCTTGACAATAGAAGGGTCTATGCCATGAATTTCCTCATAAGACCAAGGGAAAACATCGCGGAAATCCTTAAAAGGGGAGGTGAAGCTCGTAATTTCCTCAGGATTGTGATTGGCTCCAATCTGTATGTTTTCCACAGTGCCTGTCGTGACAGAAATATTGATGATAAATGGTTTTGAAATATTGCCCATGTTTCCTTCCACCTCCAAAGTTTGGAGGATTGTATCGGGTGTGGAAACGACTTCTGGAATGTCAGGGGATAGGATTTGAAGAGGCATCATGTCCAAATCAAATATCAAAACATGATGGTGTGAATCCTCCCAAGGTCGCTCTTCTAAACTCGTGATCTCTCTAATAGCTCCGTCCACAGGTATTACTTGATTGAGTGGATCGAAAGAAGGAGCGGTTATGGGAGGGGCAGTGGTACGATTGGCCGAAACCAAAGTGACCAAAGATTCAGATGCGAATTGAATGGCTGGGTAGGCTCATTCAGCTGGTGATAGCAGCATTTTTTTCTGTAATTGTCAATGTCTGAAGGAGCCAGTAAGATCCATGGACCGGTCTATTCATAAGGAATAGATGAAAGAATATTGACCATTTGTTAAACCTTCATTAGCTGAAGAGGGAAACAACCCATGAGGGAAGAAGCCTTCAATAGACCAGTACCGATATTGACATAAGTGTCAGGCACACCACCTACTAGGGGTATGGAGCTACTTGGTAATGGCAAATAATCAAGGGTGCAAAAAGACAACTGATCTATTGTAACTACCTTTCCGTCTAATGGGAATTGGATGATGCAAAAGACAGTAGATACTATGGTCATCATGGCATATGTCTAACTACGACCTAGCAAGAGATTATAGTCGAGTTTTTTTTCTACGACTTCTATGTCCACCGTTATTATTTTCCCATACAAAGTGATGGGGTAGCTAGCAATGTAACCTTTTGGGATGAAAGTGTGGCCATCGAATGCTTTCAGGGAGTTTGACGGCAGGGTTAGGGTTGGATAACCCAGGGCGAGCCAACATGAAGCTGACATGACACAGGTAGAAGCACCTTCGTCGATGACAGTTCTGTGTATACCTATACCTTTCGAAGTTATATGCACCTAGAATGCAAGCTAGTGAGAAAGGGGAGGTCTACACTTGTCCATGTCGAAAATAACAAGAATGGAATCCTCTGGGTTGATACCACCAATAGCCAAAAGCAAAGCTTTCTGTTGTGTTGGGCATGCTTGTAATACTTTGAGCGCTCACATAACTGACAGCGTTTGTGACAAATCTTCTACAATGTTGTAGTGTTGGGCGGCACGTGCAGTTGTATTATGCGTTGTGTGTCGAAGTGCCCCTTTTTGGGGTCGAATTACAAGGTCCTCAATTGGCCTTTCGATATGAAAATCTTTGGGTGGCAGTGGGTTTTGACCTGAGGATGGTTCTGTTGTAGGAGCAATAAGAGCTCTATAAGATTTGGCTCTTGTGGTGATTTCTACCAATTCAAATGTGTAAACGGTAGAATTTCCTTCACTAACCAAAGGATGTTGTGAACCATCGTTGCCCCCTTTTGGGGGTTGTGGTTGGCTTGAAATAAGATTTTGCTGCTATTGAGAGGGAAAAGGATTTATAAGGACAGCGGGGGCCTTACCAGAATCCCTTTTGGCAAGGTATTCTATGCATTTCTAAAGCTGCGAACAATGCCAAGTCATGTGGTCTTCAGCACAGAGTTTGCATGGATATTTGGTGGGTTTATGCTTTTCCTCATCAGTAGGTGTAGTGGCCTTCCATTTTAGGTTGGGCTGCTTTGGTCACTGCTCTTCAGAAGGAGCAGTCTTTTTCTTATTCTTCTCATTCTTGCCACCGGATTTTTATGTAGACTGCATAGAGTTTATCACAGAGACAGGAAGAGCAGTCATATTGGTAGAGGGGTCCACTGCCAGCTTGGCCATGTGACCACTGAGTTGTTTTACATTAGCCCCAGAGGTTGCGCCGACAATCCCGTCAGCATGCACTCTAGGGTGCTAAGTGGCAGAAGCATTGGGGTTACCAAGAGCATTGGGGATTATGTCATAAAGAGTGCCAGACTATGAATATATCAGATCTAAGTGTTGGGCACGACGTATGGATTGGTCTTCTATGACTGCACCACCTAGAGCAACATCTCTAGTGATTTGTGGGAGTATGGACTTGCAGAACCAGTCCATTAAGAGAAAGTCTGGGATGGCAACTTTGACTAACCTCCGCCTACATCTCCATTCATGAATATGATCAAAGATTTGGGTGGTGGTATCCTAACAAAATGAAGTGGGGAGCTTTGTCCCAATCTCATAGCAGATGGGTAGCAGGAAGTGCTTTAGGAATTCCATCGCTAAAGTGTCAAAGGTCTTTACAGATGTGTGTGGTAACTCAGTATACCATTTCGCTACATTGCCAGTGAGGGTGCAGGAAAAAATATGTAACCGGACATTATCATCCACCATAGAGTTTGAAACACACCAGAGATGGTAGGTGGTGATATGGGTGCCCAAATCCTCCCCTTGTTTTCCATCGAACTTTGGGATGTCCGTTGGTATTTTATGCGGGATTGGTAGCCATTGTAAGTTGTGATAGATGGGGTCATTTGTCAACTTGTATAAGTCAGGTATATCCAACATTGCCAAGAAAGGCAGAGAGTTACATGCCCCTGACTCAGACCATGGTGATGACAGATGACTTGAGGAGCTTTGTGATCCTCCCATTGTTTGGTTCCCCATATTATACATGGGTTGCATGGTGTAGAAATTGCTTTGAGGTATGGTGTTGTAGAGTGGATTTCCATGAGGATTTTGATACTGGGATATGGAATTGCCCCCAGTATAAGCGGTACCCCCTTGACTCACTTGAAGACGTGAGTAGGGTGCCCCCACGGATAGGTTGGAAACTCCTTGAGGATTCCTGCCCGACACAGAACTAACCATTTGTCCGTGAATGGCAGAGGGAATGCTCATGTCAATTACCAACTGACCATGCATGCCTGAGAATGGAGGGCGAACTATTAAGTTCGCTACCGGCATGTGCATATTGGGAACCCCCCTAGGTATATGAATATGGGGGTTTGAATTGTACCTTGGCGGCTGACCATGTTGTTAGTAAACAGGAACCGCACCCATAGTGCCACATTGAGTGTTATAGGAAGCATTGTATGTGGCACCTGTCGAAGGTATGCATTTTGGCACCATAGGGGTCAAACCTGGTATCTTCTGGGTTCCACTCATAGAGGGTGTTATGTGAGTGGTTTTACTTGGGAAAAACAGGATAGCGGGATTCGCCATTACCGATGTTGTGATGACCGTCGACTGGGGGAGTGGTGAAGGACCAAAAGTGTCCCTAAAGTTCCACAACCTGTAAGTCGTTGACTGGATAGATGGAAAAGTTCCAACTACCGAAGCAGGAAATACAGGTACCACGAGAGCCATGACAGGTTCCAATGGATTCATGAGCAGAGGGTTAAAGGGGGGAAGAAATCCCTTAGTAAAGAAATCCTCTGGCAAACTTGAATCGTCGGTTGTCCAAACATATCCCGTGTGATATCTAGGAGACTGATCCCCCGAATATGGGAAACTGGTTCAATGGAACTCGACAAATCTTCCACAATGACTAGAGGAAGTCCTAACAATCGTCTGGAGTGACAATGAGGGCCGAATGTAGGCACGGTGACCATTAATTTTTATCAATAAAGTTTATCATGATATTCTTTAAAGTCTCAAATGATAGCACTCAGGTACCTAAAAAATATAAAAAATACACTAAATGGATCAATCAACAAACAGAGGGAAATTACCTCATCTGATAAGCACTGATCACCAAAGATGAAACCCAGTATCTCAATGAATAACAGAGAAGGATGGACAAATGTTCCGTTACAGTTACTATAGAGCTTCGCCCGAACCTCAGACTGAGGGGCCAAGTACTCTCATGAAGACAAGCACCCTCCCAAAAACTAAAGACAGAGTAGATCCATCTGTGTTAGGTACCAGGACAGCCTGTCCCAGTCACCTTGTGTAAGTCCCTATAAGTTTGGCCACTAGAGATACCTCAGATCACAGACACCAAAGGGGGGGACATAGTTGTAGACAACACGCTATCTAGGCAGGATACCTGAGTCCCTAACTCAGTTCCAAAATCCCTGAAGGGACCCCCAATACATAGAATGCCCAAATGATTTGTAAGAGAAGGCGGCCTACCTTCAATTATAGTCTGTTTTTGTCTCATATTTCGCTCAGATTTTACCGGAGTGGTCCCTGTAGTATGAGTGTAGAAGGAATTTTTAACTCATTAACGACACCAACTTGGTTTTCGACCTTGGGCAGTTCACTCACATGGTTATCTCAAGATCCTAGCCTAGCTAATGTTGGTTTGCTAAAAAGAGTTACTGATTGATTTTTATGAAAATTTTATGTGTACTTGATTATTGTCTTTGGTAGGGGAGTTGAATTATGATATATGGTGAGACTCTTAACTCAATAAATTATGCAAAAACAATGCTCTGAATTTTTTTTTAAATTTAAAGCAAATAAGTTGTATTCCACATATTTATATTTTTCACATATTCATAGTTTCTTCCATGCATCTTGTTATCACAAAATCAAGCACTGAAGGGCTGCTGATCAGGTAGACTCTGTGTAACTATTTCAGACCAAGCTTTTGACTAAGGATTAGCCTCCCTAGCCTGAGAGGGCTCTCTCAAGAAAAGTTATTGATTTTGAATGTTGATAAGAGGGCTAACTCTTGTACAATAGATTTCATGAACTTGCTGGCTGGACAAATATACAAATACATCCATTGGGCTTATGGAGTCAAACATGCTACAACAAACAATGATATTTCCTCTACATAGAAGTCAGGGCATGTGACATTTAAATGTTCAAAATATAACTCTTATAAAACCACAGTTCATAGAAGAGTACAGGAAGTCAGAGCAACATATGTGAATTCTGAGTGATTACTCCTCTAAGCAACTGAAAAAAGACATGAAGGACAAAGTAAAACAATACATCTTGAACATGGAAATGCTGTATGAATCCTGAGAAGAAAGGCATATATCTTATATTACTGCAAACTGTTCTTTACACAAGCCAAAATAGCACTCTGTTTTCATAAAATATCCAACCCTTTCTACCTCTAACCTTGGCCCATATATAGGCAAGCAAACTCAAACACCTCGAGCTTCCTCCTCCAGCATGAGGGGAGCCTCGAAGGTGGCTATTAACTATTCCTATATGCTACTAACTAATGCATTAATTACAAACATGCTGAACTATAATTACACACAATCCTAATCAAACTAAAATACTAATTTCATTCTCCTCGCAGGCTTGATGCTTTCTTGGATGCTGGACAGCTGTATGATTTCCATTATGGCTAAGATATGTTAAGGGAGCATTCACCGAGCAAGCTGGTCTCGGATGCTAGCTGTAAGACAGCCTATTAATTGATAAAATTAATCATCCTATATCCACGGTCCCCTGTCTTCCATTCCTCTTCATCATTTAAAAACAAGTCTGCTGTTCTTTAATTCTTCCCAAACACCGCATATCACCACACCTTTCAAATGAGCTGGAAACTTTATGAGCTGAAAAGGTGTCTGCAGTTGTTTGTTGGCCCTTAACATAATATGTTTTCCATCGCCCTGAAATATAGGGAGCTGTTCCTGTTTGTCGGCCTTTTGTCTCCCAACATTCTCCTAAAATATAGCAGCCTGCTCCCAAATCCTTTAATGACCCCAAGTATGGAGTGATGCCAGGTTTCTGATGTGCTGTAGGTGGTCTTTGATAGACATCTGTTCCTTTTCCTCAAACCCCCGCTCACCGTGTCACACTAGCTGCTCTGCGCTTTTAAAATCATCACCTACAGCAGTTTCGTAGCGCGCTACGAAACTGCTGTGTGATTAAAAGAAAACACAATCTCCATCAATAAATTTAGCTGTCTTTGATTAACTAGGAAGAAAAGATGTATACCAATTATTGGTAATGAAGACAAAATCTTTCCCAAAAGATTCACTAAAGTGTTTACTGTTTGAAAGATTCAGAATCCTTGAAGCTTCAATGGCTGTCTCCATTCAATGCCATCATTCTTCTGTTCACATTTCTGGTCTTCACTCTGCCCCAACTAGATGTGCTTGTCACTGCAGCATTATAACTAGAGCTATCTGTTTTCCTGAAAGTACTTGTGACCCAAGAAAAACAAAAACTTGCTAATTAAATGGCTCAAACAACCTTGATGAATGCCTCCAAACTTAATTTCTGAAATCTTTTCACTATATCAATAATACGCATTCCTCAAATATAAAACCTTGGAAAAGTCTGTATAGCAGCTCCACATGATCATTCCTAATTCTCACCATGCTTCTCTCACAATGAGGTTTCTTGTAATTATTTTGCTCTTCTCTCACAGCTTGGTTTTTCTTATAGAAATCCAAATCTTTTCCAGCACCTTCACAAAACCTATCCTTCTGAGCGGATGGTTTTTTCAATTGAACTTCCATATTATCAAATTTAGAAGTGTCCTCCTGAGAAAGACTCTTTCTCTTCAACGGACTAACCCGTTGACTATTGATGCTTGTTTGCATTCCATCCCCAGGATCATAAGGCTTTATTGCCTCTTTATGCAATAGTCGAGCTTTCCTATTTCCTCATGAGATACCCTCAGAACCTGCTCCAATGTAAAATTTAGATCCTGGACAATCTTGACACAGTCCTTAAATCGCCTATACTTCTTGGAGATCATCATTTGCAACACATTTGAGTAACTCTGAATATTTGCCTCACCAGTAAATGTTAGTTGAGACATACAAGGAAATCCTTTGAGTTTTTTGAAAAGCTATAAACCAAAACTGAACAGAGCATTTGAATTATGCCAGTATTCTAAATGAGGCCGTGCGCATTTCTTTCAGAAGTAATAGGAATAAAGATCGATCCCTAAGAACCGAGCAAAAGAACATAATTCTCCCACAGGATTTTGAAGAGAAGTGCCACTGAGAGTACACCATGCTCTTTCTTAACTTGATGTGTTCCTTGAGACCATGTGGACTGCCTTGCAGACATCTTTCTGCTTCGAACCCTTCTATCCTTCAAAATGCTGTCTTATTCAGCAAAATTTTCATCTTCCATACAAAACAAGTCTTCTAGCTCTGCCATGGTATAACGATACAGAGAATATTGCTAATCTGGATTGCATTCACAAAGTCATTTTTGCATGTTGTAGACAGACAAAAGCACCTGGTGTTAACTGTACACAACAACAGAAAGAT
This sequence comes from Pinus tabuliformis, assembly GCA_031772625.1. Classification (NCBI taxonomy): domain Eukaryota; kingdom Viridiplantae; phylum Streptophyta; class Pinopsida; order Pinales; family Pinaceae; genus Pinus; species Pinus tabuliformis. The sequence continues at coordinate 588,053,392 of CM062805.1, forward strand.
GTAAAAATATCAACATATAATACATTCTGGATCCTCCTCAGTACCGCCAACATGTTCAGGATACTTTTAAATTCACATCTTCTGCGCAATTCAATCTACAATTGAAACCCTTGCTGTTGTAATTTGAACTCTGAGATATACTTTGAACCTTCTCCTTCCGGGCACTATTATGCAAATCTGACATTGATGCTCTCTGCGCGCCTCAGGCAACCCAAAAACACAATAACAGAAACTGAAACATGATAATGGAAACAGAAATCTTCATATCCCCCGTTGTTTTCGAATCACGCATAAATACTAGCCCTCGAATGTCTCCTTTCACTCCATCAGCTATTAAAATCTACTTTATAATCTCCCTTTCCAGTTGTCGTTGTGATTCTGGTGATTTTGCTAATGTATATAGCCATCTGAAGCGCCACATCGCAATCCGGGTGTCAATAATAGTGGCAACCTTGTGGCAATCAAACCCTCATAAAAGCCACTTGACATTTGGCGGTTAATCACTACATTTCGATAAAGAAAACTCTAAGACTGAAATTGTCAAACAGTTAATGCGCATTCCCCGTGGCAATATAGAGCATCCAACAGCACCTCATGATCAAATGCGCCGCCTTCTAAGAGACCACGAATTCTGTATTTCTGAATATCGACAATAATGCCAAACTGGATTTGATTCGGGCTCCAACTTCAATAACCGTCTTATGGTGCTCTCGACCTCCCTCATTCACCGGTACCATGATATGCTCCATTCCATTACCAGTGAAAAATAATCCACCAGGTCCAATCTGAAGTGCTCGCACTTCATTTCTTGAGAATACTCTACCTCGTTCATGAAATGATGGCAAGTCATAAAGGCGCACACTCTTATCATTGCATGAACAAAGCAAAATAGGTTTGGCTTGTTCATCATTCATTATGCACAGCGCAAGAACACCATGTTCTTCAATACGAGTGTAAATCTCTTCAAGAGCTATAGTTGATGTAGCAGCCCAAACCTTCACTGTGCCATCCAAAGAACACGACAAGAGAAATTGGTCCCAACAAAGAAGAGACATTACAACTGATGTGTGATTTCTCAAGGTTTGGATACATTGAAAAGTTTCCAGGTCCCAAACTTTTATTGTGTGGTCCATAGAGGCAGAGTAAAGTTTGTCTTTCTGTGAGACTTATGAGACAACAGGCAACATATGCCTTGTGAGGGAAGTTGCAGGGTCAAATGTATTGGTTGTAGGATTAAACTTCCATGCTAAAATGGTGCCATCATGTGTTCCAGCCAAAATCATTTGATCAGCGATCGCCAGAGCATGCACTTGTCCATTAGGGCTGTCTAATAATAGCTCTGTCAAGTTGACGGTATTCAAAGCCTTGACAGCATTACGAAGGCCGACAAAAAGCCACGGACCTTCACTTAGAAGGCATCCAACTCCACTGTCGTCGCCTAAGGGGATATTTGTTCCCTGTCCTGTATGGCAGTCCCAGGCTATAAGCTTATTATGTCGGCCAACAGAATAGAGTTTGGCAGAGCCTAAATGTGAAAGAAAAGCAATTCCTCGAATAGGCTTGTTATCATGGCCAACCAGCTTAGTCATGAAAGTGACATCGGAACCTCCAATAAAATGGGAGTGCAGCTATCTGCAGTTGTCTTTTGCATACTTGCAATTGCCTGTGTGTGAATTGTGTCCTCCTTGGACATACTGTCATTGCTCTCATCAACATTCCTGGAGGGAAGCAAAACTCTATACAATAAGCATGCTAGGATTTGGACCTTCGCTGAAAACTCGAACCAATTCCCAATTTCGTAGCACGCTACGAAACCACGCAAACAGGTAGCGCTGCGAAACTGCTAAAAATAATTCTGGCGCTGCGAAAACACCCACTCTTTAAGCCAGGCTAAAAAATTTTGACTACACTATTTTCAGTGATAACAGTGGCTCCACTTGGGATAGTGTGCCCTTGTGGTGCGCTAAGAACATGCAGCTCCAGTGCCTCGTCCATTTGTAACAAACAGAAATTTGCTTGACCAACATGACTGTAGGAGAAAGAAACTAATGCTACTGAAAAATAAATGCTCAGCCAACCTTGAGCTTATTTGCAATTTACCTACCTACCTACCCTAACCATTTAAACTTTCCTCAGCTCAATCAATATGAAACTTCCAATGCAGCCAGTCATTTGCTTTATCTGACATTTGACTTCTTTGCCTGTCCCGAAGTTCAGCGCCAATGTGATAGAGAGATGACAGCTGCCACTGAAAATGTCTTTGACTGCATCGGATTTCAGAGCCAATGTGATAATGTAATGACCGCTGCCACTGAAACTGTCTCTGATCTTCATAGGTAAGCTGAAACACTGGAGAATAAAACTCTTCCATGTAATCAGCTATAGGATCCCAAAACACATGATCAGCTTGTCCTTCCACGACACTTTCCAGCTGTGCAAACTGATCTTCAACCACAGTGTTCAGTTCCTCAAACGTAAAAGAGAGGGGAACCAGCATAGTCTCCTTGCGCTCAGCCATAAAATATTTCTGAGAATAATGATCATGATCATGAAAATTATATTCCTGAATTTTTCCTTCTAAACCTACAATTTCTTTCTCAATGTCTTTGGAAAATTCATCAAAAAATTTCATCTTATCCTCTGACTTGCAGTCAAAAGATTCCAGATATGAGGACAGGGACAAAGAAAAAGATTCATTTGTTTCTTCTTTATTATGATCATCATTCCACTGTTTAAAACCTTCAACTGAAGGAGATTTTACTTCCACCTCTGGCCTATCTATCCATTCCTCCAAGAACAAAAGCCAAAAGTCTGGCAATGACTTAATGGACTTGGCAGGCAAGCATTCAACCCACTGTTTGCATTTCCCTTGGAAAGAATCATAAAATAACCTTATGCAAATATCTTCATGTTTAATTCTAAGAACCTCAGCAAAATGACACAAATCTGAGATATGATCCAAGGTTAAACTCAAATCTTCTCCGTTGTATTTTGGACCATTCCTTAGAAAATATTCATCCTTGGGAAAATGGTTTGGAAAACCATGAATTCCTGAGAAATCTATGCATGCATACCTTGAACAAAGAAGAGCAGCTTCTGGGTCTTTCATAACTCCAGTGGAATCACCATGAATATATAAACCTTGAATTCTTCAACAATGGAGTCGCCAAGGTAGTTTTGCAGCCTTGAAAATCATTTGAACTCCTGCTACCTTCAGAAATTCAATCTTAAGCTCCCGGCAGACGCACCAAAATGTTATCACAAAATCAAGCACTGAAGGGCTGCTGATCAGGTAGACTCTGTGTAACTATTTCAGACCAAGCTTTTGACTAAGGATTAGCCTCCCTAGCCTGAGAGGGCTCTCTCAAGAAAAGTTATTGATTTTGAATGTTGATAAGAGGGCTAACTCTTGTACAATAGATTTCATGAACTTGCTGGCTGGACAAATATACAAATACATCCATTGGGCTTATGGAGTCAAACATGCTACAACAAACAATGATATTTCCTCTACATAGAAGTCAGGGCATGTGACATTTAAATGTTCAAAATATAACTCTTATAAAACCACAGTTCATAGAAGAGTACAGGAAGTCAGAGCAACATATGTGAATTCTGAGTGATTACTCCTCTAAGCAACTGAAAAAAGACATGAAGGACAAAGTAAAACAATACATCTTGAACATGGAAATGCTGTATGAATCCTGAGAAGAAAGGCATATATCTTATATTACTGCAAACTGTTCTTTACACAAGCCAAAATAGCACTCTGTTTTCATAAAATATCCAACCCTTTCTACCTCTAACCTTGGCCCATATATAGGCAAGCAAACTCAAACACCTCGAGCTTCCTCCTCCAGCATGAGGGGAGCCTCGAAGGTGGCTATTAACTATTCCTATATGCTACTAACTAATGCATTAATTACAAACATGTTGAACTATAATTACACACAATCCTAATCAAACTAAAATACTAATTTCATTCTCCTCGCAGGCTTGATGCTTTCTTGGATGCTGGACAGCTGTATGATTTCCATTATGGCTAAGATATGTTAAGGGAGCATTCACCGAGCAAGCTGGTCTCGGATGCTAGCTGTAAGACAGCCTATTAATTGATAAAATTAATCATCCTATATCCACGGTCCCCTGTCTTCCATTCCTCTTCATCATTTAAAAACAAGTCTGCTGTTCTTTAATTCTTCCCAAACACCGCATATCACCACACCTTTCAAATGAGCTGGAAACTTTATGAGCTGAAAAGGTGTCTGCAGTTGTTTGTTGGCCCTTAACATAATATGTTTTCCATCGCCCTGAAATATAGGGAGCTGTTCCTGTTTGTCGGCCTTTTGTCTCCCAACATTCTCCTAAAATATAGCAGCCTGCTCCCAAATCCTTTAATGACCCCAAGTATGGAGTGATGCCAGGTTTCTGATGTGCTGTAGGTGGTCTTTGATAGACATCTGTTCCTTTTCCTCAAACCCCCGCTCACCGTGTCACACTAGCTGCTCTGCGCTTTTAAAATCATCACCTACAGCAGTTTCGTAGCGCGCTACGAAACTGCTGTGTGATTAAAAGAAAACACAATCTCCATCAATAAATTTAGCTGTCTTTGATTAACTAGGAAGAAAAGATGTATACCAATTATTGGTAATGAAGACAAAATCTTTCCCAAAAGATTCACTAAAGTGTTTACTGTTTGAAAGATTCAGAATCCTTGAAGCTTCAATGACTGTCTCCATTCAATGCCATCATTCTTCTGTTCACATTTCTGGTCTTCACTCTACCCCAACTAGATGTGCTTGTCACTGCAGCATTATAACTAGAGCTATCTGTTTTCCTGAAAGTACTTGTGACCCAAGAAAAACAAAAACTTGCTAATTAAATGGCTCAAACAACCTTGATGAATGCCTCCAAACTTAATTTCTGAAATCTTTTCACTATATCAATAATACGCATTCCTCAAATATAAAACCTTGGAAAAGTCTGTATAGCAGCTCCACATGATCATTCCTAATTCTCACCATGCTTCTCTCACAATGAGGTTTCTTGTAATTATTTTGCTCTTCTCTCACAGCTTGGTTTTTCTTATAGAAATCCAAATCTTTTCCAGCACCTTCACAAAACCTATCCTTCTGAGCGGATGGTTTTTTCAATTGAACTTCCATATTATCAAATTTAGAAGTGTCCTCCTGAGAAAGACTCTTTCTCTTCAACGGACTAACCCGTTGACTATTGATGCTTGTTTGCATTCCATCCCCAGGATCATAAGGCTTTATTGCCTCTTTATGCAATAGTCGAGCTTTCCTATTTCCTCATGAGATACCCTCAGAACCTGCTCCAATGTAAAATTTAGATCCTGGACAATCTTGACACAGTCCTTAAATCGCCTATACTTCTTGGAGATCATCATTTGCAACACATTTGAGTAACTCTGAATATTTGCCTCACCAGTAAATGTTAGTTGAGACATACAAGGAAATCCTTTGAGTTTTTTGAAAAGCTATAAACCAAAACTGAACAGAGCATTTGAATTATGCCAGTATTCTAAATGAGGCCGCGCGCATTTCTTTCAGAAGTAATAGGAATAAAGATCGATCCCTAAGAACCGAGCAAAAGAACATAATTCTCCCACAGGATTTTGAAGAGAAGTGCCACTGAGAGTACACCATGCTCTTTCTTAACTTGATGTGTTCCTTGAGACCATGTGGACTGCCTTGCAGACATCTTTCTGCTTCGAACCCTTCTATCCTTCAAAACGCTGTCTTATTCAGCAAAATTTTCATCTTCCATACAAAACAAGTCTTCTAGCTCTGCCATGGTATAACGATACAGAGAATATTGCTAATCTGGATTGCATTCACAAAGTCATTTTTGCATGTTGTAGACAGACAAAAGCACCTGGTGTTAACTGTACACAACAACAGAAAGATGTAAAAATATCAACATATAATACATTCTGGATCCTCCTCAGTACCGCCAACATGTTCAGGATACTTTTAAATTCACATCTTCTGCGCAATTCAATCTACAATTGAAACCCTTGCTGTTGTAATTTGAACTCTGAGATATACTCTGAACCTTCTCCTTCCGGGCACTATTATGCAAATCTGACATTGATGCTCTCTGCGCGCCTCAGGCAACCCAAAAACACAATAACAGAAACTGAAACATGATAATGGAAACAGAAATCTTCATATCCCCCGTTGTTTTCGAATCACGCATAAATACTAGCCCTCGAATGTCTCCTTTCACTCCATCAGCTATTAAAATCTACTTTATAATCTCCCTTTCCAGTTGTCGTTGTGATTCTGGTGATTTTGCTAATGTATATAGCCATCTGAAGCGCCACATCGCAATCCGGGTGTCAATAATAGTGGCGACCTTGTGGCAATCAAACCCTCATAAAAGCCACTTGACATTTGGCGGTTAATCACTACATTTCGATAAAGAAAACTCTAAGACTGAAATTGTCAAACAGTTAATGCGCATTCCCCGTGGCAATATAGAGCATCCAACAGCACCTCATGATCAAATGTGCCGCCTTCTAAGAGACCACGAATTCTGTATTTCTGAATATCGACAATAATGCCAAACTGGATTTGATTCGGGCTCCAACTTCAATAACCGTCTTATGGTGCTCTCGACCTCCCTCATTCACCGGTACCATGATATGGTCCATTCCATTACCAGTGAAAAATAATCCACCAGGTCTAATCTGAAGTGCTCGCACTTCATTTCTTGAGAATACTCTACCTCGTTCATGAAACGATGGCAAGTCATAAAGGCGCACACTCTTATCATTGCATGAACAAAGCAAAATAGGTTTGGCTTGTTCATCATTCATTATGCACAGCGCAAGAACACCATGTTCTTCAATACGAGTGTAAATCTCTTCAAGAGCTATAGTTGATGTAGCAGCCCAAACCTTCACTGTGCCATCCAAAGAACACGACAAGAGAAATTGGTCCCAACAAAGAAGAGACATTACAACTGATGTGTGATTTCTCAAGGTTTGGATACATTGAAAAGTTTCCAGGTCCCAAACTTTTATTGTGTGGTCCATAGAGGCAGAGTAAAGTTTGTCTTTCTGTGAGACTTATGAGACAACAGGCAACATATGCCTTGTGAGGGAAGTTGCAGGGTCAAATGTATTGGTTGTAGGATTAAACTTCCATGCTAAAATGGTGCCATCATGTGTTCCAGCCAAAATCATTTGATCAGCGATCGCCAGAGCATGCACTTGTCCATTAGGGCTTGTTGGAAATAATACTGAGGGGGGGGGGGAATCAGTATTATCTAGCAATTTACCAAATCTTCCTTATTTGATCTTTTGAAATATTCTCGCATATCAGTACCATAAAACAATGAGCATGAATAAAGAAAATAGACAGTCACACCAAAGAACACAAGATGTAAGGTGGAAACCCAATGCGGGAGAAAAACCACCTGCTGCAATAATGTCTCTATCTTCTTTCAAGAAATTCTTTTTACAATGATTTTGTACTGGTGCAGTCCTTTACCAGCACGCAGGCTGCAACCTGCAAAGAGCTACAACTCTTTCTTGTTTTCCAGACTTCTCCTGGAAGGGAGCTACAACCCCCTACTTCTTTTCAAAATGATCAACAAGTATACAACAGATACAGTCTACTACAGATATCAGATCAGTAATTACAGAAACAACCCAGAACACCTTATGAACAGAAATATACAGTTAACAGATCATCTTGAGACAGGGACGCATATTTTCTTTCTGTGGCCTGCGACTGGACGCAGTATACCTTATGCTGTTCTGCGTGCAGACGCACTGTTCCTTTTGCTTGTCTGCGACCGACGCACACATCAACACTATCGCGCCGCGTCTTTCGCTTCAGAGACGCACCCAATACCACAGTCGCGCCGCGTCCTTCGCTTCAGAGACGCACCTGATCCTTTACTGTACTGCGTCCCGGCGCACTTTCCCTTCACTGAATCTGCGTCCCTTTAGATATAGAAGATAAGAGGACTTCAGAACTAACCCAAACACTCAGATCCACAGATCTGATTATGCGCCATATAGATCGTAGTCCATTAGAAGATTTACCCTTAAAGATATGGACTAGATCACACCAAGAGATGATCAACCAAGATGATGCCTAATCCAAATGAACTCCTTTGCTTTATATAGGCAAGCTTCTCCCCAAAGCGTGGAACAATACCACGAGCCGACACCAGAGAAACACGCAACCGTCGGCTAGATACCACACAAGAAGCCCCCACGAGTTTTTCTCTACCTTGAAATGTGTGCACTGGGCGGACGCACCTTCTGAACGGCTGGCCGGCGTCCCTAGACGCGGGATCTGTATGGAATACCTGCGGGGACGCGCTTGCTAAACAAAATTTCCTGCGTCCTTCTTGATTTACCACCTGAAGGCGTTTGCCATCAAGTACAACACCTGAATCATAATGCCAACAAACTCCCCCTTTGGACTTGATGGCAACCACATAAACTTTCAGCTTCATCATTCTCCCCCTTTGACATCAAGAGCAAAGGGTATGCTCCCCCTATGCTCATGCTTCTCCAGAATTGTAACCAGAAATCCATCATGAAGAAGACAGAGACATATTGCAGCTATTTCCAAGATCTCCTTCTCCATAATGCCAACAATGCATTATGTGCTCCCCCTGAGCCTATACCATCAATAGGAAGATGGTCAACAGTGAGATGATGCATCAACAACCCCCAGCTTTTGCCTGAGGTATTCAAAAGTGTCCCTGGGCAACGGTTTGGTGAAAATATCAGCAACTTGTTCCTTAGAAGGAACATACTCCAACTTGACCTTCTGTTCAAGTACTTGTTCCCGGAGAAAATGGTACTTGATTGGTATGTGCTTGGTTTTTGAATGCATAACCGGATTCTTTGAGATGCTGATTGCACTTGTGTTGTCACATAAGATAGGAATAGGAGGTGTACAAGTGATTTGATAATCCTGCAAAGTCTGCATCATCCAAAGAAGTTGGGTGCAACAAGATGCAGCCGCAACATATTCCGCTTCAGCTGTAGACAAGGCAATTGAACTCTGTTTCTTGCTGAACCAAGATACCAGTCTAGAACCCATAAAGAATGCACCACCACTTGTGCTTTTCCTGTCATCCACGCTTCCGGCCCAATCTGCATCTGTATAAGCATGAAGAGTGAGATCTGGATCTCTAGGATACCATAGGCCATAATTTTGAGTCCCTTGAAGATATTTGAAGATTCTCTTTACTGCTTGAAGATGAGTCTCCTTTGGATTTGCCTGAAACCTTCCAACTATTCCAACTGCATGCATGATGTCTGGTCGGGTACCTGTCAAATATAGTAGACTTCCAATCATAGATCTGTAGGTTGGTTGATGAACTGCTGCAGATTCGTCATTTGCACTGAGACTACATCCTGTGACCATGGGTGTACATACTGGTTTTGCATCTTCCATGCCATATTTCTTCAAAATCTGCTTGAGATACTTGGTTTGAGATAAAAGGATTCCTCCTTTCTTTTGTTGGATTTGCAAACCAAGAAAGTATGTCAGTTCTCCTAGCAAGGACATCTCAAATTCTTTCTGCATGACTGAGGCAAAGCTTTGACTCATAGCTTCTTCATTACTGCCAAAAATAATGTCATCTACATACACAACAAGTATTAGTAATTTGTCATTTTCAACTTTTATATAAAGATTGCTATCTGCTAAACCTTTTGAGAAGCCTTGTTGATGAAGATATTTGTCCAACCGGTAGTACCAAGCCCTTGGAGCTTGTTTGAGACCATAGAGAGCCTTTTTTAATCGGCATACAAGATTTGGATCGTTTCCAAGAATGAAACCATCTGGCTGTTCAATGTACACTTCTTCATCCAAGTCTCCATTCAGAAAAGCTGATTTCACATCCATTTGAAATACTTTGAAGTTCTGACAACTTGAGAGAGCAAGAAACATTCGGATGGCCTCAAGTCTTGCAACAGGAGCAAAAGTTTCTTCAAAGTCTATTCCTTCTTGCTGTGCATACCCTTTACAAACAAGTCTGGCTTTGTTTCTAATTACTTCTCCATTTTCATTCAATTTATTTTTGAACACCCATTTTGTTCCGATAACATTCTTATCCTTTGGTCTAGGAACCAGCTCCCAAGTATTGTTCTTTTCGATTTGCTCAAGTTCTTCATCCATTGCTTTCACCCAACATTCATCTTTGCATGCTTCTTTCACATTTTGTGGTTCAGTAGAGGAGAGTAATGCCAAATAACTTGAAGCTTCTGCAACTGTTCTTCTAGTTTGTATACCTGCTTCCTTTTGTCCCATGATCTGAGATTCTGGATGGTTCTTTTGAACATATCTGGATGGAGTCTTTTCTTCTATTCTTGTTCTTTCTTCTGCTTCTTCGTGAGGTCCGTCTTGAAATTGTTCTTGCGGTTCTTCTTCTTCATCATTCTGTCTTTGAGGGTAGCTTTCATCTTCTTCAATGTCTTCACGATGTATTTGCCTAGGAATGTATCCTTTCTCATCAACCACTACATCAATGCTTTCAACAATTCTGCCAAGTCTTTTATTGTAGCATTTGTATGCTTTGCTATGTGGAGAGTAGCCAAGAAGAATTCCTTCATCTGCTCTAGGATCAAGTTTGCCAAGCTGCTCCTCAGTATTTTTGATATAGCATTTGCTCCCAAAGATTTTGAAGTGCTTTACTGAAGGAGTTTTACCACTCCAGAGCTCATGAGGAGTTTGAGTGCTGTTCACTCGAACATTTGTCTTGTTGAGAATAATAACTGCCGCATGTGCAGCTTCACCCCAGAAGGTTGCAGGAGTTCCTGATTCATCAAGCATAGCACGAGCCATTTGCTGGACTGTTCTGTTCATTCTTTCCACTACTCCATTTTGCTGAGGAGTTCTAGCTGTAGAAAATTCTCTCCTTATTCCATGTTCATCACAGAAATCGAAAAATTCATTTGAAGTAAATTCTCCACCTCTGTCGGATCTGAGGCACTTAATCTTGTGACCTGATTCATTTTCAGCCAAGGCTTTGAAGGATTTGAATTTTTCGAAAGCTTCATCTTTGTGCTTCATAAGTCCCAACCAAACAAACCTGGAGAAATCGTCAATAAATAATATCAAGTATTCCTCTCCTCTAGGTGTTCTTTTTCTGAATGGTCCACATACATCTGTATGTACTAGCTCAGAGGCATACTGGCTGATCCTTCTTTCTCTGGAAAGTTAGTTCTAGTCTGTTTTCCAAACTGACATGATCTGCACATGGTGTTGTCAGGAATTTTGATATCTGGAAGATCGCGAACTGCCTGATATTTGCAAGCTTTCCTTATTTGTGAGAAACTTAGATGTCCCAATCTTCGATGCCATAACCAGTGCTCTTCATCCTTGCTTAAATAGCATTGTTGTTGTTCTTCATCAAAAATGTATAGATTATTTGAAGTTCTTTTTCCTTTGAGAACTGTTTTACCTGTATCAAGATCACGAACAAGACATCCATTTGATCTGAATATAACCTCGGTTCTTTGATCACACATCTGGCTTACACTTAGAAGATTATGCTTTAGTCCATCAACAAACAAAACATTTCCAGCCTTAACATCTTCTTTTAAAGGAGCAATACCTTTTCCTTTTATAGTTGCAGGAGTATCATTTCCAAAAGAGACTTTCTTTCCCTTTTCTAAATTAGAATAAGATTCAAGTTTTTCTTTATCACCTGTCATGTGCTTTGAACATCCACTGTCAATGTACCATAGGTTTTCTTGTCCTTCTGCATAGAATGCTATCCCACATCTTTCTGTTTGAGGTTCCTTTATTTTCCATGTTTTGGTGCCTGAGGTTTGTTCCCTTTTTTGTACCTTTCTTTCCGGAAACCTGCTTCTGCATTCAACATCTTCATGTCCAAAATTATTGCAAATAGAGCATTCAACTTCATTTTCAAGAGCTGAAAAATTGTTATAGGTCCTTTTTGTATTCCCTGTCATGCTTCTTTGTTTTTGAGCTTCCCTAGTCATGATTGTTTTATACGCAACACATTGGGCTGCTTTGTGACCAAAGTTATGGCAAGAAAAGCATTGTCCATTGAAGAAGTTTCTGCGATTATTGAATCTACCAGCCGACTGATTGTAATTTCTATTTTCATCTATTCTTGAACCAAATTGAGAAGGTTTTACCTGTGGCTGGTTGTGGCTTTTGTTCACCCTTAAGCTGGATTGCCCCTGATAGTTTGAAGTTTGTCCCTGCTTTACCTGATGATCTTCCTTGTGTTCTTGCTCATTTCTTCTTGCGGCATCAAGATAACTTTTTGAAGTGGAAGCTTGAGAAGTTTCTCCATTGTAGCCCAGACCTGTCTTATTTAGAGGAGATCGCTGCACACTGATAATCTCATTCAACGTTTCAGATCCTTTGACAAACTTGAGATTAATAGTTTTTGTTTTCTCAATTTCTTTTCTAAGACCAACAATTTCACCTTCTAATTTTTCAAGATGTTTTTCCTTTTCATCAATCTGAAATTGTAGAGTATCAATAATCATGTTCTTTTCTTCTATACATCTCTTGAGTCTAGTAATTTCATCATAAAGGTTATCCACATCTATAGCATCCTCATAATTGTCATCTTCAAATGCCATTAACAATCTATATTTGTTACCTTGTTCATCTTCATCACTGTTTGATAAGCCATCGCTATCTTCATGGGTGTAGTAGCTTTTCTTATTTGTACCCTGTTTCTTGTTCCATCTAACTGGTTCCTTTCCTTTATCCTTATAAGAGCATTTTGCAGCATAATGACCTACTCTTCCACAAGCAAAACATTTGAAAGGTAGCTTACCTCTGAACCTTCCAGAACCCCTTTGAAGATTTCTGACAAAGTTTGATTCTTCTTCCTCTTCTTCTGGAACATGACATGCTTCATAGTGATCTTCTTTGCCTGATGCTTTAAAAGCAGCTTCCCTTCTATCTGATGGACCTCCCTTTCTCATTTCATAAGCAGTTAGAATTCCATGCAGCTGAGACATAGTGAGAACACGGAGATTTTCCTTTTCTTCTACTGCAGATACTTTAGATTCAAACTTGGGAGATAAAGATCTTAGAATCTTTTGAACTACTATAGTCTCTTTTATTTCTTCACCCAAATTTTTCATGCAATTAACAGTCTCATCTACTCGAAGAAAATAATTAGCCACACTTTCATCATTATACATCTTGAGAGTCTCATATTGAATCCTGAGAGTTTGAAGTTTAGCTTCTTTTACCTGTTCATCTCCTTCATAGCTAGTGATCATTTTGTCCCATATCTCTTTTGCTGATTTGAAGTGCATGACCTTCATGAACTCTGTTTGAGATATACTTCCTAATAGAGTGCTGACTGCTTTTGCATTTGTTTCATACTGCTTTTTCTCAGCTGGATCTGTAGGAGTAACTGAAGGAAAGGCATAGCCTGATTCTACAATGTTCCAAACTTCTGTACCAAGAGATTGAAGATATGCAGTAACTCTTACCTTCCAATAATTGAAGTTTGTTCCATCGAAGACGGGTGGCCTGATTGATGCTTCTCTCTCGTAGTTGCTCATGATGAACGATCTACCTTCAAGCGATCAAGCTGTTCTGAAGGACCTGCTCTGATACCAATTGTTGGAAATAATACTGAGGGGGGGGGGGAATCAGTATTATCTAGCAATTTACCAAATCTTCCTTATTTGATCTTTTGAAATATTCTCGCATATCAGTACCATAAAACAATGAGCATGAATAAAGAAAATAGACAGTCACACCAAAGAACACAAGATGTAAGGTGGAAACCCAATGCGGGAGAAAAACCACCTGCTGCAATAATGTCTCTATCTTCTTTCAAGAAATTCTTTTTACAATGATTTTGTACTGGTGCAGTCCTTTACCAGCACGCAGGCTGCAACCTGCAAAGAGCTACAACTCTTTCTTGTTTTCCAGACTTCTCCTGGAAGGGAGCTACAACCCCCTACTTCTTTTCAAAATGATCAACAAGTATACAACAGATACAGTCTACTACAGATATCAGATCAGTAATTACAGAAACAACCCAGAACACCTTATGAACAGAAATATACAGTTAACAGATCATCTTGAGACAGGGACGCATATTTTCTTTCTGTGGCCTGCGACTGGACGCAGTATACCTTATGCTGTTCTGCGTGCAGACGCACTGTTCCTTTTGCTTGTCTGCGACCGACGCACACATCAACACTATCGCGCCGCGTCTTTCGCTTCAGAGACGCACCCAATACCACAGTCGCGCCGCGTCCTTCGCTTCAGAGACGCACCTGATCCTTTACTGTACTGCGTCCCGGCGCACTTTCCCTTCACTGAATCTGTGTCCCTTTAGATATAGAAGATAAGAGGACTTCAGAACTAACCCAAACACTCAGATCCACAGATCTGATTATGCGCCATATAGATCGTAGTCCATTAGAAGATTTACCCTTAAAGATATGGACTAGATCACACCAAGAGATGATCAACCAAGATGATGCCTAATCCAAATGAACTCCTTTGCTTTATATAGGCAAGCTTCTCCCCAAAGCGTGGAACAATACCACGAGCCGACACCAGAGAAACACGCAACCGTCGGCTAGATACCACACAAGAAGCCCCCACGAGTTTTTCTCTACCTTGAAATGTGTGCACTGGGCGGACGCACCTTCTGAACGGCTGGCCGGCGTCCCTAGACGCGGGATCTGTATGGAATACCTGCGGGGACGCGCTTGCTAAACAAAATTTCCTGCGTCCTTCTTGATTTACCACCTGAAGGCGTTTGCCATCAAGTACAACACCTGAATCATAATGCCAACAGGGCTGTCTAATAATAGCTCTGTCAAGTTGACGGTATTCAAAGCCTTGACAGCATTACGAAGGCCGACAAAAAGCCACGGACCTTCACTTAGAAGGCATCCAACTCCACTGTCGTCGCCTAAGGGGATATTTGTTCCCTGTCCTGTATGGCAGTCCCAGGCTATAAGCTTATTATGTCGGCCAACAGAATAGAGTTTGGCAGAGCCTAAATGTGAAAGAAAAGCAATTCCTCGAATAGGCTTGTTATCATGGCCAACCAGCTTAGTCATGAAAGTGACATCGGAACCTCCAATAAAATGGGAGTGCAGCTATCTGCAGTTGTCTTTTGCATACTTGCAATTGCCTGTGTGTGAATTGTGTCCTCCTTGGACATACTGTCATTGCTCTCATCAACATTCCTGGAGGGAAGCAAAACTCTATACAATAAGCATGCTAGGATTTGGACCTTCGCTGAAAACTCGAACCAATTCCCAATTTCGTAGCACGCTACGAAACCACGCAAACAGGTAGCGCTGCGAAACTGCTAAAAATAATTCTGGCGCTGCGAAAACACCCACTCTTTAAGCCAGGCTAAAAATTTTTGACTACACTATTTTCAGTGATAACACATCTATTGTGTTTCAACACATGCATAACCAAAATATTCTTTTCCATTATTTCATAACAACTACTTGAAACCAAAATGAAGCAACTCACAATTATTTAAACAGAAGGATGAATACAAATTATCAGTCTTTCTTTCAGAAAAAATGTTTTTAAGAGAGAAAAACCAAATTTTTTTTCCTAAAAATAAATTTCTAGGGCACCAATTTTGCTGACATAATACAGTTATAGATTTTATTTCAGCCCATGAGAAGATTCCCTATCCCTTTTGGTCCACAGACACTGTTGAAAATCAAGCTAATGGGAGACTAACGCTCTGTAACAATGGCTACAGAGAGTTAGCAGGCCCACTAACGCTCCCTGTCAATAGGCACAGTGCTTTATAAAGCTCTGTGTAGCCTGCTAACATGCGTTAGTGTGGGAAATATATCAAAAAGAGGGTTTCCAAGATTAGTTTCTGAGATGAGTGTATACTAGTATGATGCAGCAAGATATTTGGTGGATCAAAAAAAGGATTGCTGAAGAGTAGGGAGATCTAAGACTATAAGATTATTTATAGATGCTACCAATTTATACACATGTTCATCTATCAATATTAATTAACAAAGTATGGAAAGAGGATTACTTCAAGTCTCCTTCTAGATTTGTTTGGAGATCTCAATGCAGCCAAGAAGAACTCCTTCAAAGCCAACTCCAAATCAATTCCTGCACAAAGGAAAGGCAAACACAATCACCGCATACAACCTTGAAAACCAATATATGAATGCACAATGAACATATATTTGCATACAACTAAACTACTCATCTAAACAAGTATCTAATGAACAACTTAATGAACAATGTTACCAACACCATGGAGTAGGGAACACAACTATAGTTCTATATTAATAATGGAAGAGTGATTATAACCATCCGTTGTATTAGTCTTCCCTTGCCCCTTCTGCTTCTCTCCCTCTCTCTCTCTTCTAGCTCACTTCTTCAAGTATGTGACACTTCACAACAGCTTAGTAGGCTATCCTTCAAAATTCTCTGACCCCTTTCACAATGACCCTCTAATTGCTTATATAGCAATCAAGTTAGGGTTGCCAAGTTCCTCATAGAGTTCATTAGGGCAAAATCAATGAACTTTCTCTACTTTTCAGCTCTTTCCCATTTTCCTCCTTTTCTCAAATTAGAATTTCTCCAAATAGGTTATTTTTGGATGTTTCTTTGCTTTCCTTGGGTAAATTTAGGGACAAATATCCAGATATTTGTGAGTCAATTCATTGGTTTGACCCTTGGAACTTCTTTTAGTTTCACTAATGATGTCACCTAACTAGAAACATGCTTTAGTAGGGTCACTAACGCACCTCCAAGCTTGGTAAAAAGCCTTATAAAGTAGGTTGTTAGTGTACAACCAGCATTAGTGTGGAATCAAGGCTTGTAATTGTGGTCTTTGCTTCATTCATCATGTCTTTCACCTCTGAGTTGATGAGGAGATCATTTTGTTGTATAAAAATTTTGTGTACCAAAAGCCCCCAAACATTGGGAGGCATCATCCCAATTGGATCATTATATTATTTTTCATCCATATTGATTCTTTTACAGTGGAAAGATTAGAGGAATCAACTGACATAACTATTTCTACCTCTATGCTCTAGCATAGTGAATTGGGGTGTTAAACCTTCCTTAGACACTTTGGGGGTGTTAAACCTTCCTTAGACAGTTTGAGGAATTTCTTGAATATTTTTAGGGTCCAAAAATTATTTCTAATGCAAGTCCCTCTGACACTATTCTACACTTAGATACATTTACAAAATTTAAGAAATACCTTATATACAGACAATAATCAAAATTTATGCCACTACAAATTTCACCTTCCTATTTTTACCACCATGATTTGAGAGGATGCTACGTTAACCCTATTACTCATGCAAAATGGGATAACCACATGACCATGATGATGAAGAGTCTAGAAGAGTCAATTTGTAATCCATAATTATGGTTGAATGGTTAAATTTAATCCTTAGTTGTCTATCAGGTTGTGTGATAACTAGTCACTATGAGGAAAAGGGGTTTCATTCTATTTGAGTGCATTTTGTTCCTTAAATGAGTAGAGTAGTTAAGAGTGAATACAGAGAGGGAAAAATAAAGAGGTTTGGAATTTTTTAGTATCTAACAAGCCATAGGTCTCACTCCTCTATATTTGCATCATCATCCAAGGTGAAGGAAAGGAGTTGTCTTGAACTTTTTGGCAAGAGAGGGTGTGTTTAGGTGGAGAAAAGATGGCTCAATTGAAAAATTTAAGCACTTGATTGAGCCTCTTTTAAGAGTTCGATCAAACTCCTTGGTCACTAAAATCATAACTCGATCAAGGGTTAAAAATAAATGCTTGATTGAACTTTATGTCTCAATCGAACTCTACCGCTTGATTGAGAATTATGGCTCGATCGAGTCATTCTTTTTATTAAATATCCCACCTATAGTCTACATGCTCAATTTGCACAGACTATAGGACATATTAGAGCTTGAATGAGAGTGTTTAGGTAGCTCGACCAAGAGTATTAGAGCTTGATCGAGCACTTAAAGCATGGAGTGTTTAAACCAATCTCTATAATGACCCTACCAATCTCTTAGATACTGAAACAAAGGTAGGAATTATGTCTTTTTAGACTTTTTTTTTTAATTTTTTTTCAAAAATAAACAAATTACAAAAAAACAACCATACAAAAACCATGAAAACCACAAAAACCCTTTAAAACAACTTAGAAAATCACAAAACTAACCTAGAAAACCACAAAAAGCCATAAAAAAATTATTTCAAATCAACTTAGAAAACCACAAAACCAACCTATAAAACCAAAAAAAAATATTAAAAAAAACGTTCATAACAACCTAAAAAATGCTTCAAAACCACCCAAAAAATATAATTTAGGTTTTAATTATTTTTCTTACTTGCAATGTTTTGTTTATTAAATGTGCATTCTATTATTATGAATACTAAAATTATGTTTTCTAATTATTTTAGGTTTTAAAGTTATTTAGGAATTTTGTGAAATAAATTTTCAATTCTTTTTTTTTTAGTTTTTGTTATTTAAAATGTATTTTAAATTTCTAACAAATATGACCTAAAATATACCTCAAGAAACTCCAACAGAAAACCATAAAATTATAACCAATAAATAAGTAAATTAGGAGGTTGAGATTGACATGATGAATATGGCTGCTCATATTGAACCTCTATTTATAAAATAATAATTTTTATTTTAAATTTAAATTAATTTATATTTTAAATATTTTTTAATAATAAATATAGTATGATTCTAGTTTTAAAAATAAAACATTAATCATCCATGGATTCTTGGATAGACTATGATCGAGTGCTCTGTTAATACACTCTTTGATGTGGAGTCAATGGTTCAATTTCTCGCATTGATCGAGGTGACAGATTGGACATGATGAAGATGTAGTCCCACCAAAATTACAAAAAAAAATACATATTAATCTTCAAAGTAAAAAATCTAAAAGATATATATATATATATATATATATATATATATATATAAATATAATGTAGCTATATATAACAAAATATTTAACTTCATTATATATAATATTTAACTATATATAGTTATAACATAACATAATTCTATAACTATTTAGTTCATAACGTAAAGTTATTCAACATAACATAACGTAGCACTCTATATTATTTAACATGCACAACATAAATTTATTTTCCCCACACATATAACATAACTATGAAAATATAACTATATAATTATTTAAATATACCTATATACATTTAACTATTATAAATTATAACATATCACATAGCTAGATATATTATAGTTTTTTATATATGGTTTATAAGATGTAACATAATTATAACTAGATAGTTCATAACATAACTATATAACTAGGCATACAATCTTACTATTATATTTATATATTTATATATTTATATATATATATATATATATATATATATATATATATATATATCCGTGATAAATCTATAAGCATTTATGGTAACATAAAGTTATTTGACATAACATATTTAACTATATATATAACATAGTCTAACATGTATTGTGCATAACTATTTAAAACATTATATATATATATATATATATATATATATATATATATATATATATATATATATATATATATATATATATATATATATATATATAATGCATCATTGATAGATACATTAAATCCATCATGAAAAATGCATTGGGTCCACTAAGTAAAAGCATTTAGACTTTTTTATCAATTTGTACAATATTGTTTCATTATGTAGTGTGTTGTACTAGAAAGATTGTCTTCATATACTTGCACTTAGTACATGCCATGTGTCAAAGTCAAACACTAAGAAATTAAAGTCTATTGGAGTATTAGGATGGCATGAAATTTTATTAGTTTTTTAAATCGGTTTATTTTCAATTTTTCACATATATGTTTACATAGTTATGCCCTATGAATAAAATGCATTATTTAGATACCAGAACGAGTGTGAAGGTGGATTTGACCACTTCATTCTATTTTGTTTACATAGAACTCAATGCTTTGATTTATAAATGTAACACCCTCCTCCCACATCTACCCAAGCAAACGGCTAGCCGGGGTAAACATGTGACAAGAGACCACTATGATATGATTCAACCTCCTAAGTCACGTTAAGGAAGTGCAATGAAACACGCCATATAAACATTCAATATCAGCTTAAGGACCCTCATGACCCAATCCAACACTTCAGATAGCTTACCCATGGGTCCCACTGAAATTTTGGACAATTTAAGCCTTAGCCACTCTCATGCTATAGGCATGACGACGTCCTGAAGCCCAAAGTCACTCTCACAAGCTTGCCTACCAGCGTCCAGAGAATAAATTTGTTAGCGCTATGCCAGCATCCACAAGATTTGAAAAACGTTTTTAGGCCCAGAGCCCAAATCATTGCCCAGAATTTCATGACACGTTCAGAGAAGAAAAATATCATGGAAATTATAGTGCTAAATCAAATGCTTCAATGAACCCTTAACTAGATCCCTACTAGCCATGATAGGCATTTTGACAAACATGTCACGAATATGTAAACTACAAGTGTAAATAACATCTCTGAGCATAAGGATCTCATGCTTAGCTGAGAATCGCTAAGAACCATTAGTGCCTCAACACATCAACTGCCATTCCCTCCATTAGGTCATAGATACATTGACCATTCAATATCAAGTAAAAACATGGTGAAAAGTATACATAATTGTTGTCATAAAACACATACATAACCAACGTAATAGCAACATAAATATGCATGAAAGTACAACGACGTAGACCACATAATATCCATCAAAACGCTCACAAAAATACAAGGATAAATAACCTTTCATTAATGATTAAAAATCCAAACACAAGATGGGACTTCCACATTCCACCCAACTATAGAATGGCTAATCCAAACCTCTCTTTAGTTAGTCACCCTCGTGCCATATTCCAAGAATGAATGTGAGATCTCTTAGAACACTTCAATCAAAACTCATCTAGGGCTTCCAGAGACCATCCACATCAACCAATCAAATAGTGATTCCACGTCACGGTTAGGCATCACAAAACCATCATTAGATTGGTTTGTATACCATCCATCTAGGGCCCTAGAGTGTTTATTCCAACCAAGGCTCCAAGACTAGTAACTCAACCCACCAAGGGCTCCAGAGCATTTGTCCAACAAAGGGTACAGGACTAGTAACTCAACCCAATTTGTTACAAGGCTCCAGAGTGTTTGTCCCACCAAGGCCCCAAGAGCTAGTAAATCAACCCAAGCTAAGGAAACATGAGAACCAACCAAAGACAAACAATGAATGTAAACCCACAAGCACCATGGCTATCTAGGAAATACCAAGGCTAGACAATCCACTGTCAATCCAGGAAATCCTCCATGCCAATAAGAAATCACAACCAACAAACCACATGCATATGCCATGCATGCCAAAACTTGTGAAGGAAACCTACATGAAACTTTGTATATGCAATAAAATCTGATATAGATTCCAATCCCAATGCCCTCTTTCACTTTCCTTCTCTTCCTTTTACTTCTTGATGAGCCTCAATATTGCAACAAGAATGCTGCAACTCCCAAGGCTCCTGAATTTCATTATCAACCTCGTGTTCATACAAACTTAAGAGGTATCGACACTATATGTGTAGCATACAATGTGTCCTTCCTTTTTTGTCATGAAGTAATGGAGTGCACGTACTGAAATCAAATCCTAAACTAATTGCAGAAAATGAACTGAAATGGAAACCCTGACCTATTGCGAGAAATAAAGTACAAGGAAAGAAACATATTCTAATTGCATGAAGATCATGAACTAAATGTAAAAGAAACCTAACATAACCCTATTTATCACATGTGATGATTTAAACTAACCTAGTATGGAATATGATCTAGAGAGTGCTAACTGTTGTGTGTGTGAATAAATATAAGATAACTTTGTCCTTTTTATGTTTTTTCTTGAAAAATGTAAATTCTAATCTTGCTTGGTTCTTTGGCAGGGGAGACAAGTGTGGAGGAAAAAGATTACAATGGTTCAGTTGGCTTGGAGGGAAAGTGGGGGCCTAATTCTGGATTCTAGTGATGATTTTTCTGAATCCAGGCTCAAAACACGCCACTACAGGTTTTCCTACATGATGTCTACAGGAAGTACTAGTTCCTACACGATGTCTACACAATCCCCTATTTTATTACAAAAAGTAGGCCGAAAGCTTAGGAAGTTGACTAGAAGGTGGAATGGAGCTCGGGAAAGGTGGAGAATGGAAGAATAAGGCAAGGAAGTGGTAGAAACTACCCAAAACTCAAGCAAGGGCTTCAAGATGGGTAGGTTTTCTCAATGGAAATGACAATTCTTTCTTTGGCGACATGGGTGGATGAGGCTTGGATGAGGCGAATGAGATGATGTCTCCCTGTAATGTATAAGTTCCTACAACAACACACGTTATTGTTTGCATCAATCTACAAATTCATCTATACATGGGAAAGATTTATTAAATAATAGAAAATTACTTAGTCTAAAAATCAGAAATTCGAAAACTAGTGAGCTAGTAAATCTATCAAATGCCTAACCTAATCAAGCACAAATGCAATGGGGTAAATTTTGTTATTAAATATAATGTATTTTTTATCTAATGTAAGTGGAACCAACTCTATTTAATCTCGTTAGCATGCTTTAAAATAATAGCAAAAATTTATTGTTCTTTGCTACAAAGGAGTTCCAGAAATCTAGATTTGGGAATAAGAGACAAATCCAAGTAGCTCAATGATTACTATGAAATTCCAAAGCTCTTCCAAGGATGTAATGATGCTTTTGATCATGCAAGATAACTTACATCAACCATTTAACCCAATTCTGCAACAAGAAATCACTAATACTAAATGCATAAATGGAAAGAAATAAGAACAAGAGATGCACGTGAATAAGAAGTGAAAAGAAAAAAGAAAATGATACAAAAGGGCTCTGACGCTCCTGGGATCACGAAGCCCAAGGAAACTTAGAGTTCTATGGAGGAGAAAATTATTTAAAAGATGAACATGACACCAATCTTCATTATTTTCATCAATACAATTACATCCCTGCAAGAAAACACAATGGAGCTGTAAAAATACTAGTTCTCTCCACAAGAAGACTAATACAAATCTCTCCCTAGAGGAAAATTCAAATTGGTACTTATAAAAAATGATTAGGAATCATTCCCCATGAAAGGAGGAAGCTTTCCCCACCAAAATCCCTTGATTAGTGGATCTAATTCCCAATACTAGGAATTTGCATTAAATAGCAGGGAACACATTCCTAGATTTTCTCAATCATTAGAGTTACATAAAATATGCCATAATTCCATAATATCTTGTTGATTTGTTATTTAATATTTATCCTCCTGTTGTAGGGAGCAAGTCCCTAAATTATCTCTTCCTCCAAATATTCATAATCTGTCCAATATTCTCATAATATTCAACAAAAATAAATAATATTATGCACAAATATGAAATTATTAATAAAAAATTCTAATAAATATATTAAAGTTAAAAATACATTATCTAATGAAAAAAGAGAGGTTTAATGTGCTGAAGGATAGTTAGATGGGCCTTAATATATGTCTAATTTAGAGCCCCCCCTGCTGTAAGTGTTGCTCATCCTCTAAGCAACTTAGTGACCTCATTGTGCCTCATTCATGGCCATCGTGGCCTCCCTCTTGTGCATTAAGAATCTCCGTTGTAAGTTCCGCAAGGACAAGCCCAAAAAAATATTTGTGCAAGGAAAGGTCATTGTTTTTTGAGACCATTAGCTTGCTTTCTTCTTTTCTTTTGTGGCCTAGATGATTTCTTAATGGCCTTAGAGTTTTCTGTTTTGATTAGGTTTGTCTTAGGCACTGTCTTTTTTAGTTGTAGCACCAATTCTTCCTTTCTTCCTTCTTGTAGCAACATTTTGTTTTCTTGTAACATCCATTCCTTCTCTTTCAGAGTCTTTAAACTATATGGTAGTGATGAGAAATGATGTAGAGGGTTTGGAGGATGATGCTAGGGCTCAGAGAGAGTAGTGCAGGTTTGTGAAAATGGAGAGTATGCTCTGTTTGTTTTTTTCCAAGAAATTTTTAGGGTGAGACAGAGTTTAGGGTTTGTTCTTGAAATTATGAAATGTGATGGATGAATGATGGATATATAGTGAATATGAAGTGGATGGAGGGCTTGGAGTGTTGTGGTGACTTGGCCTTTGTAAAAATTTCTTCTTTTAACTGTTGTCCTCATTCCTTGAAATCATCACCCTTTATAGTTTGACTTTTCAACATTGCATGATTGAAGGAATGAGTTGCAATTAACTAGTTGAAGGCGGATGAGACTACTGACCCATCCTTAGCTTAGAAAACCTCATCTCTCATGCATTGACAACAAATTTGTGACTATAATATGCTCAAGAGAAGAGGTCAAGAATATTTCATACATGTACCTACCTGATGGCTGTTGGAGAGGCATGCATGCTGCTGCTGAGTTGATGTTGTTGTGCTGCTAATGACTCAGGTACATCTTCTTGACTGCCTTTTTTTTTGTTGATCTCATTTTGATGATGGGTTGTCTTTTTGTTGATGTGCAGGTGTTGGGGACCTATATCAACCTTCCCTAAATACTAACTGACCTTTTGATCGATTTATCCATCATATTACCTCTTGTAGCTTCTTATCCGCCTTCCTGTAGAGATCCTATAGTAATTCAAAACTTCCTGTAGAGATCCTGTAATAATTTAGGACAACCTCTTGTAGTAGACTTGTTTTGTCCATATCTCTCAAATGGTAGAATGGAGTGACCTGAAATTTTTTGAGCATGTTTCCATCATCATCATGCACCTCCCCATAATAAAATATTGTCCAATGGATGCACGAATACGAGAAAAACTAAAAAAGGTTGAAGGTTATGGAGGTTGATCTCTTAGAAACCTTGCAGTAGAATTTGCTGAAATTTCTTGGGAATGTTACCATCATCCATATGCATCTCCCCATGAAACAAATTTTTGAATGGATGCACGGATATCTAGAAAATTCAAAAATGGTTGTAGGTGATGGAGGCCGATTTCTCGAAAACTATGCACTAAAAATTTTTAAAATTTCTTGAGCATGTTACCATCATCCATATGCATCTCCCCCTGAAACCGATTGGTAAGTGGATTCATGGTTTTTAAGTTATGGAAAAGATAATTTTTTTCTCTATATATTTTTGTTTCCTGTAGTAAAACAAAGCATTCGTGTAGTTTTTTAGGACAACAAGCAAACAGAATTGGAAAAGCTTGAGAATAATGGGTGGATGGTGGAAATAGATGAGGGTGATGGATTGGTATGGCCTTGGCCTTGTTGGAGCATTTGAGCAAAGGAGGAGAAAGTCAAAATTTGACTTCTTTTGACTAGGCTTGACCAAATTTTTTCTTTTGGTACCACTTGTATTTGTTGCTTGCAGATGTTGGAGAGTACATGCATTCATCAGAGAGATACATGGAGCAAAGAATTTTTATCTTTTCCTTTTGTTTTTCTTCTAGGCCTACTAGCCACCTCAATGAGGTTTTCAATTAGTAAGTCTCCCTAGGCACCTCAAATGAGGTTTTCACCTAGGATCTTTTCTTTTTCTCTGTTTTTCTCTTTTTTCGAGTCCATTGACTTCCTCATGGAGTTTTTAAATCAATGAGAAAATATCTGGCACCTCAAAGGAGGTTTTCACATGGTATTTTACTTTTTTTCTCTTATTTATTTTTTATTTTTTTTACCCTGCTCTACTTGAAAAACAAAATCACTTTAAAGTATAAGAATAATTCCAATGGAGCCATGTTCACATCAAGCTGACAGAAAAAGTGATGTGTGGGCTTGAAATATATGATTTGAAATGTACCTGGATTATGATTTGACTTTGAAAGGATCAAGCATAGTTGAAGAAGAGAGTGATGCTCCATCTTGTTGATTTTTTGGAACCAAACCTCAATATAGCTTTGATGTCCTTGATTTTCTTGATTATCTGGATTATTCTTCATGTCTTCTTCTACCATGAAATGCAAATCTTCCCCTTTTTGTTGATTTTTCTCTTGAATAAATGGAGGATTCACTGGTAACCATAAGGGAGCTTTCTCAATCTCTAATTTTGATGTTTGTTCTTCATCAACTGTAGCCCATGGTTCTTTAATCTTCTCTTTCGAATCTTCTTTTTCTGCATGTTTTCCTTTAATGGCATTAAGAGAATCATTTTTTTGTAATGTTCTTCATGAACTGAGATGAATACCATTGAGATCGACAGGAGATATTTGGAAGTGTTTTACCTCAACATTGTAAGTGGGTTGAGCTACTTCAATGTGCAGGTTTGGAAATGTTGGTACAGGTGGTTGAGTGGGAGTGTTTATTTGAGATGGATGTGGTTGTGGTGGAGGTGAATGGTAAGGATAACACGGAGTTGGGTATGGAGGATATTGAGTAAAATATTGAGGATATTGTGGATGGATCCCATAAGTTCCTTGTCAACCCTGTTGCCAAGATTGGTTTTTGGGTTGAGATGGCCAATGTTGCCAAGGAAAGGGTGTGTTCCACTTACTTTGAGATGGATATTCATAAGCTTGAAATTGTGAATTAGGATTTTGCATCATGTCAGGTTGAGTATGCTGCCATGGTCCTCTTGGAGCTACACAACATAGTTGCATTGGCAATTGACTTGCTCCATTATCCTCTTGGTGAACTTCCTTCAACCTTGGTAATGAGGAGAAACATTTAAAATCATGTGATTCTGCATGGACAACATGAATATCAACATCTTCTTTTTGCTCTTATTCACTCAGACTGCTAAGAATTTCTGTTTTAAAGTTATTAAGCAAATTTCCAAGTTTAGCTTGACTCACCAATCTTGATGATGATTGACTTGCTATTGCCCTTCATCTTGATAATTGTTTGCATGTTTCACAAATTTCTTCAAATGATAATTGATATACATCACCTCTACTCATGAGATCAAGAATATCAATCCACTCATCCCTAATTGTTCTAAGTAAGAGGGTTTTTAATGTGTCGGATCCTAAATGATGTAGTTTTTCCCTCTTGATATTATACATGAACGTCACTATTAGATCCTCTAGACTCTCATCTTCTATTTGATTCATTCCAAAGATTTCTTCTTTAAGATCATGATCTTTATATTTTTCTAGAAATATCTTTTACATATCATTCCATGATCTTATTGAATTAGTCCCTAAACCCATTAACCATTTAAGAGCTTTATCCTTCAATGTTGCTGGAAAAAATCTCATTTTTTGAGTTTTTAATACGTAATAATAAGATCAGTATTAGCAATTCAATAATATTTCTTTTCACAATCAGATTTGGATATGCTACTTCTGTTAATGAAACTTGCATATATACGCAACTGTAGTTAAGGAAACTAGTGTATATCCTGCAGACTTATAATTTAGTTAATTCATCAGATGTTGATCTTTAATCTATGCATCAGAACCATATAACAGTAACTAGGTACAATAAAAGCAGAGCAGACAATCACACACAAGAACACAAGATATAAGGTGGAAACCCAATGTGGGTGAAAAGCACCTGTTGCAATTCATCTCTATTTTCTTTTAATAAGAAACTTATTTTTACAATATTTATGTACTGGTGTAGTCTTATACCAGTACACAGGCTTGTACCTATAGAAGGTTACAACCTTCTCTCGTTCTCCATCTTCTCCTAGAAGGGAGCTACAACCCCCTAGCTCTTGTACTAGCTAATGTACTAGTATGTAGGTGCTGACCTACAGAAGGCTACAACCTTCTCTTTTCTTCCAGGGACCACGTTTCATAAATTTTTAGACCGGATCCATCAATAACATCAATCAAACATCAAAATATATCTACATCAATCAATCTCCTTTGCACCAACAAAAACTGAATCAAACAATCACTTTTTTGAATGTTGTAACCAGAATACAGTAACAGTAACCAGAACCCAAGCCAGAACACTGCAACATCAATCAAAATTAGCTAAAACATATTTTATAAGGTGTATGCTACTTCAATGTGAGGAACCTGCATGCGTACGCACTTGTATCAAGGAAAACCTACGTATACACACTTTTGGAATGTCGAACCAACGTGTATATGCGCCTTTGTTTTAATGAACCTGTGTACAGATCTGTAAAAGATGATTTAACCTTTACAACTATTCAGACATCAGGTATACCAAAATCATTAGATTTACAGATTACGACATACACCATTTATAAAATATCAAAACCACATAAAGATACTTCTCTTCAAGCCTTAAGATCTTGACCCATCAATAGAATTTATCCTTCATCAAGCACTCAAGTTCATCCTTGATTCAGATCCAGCTATGTACCATAACCCAAAGACTTGTATTCTAGATCTTATTCTTAATTAGATATGCAATGCTTGAGTGACTTTGCCTAAGGATCTTCTCCTCCTTTTATATTCTTAGGCCTTACTCAATACCATGGTCCAAAACCACTTAGAAGCAATACTTTGGACCAAATACCTGGGGTCAACACTTTAGAAAGGATACCTTGGACCAATACCATGGATCAAAATACGATGGACCAAATACCACAGACCAAAACTAGTTTTCTAACATGTACGCACCTTTCTTTGTATGAAAGTGCATGTGTACGTTGTACGTGCCTTTCGTTCTACTAACTCGCATGTACACGCAACTTGGACAATAGGGAACCTGTGTATACCTCTCTCTCTTCATTTTGTGAGCCTAAACTGTGATCTGTCATCTGTGTGAATTGCCATTAAGGACAACACTTGTGTCATAGCACCAAATCTATGTCATAATGCCAACAATATCCCCCTTTGGACTTGATGGCAACCCCAAGTCACTCTCCCCCTTTGTCATCAAGGGCAAAGGGTTATGCTCCCCCTGAGTACATGCTAAAATGTGTTGTCCATGCTCCCCTGGCTGTAAGCAATGTCTGTAAAAGGATGTTCAACAATAAGAACATGACTATATACATCATAAATGACCTTCCTATCACCAAAGACTCATACATACATCCATCTCCCAACCAAGTGGGGATATACCAAAAGTTTATACATTGTCAAAACAAGAACATTGCATCATCCATCCCATGCATAGTTGGGAAACAAAATAGGTCGTTACATGACCTTGATAATAAAAGATATACATGACATAGAGACAAAATATCTAAAACAAGGCTATGATAGTTATCAACAACTATCATCAGTAGCATCTGTCAATCACCATCCATACTAGCAACCATGACCTCCCTCTACATCTGCTCCACCTGAATAAAAAAAAAACTGTGAAATTGTACCAAGATCTTCTAAGATATTGCCAACAATGAATTATTAGAAGTATATGCTCCCCCTTAACCTATACCAGATGATCACTGTCAAACCCATATCAGACTCTTCTCATCCTTAGTCTGCCCCACTTTTTTCTTCAAACCAACATATACGCGATTATATCCACAACAACCAGCATATGTATGCAGATATGCTTCATGAAATTCGCGTACAACCACTTTTCTCTGAACCAGACAGGTTTCAATAGCGAGATGATGCATCAACTACTCCTAGCTTCTGTCTGTGATATCCAAATGTCTCTCTGGGCAAAGGTTTGGTGAATATATCAGCAACCTGTTCTTTGGAGGGAACATTCTCCAATTTGACCTTTTGTTCAAGCACTTTTTCATGGAGAAAATGATATTTGATAGGTATGTGCTTGGTCTTGGAATGCATGACTGGATTCTTTGAAATACTAATTGCACTTGTATTATCACATAGAATGGATATGGGTAGAGTACATGTGATCTAAATGTCTTGCAATGTTTGCATCATCCAAAGGAGTTGTGCGCAGCAAGATGCAGCAACCACATATTCTGCTTTAGCTGTAGATAATGCAATTGAAATTTGTTTCTTGCTGAACCAAGACACTAATCTGGAACCCATATAGAATGCACCACCACTAGTGCTTTTTCTATCATCCACGCTTCCTGCTGAATCTACATTTGTATATGCATGAAGAGTAAGATCTGTATCCTTAGGATACCATAAACCAAAATTCTGAGTTCCTTGAAGATATTTGAAGATCCTTTTGACTACCTGAAGGTGTGATTCCTTTGGATTTTCTTGGAATCTTCCAACTATTCCCACTGCATGCATGATGTCTGGTCGGGTACCTATTAGATAAAGAACACTGCCAATCATGGATCTGTAGGTTGCTTGATGTACTGCTATTGATTCATCATTTGAACTAAGACTGCATCGTGTTACCATAGGTGTACATACTGGTTTCGAATATTCCATGCCATATTTTTTCGACATCTAGTTGAGATACTTGGTTTGTGAAAGAAAAATACCATCTTTATTTTGTTGAACTTGTAAACTAAGAAAATATATGAGTTCACCAAGCCGGGACATTTCAAATTATTTCTACATTACCAAAGCAATGTTTTGACTCATGGCTTCTTCATTGCTACCAAAAATGATATCATCAACATACACAACAAGTATTAGCAATTTATCATTGTCAATCTTTGTATATAGATTACTATCAGCTGATCCTTTTGTGAAACCTTGTTGATGGAGGTATTTGTCAAGACGGTAATACCAAGCCCTTGGAGCTTGTCTTAGACCATAGAGAGCCTTTCTGAGTCTGCATACAAGTTTTGGATCATTTCCAAGGATGAATCCATCTGGTTGCTCAATATATACTTCTTCTTCTAAGTCTCTATCAAGAAAGGCATATTTTACATCCATTTGGTATACTTTGAAGTTCTAAAAGCTAGAAAGAGCAAGAAACATTCTTATGGCTTCAAGTATAGCAATTGGTACAAAATTTTCTTCAAAGTCTATACCTTCTTGTTGAGCATATCCTTTACAAACAAGTCTAGCCTTGTTTCTAATATCTTCTCCATTTTCATTCAGCTTGTTTTTGAATATCCATTTGGTTCCTATTATATTCTTATCATGAGGTCTAGGAACTAATTCCCAAGTATTATTATTTTCAATTTATTCAAGTTCTTTATTCATGGCCTTAATGCAACATTCATCTTTGCATGCTTCATTTACATTTTGAGGTTCAATAGAGGAAAGAAATTCTAGATAGCTTGAAGCTTCTGTAATAGTTCTTCTTGTCTACACACCTGCCTCTTTCTGTCCCCAAATTTGAGTCTCTGGATGATTTTTCTGAACATATTTGGATGGAGTATTTTCTCTGTTGTTATCTGCTCTTCTGGTGCTTCATTGGTTTCTTCTTCTTCAGTATTGTCTAATTTGATGCAAAAGGATAATCCTCATCTTCTTCCCACTCTTCAGTTTTTACCTACTTTGGATTTTTGCCTGCTTCATCAACCACAACATCAATACTTTCAACAATTTTCCCTAGTCTTTTATTATAACACTTATATCCTTTACTTCGGGAAGAGT
Organism: Pinus tabuliformis; assembly: GCA_031772625.1. Classification (NCBI taxonomy): domain Eukaryota; kingdom Viridiplantae; phylum Streptophyta; class Pinopsida; order Pinales; family Pinaceae; genus Pinus; species Pinus tabuliformis. The sequence goes on from CM062805.1 coordinate 588,084,770, forward strand.
AACAAAGGAGAATGCCTTCATCTACTCTAGGTTCAAACTTGCCAATATTTTCATTAGTCCTTTTGATGTAACATTTACTTCCAAAAATTTTGAAGTATTTTACTATTGGAGTCTTACCATACCAAAGTTCATGTGGAGTTTGAGTGTTGTTTACTTGAACATTTGTTTTGTTGAGAATAATGATGGCAACAAATGCAGCTTCACCCTAGAAGGTTGCAGGAGTTCCAGACTCATCTAGCATGGCACGAGCCATCTATTGAATAGTTCTGTTTGTTAGACTCCGTCTTCTCAAATCCTCTGTTAGAGTCCAATTCAGACAGGTGGCTATCAAAGTCTCTTTTCAAATATGCAGGCTAATGTCAACCAGCCTTCACCAACCACAGCTTAGATGTTTGCATAGCTTGTTCTCAGAATGTTTCAATAACACTTGCAGGCCATAAGGGAGCTTCGATAATTTTTCATTTCAGGATTGTCATCGTCAAAGTGCTCAAAGGTATTTCTTCTTCAAAACTCGGTTTTGAAAAGAAATTTTCAAGCTTGTTTTCTGTAAATACGCTGCCATGCTACCAGTGTACTTCTCAAAGATCGAAAGGTTTACCATGTATCGTGATTGGGATGCCAAAGTTAAAGACTTGTTGCATTGAAGGCTTGTGTTGGAAGTGGGGAATTACCTGCTAACACTAAATTTCCCCTCACAACTGTGAAAAGATTGACAGCTGGTATGAAGAAAAAATTGAAGGGAGTTTCTAGAGACGTAGAATATACCAATAGTATCTCATTTCAAATTGCAGCCAGCCTGAGGCGTAAGCTAGTGCCAGGAAACATAAAGAGTGCATTTGATGTTTCATTGGATGTCAAAGGTCACAAAGAAATGTCAGAACAACTTTCTCCCATGGTAATAGCAAAGAAATTGGCTTCCAAACTAGAAACATTTGGACTTTCTAGTTTCCTTGTACAAGCGTGCAATGGCCATCTCAATTTCATGTCTGTTAGTGTATCAGAGGATTCGATGCAGAGTTTTCATTGTGAAAATTTTCCTGTTATGGAATATGATCTACCATCTCCAACGAAAACTGGAGGTAATTGTAAAAGAGACAAGGATTTTGATGATAATAAAAGTTTTCAGCATCATGAAAAACACAAGCTGGAGATTCGTATGAAAAGATCAAAATTTGATCCTGAAGAGTTTGCCTTGTACAAGAAGTATCAAATAAGGGTGCATAACGATAGACCGGAGGAAACACGGGAGAGTTCTTACAAAATATTTCTTGTGGAAACTCCACTTATTTTTGTTCCACCAAGGAATGACAACTCTGCTCCTCCTTATGGCTTTGGCTCATTTCACCAGCAGTACTTGATTGATGGTAGATTGGTTGCTGTCGGTGTGGTTGATATATTACCTAAATGTCTTTCAAGTACATGTTTTGGGATCCTGATTTGGCATTCTTATCACTTGGGAAGTATTCAGCTCTAGAGGAAATAAAATGGGTGCAAGCAGCACAAAAGCACTGCCCTACTCTTCAGTACTACTATCTTGGTTACTACATTCACTCTTGTCCGAAAATGAGATACAAGGCAGCATATAATCCTTCGGAAATTCTATGTGTTGTGCATTACCAGTGGACTCCTTTCCAGCTTGCAAAGCTGGTGCTTGATAAAGCAGCATACCTTTGTCTCTGTGATGTTTGTGACCATGCAGAACCAATTTTAAAGCCCTGCCACTGATGAAATGCATGATTCCTATGGGCAAGATGATCATGAAATGGAGGATAATCTGGAATTCCGCGATGGAGAGTTACATGAATTTAAAAGCTCAGGTAGCAGTGAACATTCCATGGATGTTGAGAATGGCATTGAAGCACCCGCTGTGGATTTTGATACTGAAGATATTGGTGGGGTTTTAATTCAATGGAATGGTCTGCGGTTTCGATTTAAGGACTTGAATGCTTCTGGTATTATGGGTCGATGGAGGTTTGATTTGTTAACCGGACACTTGTAGAAGTATATTAAAGTAGTTGGGAACGTTCTGAATGTATTGCTTACTATCTGGGTTGAGTGCACAATGTATCTCTAGCAGTGTTCATTGTAATATTATGTTGCATATACTGTTTGTCTCTTTCTATTATAGGCGGAAATGCAAGCGGTGGAAGTGATGCAACTAAAGAACAGCATGTGCATGCGGCCAGTTTTCTTTACAACACAGTCAGTAAGGATTAGCAATCGGCCTGAGTGATGACAATGATGGCAGCTTGCTCTCAGTTGCCATGGTTGTGGAGGCAAAATCGTGTTTGAGCAATTTGGAAGGCCGAAGCTACATTACATACCCGTGGACAGCGTTGAAAGTGTGCGCTACGCATTGGAGGTGTGCGCTACGCATTGGGCATCAGCGGCCAGTGTAAAAATACACAGGCGCTACGCATCAGGCTGTGCGCTACGCACTGGGATAGCGCGCTACGCACTCAGTCCAGCACAAAATCTGTTTATATTTATGCGCCCAATCTCGTATCAAATCGACTCCTTCAATTTGCAAAGAGCTAAAGGGATAATCTTACAACAGATATCCAGTGAAGATGGGGACGGAGTATGCAATCCTCGCATATCTATGGAGTGATCTCGAGGCAGGTCAATTTTGAAGCCAAATCTGAGTATGAGATGATCCAGAACTATAAGGTGCTGCAAGAAGTCCTCAACAAGCTTAAGATATCCAAGCATATTGAAGTAAACAAGCTGGTGAAAGGAAGGCCATTAGATAATCTTGAGTTTATGCAATGGTTGAAACGATACTGTGATTCTACAAATGTTGGAAACTTTACCTGCAGGAATGGTTATAATGCAGTTGAGAGAAGAGAAACATGCAAAGGAGGGAAAGAGCTAAATAGAAAAGCAGCTTTGATCCTCCATTCGCAGACAACGGGTGCAACAAAGGCACCTGCAATGTCCAGGCCTACAACTCCGTCCTCTAATAATAGTCGCCGAGCAAATTCTAGACCAAATTCAAATGGACATGTAAGCAAAAACGCTCCAAAGAATACACCACTGCCATCCCCAGCTGCAACACAGGTTGCAGAGCTGAAGGTTGCAGTTAACAATTTGGAAAAGGAAAGAGACCTTTACTTTGGAAAACTAAGGGACATCGAGAGTATATGCCAGAACTCTGAACTCCTAGAAATTTCGGCAATCAGAACAATTCAAATACTTCTCTATACAGATCACTATGAAGCCGATACTCTCACTGATCTAGTAACAATGAGTATAGCAGAAAATGAAGCCTCGGGCCATGTTATCGAGGACTGTGAAGTTCAACCTTCAAGATCCAGTAACAGGGATAATCAAGATGATTTATCCTTATATGATTCTGCAGCACTATACAATGGAGAGTACACTAAGCCCTTTGTTACAGAGCACTTGATGATCATACCAGGCCAGACGACCACTATTTTTTATTAAAAATGTTTTTTCCAAAGGCAAACGTAAAGTAAAAAGTCAAAGTCAAAGCTAAATTTAAATCGTAGATACTTGCCACAACAGAGAACAAGATTCAATTGCCTATGTTTATCTTCAGTAAATGGGATTTACACTTGTAATGCCACCTCTTCATCAGTTATCAACAGATTCGAGTAGAAGAAGGAGCGCTATTCTATCTTCAGAAGCGCTGATTGTTTTTTTTTAGTTTTATTTATTAATAATGATAAAACAAATCCCTTGTCTTGGGGTCGATTTGTTTTCCCCTAGCAGAGTTTATTTAATGTATTAAAAATCATTTTGTAAAGGTTAGAGGGAGAGTTCTGAGAGCGGTGCGTGGAGAAAAACAGAGTTTCATTGTACAGTTTTGACAGGGATTCAATAAAAAAATACAGCTCTGACTCCTAATATTCCTGTGGTATGACATTTGACATATGTTGCTTCTCTGTCTCATACGTTCCTTGTTATTTTTACTGTTTCATTTCATAATCATTTATGTTGAATACTTTTAAGTGAGAAAGGCAGAATTCAATTTATTTGCTCTGTCTTGAGGAAGTGTTCATATTTAATGCTTTCTTCTGTTTGACAAGGATCCATCTTCTATGCGCTTTTCGACTTCTCAGCAGTCTTGCCATTCCGTTTATCTCAATTTAATTGTTAAATTTCTTGCCTACCTTGCCTCAAGAGATAATCTGTGTTTTTGATTGCATTTCCCTGTTCAAGCTGTTCTTTGCCCCATGCAGCCCAGAAAACCCAATAATTCATTAAAACCCATGTTCATATCTCTTTACTAGCCTAAAATCAATATTCTTTATCCGTCATCTCAGCCCCTTTGAAAACTTGTCTGCTGAGATAGACCCGGAGAGAGCCCTCTCCTGTCCTTGTAGGGCTAGATACGAGGCTGAGCGTGCTTTGATGTGGCCTCGAGTTTTACCTTCCTCAGCCTGAGGCAGATTCGAGCGCTAACACTGTTCATCCTTTCTACCATTCCATTTTGTTGAGGAGTCCTCATGGTGGAAAATTCTCTTCTTATTCCAGTTCTTCACAAAAGTCGAAGAATTCATCCGAGGTAAATTCCCCTCCTCGATCAGATTTGAGGCATTTGATTTTACAATTTGATTCATTTTTAACCAAAGATTTGAAGGCTTTGAAATTTTCAAATGCTTCATATTTGTGCTTTAGAAGTCCTATCCAACACATTCTGGAAAAATCGTCAATGAACAATATAAAGTATTCTTCTCCACGAGGTGACTTTTTCCTTGAAGGACCGCATAAATCAGTATGAACAAGTTCAAGAGGCTTGCTAGCTAATCCTTCCTTTTCTGGGAAATGTGCTCTGGTTTTCTTACCAAATTGACATGATTTTCATATTGTATTTTCTGGAATTCTGATGTCAGGAAGATCGCGAACAGCCTGGAATTCACATGCTTTCCTTATTTGAGGGAAGCTTTGATGCCCCAATATTTTGTGCCATAGCCAGTGTTCATCACTTTTGCTTAGATATCATTGTTGTTGCCCTCCCTTGAGTATGTATAAATTATTTGGAGTTCTTATGCCTCTGATCACTGTTTCTCCTATATCAATCTCATGAACAACACATCCATTTAATCGAAATACTACTTCATTTCCTTGATCACACATTTCACTGACACTCAATAGGTTATGATTAAGACCATCAACATACATAACATTCCTAGCTTTAACCTTTTCTTTTAAGAGAACAAAACCTTTACCTTTTATGACAACAAGAGTGTCATTTCCAAATGAGACCTTCTTTTCCTTTTCTAAGGCACTATATGACTGAAGTTTTTCTTTATCACCTGTCATGTGTTTCGAGCATCCACTGTCAATATACCATTGATTTTCCCTTCTGCATACAAGGCTATACCACATATTTCTGTTTGTGTTTCTTTCTTTCTCCATGTTTTGGAACCCAATGAAGTTTTCTCCTTCTGAGATGTTTTCCGAAACGTGCTCCTACATTCAGAATCTACATGCCTGAAATTGTTACAAATAGAGCATCCTATTTCATTTTAAAGAGGAGAAAAGTTATTTTTAGGTCCTTTCAATGATCCCAGTTACATTCCTTTGATTTCGTGCTTCTCTAGTCATGATGGTCTTGTAAGCAACACATTGAGTAGCTTTGTGTCCAAAGTTATGACATGAAAAACATTGGTCATTAAAGTAGTTCCTACGATTATTGAATATATTGTCCTAGTGATTCATTCTTGAAATAGATTGAGTATGATTTACCTGTGGTTGCTCGTAGCTTCTATTCATCCTTGAGGTAGATTGAACTTGATTTACCTGGGGATCTGCTTTATGCCTTTGCTGACGATTGTCAAACTGTTCACTTCTCCTTTGTCCATCAAGATAGCTTTTGGAAGTTGACAACTTCTGTGTTTGAGATGCTTCTTCACTACATCCAAGACTTGTCTTTATTAGAGGAGAACGTTGCACTTTGATAATTTCATCTAAAGTTTTTGATCCTTTAGCAAATCTGAGATTGAGAGATTTTGCTTTCTCAATATCGTTTCTTAGACCCACAATTTCACATTCTAATTTTTCATTGTGTTTTTTCCTTTCAGCAAGTTGGAATGTCAGAGTATCTATGATCATATTCTTTTCTTATAAACGAATTTTAAGTTTAGAAATTTCTTCATAAAGACCATATTCATCTAAAGCATCCAAGAAATCATCATCTTCAAAAGCCATCAGAAGTCTATAATCATTACTTTTTTCATCTTCATCACTATTTGATAAACCATCGCTATCTTCATGCGTATAGTAGCTCTTCTTATTTACACTTTGTTTTCTATTTTATGATCCCTTACCTTTATCAAGCTTATCTTTGTGAGGACATTTGGCAGCATAATGACCAACTCTTCCACAAGAAAAACATTTGAAAGGTAGTTTACCTTTGAATCTTCCAGAACCTCGTTGAAGGTTCTTGACAAAGTTTGATTCTTCCTCTCCTTCTGATGTATGTCCTGATTCATTGAGTTCTCCTCTTCCTGAAACCTTGAATGTGGCTTCTCTCATATCTTATGGACCCACTTTTCTCATTTCGAAAGCAGTTAGGATTCCGTGTAGCTGTGACATAGTGATACTCTAAAGATCCTATTTTTCTTCTATGGCAGAAACTTTTGATTCAAACCTAGAAGACAAGGATCTTAAAACCTTTTCAACTAAAGTAACTTATTTTATCTCTTCTCCCAAGTTTTTCATGTGATTAACAATCTCATCTATACGTAAGAAGTACTTAGCTATACTTTCATGATTGTGCATTCTGAGAGTTTCATATTAAATTATGAGAGATTGTAGTTTTTCACATTTTACCTAATTGTCTCCTTCATAGCTTAGAATGATCTTGTCCCATATTTCTTTATTGGTTTTTAGCTACATAACCTTGACAAATTTTGATTGTGACAGACTCCCCAATATAGTATTGACAGCCTTGGCATTTGTTTCATACTGCTTTTTACCTGTCGTATCTGTAGGAATTGTTGATGGAAATGTGTATCCTCCTTCCATAATTTCCCAAACATCTGTTCCAAGAGATTGAAGATAGGGTGTCGTTATTACATTCCAATAGATGAAGTTGCTCCCATCAAATATTGGTAGTCTAATGGATTCCTCTCTTTCATAGTTACTCATGACGATAGATCTTCCTTCAAGTGATCAAGCTTCTTCTGAAGGACCTGCTCTGATTCCAATTGTTGGAAATAATACTGAGAGGCCCGGGGGGGGGTGAATCAGTATTAGAAAGTCAATAATATTTCTTTTCAAAATCATATTTGTATACGCTACTTCAGTTAATGAAACTTGCATATATACGCAACTGTAGTTAAGGAAACTAGCATATATCCTACAGACTTATAATTTAGTTAATTCATCAAATGTTGATCTTTAATCTCTGCATCAAAACCATATAGTAGTAACCAGGTACAGTAAAAACAAAGCAGACAATCACACACAAGAGCACAATATATAAGGTGGAAACCCAATGTGGGTGAAAACCACCTGTTGCAATTCGTCTCTATCTTCTTTTAATAAGAAACTTCTTTTTACAATATTTATGTACTGGTGTAGTCTTATACTAGTACACATGCTTCTACCTTCAGAAGGCTACAACCCTCTCTCGTTCTCCAGCGTCTCTTGGAAGGGAGCTACAACCCCCTAGCTCTTGTACTAGCTGATGTACTAGTATGTAGGTGCTAACCTACAGAAGGCTACAACCTTCTCTTTTCTTCGAGGGACCACGTTTCATAAATTTTCAGACTAGATCCTCAATAACATCAATCAAACATCAAAATATATCTGCATCGATCAATCTCCTTTCCACCAACCAAAACTAAATCAAACAATCACTTATTTGAATGTTTAACCAGAATATAGTAACAGTAACCAGAACCCAAGCCAGAACCCAGAACACTGCAACAACAATCAAAAGTAGCTAAAACATATTTTATAAGGTGTACGCTATTTCAATGTCATGAACCTACATGCATACGCACTTGTATCAAACGAAAAACTACGTATATGCACTTTTGGAATGTCGAACCGCCGTGTATACATGCCTTTTCTATAATGAACCTGCGTACATATCTATAAAAGATTATTTAACCTTTACAACTATTCAGACATCAGTTATACCCAAATCATCAGATTTACAGATTACGACATGCGCCATTTATAAAATATCAAAACCACACAAAGATACTTCTCTTCAAGCCTTAAGATCTTGACCCATCAATAGAACTTATCCTTCATCAAGCGCTCAGGTTCATCCTTGATTCAGATCCAGCTATGCACCATAACCCAAAGACTTGTATTCTAGATCTTATTCTTCATTAGATATTCAATGCTTGAGTGACTTTGCCTAATGATCTTCTCCTCCTTTTATAGTCTTAGGCCTTACTCAATACCATGGTCCAAAACCACTTAGAAGCAATACTTTGGACCAAATACCTAGGGTCAACACTTCGGACAGGATAACTTGGACCAATACCATGCATCAAAATACCATGGACCAAATACCATGGACGAAAACTAGTTTTCCAACATGTACGGGCCTTTCTTCACATGAAAGTGCATGTGTACGCTGTACACACCTTTTGTTCCGCTAACCCGTGTGTACACATGACTTGGACAATAGGGAACCTGCGTATACCTCTCTCTCTTCATTCTGTGAGCCTGAACTATGATCTGTCATCTTTGTGAGTTTACATCAAGGACAACACCTATGTCATAGCGCCAAATCTATGTCATAATGCCAACATGTAGGTGAATGTGATGTGGGGGTATGATCGTCACATTGCAATCTTAAGTTGTGCTCATCAAATTATGATCTTTTTTTGTTACATTATGATGTTGGATTATAATCATTACATCATGACATCAAACAATATTCATCACATTATGACATCATATAATGTTAATCACATTGCCACATCTGAATTTGTTCATATATTGCAACATTGCATAATGTGCATGACATAGTGTTGCTGTCTAATGTTCATCACTTGTGGCATCACGTGAGATGTGTTTGTCACATAACATGTTGTTTTTGTCACATTGTGATGGTGATGTTTGTTCATCACACTATGACATTGAATAATATTTGCCACATTAGAGTTTTATGCATCACATTGCGACATCAAACATTATTCTTCACATAATGGGTTTTTCTCATCACATAATGGACTTTTTTCATGATATGATTTGTTTTGTTTGTTGCATTATACTGTTGGGTTATGTTTACCATATTGCAACATCATACACTATTGATCATGTAATAAATTTTGTTCATGACATTACAAGTTTTTTTCAACACATTGTGATGTTGGGTTATACTAATCACATTGCAGCCTTGTAAAATGTTTGTGAGATTATGAAATTCATATTTATTCATTTCATTATGATGTTGATTAATGTTTAGGACAATGTGACATTGTCTACTTTTCATCACATTATGATGTTGGGAACTGTTTGTCACATCACAACAATAGGCTATGCTCATCATATTGCAATATTTGGTATTGTTGATCAAGATATGTATGTTCATGATATTGCAATGTTGGGAAATGTTTTTCACATTATAATGTTTAGGAAATGGTTCGCACATTGTTAAGACATAAAATGTTTGTCACATTGCAATGTCAAGAAATGCTCATCAAGTTATGATGTCAAATAATGTTTGTTGCGATGCTAGGCAATGTTTTCCTAGATTTTTTAATAACATTACAACATAGGGTACTACTCATCATAATGTGACATAGGGATATGATCCTTACATTGTGACATCAAGAAATGTCCATATGATTGTGATGTCCAACAATGTTCGTAACATTGCAATTTTGGGCAATGTTTGTCACATTATGATATCAAGTAATGTTAATCACATTGCAATGTTGAGTAATGTTAGTCACATTTAAATATTTGATTATGATCATAAAATTGTGATGTCAAGCAATGTCTACTAGATTGTGATGTATGACAATTTTTATCACATTGTTATGTCAGAAAACGTTTACCAAATTGTGATGTTTAATAATGTTCACCTTATTGTGATGTCAAGTATTTTTCATCACATTATGACATAATATAATGTTAGTCACATCACAATGTTTGGTAATTCTTATCACATTAAATATTAGGTAATGATTTTCACATTATAAAGTGAGGTGATGTTTGTCACATTGTGACATAACATAAAGATCATCACATTTTCAGTAATGCTCAACACATTTTGGGTAATGTTCATCAAATTTTGGGTAATTTTCATCACATTATGATGTCAAGTAATTTTTGTAACAATAATACATTTGAAAATATTTGTCATGTTGCAATTTTGGGTTATGATCATAACCATTCGATGTCTAGCATTATTCACTACACTGTGATGTCTGAAAATATTCATGACATTATGATTTCGAGTAATGTTAATCACATAATGATGTAAAGTAATGTTAATAACATTGCAACAATGGAAAATGTTGATAACATTACAATGTCAGGAATGTTCCTCACATTATGACATCATGTAATACTCATCACATTTTAGGTAATGTTTGTCACATTTCAAGAGATGTTCATCACATTTCAAGAAATGTTCATCATAATTTAGTAACATTCAATAAAATTCATCACATTGTGATGTTAGTTAACTTTTGTCACATTATGATGTCAAGTTATGTTAGTCACATAGAAATGTTGGATAATTCTTGTGACATTGCAACGTTGGGTAATGTTTTCCACATTACAATGTTAGGTAGGGTTTTTCATGTTGTACGATTATACAATGATCGTCGCATTTCAACATTATGTAATGTTCACCACATTGTGGCATCTAATTTTTTTTATCATATTACAATATCAAATTATGTTTATAAAATTGGTTGGTTTATGTTAGATATATGGTGAAAAGGAACATTTTTGTTAGTTTTTTGAAAACATTTCCAATGAAGTTTTTCCTTTATTAGAAAAATAATAACTTTGAATGGATACAATATCCTGTAACTTAAAATTTCATGATATTTTTATCACATAACTATATGTTTATGTTGATTTAAATATAAAATAAATATACCCTCTAGATGTTTTAAAAAAACGAAAAATATATGATTGTAATAGTATACACTTTCTAACATTGCTTCCGATGCCGAAGATAAACCCTAGCTTTACTGCCATCGCTGCCATGCCCTCGGCCGTCGTCTGGCCTCTGGATTTCCATTTCGAAGTTGGAGACGTGCGTTTTAGTCCAGGATTACAGGACTATCATCTCCTTTCTCTTTTTTTCGCTGATACGCAGGTTTTCAATCACTCTCTGAAAGCTACCCTAGCCCTCTTTTGCTCTGCTCCCGGCATTGCTTCTGCGAGATCTTGGACCTCGGTTGCCGCATCTCTTACCAGCCGCCTCCATCAGAATGCAAACGCAGAGGCCAAGGATGAGCATGACGATTATTCTATCGTCTTTTCTCAGGCGGAGGCTCTTGGGAAGAAAGTCTCTATTCTGGAAGGCTGCTCATTCTTTCCATTGCCCTCTCTGTCCCCCCAAAACAACCATTCCTCTGTTCTAGATCTTCAGTTTTTTATACGTTTCCTGGATCTACCTGGACGCATTGTCTGGAATCTCTTCTGGGTGGATCGCATTGACAAATTCAATGGTCTTCGGACTCTCTCCTCTTCTCCTCACAAACCCCTATGACAAGTTCAGGGGAAGAAGGCCTTTCAATGCTCCAGCCGACTCTCGACTTGGATCTGCAAAGGAAAGCAGAACCCTGATCCTTCTGCCGCGTTTCAGATCCATATCAGGCTTATCTCTGACAAAACTCAGCTTCATTGGGTGAACTCGTCAGATTTAGTGCAGAACCTCAAGAATGCTCTGGATCTCAAGTTGGGGATACCCTCTGCAGCTCAACGACTTCTCCATGAAGGTAAACAACTTGAGGATTCTCTCCCTCTGTCTTTCTATAGCATTAAAAGAAATGCATCCATTACTCTTACTCTTCGATTGAGAGGGGGAGCTGTTGGGCAGTCCTCCTTTGCTAAGACGTTTTCATATAAAGACATTTTCCATCCTCAGTTTCCTAAGTCTTCAACAACAGGCCATCCATTTGAGGCTCCAAAGCCTTTTCTGGTAGACAAATCAGAGGACATTCCTTCCATCAATCTCTCCCATCCTAGGATTGATGATCGCTATCAGCTTTTTGCAGAATCCACACTTGTATGCAGATTTAATGGGCTATGGCCTCGCACATCAGATCTATACCAATGGATCCATACCAATTGGACTAAAAAATGCCAGATATACTTATGTTCAAAAGGATTCTTCATTGTGGCTTTTGACCTAAATGAAGATTACCAGAAGGCCTTAACGGGAGGACCTTGGTTCTGGGGCTCGACTGGGCTTTTTCTTACTCCTTGGTTTCCAGACTTCGACCCTACTACAGCTGTCATCACCAAAATTCCCATTTGGGTCAGGCTCCCGAACCTTCCGGTGCATCTATGGCATGTCTCTGTCTTCATAGCCATTGCAAACACTTTAGGACACTATCTGGCTGTAGATTCTACTCGGAAGGCAAATGGGCTCTTCACCTACGGTAGAATCTGTGCAGAAATAGATATTAGCAGAGGACTCCTGGATCAGATTAATCTCAAGTATGGAGATTTTCATTGGACTCAAACCTTGGATTATGAGAATACAACCTTCTGTTGTCGCCATTGTCATCAAACAGGACACCTCCAAAGCTCTTGTTCCCAGTACCTCGACAAAAAGAAGAATCTGAAGCGCAAGCCTAGGTCCAAAAGTTGGAATCCTTGTGTGCCTCCCCCCCCATGGACGATTCAGATTCCTCCAGTTCGGATGAGGAGGAAATTGTAGCAGATGGGCAGAACGTTGAGATTCCGCTGGAAGCTCCCTTGGACGATCCGGAAAACCCCTCCGTCTCTCAGATATCTCAGAAAAATTCTCATTTTACTTCGTCCTCAGACTTTGATAAGGATATTCCACCGCCACGGCAGAATAGTCTTCAACTTGTTTCGGCTCAGCCAAACTCCACTGGATGGGTCAGCATAAGCAAGAAAAAAGGAAAAAAAAGTCGTGTGATAGTAACTGCCCCCTCAGGGTAGTTCTCTCTGCTTAATTCTAGTTTTTGTTATTCCGTGATCTCTATAGCCCTCCTGGTTCTTCGCCTTGGAGCAAGGTGGAGCCTCTCTCCTTTGGCTCCCTTGCTTTTCTGCTTCGCTGGCATGCAAGCTTGATTGTACTATACTCTTCTTTTCTTAATAGAATTAGTCTTTATTCAGAAAAAAAAAAAAAATAGTATACACTTTCTATATATTGGTTTACATAAGCTTTTCAAAATAATCATTTTAAATAAAAAATGATTAAATATTAAATATTAAATGAATTGGTCAAGTTTGACATAAGTATTGCATTGGCCAAACATATCCACCGATCTTCTCCATTGTAGAAGTGAACATATATTTCTCTTCTCCATTCATTTTTATTTAAATTACTTTATAGATCCACAACTTCCATTTTATTTTTTCATTTTTTCACCGCTTCGTCCTGTTCCCCTCATCTTTTCAATTCCCTTCTTCTCCATTGTACAAGAGAACATATATTTCTCTTCTTTATTCATTTTTATTTAAATTACTTTATAGATCTACAACTTCCATTTTATTTTTTCATTTTGTCACTACTTCGTCCCGTTCCCCTCCCCCTTTCAATTCCCTTATTTTTAATTATCAGGTTTGTCTTTCCTTCCATTTTTTTTCATCATCACCCCCCGTCCTTAATTATCCAAAGTTTTCTTATTTAATTTGAACTACTCATGTAACTTGATTTTCTATTTATACTATAGATAGCCAAATTGGGTTTTTTTGGTTTGTTTGTTTAAATGGGTTATTAAACATGATTAAAATGGTTATACTTACTAAACATTATTGCTAAAAAAAAAACTTGTTAGACATTGAACCTCGTTATGAACATCTCCACTGGGTAATGTTTTTATTAAACATTCTCATTGTTCGCGTTATTAAATATTGAGCCTCATTATTAAACATTTTCATTATTTAGTCTTTGGCTAAAAGGTGCAATGACTATTAGTAATAATTTTCCATTTTGTATTAGTGAGACTCATAAATTAAAATTTTAATACCATGTTTTACTCTCAAAACACTTTCCCTTAGCCTATCAAATATTTCTAGCACATTTTTTACTAATGAAAAACTTTGACTTCTTATTTGACCTCATATCGAGGCAAGAGACCATTTTATTGAATATTTTGGTTTATGACATAGGGAATATGAGATGTATTAATTCCCGAGAGTCTAACCTAAAATAACATTAGGTGAAGTCCTAGTATTATTTCGTAAACATTTAATGTTTATGCCTTATATTTATCCCACCCTAAGTTTCAGTAAATCCAACAATTATAATTTTTATTGTGATATGGAAAGGTAGTAGCTCCAATGTATAATTGTGATTTTCATTCAGGATATTTCATGCTACAATGCTCATCTATGATTCACATGGATTATTTTTTATGTTATTTAAATAAGAAAAAAAAACTAGGAATGGAGCCTATCCTTTCTTGTGGGAAATTCAATTATCTATAACTTTCATCTCCATTCATATACTACTTTGTTTATCACCATTATATTAGCATTGTACCACATTATTAATCCCTTCTATGAATATCTCTATGGATGTAGTTTTGGAAAGTGATTTTTTAGTAAAAGGCCTTTGTAAGAAGATGTAGATTAAATAACTAGCCTAATTAAACATCGAGTTCAACTGTTATTTTTGGAGAGTGACATATATCTATTCTTTATCTAATGTTACTTTTGCATGTTCTTTGCTAAAAATTTTAATACTATTTATGGTTGACATACCCTTCATGTATACTCAGTGTTCACATTCTACCTCATCATTTTCATGCTTGCAAATAAATTAAAGTTTCACAGATATTGATATTTTAAATATGATTAAAAAGGAGTATGTATCAAAATACTCATCTAATTCTATGTTTTCATGTGCAACTATCATTTGAGATCCATATCTACATTCCCTTTGTCATGTTTCTACTTATGTTCTCTCACTATCCATATTAGAAGGAATTGGTAGGGGAGAAGAATGATCCATTCCCATGCATGCATGTTATTTGCATAAGCATAGAAAGTATTTTATGCCATGTCACAATGCTAATATCTTTGGTAGTTGTAACATCCCTCCTATAACTCTTGTTTTTGTAATGTTAAAATTATGACTCTGTAACAGCAACATGGAGGCAGTGGTTGGCTTGGCTAGCATGAAGAAAGAGACACATGAATCCACCGTTATGCGGGAGTTTCATATTAGATGCTTGTTGATTACTTGTGACATGCTTGTTGATTTTCGGTGATGTTCTTCTTAGGTAAACCCATACCAATAACATTTAACCTATTTAATTTTTCCCTTACCAACCACCAACCTATGATGATAGGAATTAAAGGGTGTAGAGTGGGCATCATGGAGAAGGATGGTGCCATCCCTCTTCATCCTCATGCAACATGACAAAGGGAATGAAAACAAGAGAATTATAACTAGAGAGGTGGAGACAATTCCCTCACTTGAAGAGAGAGGAAGTGGAGTAACCGACCAAACCTCTACCTAATAGATGAAAGGATGTGATTGGCTAGAAGGAATAGATAACATGCTTTTACATGGTGGTAATGAATGTTTTAATGGTGTGATTGTTTCAATATTCATTAATTGCAGGATCACTCACATGACTGTGATTGATTGTATAACGTCATTCAATTAAATTGTGTATTTATGAGTTCTCAATTAATTTAAATGTTTATGATTTGGTAAGCTTATTGTCATACTCAATATTGTTGGATGCCCTACATGTTCTAATATTTATTTTTGCATTGGATATTAATTGAATACCTGGGTATAATTGATGGTCATTTGGGTTAGGAGTGAAAAAATTATTTTATGGTTTATGTGCACTTATATATTATTGTGATATCTCAAGTCTGCCTTACAATGTGACATTTTTATTTGATTCTAGAAATTCTTCATCATTTATTTCACAAAGAAAAAAATGTAAACAAATTTCCTACTAAAACAATTTAACTACACCACCACCAAGAGCATATTAATCTTAGAACATATTGAGAACCGATGTTGTATGTTGATTAATGGATGAAAGGAGACTACAATTTCAACCATGAAAAGCTAGCTACATATAATGCAACTACAAAAAACTAGTTAGCTCAATTAATATATTGATAACCCATATGAAAATCTCCAATTACTTCCAACGGATATTTTTTAGATAGAGTAGTATAATCATTTTTCACAATTTGATTTATGCCTTCCACAATGCAACTACCAAGAATTCCCAACAGCTTTTGCAAGCATGACTCTGATTCTTGACCTTTATGGCTGCACATTTCTTTTTCTAGTCCATGATATCTAGCACACTGATTTGGATTGGATAAAGATATTATTTTTCATCAATGTTGATGGTGTAAGAGTGTAAAAATTGGAGGAATCAACTCACAAGACCATTTTTACTAGTGGGTCCCAATTTGGTTAATTGAGGTTTTAAACTTTCAAGAAGTATTTCAATGCATTTCCTAGAATATTTTGCGGTCCAAAAATTATTTATTGTGAAAGAACCTTTGAAACTGTTCTAAAATTATATACCACTCCAAATTTCATAATAAATACCTCAAATGGAGTCTATATGCGAAAATTATGCTACCCAAAATTTGACCTTTCTATTTTCATCATCATGATTTGATAGGATGCTACATCAACCCAATTACTCGTAGAAAAATAGCTATCAATGTGACCATGAGGAATAATATTGTATAAGTTTCATGTTTTAAACCATATTCAAGGTTCAATAGGTCATATTTAACCCTTATTTTTCTATTGATCTATGTTATAATCAAGCCACTTGGAGGAAAAAATTCTCCTTTATATTAAAGTGTATTTTTTCCCATATGTGATTACTATAGTTGAGAGTTGATAGAGAGAGGTTATAAAAAATAGGCTTTGTGTTATATAGTAACCCATGGTCCATAGCTATCCCTTTTTTATGTTTGTACTATTTCCAATTCAGAGAAATACAAAGCAGAGTATCCTCATATTCTAGTTGGGTTTTCTCCTAAAACGGTTCCCCATATCATATATTTATATTTGTACTATTTATTGTCAATAATGCTAATAATAAGAAGAGGTGTTTATTCCATATGTTACTTATATCCATTTGTCATTTTGAAATAATTTCCATGGAATTCGTGGTAATTTTACCAGCAAAGAAGAAGGGACATGACTACTTGTTCATGGTAGTTGATAGGTTCATCAAGATGTGTGCTATAAATCACTCTAAAAAGACTATAAATTGGAAAGAAGCAATGAAATTTTTCTTGGAAAGGTATGGGTGTAATTTTGGATATAAAAGAGCATCATTTCATATAAGGACACAATGTTTCTCAATGCATTTTTGACTAGGAGAATATGGACAAAAATTTGAAGAGGTCTACAACATTTCATCCATAGACAAATGAGAAATCTAGTGTAGTCAAAAACAATTTGGTGTAGCTTTTGAGGGATTACAATTTGAAGTATTCGAATATTTAATGAAAATTAGATATTCATACAACATTCTTATAATATAATAGTCCACACTACTATTGGGAAGTCCCTATTTGAAAATTTTTTGCATATTTTCCACCTTCATATTTTAATACTACATACATAAAGAAAGGATAATTGAGGGATTATACTACAGGGGATGCCTTAAGAGAAGAAAAAATTGATGAAAAGATTAGGAAAATCCATCTACATGTATATAAGACACTACAAAAGACACCCGAAAAATATAAGCCTTAGGAGTGATAAAAAAAGAATAGAGAAATGATTGAGAGTCGGAGGTAGAACATGGTTATAGTTGAACAAGGAGAGCTATAGGGTCCTTGTAAGAAAATCAAGGATTTGTGATATGGTCCCTTCGAGATACTAGAAAAGGTGGGATATAATGCCTACAAACTTAGTTTTCACCCATATATGTGCATTTACTCAGTAGTCAATGTAGGAAATATGAAACCATATAACCCTTCCATTATAGATTAGGAAGAGGAATAAGGCCCACATTTTTTAGCAGATTTAGCATCATATTCTTAGATATAGTTGAAAAATGAAATGATTTTGTAGAAGAGGTTTAAAACTACAAGATAGGGAAAAAATTACTTGTGGTACAATGGGTTGAAAGGACAACTTCCAAGCAAGGTTAAATGGTACTCTAGGGAGAAGGTAGAAGAAAATTTACCTCACCTCATTTACTAAAATATTTTTGCTATGGGTTGAAATGCACGGTGTATGGAGAATGAAAACTACCCTCAAAGGCCTTCCCGAGACCTTCAACAGACTGTAATATTATCTGCAGATGCTACCAAGTTATACGCATGTTCATCTATCAATATTAATTAACAAAGTATGGAAAGAGGATTACCTAAAATCTCCTTCTAGATTTGTTTGGAGATCTCAATGCAACCAAGAAGAACTCATTCAAAGCTGGCTCCAAATCAATTCCTTCACAAAGTAAATGCAAACAAAATCACCGCATACAACCTTAAAAACCAATATATGAATGCACAATGAACATATATTTGCATACAACTAAACTAATCATCTAAACAAGTATCGAATGAACAAATTAATGAACAATGTTACAGACACCATGGAGTAGGGAACACAACTACATTTCTATATTAATAACAGAAGAGTGATTACAACCATCCGTTGTATCAGTCTTCCTTTGCCCCTTCCACTTCTCTCTCTCTCTCTCTTCTAGCTCACTTCTTCAAGTATGTGACAGTTCACAATAGCTTAGTAGGCTACCCTTTCAAATGCTCTGACCCCTTTCACAATGACCCTCTCATTGCTTATATAGCAATCAAGTTAGGGTTGCAAAGTTCCTCATAGAGTTCACTAGGGAAAAGGTAATGAACTTGCCCTACTTTTAAGCTCTCTCCCATTTGCCTCCTTTTCTCAGATTAGAATATCTCCAAATAGGTTATTTTGGATGTTTCCTTGCTTTTCTTGAGTAAATTTAGGGACAAATATCTAGGTATTTGTGATTCAATTCGTTGGTTTGACCCTTGGAACTTACCTTAGTTTCACTAACGCTATCCCCTAACTAACAACATGCTTTAGTAGGATCACTAATGCACCTCCAGGCTTGGTAACAAGCTTTATAAAGCAAGTTGTTAGTGTACAACCAGCGTTAGTGTGGAATCAAGGCCTGTAATTGTGGTCTTTGCTTCAGTCATCATGTCTTTCACCTTTGATTTGATGAGGAGGTCATTTTGTTGTATAATAAATGCCCCCTAAAGTATGAGATCAGAGGCAGAGATGATGGACGAAATACTTTACCAAAACTGTAATTTTTCCTGTCAAAATTTAGAAAGAGAGAAGCTTCGTGCGGCAAGGAAAACATGATACAACACATATATATAAAACTACTAAAATCATGTCCTAAGTCGAGAATTCCCATGCTCAGTAGCTATGTCAGAGTAGTTTTCTCCAAAGAGATATGACAATACTGGCCACCGATAAGCACAATGATGATCAAGTGTCATAATAGAATCATCTTGAAACAGTTGTCTCCAAAAAACAATATCCGCAGCTTGGGAGAGGAAATAAGGCTGAATGATGCAAGCCTCTACCCAAGGTCTTGATTTCCGCTTCACCGAACAGCATAGATCAATACATGCGATTATATATGTTGACGTCGAACATGCATGAAATCATCTGATTACCAGTCAATAATGGAGACCATTAACAGATGCGAGGAAGGCCACCGATAATGGTGATGCTATCTAAGATGCACAATGCAATCTAACAAGTGTTAAAGATGTCTTTGTCATAGAACACCCATATAATCGCTTAACCAGGAGCCAATAATGAGATCCCCTGATCAAACACAAGGCAACATACCACTAATGGTTGCAAGTACCAAGGAACTAAATGTGTTTTTGGGTTATCTTCCTAGATAGAGTGTTGACGTCAATAGGAAGAAACCTGTCGAAAGGTAGGAAATGATGTGTCCTACATCAGTCGACATGAAATGGGACAAGAATGATTTTGTTTTTTGAGGAATATTTTGAGCATTTGGGTCTAAATGAAGGAGGGCATGATGAAAGGATATGTTTGATCGGTTGATGGAGGAAACAAATGGGTAACCCTTGAACAATAGAAGGCACGACAAGAGTTTTAACCAGACAACACTAGAATCATTAGCACTACAGAGTGTTAGGATACAGAGACGCAATTACATCAGGGTATATAGGCTAAAAACTCATAGCATGGTAAGGTTCATATTAAGAGGCCATCAAAAGGAGGTTTATCTGAGGGAGTGCCATGTTTAAGGGAAAGACTATTGCCAAACCACGCTTTCTAATATGGAATATAGTTGTATTGTCCACTGTCCCCGTCTAATTAATTTTATGAGTCCATATGGGTAAACTCATCGATCTTTTCATATTTAAAGAGTTTGAAAAGGACCGAAAAAAGAGCGAATATGTGCCCTATCTAATTAGTTTAATGAGTGCAAACAGGAAAACTCGTTGATTTTTTCATGTTTTAAGAGTCTGAAAAGATCGTAAAAAAAACGAATCTATATCTTGTCTGTGTAATTTAAAGAGTCCAGACTAGACAACTCAGTGGTTTTTTCATATTTAGAGAGTCTGAAAAGATCATAAGAGAGACTCCATGGTGGTCCCTTTGTCATAGTTGTTAATCGGATGTGACAAAAGGTTAATAGTATACCTGGATTGGTTACTTTTCCATTAGTTTAATCTATTGAACACGAATAAAGAGAAACCTATTTTCAATAGATGTCAATCTCATTTTGTTATGAGTACGAGGCGACAGACTAAACTCGTTTTTCGTCGTGAATTTTTAATGAGTCACGTGACAACAAACTCTATACCTTCATCAAAAAATTTAATGAGTGAAATGAAGAAAACTCAGGGTATCTTTTTCTATATAGTGAGCGAGAAAAAGATGGAAAAGAACTGCTCATTACTTCTTCATAGTTTTAATGAGCTTGAAGGAGGAGAAAAAATTGGGGATTTTTTGATTTAAGAGCGAGAAATGGTCCCAAAAAAGAACATGCTCTGGCTGCTGCCGTATATTTTTAACAAGCCCGGTAACAAAAACTCAGGAATTTTCAGTTTAACAAGCAAGAAAAGTACCTAAAAGAATGCTTGGGTCATTTTATAAAGTTTAATGAGCCTAAAGCCAAAGCTCAAGATCTTTTCAGTTTAAAGAGCGAGAAAAAAGTTCCTAAAAAGAATGCTCCCTTGGTCTTTTTCAGTTTAATGAGCTGGAAAAAGATCAAAAAGGAGTTTCTCAGAGCATCGTTGTATAGATTTAATGAGCGCAATGATGAAAACTCAGAGATGTTTCTATTTTTTAAA
Organism: Pinus tabuliformis; assembly: GCA_031772625.1. Taxonomy (NCBI): domain Eukaryota; kingdom Viridiplantae; phylum Streptophyta; class Pinopsida; order Pinales; family Pinaceae; genus Pinus; species Pinus tabuliformis. Next base: position 588,106,223 of record CM062805.1, read on the forward strand.
GAGCAATAAAATATCTCAAAAATTTCTCTAATCTTCATTGTAGTAGTTTAATGAGCCCAAATAAGAAGACTTGAGGTTTTTCAGATTAACAAGCAAGAAAAATACAATAAAAAGAACGCTCGATCTTCTTTGATCTCATGCTTGACAATAGAAGGGTCTCTGTCATGAATTTCCTCATAAGACCAAGGGAAAACATGACGAAATCCTTAAAAGGGGAGGTGAAGTTCGTAATTTCCTCAGGATTGTGATTGGCACCAATCTGTATGTTTTCCACGGTGCCTGTCCTAATAGAAATATCGATGAGAAATGGTTTTGAAATATTGCCCATGTTTCCTTCCACCTCCAAGTTTGGAGGATCGTATAGGGTGAGGAAATGACTTCTGGAATGTCAGGGGATAGGATATGAAGAGGCATCATGTCCGAATCAAATATCGAAACATGATGGTGTGAATCCTCCCAAGGTTGCTCTTCTAAACTTGTGATCTCTCTAATAACTTCATCCATAGGTATTACTTGATTGAGTGGATCGAAAGAAGGAGTGATTATGGGAAGCGTAGTGGTACATTTGGCCGAAACCAAAGTGACTGGAGATTTGGATGCAAATTGAATGGATGGGTAGGCCGATTCAACTGGTGATAGTGGCATTTTTTCTATAATTGTCAATGTCTGAAGGAGACGGTAGGATCCATGGATCGGTCTATTCATGAGGAATAGATGAAAGCGTATTGACCATTTGTGAATCCTTCGACAGTTGAAGAGAGAAACAACCCATGAGGGAAGAAGCCTTCAATAGGTCGGTACTGATACTGACATAAGTGTTGGGCACACCACCTACCAGGGGTACGGAGTTGCTTGGTAACAACGAATAATCAGGGGTGAAGAAAGACAACTGATCTACTGTAACTACCTTTCCATCCAATGGGAATTGGATGATGCGAAAGACAGTAGATACTATGGTCATCATGGCATATGTCCAACTGTGACCCAGCAAGAGATTATAGTCAAGTTTTTTGTCTACGACTTCTATGTCCACCGTTACTATTTTCCCATACAAAGTGATGGGGTAGCTGGAAAGGTAACCTTTTGGGATGAAAGTGTGGTCGTCGAAAGCTTTCAGGGAGTTCAACGACGGGGTTAGGGTTGGAGAACCCAGGGTGAGCCAACATGAAGCTGACATGACGCAGGTAGAAGCACCTTTGTCGATGACAGTTCTGTGTATATCTTTACCTTTCAAAGTTATATGCACCTAGAATGCAAGCTGGTGAGAAAGGGGAGGTTTATACTTGTCCATGTCGAAAATAGCAAGCATGGAATCCTCTGGGTCGATACCACCAATAGCCAAAAGCAAAGATTTCCATTGTGTTGGGCATGCTTGTAATACTTTGAGCACTGACATAACCGATAGCGTTTGGGCCAAATCTTCTACAATGTTGTAGTGTTGGGCGGCACGTGCAGTTGTATTGTGCATTGTGCATTGAAGTGCCCCTTTTGGTGGTCGAATTACAAGGTCCTCAACCAGCCTTTCGATATGCAAATCATTGGGTGGCAGTGGGTTTTCACTTGAGGATGGTTTTGCTGCAGGAGCGACAAGAGCTCCATAAGATTTGGCTCTTGTGGTGAGTTCTACCATTTCAAATGTGTAAACGATAGAAGATCCTTCACTAGCCGAAGGATGTTGTGAACCATCGTTGTCCCCTTGCGGGGGTTGTGGTTGGTTTGTAATAATATTTTGCTGCTATTGAGAGGGAAAAGGATTTCTAAGGACAGCGAGGGCCTTACCAGAATCCCTTTTGGCAAGGTATTCTATGCATTCCTGAAGCCGCGGACAACACCAAGTCATGTGGTGTTCAGCATAGAGTTTGCATGAATATCTAGTGGTTTTATCCTTTTCCTCGTCAGTAGGTGCAATAGCCTTCTGTTTTAGGTTGGGCTGCTTCAATGACTGCTCTTCAAAAGGAGCAGTCTTTTTCTTATTCTTCTCATTCTTGCCACCAGATTTTTGTGTAGACTACATAGAGTTTATCGTAGTGGTAGGAAGAGCAGTCGTATTGGTAGAGGGGTCCACTGCCAGCTTGGTAATGTGACCACTGAATTTTTTTACAACATCCCTAGAGGTTGCACCGACAATCCCGTCGGCATGCACTCTGGGGTGCTGAGTGGTGGAAGCATTGGGGTTACCAAGATCATTGGGGATTATGTCGTAAAGAGTTCCACACTATGAATATATCAGATCTAAGTGTTGGGCATGACTTATGGATTGGTCTTCTGTGACCGCACCACCTAGGGCGACATCTCTAGTAATTTGTGGGAGTAAGGACTTGCAGAGCCAATCCGTTAAGAGAAAGTCTGGGATGGGAGCTTTGACTAACCTCCACCTATGTCTCCATTCATGAATATGATCAAAGATGTGGGTGGTTTTATCCTAATGAAATGAAGTGGGGAGCTCTGTCCTAGTCTCATAGCGGATGGGTAGCTGGAAGTGCTTTAGGAATTCCATCGCTAAAGCGTCAAAGTTGTTTACGGACGTGCTTGGTAACTCAATATACCATTTTGCTACGTTGCCAGTGAGGGTGAAGGGAAAAAGACGTAACCAGACATTATCATCCACCATAGAGTTTGAAACACACTAGAGATGGTAGGTGATGATATGGGTGCCCAAATCCTCCCCTTGTTTTCCATCGAACTTTGGGATGTCCATTGGTATTTTATGCAGGATCGACGGCCATTATAAGTTGTGAAAGATGGGGTCATTTGTCAACTTGTATAAGTCAGGTATATCCAACATTGCCAAGAAAGGCAGAGTGTTATTTTCCCCTGATTTGGACCATGGTGATGACAGATGACTTGAGGAGCTTTGTGCTCCTCCCATCATTTGGTTCCCCATATTATACATGGGTTGCGTGGTGTAGCAGTTGCTTTGAGGTATGGTGTTATAGAGTGGATTTCCATGAGGATTTTTATACTGGGGTATGGAATTGCCCCCAGTACAAGCGGTGCCCCCTTGACTCACTTGAAGACGTGAGTAGGGTGACCCCATGGACAGGTTGGGAACTCCTTGAGGATTCCTGCCCAACACAGAACTAACCATTTGTCCTTGAATGATAGAGGGAATGCTCATGTCAATTAGAGACTGACCATGCATGCCTGATAATGGAGGGGGAACTATTACGTTCCCTACCGGCATGTGCATATTAGGAACCCCCATAGGTATATGAATCTAGGGGTTTGAACTGTGCCTTGGCGGCTGACCATGTTGTTGGTAAACGGGAACCGCACCCATAGTGTAGAATTGAGTGTTATAGGGAGCACTGTATGTGGCACTTGTCGAAGGTATGCATTTTGGCACCATAGGGGTCAAACCTGGAATCTGCTAGGTTGCACTCATAAAGGGTCTTATGTGAGTGGTTTTACCTAGGACAAACGAGATAGAAGGATTCGCCATTACCGATGTTGTGATGACTGTCAACTAGGGCAGTGGTGAAGGACCAAAAGTGTCCCTAAAGTTCCACAACCTATGAGTCGTTAACTGGATAGATGGAAAAGATCCAACTACTGAAGCAGGAAGTACAAGTACCACGGGACCCAAGACAGGTTCCAACGGATTTGTGAGCAGAGGGTTAAAGGGGGGAAGAAATCCCTTAGTAAAGAAATCCTCTAGAAAACTTGAATCGTTGGTTGTCCAAATAGATCCCGTGTGAGATCTAGGAGACTAATCCCCCGAATATGGGAATCTAGTTTAGTGGAACTCAGCAGATCTTCCACAATGAGTGGAGGAAGTCCTAATAGTTGTCTGGAGTGACGAAGAGGGCCGGATGTAGCCATGATGACCGTTAATTTTTATCAATAAAGTTTATCATGATATTCTTTAAACTCTCAAATGATAGCACTCGGGTACCTAAAAAATATAAAAAATACACTAAATTGATCAATTAGCAAACAAAGGGAAATTACCTCGTCTGATAAGCACCGATCACTGAAGATGAAACCCAGTATCTCAATGAATAACAGAGAAGGATGGACAAATGTATCGTTATGGTTACTATAGAGCTTCGCCCGAACCTTAGATTGAGGGGCCAAGTAGTCTCGTGAAGACAAGAACCCTCCCAAAAACTAAAGACAGAGTAGCTCCGTTCGTGTTAGGTACCAGGACAGCCCGTCCCAGTCACCTTGTGTAAGTCCCTATAAGTTTGGCGACTAGAGATACCTAAGATCACAGACATCACAGGGGGGGAAATAGTCATAGATAGCATGCCATGTGGGCAAGATACCTGAGTCCCTAACTCAGTTCCAAAATCCCTGAAGGGACCCCCAATACATAGAATTCCCAAAGGATTTGTAAGCGAAGGTGGGCTACCTTCAATTACAGTCTGATGTTGTCTCATATTTCACTCTGATTTTACTCGAGTGGTCTCGGTAATATGAGTGCAGAAGGAATTTTCTGCTCGTTAACGACACTAGTTCGGTTTTTGACCTTGGGCAATTCACTCACATGCTTATCCCAAGATGCTAGCCTACCTAATGTTGGTTTGCTCAAAAGAGTTACTGATTGATTTTTATGTAAATTTTATGTGTACTTGATTATTGTCTTCAATAGAGGAGTTGACATATGATATATGGTGAGACTCTTAACTCAATAAATTATGCAAAAACAATGCTATGAATTTTTTTTTAATTTAAAGCAAACAAGTTGTATTCCACATATTTATATTTTTCACATATTCATAGTTTCTTCCATGCATCTATAGTGTTTCAACACATGCATAACCAAAATATTCTTTTCCAATATTTCCTAACAACTACTTGAAACCAAAATGAAGCAACTCACAACTATTTAAACAGAAGGATGAATACAAATTGTCAGTCTTTCTTTCAGAAAAAATGTTTTTAAGAGAGAAAAACCAAAACTTTTTTCCTAAAAATAAATTTCTAGGACACCAATTTTGCTGACATAATACAGTTACAGATCTTATTTCAGCCCATGAGAAGATTCCCTATCCCTTTTGGTCCACAGACACTGCTGAAAATCAAGGTAATGGGAGACTAACGCTCTGTAACAGTGGGTACAGAGAGTTAGCAGGCCCACTAACGCTCCTTGTCAATAGGCACAATGCTTTATAAAGCTTTGTGTGGCCTGCTAACCTGCATTAGTGTGGGAAATATATCAAAAATAGGGTTTCCTTGATTAGTTTCTGAGATGAGTGTACACTAGTAAGATGCATCAAGATATTTGGTGGATCAAAAAAAGGATTGTTGAAGAATAGGGAGCTCTTAGAAGGAAGAGAGAACAGGGAAGAGTCTGGGTAAACCAGGAACTATATGTATAGTCCCCAGTGGAGTCACCAATTTTGCTATGGGGTAAAATTCATTGTTTATGGAGAATGAAAACTACCCTCAAAGGGCTTCCCGGGACCTTGGACATATTATAAGATTATTTGTAGATGCTACCAAGTTATACACATGTTCATCTATCGATATTAATTAACAAAGTATGGAAAGAGGATTACCTCAAGTCTCCTTCTAGATTTGTTTGGAGATCTCGATGCAGCCAAGAAGAGCTCCTTCAAAGCCAGCTCCAAATCAATTCCCGCACAAAGGAAAGGCAAACACAATCACCACATACAACCTTGAAAACCAATATATGAATGCACAATGAACATATGTTTGCATAAAAATAAACTACTCATCTAAACAAGTATCAAATGAATAACTTAATGAACAATGTTACTGACACCATGGAGTAGGGAACACAATTGTAGTTCTGTATTTATAACGGAAGAGTGATTACAACCATCCGTTGTATTAGTCTTCCCTTGCCCCTTCCACTTCTCTCTCTCTCTCTCTCTCTTCTAGCTCACTTCTTCAAGTATGTGATAGTTCACAAAATCTTAGTAGGCTATCCTTTAAAATGCTCTGACCCCTTTCACAATGACCCTCTCATTGCTTATATAGCAATCAAGTTAGGGTTGCCAAGTTCCTCATGGAGTTCACTAGGGCAAAAGCAATGAACTTTCCCTGCTTTTCAGCTCTTTCCCATTTTTCTCCTTTTCTCATATTATAATTTCTCCAAATAGTTTATTTTTGGATGTTTCCTTGCTTTTCTTGAGTAAATTTAGGGACAAATATCCAGATATTTTTGAGTCAATTCGTTGGTTTGACCATTGGAACTTCTTTTAGTTTCACTAATGTTGTCCCCTAACTAGGAACATGCTTTAGTAGGGTCACTAATGCACCTCCAAGCTTGGTAACAAGATTTATAAAGTAGGTTGTTCGTGTACAACCAGCGTTAGAGTGGAATCAAGGTCTGTAATTGTGGTCTTTCCTTCAGTCATCATGTCTTTCACCTCTGAGTTCATGAGGAGATTATTTTGTTGTATAACAATTTTGTGTACCAAAAGCCTCCAAACATGGGGAGGCATCATCCCAATTGGATCGTTATATTATTTTTCATCCATATTGATTATTTTATAGTGGAAACATTAGAGGAATCAACTCACATAACTATTTCTAACTCTAGGTTCTAGCATAGTGAATTAGGGTGTTAAACCTTACTTAGACACTTTTAGGAATTTCTTGAATATTTTTGGGGTCCAAAAATTATTTCTAATGCAAGTCCCTCTGACACTATTCTACACTTAGATAAATTTACAAAAATTTAAGAAATACCTTATATACAAACAATATTCAAAATTTATGCCACTACAAATTTCACCTTCCTATTTTTACCACCATGATTTGAGAGGATGCTACGTTAACCCTATTACTCATGCAAAATGGGATACCCACATGACCATGATGAAGAGTCTAGAAGAGTCAATTTGTAATCCATAATTATGGTTGAATGGTTAAATTTAATCCTTAGTTGTCTATTAGGTTGTGTGATAATTAGTCACTATGAGGAAAAGGGGTTTCATTCTATTTGAGTGCATTTTGTTCCTTAAATTAGTAGAGTAGTTAAGAGTGAATAGGGAGAGGGAAAGATAAAGAGGTTTGGAATTTTTTAGTATCTAACAAGCCATAAGTCTCACTCCTTTGTATTTGCATCATCATCCAGGGTGAAAGAAAGGCGATGTCTTGCACATTTTGGCAAGAGAGGGTGTGTTTAGGTGGAAAAGAGATGGCTCAATTGAAAATTTTAAGCACTTGATTGAGCCTCTTTTAAGAGTTTGATCAAACTCCTTGGTCACTAAAAACATAACTCGATCAAGGTTTAAAAATAAATCCTTGATTGAACTTTATGGCTCAATTGAACTCTACCGCTTGATTGAGAATTATGGCTCGATCGAGCCATTCTTTTTATTAAATATCCCACCTGTAGTCTACATGCTCAATTTGCACAGACTGTGGGACATATTAGAGCTTGAATGAGAGTGTTTAGGTAGCTCGACCAAGAGTATTGGAGCTTGATCGAGCACTTAAAGCATGGAGTGTTTAAACCAATCTCTCTAATGACCCTACCAATCTCTTCGATACTAAAACAAAGGTAGGAATTATATCTTTTTAGACTTTTTATTTTTTATTTTTTTTCAAAAATAAACAAATTAATTATAAAAACAACCATACAAAAACCATGAAAACCACAAAAAACCCTTCAAAATAACTTAAAAAATGAGAAAACTAACCTAGAAAACCACAAAAAGCCATAAAAAAATCTTTCAAATCAACTTAGAAAACCACAAAAGCAACCTATAAAACCAAAAAAAATATTAAAAAAAACATTCATAACAACCTAAAAGATGCTTCAAAACCACCCAAAAAATATAATTTAGGTTTTAATTATTTTTCTTACTTGCAATGTTTTGTTTATTAAATGTGTATTCTATTATTATGAATACTAAAATTATGTTTTCTAATTATTTAAGGTTTTAAAGTTCTTTAGGAATTTTGTGAAATAAATTTTCAATTCTTTTTTTTTTAGTTTTTGTTATTTAAAATGTATTTTAAATTTCTAACAAATGTGACCTAAAATATACCTCAAAAAACTCTAACAGAAAACAATGAAATTGTAACCAATAAATAAGTAAATTAGGAGGTTGAGATTGACATGATGAATATGGCTGCTCATATTGAACCTCTATTTATAAAATAAGAATTTTTATTTTATTTTATTATTCTAAATTTAAATTAATTTATATTTTAATAAATTTTTTAATAATAAATATAGTATGATTCTAGTTTTAAAAATAAAACATTAATCATCCATGGAGTCTTGGATAGACGATGATCGAGTGCTCTGTTAATACACTCCTTGATGTGGAGCCAATGGTTCAATTTCCCACATTCATCGAGGTGACAGATTAGACATGATGAAGATGTAGTCCCACCAAAATTACAAAAAAAAATACATATTAATCTTCAAAGTTAAAAATCTAAAAGATATATATATATATATATATATATATATATATATAATGTCGCTATATATAACAAAATATTTGACATAATTATATATAATATTTAACTATATATAGTTATAACATAACATAGTTCTATAACTATCTAGTTCATAACATAAAGTTATTCAACATAACATAACATAGCACTCTATATTATTTAACATGCACAACATAAATTTATTTTCCCCACACATATATAACATAACATGTAACATAACTATGACAATATAACTATATAATTATTTAAATATACCTATATACATTTAACTATTATAAAATTATAGCATATCACATAGCTAGATATATTATAGTTTTTTATATATCTGTTTCAATAATGCATCATTGATAGATACATTAAATCTATCATTAAAAATGCATTGGGTCCACTAAGTAAAAGCATTTAGACTTTTTTTCTAATTTGTACAATATTGTTTCATTATGTAGTTTGTTGTACTAGAAAGATTGTCTTCATGTTCTTGCACTTAGTACATGCCATGTGTCAAAGTCAAACACTAAGAAATTAAAATCTATTGAAGTATTTGGATGGCATGATATTTTATTAGTTTTGTAAATCGGTTTATTTTCAATTTTTTACATATATGTTTACATAGTTATGCCCTATGAATAAAATGCATTATTTAGATACTAGAAAGAGTGTGAAGGTAGATTTCATCACTTCATTCGATTGTGTTTACATAGAACTCAATACTTTGATTTATAAATGTAACACCCTCCTCCCACAACTACCTAAGCAACCGGCTAGCCGGGGTAAACATGTGACAAGAGACCACTATGATATGATTCAACCTCTTAAGTCATGTTAAGGAAGTGCAACCAACGGAAACACACCATATAGACATTCAATATTAGATTAAGGACCCTCATGACCCAATCCAACACTTCAGACAGCTTACCCTTGGGTCCCACTGAAATTTTGGACAATTTAAGCCTTAGCCACTCTCATGCTATAGGCATGGCAACGTCCTGAAACCCAAAGTCACTCTCACAAGCTTGCCTACCAACGTCGAGAGACTAAATTTTTTAGTGCTATGCTAGCATCCATAGGATTTGAGAAACTTTTTCAGGGCCAGAGCCCAGGTCACTGCCCAAAATTTCATGACACGTTCAAAAAATAAAAATAACATGGAAATTATAGTTCTAAATCAAATGCTTCAATGAACCCTTAACTAGACCCATACTGGCCATGACAGGAATTTTGAAAAACATGTCACGAATATGTAAACTACAAGTGTAAATAATAGCTCTGAGCATAAGGATCTCATGCTTAGCTGAGAATTGCTAAGAACCATTAATGCCTCAACACATCAACTTCCATTCCCTCCATTAGGTCATAGATACATTGATCATTCAATTACAAGTAAAAACATGGTGAAAACTATACATAATTGTTGTCATAAAACACATACATAACCAACATAATAGCAACAGAAATATTCATGAAATTACAACGATGTAGACCACATAATATCCATCAAACGCTCACAAAAATACAAGGATAAATAACCTTTCATTAATGATTCAAAATCGAAACCCAAGATGGGACTTCCACATTCCACCCAACTATAGAATGGCTGATCCAAACCTCTCTTTAGTCATTCACCCTCGTGCCATATTCCAAGTATGAATGTGAGATCTTTTAGAACACTTCAATCAAAACTCATCTAGGGCTTCCAGAGACCATCCACATCAACCAATCAAATAGTGATTTCACATCACGGTTAGACATCACAAAACCATCATTAGATTGGTTTGAGATACCTTTCATCTAGGGCCCCAGAGTGTTTATTCCAACCAAGGCTCCAAGACTAGTAAATCAACCCACAACTGTCGCCGAGATCTAGAGTGTTTGTCCAGCAAAGGCTCCAGGACTAGTAACTCAACCCACCAAGGGCTCGAGAGCATTTGTCCAACAAAGGCTACAAGACTAGTAACTCAACCCAAGTTGTTACAAGGATCCAAATTGTTTGTCTAACCAAGGCCCCAGGAACTAGTAAATCAACCCAAGTTAAGGAAACATGAGAACCAACCAAAGACAAACAATGAAAATAAACCCACAAGCACCATGGCTATCTAGGAAATGCTAAGGCTAGACAATCCACTGTTAATCTAGGAAATCCTCCATGCCAATAAGAAATCACAACCAACAAACCACATGCATATGCCATGCATGCCAAAACTAGTGAAGGAAACCTACATGAAACTCTGTACATGCAATAAAATATGATGTAGCTTCTGATCCCAATGCCTTCTTGCACTTTCCTTCTCTTCCTTTTACGTCTTGACGAGCCTCAGTATTGCAACAAGAATGCTACAACTCCCAAGGCTACTAAATTTCATTATCAACGTCGTGTTCGTACAAAATTAAGAGGTATCGACACTATATGTGCAGCATACAATGTGTCCTTCCTTTTCAGTCATGAAGTAATGGAGTGCATGTACTGAAATCAAATCCTAAACTAGTTGCAGAAAATGAACTGAAATGGAAACCCTGACCTATTGCGAGAAATAAAGTACAAGGAAAGAAACATATTCTAATTGCATGAAGATCATGAACTAAATGTAAAAGAAACCTAACATAACCCTATTTATCACATGTGATGATTTAAACTAACCCAACATGGAATATGATCTAGAGAGTGCTAACTGTTGTGTGCATGAATAAATATAAAATAACTTTGTCCTTTTTATATTTTTGCTTGAAAAATGTAAGTTCTAATCTTGCTTGGTTCTTTGGCAGGGGAGACAAGCGTGGAGGAAAAGGATTACAATGGTTTAGTTGGCTTGGAGGGAAAGTAGGGGCCTAATTCTAGCTTCTAGTGATGATTTTTCTCAATTCGGGCTCAAAACACGCCACTACAGGTTTTCCTACATGATGTCTATAGGAAGTACTAGTTCCTACAAGATGTCTACACAATCCCTTATTTTATTACAAAAAGTAGGCCGAAAGATTAGGAAGTCATCTAGAAGGTGGAATGGAGCTTGGGAAAGGTTGATAATGGAAGAATAACACATGGAGGTGGTAGAAACTACCCAAAACGCAAGCAAGGGCTTCAAGATGGGTATATTTTCTCAATGGAAATGACAATTTTTGCTTTGGCGACATGGGTGGATGAGGCTTGGATGAGGCGAACGAGATGATGTCTCCTTGTAATGTATAAGTTCACAAAACAACACACATTATTGTCTACATCTATCTACAAATTCATCTATACATCAGAAAGATTTATTAAATAACAGAAAATTACTTAGTCTAAAAATCGGAAATTTGAAAACTAGTGAGCTAGTAAATCTATCAAATGCCTAACCTAATCAAGCACAAATGCAATGGGGTAAATTTTGTTATTAAATATAATGTATTTTTTATCTAATGCAAGTGGAACCAACTCCATTTAATCTCATTAGCATGCTTTAAAAAATAGAAAAAATTTATTGTTCTTTGCTACAAAGGAGTTCCAGAAATCTAGATTTGGGAATAAGAAGACAAATCCAAGTAGCTCAATGATTACTACGAAATTCCAAAGCTCTTCCAAGGATGAAATGATGTTTTTTATCATGCAATATAACTTACATCAACCATTTAACCCAATTCTACAACAAGAAATCACTAATACTAAATGCATAAATGCAAAGAAACAAGAACAAGAGATGCACGTGAATAAGAAGTGAAAAGAAGAAAAGAAAATGATACAAAAGGGCTCTGATGCTCCTGGGATCGCCATGCCCAAGGAAAATTAGAGTCCTATGGAGGAGAAAAATATTTAAAAGTTGAACATGACACCAATCTTCATTATTTTCATCAATACAATTACATCCCTACAAGAAAACACAATGGACCTGTAAAAATACTAGTTCTCTCCACAATAATACTAATAAAAATCTCTCCCTAGAGGAAAATTCTAGTTGGTACTTATAAAAATTGATTAGGAATCATTCCCCATGAAATGAGGAAGCTTTCCGCACCAAAATCCATCAATTAGTGGATCTAATTCCCAATACTAGGAATTTGCATTAAATGGCAGGGAACACATTCCTAGATTTTCTCAATCATTGGAGTTCCATAATATATGCCATAATTCCATAATATCGTGTTGATTTATTATTTAATATTGATCCTCCTATTTTAGGAGCAAGTCCCTAAATTTTCTCTTCCTCCAAATATTCATAATCTGTCCAATATTCTCATAATATTCAAAAAAAAAAAATATTAGGCACAAATATGCAATTATTAATAAAAATTTCTAATAGATATATTAAAGTTAAAAATACATTATATAATGAAAAAAGAGAGGTTTAATGTGCTGAAGGATAGTCATATGAGCCTTAATATATGTCTAATTTAGAGGCCCCCCTGCTGAAAGTGTTGCTCATCCTCTGAGCAACCTAGTGACCTCATTGTGCCTCATTCATGGCCCTCGTGGCCTTTCTCTTGTGCATTAAGAATCTTCGCCGTAAGTTCTACAAGGACAAGCCCAAAAACATATTTGTGCAAGGAAAAGTCATTGTTTTTTGAGACCATTAGCTTGCTTTCTTCTTTTCTTTTGTGGCCTAGATGATTTCTTAATGGCCTTAGAGTTTTCTGTTTTGATTAGGTTTGTCTTAGGCACTATCTTTTTTAGTTTTAGCACCATTTTTTCCTTTCTTCCTTCTTGTAGCAACATATTGTCTTCTTGTAACATCCATTCCTTCTCTTTCAAAGTCTTTTAACTATATGGTAGTGATGAGAAATGATGTAGAGGGTTTGGAGAATGATGCTAGGGCTCAGAGAGAGTAGTGCAGGTTTGTGAAAATGGAGAGTATGCTCTGTTTGTTTTTTTTTCAAGAAATTTTTAGGGTGAGACAGAGTCTAGTGTTTGTTCTTGAAATTATGAAATGTGATGGATGAATGATGGATAGATAGTGAATATGAAGTGGATGGGGGGCTTGGAGTGTTGTGGTGACTTTGCCTTTGCAAAAATTTCTTCTTTTAACTGTTGTCCTCATTCCTTGAAATCATCACCCTTTATAGTTTGACTTTTCAACATTGTATGAGTGAATGAAAGAGTTGCAATTAACTAGTTGAAGGCGGATGAGACTATTGACCCATACGTAGCATATAAAACCTCATCTCTCATGCATTGACAACAAATTTGTGACTATAATATGCTCAAGAAAAGAGGTCAAGAATATTGCATACATGTACCTACCTAATGGTTGTTGGCGAGACATGCATGTTGCTGCTGAGTTGTTGCTGTTGTGCTGCTAATGACTCAGGTACATCTTCTTGACTGCCCTTTTTTTTTGTTGATCTCATTTTGATGATGGGTTGTCTTCTTGTTGATGTGCAGACATTGGGGACCTATATCAACGTTCCCTAAAGAATAACTGACCTTTTGATCGATTTATCCATCATATTACCTCTTGTAGCTTCTTATCGGCCTTCCTGTAGAGATCCTATAGTAATTCAGAATTTCCTGTAGAGATCCTATAATAATTTAGGACAACCTCTTGTAGTAGACTTGTTTTTTCCATATCTCTCAAATGGTAGAATGGAGCGACCTGAAATTTTTTGAGCATGTTTCCATCATCATCATGCACCTCCCCATAAAAAATATTGTCCAATGGATTCACGAATTAGGAGAAAAACTAAAAAAGGTTGAAGGTTATGGAAGCCGATTTCTTATAAACCTTGCACTAGAATTTGCTGAAATTTCTTGGGCATGTTACCATCATCCATATGAATCTCCCCATGAAACAAATTTTTAAATGGATGCACGAATATCGAGAAAATTCAAAAATGGTTGTAGGTGATGGAAGTTGCTTTCTCGAGAACTATGCACTGAAATTTTCTAAAATTTCTTGAGCATGTTACCATCATCCATATGCATCTCCCCCTGAAACCGATTGGTAAATGGATTCATGGTTTTTAAGTTATGGAAAAAATAATTTTTTTTCTCTATATATTTTTGTTTCCTGTAGTAAAACAGAGCATTCGTGTAGTTTTTAAGGACAGCAAGCAAACTGAATGGGAAAAGCTTGAGAATAATGGGTGGATGGTGGAAATAGATGAGGTGATGGATTGGTATGGCCTTGGCCTTGTTGGAGCATTTTAGAAAAGGAGGAGAAAGTCAAGATTTGACTTCTTTTGACTAGGCTTGACCAATTTTTTTCTTTTGGTACCACTAGTATTTGTTGCTTGCAGATGTTGGAGAGTACATGCATTCATTAGAGAGATACATGGAGCAAAGAATTTTTATTTTTTCCTTTTGTTTTTCTTCTAGGCCTACTAGCCACCTCAATGAGGTTTTCAACTAGTAGGTCTGCCTAGGCACCTCAAATGAGGTTTTCACCTAGGATCTTTTCTTTTTCTCTGTTTTTCTCTTTTTTCCAACCCATTGACTTCCTCATGGAGGTTTTCAATCAATGAGAGAATATTTGGCACCTCAAAGGAGGTTTTCACTTGATATTTTACTTTTTTTCTCTTATTTTTCATTTTTTTTCTACCCTACTCTACTTGAAAAACAAAATCACTTTCAAGTATAAGAATACTTCCAATGGAGCCATGTGCACATCAAGATGACAAACAAAGTGATGTGTGGGCTTGAAATATATGATTTGAAATGTACCTGGATTATGATTTGACTTTGAAAGGATCAAGCATAGTTGAAGAAGAAAGTGACGCTCCATCTTGTTGAATTTTTGGAACCAAACCTCAATATAGCTTTGATGTCCTTGATTTTCTTGCTTATCTGGATTATTCTTCATGTCTTATTCTACCATGAAATTCAAATATTCCCCTTTTTGTTGATTGTTCTCTTGAATAAATGGAGGATTTGCTAGTAACCATAAGGGAGCTTTCTCAATCTCTAATTTTGATGTTTGTTCTTCATCAATTGTAGCTCGTGGTTCTTTAATCTTCTCTTTTGAATCTTCTTTCTATACATGTTTTCCTTCAATGGCATCAAGAGAATAATTTTTTTGTAATGTTCTTTCTAATTTGAGATGAATACCATTGAGATCGAGAGGAGATATTTGGAAGTATTTTACCTCAACATTGTAAGTGGGCTAAGCTACTTCAATGTGTTGGCTTGGAAATGTTGGTATAGGTAGTTGAGTGGGAGTGTATATTTGAGATGGATGTGGTTGTGGTGGAGGTGAATGGTAAGGATAACATGGAGTTGGGTATGGAGGATATTGAGTAAAATATTGAGGATATTATGGATGGATCCCATAAGTTCCTTGCCAACCCTGTTGCCAAGATGTGTTTTGGGGTTGAGATGGCCAATGTTGCCAAGGAAAGGGTGTGTTCCAATTACTTTGAGATGGATATTCATAAGCTTGAAATTGTGAATTTGGATTTTACATCATGTCAGGTTGGGTAGGCTGCCATGGTCCTCTTGGAGCTACATAACATAGTTGCATTGGCAATTGACTTGCTCCATTATCCTCTTGGTGAACTTCCTTAAACCTTGGTAATGAGGAGAAACATTTAACATCATGTGATTCTGCATGGACAACACGAATATCAACATCTTCTTTTTTCTCATTTTGTATTCTTAACATTTCTACTTATTCACTTAGACTGCGAAGAATTTTTGTTTTAAAGTTATCATGCAAATTTCCAATTTTAGCTTAACTTACCAATCTTGATGATGATTGACTTGCTATTGCCCTTCCTCTTGATAATTGTTTGCATGTTTCACAAATTTCTTCAAATGATAATTGATATACATCACCTATACTCATGAGATCAAGAATATCAATCCACTCATCCCTAATTGTTCTAAGTAAGAGGGTTTTTAGTGTGTCAGATCCTAAATGATGTAGTTTTTCCCTCTTTATATTATACATGAACCTCGCTATTAGATCCTATAGAGTCTTATCTTCTATTTGATTAATTATAAAGGTTTCTTCTTTAAGATCATGATCTTTATATTTTTCTAGAAATATTTTTGCATATCATTCCATGATCTTATTGAATTAGTCCCTAAACCCATTAACCATTTAAGAGCTTTATCCTTCAATGTTGCTGGACACAATCTCATTTTTTTTGTTTTTAATAAGTAATAATAAGATCTACAAATAATTTCAAATTCAAAGAGAAAGGTTTCTGGATCCTCTAACCTTAGACCATGAAAATTTGGAAGAAAATATAGAGGGATGTTCTTCATGTGCACATTACCACCAATACCTTAAATGTGAAATCCTAGAGGATCTTCCTCATTGTCATCATCTCCATCCATTTCTTCTACATTCTTTCCCATCTTCTTCTACTTGCAAAAGTGAATGGTGATGTGGCTCTTACTGCAGCATGTGATCAAATGGGGGGGGCGGGTTGCTGTTGGAGATTTTTTTGTTTTTATGGTTGAATGAAAACACTTAAGTAATGCACTTCTCTATTTTTGAAATGAAATATGCCTAATGCAATTTTTTTTTTTTTTTTCCAAAAAGTAAAAACAAATGAATCGACTAGGGAAGAAAACAATGCATACTTTTACACCTCCCTAGCAATGACACCAAAAATTGACGAGCCTTGATATTGCAACAAGAGTGTTGCCACTCCCAAGACTACCGACTTTAATTATCAACCCAGAGTTTGTGAAAACATAAGAGGTATTGACACTATATGTGTGGCATAAAATGTGTGATTCCTTTGCTATCATGAAGTAATGGAGTGCATGTACTGAAATCAAATAATAAACTATTTGTAGAAAATGAACTAAAATGGAAACCCTAACCTATTGCAAGAAATAAAGTACAAGGAAAGAAACATATTCTAATTGCATAAAGATCATGAGCTAAATGTAAAATCAACCTAAATTAACCTTATTTATCACATGTGATGATTTAAACTAACCGAGCATGGAATCTGATCTAGAGAGTGCTAACTATTGTGTGCATGAATAAATATAAAATAACTTTTTCCTTTTTATCTTTTTGCTTGAAAAATATAAATGCTAATCTTGCTTGGTTCTTTGGCAGGGGAGACAGGTGTGGAGGAAAAGGAATACAATGGTTCAGATGGTTTGGAGGGCAAGTAGGGACCTAATCCTGGCTTCTAGTTATGATTTTTCTCAATTCGGGCTCAAAATAGGCCACTATAGGTTTTCCTACATGGTGTCTATGGGAAATACTAGTTCCTAGAGGATGTCTACAAGATCCCCTATTTTATTTATACAAAAAGTAGGCTGAAAGCTTAGGAAGCAGTCTATAAGGTTGAGTAGAGCTTGGGAAAGGTGGATAATGGAAGAATAAGGCATGGAGGTGGTGGACACTACCTAGAACTCAAGCAAGGGCCTTGAGATTGGTAGATTTTCTCAATAGAAATGACAATTTTTGCTTTGGAAACATGGGTGGATGAGGCTTGGATGAGGTGAAAGCGATGAGGTCTCCCAACAATTTAGAATATCCTGCAACAACACAAATTATTTTTTGCATCTATCCATAAATTCATCTATACATGGGAAAGATTTATTAACTAACAGAAAATTACTTAGTCTAAAAATCATAAATTTGAGAACTAGTGAGCTAGAAAATCTATCAAATGTGTAACTTAATCAAGTGAAAATGCAATGGGGTAGATTTCGTTATTAAATATAATGTTTTTTTGATCTAATGAAAGTGGAACCAACTCGATTTTAGCTCATTAGCATTCTCTAAAAAATAGAATAAATTTATTGTTCTTTGCTAAAATGGAGTTCTAAAAATCTAGATTTGGGAATAAGAAGACTAATCCAAGTAACTCAAGGATTACTATGACCTTCCAAATCTTCTCCAAGGATGAAATGATGCTTTTTATCCTACAAAATAAGTTACATCAACCATTTAACCCAATCCTAAAACAAGAAATCATTAATATTAAATGCAGAAATGGAAAGAAATAAGAACAAGAGATGCATGTGAATAAGAAGTGAAAAGAAGAAAAGAAAATGATAAAAAAGGGCTTTGAGGCTCTTGGGATGGCCAAGACCAAGGAAACTCAGATTCCTATGGAGGATAACAAGAATTAGATGCTGAACATGACACCAATCTTCATTATTTTCATCAATACAGTTACATCCCTGCAAGAAAATATAATGGAGATGTAAAAATATGAGTTCTCTCCACAAGAAGACTAATAAAAATCTCTCCCTAGAGGAAAATTCGAGTTGGTACTTATAAAAACTGATTAGGAATCATTTCCCATGAAAGGAAGAAGCTTTCCCCACCAAAATCCCTTAATTAGTGGATCTGGTTCCCAATACTAGGAATCTGCATTAAATGGCAGGTAACACATTCCTAGATTTTCTCAATCATTGGAATTCCAAAATCTATGCCATAATTCCATAGTATCTTGTTGATATATTATTTAATAATTATCCTCCTGTAGTAGGGAGAAAGTACCTAAATTATCTCTTCCTCCAAATCTTCATAATCTGCCCAATGTTCTCATAATATTCCACAAAAATAAATAATATTAGAACAAATATGAAATTATTCACAAACCTTTCAAATGAATATATTAAAGTTAAAAATACATTATCTAATGGAAAAAGAGAGGTTTAATGTGCTGAAGGATAGTCATATGGGTCTTAATTTATGTCTAATTTAGAGGCCCATCACTTCTTGCTACAAGAATCCAAGTATGCCACACCCACCAAGAGTGCTCCAAGAAAACTCTAAGTCTCCAAGAGTACGAGAGAGAGAGAATAGTGTGAGAGCTCCAAAACTGAACTAACAAAAGGTTACCAACTGATTCTCACAATCCTTTTTATGAATGAGGCATCTATTTTCTTCATTTTCCATTATTTTCCTTCATTTTCCTCCTCACATGAAACCTGTGACCTTTCATCTCCCTTTTCTCCTAATTTCCATTATTTTCATAAATAAATGTGCCAAAAATGTCATTTTTCCTTTCCAAAGCCTTAACCATTTCTTTTACCAATTTCCTTAGCCATAAACAATCAAAAGTGATCCCCATCACTAAGAATTTTCCCAACATTGAGCTTGGAATTAGTGTCCCATTAATCGTGGTTATTATTTTTCCTTTATTTACTTTTATTACTTATAATTTTCACTAGGGCTATTACAGAATCCTCCCCATTGGGGGAACACCATCCTCGGTGTTCAACAACACCTATAACCACAAAACTGTTGTAAGTAAGATATATTGCGGATGGAGCTTTATAACTTGGCTCGTTATAGTAGTTACAATGATCAACCTACTGATAAGAAAACTAAAATGAAACATAACAAGCATAACATCATAATGACATAACACCCATAACACTTATTGGAGCTTTATAACATAGCTCATGGAGGTATTTACTTCCATATACATATGTGCATAAACCATCATCACCAAAACATATAACAAAACATATACAAAACACCAAGCCAAAATTTCTTTGCCTCAACCAACAAACAAAGAAGGATACATAGCCCGCATATGATCTTCCATCTCCCATCGAGCTTCATTGGGCCCAAAGTTCTTCCATTTCACCTTAACTTTCTCGGTTACTTAATTCCGGAGTATGAGCACCTTTTTATGCAATATACACTCAAGCTCCGACTGGAATTCTCCATCTTGTTCCACCTACAATACAAACTATTCAATCACATGATCAACATCCTTAACATACTTCTTAAGCAATGACACATGGAAACCATCATGGAATTTCACTGTCGGAGGTAGTGCAAGTTGATAGGCTACTAGCCAAATCCTCTCAATGATACTGAAGGGTAAACAAAACCATGGTGTCATATTGGCACATAATCCAATCTACAATGATCTCTTCTTCGGTTCGATGTGCAAGCACACCTATTCTCCAACCTGGAACTCCTTAAACAACATGTTCTAATCTACATAGATAATCTGCCTATCCATTGTTTCCTTTAGATTTTTCTTAATTACCTGCATTTCCTGTTCCATGTATGCAAACATATATGGTCCAATAAGTACCCTTTTAACTGGATCACTCCAACTAATAGGAGTATTTTAACTCCACCCTTTCAATGCCTCAAAAAGACTCATCCTCAAATATTCCTGATAATCGTTGTTCTATGTGGACTCTACCAACGGAAGATACTCCTCCTAGTTCCTCTGTTGATGCATCACATACATCCTCAACATGTCCTCCAATATCTTGTTGACCCTCTATGTCTATCCATCTACCTGCGAATGATTAGTCATACTGAAGGAAAACTCTATTCCCAAACCTGCAAATAACTCCTTCCAAAACTTGGAAGTGAACTTCACATCCCTGTCTAACACAATCCTTTTTGGAACACCATGTAATTTGACCACATCTCGGATGACTACTTGTGTTACATCACTAGATGATAATGTAGACTTCATTGGAATGAAGTCTACAACATTTATCATCATGTCGACAATAACCATGATGGAATCATGCTGTCTTACTATCCTCAACAACCCTGTGATAAAATCCATCTAAATGACCTTCCATTTCCATTCTGGAATCGCAATCAGTTGTAGTAGTCCACCTAGGTGTTTACACTCTACCTTCACACATTGAGAATCAAAACATCTAGCCACAAACTTTGCTACATCCCTCTTCATATTCCCCAATAATAAAATGTCTTCTAGTAACCTAGGTGACCTGAATAAGATTTCACATGAAACTCCCTCATGGTCACCTTCTTGAGCTCACTTCTATCAAGTACATATATCCTGTCTCAGAACTTGACCAATCCATCTACTGTAATACAATAATCCATATCTTGTTCACCTGCAATTGTACCTATATCTGTACTTGTACCTATATATGTACTATCACTTGCACATGTACCTGTACTATCACCTATACATGTACATGTAACTGTATTATCACCTATTAAGACCATCTTCATCTAAAGCATCCAAGAAATCATCATCTTCAAAAGCCATCGGAAGTCTATAATCATTACTATTTTCATCTTCATCATTATTTGATAAACCATCGCTATCTCCATGCATATAGTAGCTCTTCTTATTGACACTTTTTTTTCTATTTTCTTATCCCTTACCTTTATCAAGCTTATCTTTGTGAGGACATTTGGCAGCATAATGACCAACTCTTCCACAAGCAAAACATTTGAAAGGTAGTTTACCTTTGAATCTTCCAGAACCTCATTGAAGGTTCTTGACAAAGTTTGATTCTTCCTCTCCTTCTTGTTGGAAATAATACTAAGAGGGGGGGGTGAATCAGTATTATCAAATCAATATAACTTTTTCATTTCCAGAGTCTGAGTCATATATGCTGCTTCAGTTAAGAATACCCACGTATATTCAGTAAACTTATGATTCAGTTAATTGATCTTCAATGAGTGCATTAGAACATTATCAACCATATTAACAGTAAACAGGTGCGGTAAAATAAAACAGATCATCACACATAAGTCACACACATGAACACCGTGACATAAGGTGGAAACCCAATGTGGGAGAAAACCACCTGCTGCAAGTCATCTCAATCTTCTTCTTAATAAGAAAATCCTTTTACAACAGTTCTGTACTGGTGCAGTCCTTTACTAGTACGCAAGCTTCTACCTGCAGAGAGCTACAACCCTCTCTCATTCTCCAGTCTCTCCTGGAAGGGAGCTACAACCCCCATAGTTCTTGTACTAGCCGATCCATTTACTAGTACGCAGGCTGCTACCTGCTATAATGCTCCAAAGTTTTCAACTGCTACTAGAAGGGAGCTACCACCCCCTTAGCTCTTGTACTAGCTAAGATACTAGTACGTAGGTGCTGGCCTACAATCTTCTCTCCTCCAGGTACCACGTTTCATACATTTTCAGACTGGATACACCTGAAGCACAACACATAATCTGAATGGCCACGTTTCATCCAATTTTCATATTGGACCCATTAATATCATTGAAGTACATAATCAATCAATCTTCTGAATCACCCAATCACTAGATCAATACATATACAAGGATAATATGTTAGTCAACAACCAGAACCACATGTGACTTCAAATATCATAGCTCAAATTGTATACACTACTACAATGAACCAAACCTGCATACATACACGCTTACACTAGAGCCAACCCATGTACAGATCTATAAATATTCAAACATGACTTGCAGCGATTTCAAACTTAAGTTATACCCAGTTCAGATCATTACAAGTGTCAGTATACAGATCTAGAATAAGCATAATCAAATATATAGAGATAGTTCGTTTCAAACCATTTGATCCCGATCTATCCTTAGATCTTGTTCTCCATCAACCGGTGAGATCCCTCTTTAGCTCAGATCCAGATATGCACCACAACCCAATCATAGTATTCCAGATCTAACACTTTATCAGATATTCAATAATTCAGATGATGCTTTGCCAAATGATCTCCTTCCTCTTTTATAGTCTTAGGCCTTTCACAATACCACGGTCCAAAACCATAATAACACAATACCACGGACCCAATACTTGGGATCAACACTTTTGGATGCAATACCATGGACCAAAACCATAGGATCAAAAACTTTCAGACTAATACCATGAACCAACCATGAAAGTGCGTGAGATCAACACTTTTGGATGCAATACCACGGACCAAAACCATAGGATCAAAAACTGTCGGACTAATACCATGAGCCAACCATGAAAGTGCGTGAACTTTTCTCTTCATGAAAGGAACTTTTCTCTGCATGAAAGTGCGTGAAATTTTCTCTATATGAAATAAACTTTTCTCTTCATGAAAGTGCGTGAACTTTTCTCTACATGAAAGAAACTTTTCTCTGCATGAAAGTGCGTGAACTTTTCTCTACATGAAAGAAAATTTTCTCTGCATGAAAGTGCGTGAACTTTTCGCTACATGAAAGAAACTTTTCTCTGCATGAAAGTGTATGAACTTTTCTCTACATGAAAGTGTATGAACTTTTCTCTGCATGAAAGTGCGTGAACTTGAAAATAACTTTGTTGCACTATAATTTATCATCTGAGTGATTTGCCATCGAGGACAACACTTGTCTCATAATGCCAACAATATCCCCCTTTGGACTTGATGGCAAAGCTAACTTGTCACACGTAGAACTATCATCTGATTCCTTTGAGCTGTCCTACACCCCAGGCATTTAGTCACATCTGATATCTCTTCTTGAAGATTCATCTAGTTATAACTAAGTGAGATGTTCTTCTATGAGTGGGTTTCCATCAAGTAAAACACATGCATCATAATGCCAACAATCTCCCCCTTTGGACTTGATGGCAACAACACCAAATCACTCTCCCCCTTTGACATCAAGGGCAAAGGGCGAACCAAGATATTCTCTTTCCTAGATAAAAATTCCGCTATCCATACTCCCCCTGAGTACTTGCTGAAATCTCTAAATGAGATCCCCCTTTGTATATGCCAAGGTGTACCAATCTTTCCATGCTACATGCTGAAAGCTCTGCTCTAGTTGAATTGTGATGTTCATGCTCTCCTTGTCTGTAAGCAAGGTCTGCAAAAAGGTGTTCTACAAGAACATGACTCTATACATCATACATGACCTTCCTAGCACCAAATACTCATACATACATCCATCTCCCAACCAAGTGGGGATAGACCAGAAAATGACAACCAAGTACATTACATCATTCATCCCACGCATAGTGGGGAAACCAACATAGGCCGTTACATGACCTTGATATGACTGAAATATTTCATCAAATGACTACAATAGATAGAGACACACTATTACATCATGAGTCTTGATATGACCTTTACATCGAACGATATACATGACATTTATAACAGAGACCAAACACCTAAATAAGATCATGATAAACATCAGCAACGACACTGTATGATCTGCTCCATAGCATCTGTCACCAGCAACTTGTATTAGTGCATGAATCATCAAGGTATGTTCGTATCAACTCATCCTTTTGAACAGAATTCTGTATATACAGAATCATTCTATCATATGTGAGAAACACCATAGCCATCCAGATATGCATGGACCAAGTATCATCAATTGGGAATATCAATCAACATATGTACGAAACAACCTATCATCATATAGGTAAGAACTCATCATCATCATGTCTCCAACAATGCAGCTTTAAATAATCATCCATGTATCCAGCCAACAATCCTCATCCATATATGTGCCAAGAAAAATAGGAATCCTGCATCATAACTGTAATATATGATCTTTATGCATATGACGACAATAGCATATGAGTGACTCATCATCAAGTAAAGAGGATGTGAATTCAAGCTATGTACTTCTTCTTATCCTTATGAAGATCACCATGTAAGCACCATTAGAGAATTAACCACAAATCTTATCTAAATATCAACTATGTAACCCCAAGAATCATCTGAACAACTCATAACCATATCATAGCAAGATGAATCATTTATCCATATAAGCATCATCACCAAGGACTATTAACCATAATGCCAACAATGCATTAAAAGCATATGCTCCCCCTAAACTTGTGCCATCTTGTTTACTGTCATATCTGATCATGCATATCAGCAAGAAGTATCAAGTCATTATCATTATCAAGTTAGAAACAAAACACTTCTAACCATCAAGTCATTTCCACACATCGTCAGCAAATTCTAACCATTATCAAACAGCACAAATAATAAACCGAATCATAACTAATCCTTTTCCTGACCTGTCCCTACTGCCTTTCCTCAAACAATCATATACGCGACTATGCCATAACCAACTCGCGTATATATGTGACTTCTCTTTAATAAACTTGCGTATGAGATTTAGGACATTGAAGTTTTACACTTCCAGCTCCCTCTGATTCTATTATGTCTGTATGTTGTGTTGTGCTGCCTCTTTCTGATTGTACTTCTTTCTTCTTCCACATCTTCAAGTGTGATGATGATGTTTTCTCCTTTTGGTATTGTGCCCATACTTTGTTCCTCCATTCCTTAGCTATATGTCCAAGCTTGTTACATGTGTAACATCTTACATGTCTCATATTTCTTCTATAGCAATCGACAGCTCTGTGACCAAACATATTGCAAGCAAAGCAATATCCATTAAAGTACCTTGAATGTGATGATCTTTCTGCATGATGGTCTTGAAACCTTCTTCTTCTACATCTGGCTGCAACATGTCCAAGATTATGACATACATAACATTCAACATTATTCATAGGAGGAGTAAAAGATTTTCTTTGAAGAATTTCTTTCCTTGGTTGATGATGAGATTGACCTTTCATCTCCTTTGAACATTTCAGATTTTGCAGTCGAGTTCCTTGTCTTACTTTGTGAACTAGATTCACCTTCAATAGATTCATGAAAACCAAGACCAGTTTTGATAGCAGGAGACCTTTGACTATTAAGAATATCATCCAAGACTTTAGTACTATCTTTAAATTGTAACAGTTTATCCTTTTCTTCTAATTTATATTTTAGAATATTTACCTCAACTTGATGTTGCTCTTCCTTTTCAAGATACTGCTTCTTCACGTTTTCTTCAGCATTTCTTTCTTCTTCCAACTGACGTCTTAGTTCAAGAACTTCATTTTCATGAGCTTGGAGTAGTTCTTTATTCTGCTTCTTTGATTCTTCAAGATCTTCTTTTAGCGAGCGGATCGTGGCTTCAAGACTTTCATTGTAACTAGATCTATCTCTGAGTTTCTTGATGGTTGAGCTTCTTTCATTGACTTCATCTCTTACTGATGTTACTTCATCCTTCAACTTTTGATATTTGTCCTTGAATAACTTCCTTACCTTGTTTCCTTCCTCTAGTTGAGCTTTTAGTTTGGCAGCTTCTTCTTAGAAGACACATTCCCTTTTGTTCAATAGATCTTGTTGATCTCTAATTTTGTCTGTAAGCCTTTTAAATTCTACCTCTATTTGATATCTTTCTTTCTCACCCACAAAAGCAAATTCAGTTGTTTTGCTATCACTTTCATCTTTTCCAAATGGATAGATAGCTGGAACATGAGAGGATAACAAATTCATACCTGATAGTTCATCTTCATTCTGAGATGATTCTGAATCTGAAGTGCTTCTTCCACATAATCCCCAATCGATTCTCCCACTGCCATAGTTCTTCTGAGATGTCTTCTTCTGCTTAGGTTCTTTCTTCTTAAGCTTCTTTCCCATTGTTCCACGGATCTCCTTCAAGCGATCAAGCTTCTACAAAAGGACCTGCTCTGATACCAATTGTTGGAAATAATACTGAGAGGGGGGGTGAATCAGTATTATCAAATCAATATAACTTTTTCATTTCTAGAGTCTGAGTCATATATGTTGCTTCAGTTAAGAATACCCACGTATATTCAGTAAACTTATGATTCAGTTAATTGATCTTCAATGAGTGCATTAGAACATTATCAACCATATTAACAGTAAATAGGTGCAGTAAAATAGAACAGATCATCACACATAAGTCACACACATGAACACCATGACATAAGGTGGAAACCCAATGTGGGAGAAAACCACCTGCTGCAAGTCATCTCAATCTTCTTCTTAATAAGAAAATCCTTTTACAACAGTTCTGTACTGGTGCAGTCCTTTACTAGTACGCAAGCTTCTACCTGCAGAGAGCTACAACCCTCTCTCATTCTCCAGTCTCTCCTGGAAGGGAGCTACAACCCCCATAGTTCTTGTACTAGCCGATCCATTTACTAGTACGCAGGCTGCTACCTGCTATAATGCTCCAAAGTTTTCAACTGCTACTGGAAGGGAGCTACCACCCCCTTAGCTCTTGTACTAGCTAAGATACTAGTACGTAGGTTCTGGCCTACAATCTTCTCTCCTCCAGGTACCACGTTTCATATATTTTCAGAATGGATACACCTGAAGCACAACACATAATCTGAATGGCCACGTTTCATCCAATTTTCATACTGGACCCATTAATATCATTTAAGTACATAATCAATCAATCTGCTGAATCACCCAATCACCAGATCAATACATATACAAGGATAATATGTTAGTCAACAACCAGAACCACGTGTGACTTCAAATATCATAGCTCAAATTGTATACGCTACTACAATGAACCAAACCTGCATACATACGCGCTTACACCAGAGCCAACCCGCGTATAGATCTATAAATATTCAAACATGACTTGCAGCGATTTCAAACTTAAGTTATACCCAGTTCAGATCATTACAAGTGTCAGTATACAGATCTAGAATAAGCATAATCAAATATATAGAGATAGTTCATTTCAAACCATTTGATCCGATCTATCATTAGATCTTGTTCTCCATCAACCGGTGAGATCCCTCTTTAGCTCAGATCCAGATATGCACCACAACCCAATCACAGTATTCCAGATCTAACACTTTATCAAATATTCAATAATTCATATGATGCTTTGCCAAATGATCTCCTTCCTCTTTTATAGTCTTAGGCCTTTCACAATACCACGGTCCAAAACCATAATAACACAATACCACGGACCCAATACTTGGGATCAACACTTTTGGATGCAATATCATGGACCAAAACCATAGGATCAAAAACTGTCAGACTAATACCATGAACCAACCATGAAAGTGCGTGAGATCAACACTTTTGGATGCAATACCACAGACCAAAACCATAGGATCAAAAACTGTCGGACTAATACCATGAACCAACCATGAAAGTGCGTGAACTTTTCTCTTCATGAAAGGAACTTTTCTTTGCATGAAAGTGCGTGAAATTTTCTCTATATGAAATAAACTTTTCTCTCCATGAAAGTGCGTGAACTTTTCTCTACATGAAAGAAACTTTTCTCTGCATGAAAGTGCGTGAACTTTTCTCTATATGAAAGAAAATTCTGCATGAAAGTGCGTGAACTTTTCTCTACATGAAAGAAACTTTTCTCTGCATGAAAGTGTATGAACTTTTCTCTACATGAAAGAAACTTTTCTCTGCATGAAAGTGCGTGAACTTGAAAATAACTTTGCTGCACTATAATTTATCATCTGAGTGATTTTCCATCAAGGACAACACTTGTCTCATAATGCCAACACTTCTGATATATGTCCTGATTCATTGAGTTCTCCTATTCCTGAAGCTTTGAATGTGGCTTCTCTCATATCTGATGGACCCCCTTTTCTCATTTCGAATGTAGTTAGGATTCCGTGCAACTGTGACATAGTGATACTCTAATGATCCTGTTTTTCTTCTATGGCAGAAACTTTTGATTCAAACTTAGAAGACAAGGATCTTAAAACCTTTTCAACTAAAGTAACTTCTTTTATCTCTTCATACAAGATTTTCATGTGATTAACAATCTCATCTATACGTAAGAAGTACTTAGACATACTTTAATCATTGTGCATTCTGAGAGTTTCATATTGAATTCTGAAAGATTGTAGTTTTTCACATTTTACCTGACTGTCTCCTTCATAGCTTAGAATGATCTTGTCCCATATTTCTTTGATGGTTTTGAGCTGCATAACCTTGACAAATTTTGATTGTGACAGACTCCCCAATACAGTATTGACAGCCTTGGAATTTGTTTCATACTACTTTTTACCTGCAATGTCTATAGGAATTGTTGATGGAAATGTGTATCCTCCTTCCACAATTTCCCAAACATCTATTCCAAGAGATTGAAGATAAAGTGTGGTTCTTACCTTCCAATAGATGAAGTTGCTCCCATAAAAGATTGGTGGTCTAATGGATGCCTCTCTTTCATAGTTACTCATGATGATAGATCTTCCTTTAAGCAATCAAGCTTTTTCTGAAGGACCTGCTCTGATTCCAATTGTTGGAAATAATACTGAGAGGTGGGGGGGTGAATCAGTATTAGAAAGTCAATAATATTTCTTTTCATAATCCGATTTGTATGCACTACTTCAGTTAATGAAACTTGTGTATATACGCAACTATAGTTAAGGAAACTAGCGTATATCCTACAGACTTATAATTTAGTTAATTAATCAGATGTTGATATTTAATCTATGCATCAAAACCATATAGCAGTAACCAGGTACAGTAAAAACAGAGCAGACAATCACACATAAGAACACAAGATATAAGGTGGAAACCTAATGTGGGTGAAAACCACCTGCTGCAATTCGTCTCTATCTTCTTTTAATAAGAAACTTCTTTTTACAATATTTCTGTACTGGCGTAGTCTTATAGTAGTACACGTGCTTCTACCTGCAAAAGGCTACAACCTTCTCTCGTTCTCCAGCTTCTCTTGGAAGGGAGCTACAACCCCCTAGCTCTTGTACTAGCTGATGTACTAGTACGTAGGTGCTAACCTACAGAAGGCTACAACCTTCTCTTTTCTTCGAGGGACCACGTTTCATAAATTTTCAGACTAGATCCATCAATAACATCAATCAAACATCAAAATATATCTGCATCAATAAATCTCCTTTGCACCAACCAAAACTAAATCAAACAATCACTTCTTTGAATGTTGTAACCAGAATACAGTAACAGTAACCAGAACCCAAGCCAGAACCCAGAACACTACAACGACAATCAAAAGTAGCTAAAACATATTTTATAAGGTGTACGCTATTTCAATGTGATGAACCTAGTGCATACGCACTTGTATCAAGGAAAACCTGCGTATACGCACTTTTGAAATGTCGAACCGACATGTATACATGCCTTTGCTATAATGAACCTGCGTACAGATCTATAAAAGATGATTTAACCTTTACAACTATTCAGACATTAGTTATACCCAAATCATCAGATTTACAGATTACGACATGCGCCATTTATAAAAGATCAAAACCACACAAAGATACTTCTCTTCAAGCCTTAAGATCTTGACCCATCAATAGAACTTATCCTTCATCAAGCGCTCAAGTTCATCCTTGATTCAGATCCAGATATGCACCATAACCCAAAGACTTATATTCTAGATCTTATTCTTCATTAGATATGCAATGCTTGAGTGACTTTGCCTAATGATCTTCTCCTCCTTTTATAGTCTTAGGCCTTACTCAATACCATGGTCCAAAACCACTTAGAAGCAATACTTTGGACCAAATACCTGGGGTCAACACTTCGGATAGGATACCTTGGACACAATACCATGGATTAAAATACCATGGACCAAATACCCAAAGGACGAAAGTTTTAGTTTGGGGGGGTTTAGCCTTTCTGCATGAAAGTGCATGTGTACGCCATACGTGCCTTTTGTTCTCCAACCCACGTGTACATGCAACTTGGACAATAGGGAACCTGTGTATACCTCTCTCTCTTCATTCTGTGAGCCTGAACTATGATCTGTCATCTGTGTGAGTTGCCATCAGGACAAAACCTGTGTCATAGCACCAAATCTGTGTCATAATGCCAACAAATATTTGAATGTGATGTGGGGGTATGATCGTCACATTGCAATGTTAAGTTGTGTTCATAAAATTATGATTTTTTTTTGTTACATTATGATGTTGGATTATAATCATTACATCATGACATCAAACAATATTCATCACATTATGACATCATATAATGTTAATCACATTGCCACATCTAAATTTGTTCATATATTGTAACATTACATAATGTTCATGACATAGTGTTGTTGTCTAAATGTTCATCACTTATGCATCACACGTGAGATGTGTTTTGTCACATAACATGTCGTTTTGTCACATTGTGATGGTGATGTTTGTTCATCACACTATGACATCGAATAATATTTGTCACATTAGAGTTTTATGCATCACATTACGACATCAGACATTGCTCTTCACATAATGGGTTTTTCTCAATCACATTAATGGACTTTTTCATCATATGATTTTATTTTTTTGATGCATATACTTTGTGTTATGTTTACCATATTGCAACATCATACACTATATTGATCATGTAATAAATTTTGTTCATGA